>CM052715.1:47682945-47737912 GCA_028551405.1 Uromys caudimaculatus
GCTATCCTGGGTTTTTTGTTGTTCCAAATGAATTTGAGAATTGCTCTTTCTAAGTCTATGAAGAATTGAGTTGGAATTTTGATGGGGATTGCACTGAATTTGTAGATTGCTTTTGGCAGGATGGCCATTTTTACTATATTAATCCTGCCAATCCATGAGCATGGGAGAGCTTTCCATCTTCTGAGGTCTTCTTCGATTTCTTTCTTCAGAAACTTGAAGTTCTTGTCATACAGATCTTTCACTTGCTTGGTTAGAGTCACACCAAGATACTTTATATTGTTTGTGACAATTGTGAAAGGTGTCATTTCCCTAATTTCTTTCTCAGCCTGTTTATCCTTCGAGTATAGGAAGGCTACTGATTTGTTTGAGTTCATTTTATATCCGGCCACTTTTAAAGGGTGTGTGTGTGTCTGTGTGTGTTCGGAAAGGTTTGTTGTTTGTTTTGGGTTTTTTTTTTTTGCGGTTTTTCTATTGGGCTGTTCATCATTTTGATAGGATAAGTTCTCTGTATGTCTGGAATACTAGTCCTTTGTCATTTATTAGTAGCTTCTTTCACACCGTGCCTTGCATTTTAATTTTCTTTCAGGCACTTTTTTATGAAAAGTTCTTAGTTTTTAAGTTGTGATCTTATCCAGGTCTCCATGTATTGTTAGTGCTTTTTGATCTTAGGAAAGTCTTCGTGCCATCGTTTATTCTTTCCTTCAAATGTTAATGTTTTACCACAGTCATAGCAATTAGTCGTTTGCTAATAGTTGATTTTGTATGTGATGGGAGAGGAGTGTTTAATTTCCTTTTACTCACAGTGCAAACAGACATAACGAAAAGCACGTTTTCAGTGCATGTGCATGACCATTGTGCGTGACCACTGTTCTCTCTCTCTCTCTCTCTCTCTCTCTCTCTCTCTCTCTCTCTATGTGTGTGTTTTATTGCTGTTGCTTGTTTTCTCCTTATTTTCTGTCTGTGGCAGGACCTTGCTGTTTTTATTACTGTAGCTTTATAATCAGTGTTTATACTCTACAGAGCATGCTTGCTTTTCTTTGTTATTGTTTTCCTCTTCAGAGATGTCTTGCTTATTCTTGGAGCTTTGTTCTTCCAATAATACATTGTATAGTCAAATTAATAATTCATCACAGGCTTTGCTGGAAAGCACTCTGTCCCTGTGCACCCGCTTCTGGAAAGGACCGGCTTTGGGAGCAGTGCTGTTCTTTGCAAATAAATGCATCCTGAGCAGGCATGGAGAGCGGGGAGTGGGGAGAAGCACTTGTGACAAATCTCTTGTCCTGTCCCTCATTGTCCATCAGAAGGGGGGCACTGAGAGCAGAGTGAGCCAGGAAGCCAGAGACCCTCAGGAAAATCCCCTCTGAGGAAAGCAGAGGTGGGAAGATCAGGCCCCATTAATCTTCAGTTCTTAATTATGTCTACTCCTTAAGTTTGCCAAGACCTACTCTGGGCTACTGCATACCCCGCATTCTGAGCTCTCTGCCTCCCAGGTAGCCTTGTCTTCTATGGCAGAAGTCTACTTTTGTAACTTTAAAGAGCCTGTAAGTCTTTATCAGGATTCATCATTGTAGATTCAAATAAGAGTGAGACATTGAAGTAAAAGACCTGTTATAGTGTAAATGTCTTCATTATTTTCCTAGAATTATTTAGACTTCTGCCTAAGCTGTCCTGATATAGAAAGGAAATTCTTGAGTAGCTTTCGAAAGTTCACAAAATATTTTTGAGCGAAACATGGCTTTGCTGCATGAGCTGATACTGCCTTCATCCCGTCTCCCATGTCTATATTTATAGGAAGACGGCTTACTATCTGAGAGCACAGCTAGGCTGTCATCTAACGTGTGCTTCTCTATATGGGGTTGATTTCACAGCCAAGGAGGCAGGAGGTGCGTTGTGGCATGTTGGAGACCTCTGCTTTCGTTTCTCTTTGTGTAAGGTAACACTAAGGAGCCTATGAGAATTCCCCCCAGGAACGTGACGTAAATTCTGTGGATAATATGGTCCGTAATGCTAAGTTCTCCATTGGCCCTATATAAATCATTCCAAAGTAATTACTCTCCTGTGAGGCAGGACATAAGGCTCCTTTTTTTCTTTTTTAAAAAAATTATTAATACTACAGAGGGACGAAAGTACTAAATAGAGGTTTCTGATTTAATATTTCTTCCTCAGAGCGTGAAACATATCGGCAGCATTAAACTCCATGCAAAACACACACACACACACACACACACACACACACACACACACACACACACACACACACACACACGTGCATGCGTGCACTGTATACATTTAACCAGCGTGACCTCTTGCATATGCTCACACCTGAATATGCAGTACTCTGGCCTATGCTCTAAGAGTATGTTCCTGAGGGAAAGACACATAGCAGTAAATCCTTCTGGAGGGCTTCACATGAAGCCATGTGGAAACAAGATTAGACAGGGAACAGGCTTGAGATCTCTCTCTCTCTCTCTCTCTCTCTCTCTCTCTCTCTCTCTCTCTGTGTGTGTGTGTGTGTGTGTACACGCTCATTTATGTTCATGTTGATGAGTGTACATGTGTGTAGGCGTGAATATAGGTCAGCCTCAGATGTTGCTCCTTGGGCATCTGTTGGTTTTTGGGACAGGCTTTCTTCCTGGACCATGAAGCTTGCTCATTAGGCTAGACTGGCTGACCTCCTTTTCCCCAGCACTGGAATTCCATGTGTGCACTACCACGCCTGGCTGTTACATGGGTTCTGGGGATCAAACTCTGGCCTTCATGCTTGGCCAGCTAGCACTTTATCAATTGAGTCATCTCCCCAGTCCACTGTGGCATTTGAACTGTGACCTGTGTCTTCGGAGTGTGCCAGATGAAAGAAGCAACATGGAGGCTTTCCTTCCTCCATTTCATCTCTTATGCTTGATACCCAGTTAGGCTTTCCCAGTCTCCCTCTCTCCAGTCGTCTTCCCTCTCTTCATGCCTCTGTATATTCAGCCTGTCTTGTGATGTGACCTTTTACCCACCCAGGCATAATTTCCTGCCTCCTCTCTTTGCTGCAAGGTTTTATTTTCAACTGCTTTCCAGTCAGTCTTCTTTGCCTCTGTGTCTCACGAGTATTAAACACAGCTCGATTTAGCCTGATCTTCATTTTATTAGTGATCCATTTTCCAGGCTCTGACCCTAACAGGGTGTCTGACTCTTCTTCTTGGTGTCTTTTGCTTTAAACCCAGACATAGTGGCTGGGGAGATAGGCCAGAGAGTGGCAGCATGTGCTTTGCAACCAAGGAAGCCCAAGTTCTACTCCCCAGCACCCACACCAAAAACAAACAAAACCCAACAAACAGGGCCGCATGGACCTGTAAGCCTAACCCTGGGGGAGTAGAAGCAAGCAGGCCCTGGGGTTAGCTGGTCCGCCCCCAGAGCTAAGCAGCACGTCGGAGGTTGAGTGAGAGACTGTCGCAAACACTAAGGTGGGAAGTCATAGAGGGTGGCACCTGGAATCCTGCTCTGGCCGCCATGGTGTACCCACCTGTGCACATGCACTCACCAATCAATCATAAATAAAATAAAGCAATAAGCACAAAAGAGAGATTTTGATGAAATCTCTTGTCTCCATTTTCGCTGCTTTCCCCCTAGCTTGAAAGCTATTGAATTTTATTTCTCAATTCTCTTCAATGAATAGTTGTTGGGATTATCTTTCTAATAATCACTGTAAAGTTTTGAAGTCTTCTCTTGTTTTTCATTGCTTTTATAAATCAGTTTCCTCAGTCTGATATTCACAAAACTTCATACTTCTTGATCTCTGTCATGCTTCTTGATCTCTGTCTGGTCAGTATAAGCTGGAGCTATTCAGCTTCTGTCCTCTATTTATTCATTCAGCACAAAGTCCTCAAGTGTCCACACACAGGCATTGTACTAGGCCCTTGGGCAACATCTATAAACAGTGATGGAAATTTCCACCATCTTCATAGAACTGCATTCTAGCAGGTAGGAAAAGGGATTGTGGGAGGGTAATGAGCACATGAAATGAATGTATTAACATTTCCTTCATTGATTTATTTACTGTGTACATGTATATGCGGGCTGCACTGGGGCATTGGCTTTCTTCTTCCATCAGGTAGATTCTGGGTATTGAACCCAGGTCATGAGGCTTAGTGGCAAGTGTCTTTTACCTAGTGAGTCGTCTCAGCAGCCCGTGAATGCATTTTAATGTGTAGTTGAGATGGGAAACAGACAGAGCAGGGTCTAGAGGGCTAAAAGGAAAGATGCCGTGTGGAGGTACGGGAGAGGGCGGCTGTCGGACGGCCGCTGTTCCGCTCTCTCTTTTTTATGCACACCCCTTTCTTCTTAGGGGCCTCTCGAGAATGCCGCCTGTTCAAGCCTCTCTTGCCTATTGGGACCACGTCTTTGAATATCCAGGAGATTTTAATTTTTTGTACTTGCTTTCCTTCTGGGATTTAATTTATTTGTTCATCCACCCTTGCTTTTTCTGATAGTTATTCTTGTCAAGTGAGGCTGGCATGTAGGAGATTAGTAGGCCTTGTTTATGGGTGTATCTGTGAAGGGGTTTCCAGAAATTACTGCTATGGGTACAATGACTGAAGAAGACCTATTTAAATATGGATGGCACTGTCTAAAGCTGAGAGTCTGCACTAGACAAAATGGGAGGAGGAGGTGACCAGGCAGGGGAGGCCCAGTCATTCTCACTGCACCTCTCCTTCAGGATGAGATCCCATTGTCTTTTTTTTTTTTTTTTTTTTTTAAATTTTAATAGTATAGAGTTTATTCAGGGCATGGAGAGGGGAGCTAAGACGGTAGTAGAGGCAGAAAGAGGGAGAGAGTAGAGAAGTAGAGGCTGGCCATGACCACGTGGAGAGAGGGGGCAAGGGAATGGGAGAGAGAGAGAGAGAGAGAGAGAGAGAGAGAGAGAGAGAGAGAGAGAGGCAAGAGCGAGAGGCAAGAGCAAAATCCCATTGTTTTGATGTTCTGCCTCCCAAAGACCCAAAGCAATGGGCCAGATGGCCATGGATGGAAACCATGATCTCAAATCGGTGTTTCCTTCCCTAAGTTAGTTTCCTAGTGTTTTGTCACAGTGATAGAAATGGAAACAACACAGCTGGCTGTTAAGTTCCAAAAGCTTTGCAAAAACTTTTTATGTGATTGTTCCTTCTCTAAGATATTTGCTTAAACTATTGGCAAATAAGAATATCAGGTTTATATTCTGGCTCCGTTACTTAACAGCAGTGAGAATGAGAAACATACTCAACCACTACTTATGCCTCAGGGTTCTCACCTTGTTCCCTCTGTCTAGCACTGTGTTCTCCCTTGTTTCCTGTTTTACTTTTATACCATGTGTGCATTCTTGGCCTGAACCTCTGTAGGGAGGTAGAGGCTGATGTAGGCCCTATTTCTTCTTAAGTCAGATGTGTTTACATGAGGGGATGTGGATGTTGGCAATACTTTGTGTCATATAAAAGCACAAATGCAGGAGGAGATGTGCAGTGAATGTTTATGACCACTGAGTACAGAGGAGTCTTCATTAACGTTTCTCAGTGATGGAAAGAACACCTCTGCTCCGCGGAGTCTCCGCCTGACCCTGAGCACTCCACCCACTCTGATCTGACCTTCAATTTCTTTCCTTCTGTGTTTCCTTTGGGAATCAGATAAGCATGATCTACTTTAATGTCCTAGTTTTATGGTTTTAGTAGCTTGGCTTTTTGCATGAAGTAACTAGTAAATGATTATGTTTTGTGAACGCAAATGCAAGCAAAATGTTTTATAATGGCTGGAAGAAGAAAGGATGAGAAAGGGTTTCCATCACTGCGAGCTGCGGCCCTAAGTGTGTGGTAGTTCCTGGAATGGGAGAGTGCTCCTTCTCAAGCCCTTCACCCTGCTGACCAGAAACAGGGTGGGTGTGTGCTGCCAAGAATATACATTTTTTTTTTTTTTTTTGAGGAAACCATGTAATGAACCTGCTATCTGTTCAAATTTTTAAAATCATTAAAAATTTAATGTTCATATTAATGTCCATGTGATTTCGCTATGTAACCTTGAGTGCATATATTTAATAGGTTCAACTGTTGAGATATTAACATGTGAAACTCATCCAGAATATACAAAAGCCATAGGTCATCTCTACTAACACAAAACTGCCCAGTTTTATCATGCCTAAATTTGAGCTATGGTTACGACGGTTTAAAAAAAAAAGCTAACCATTCCCCTCCTCCCCCACTGACCTAATGCTTCACTGCTCTCCTCAAATAAAACAAATCAATATACGTACCAAACACTCATGAGCAACCCTGTAATAATAAAGCAGAGTACATGAAATTGAAATAACTAATTCCAGGAAAAACGAGTACCTTTGTAACCAACCACAGCCTTAAAAACAGAAGATGTGCAGTATTGTAAATATAAAAATGGCTTTAATTTAATTTTCTGAAGAAATCCTTAAGCTCCATCTTAAGGTGTTAAGATGGTGCATCTGCTGTTGTTTCTTCCTCACATCATGTATTTAATGTAAGAAATTATAAACCGGGATATTTCAAAATCTTCAACCTAATTCAGTTTTATAATTTCTTTTCTTACCCTTTTAATTCCACACGCATCTTTAACTGAACATTTATAAAGGGGCATATGCATTCTAAACCATTACATTTTATATCAAATGTTAAAATATTCTATGGTGCAAAATACCTTTTAAAAGTGTGTATTAATTTTCTTAGAAACATATTTCCTCCATTTTCTGTCACCAGCTTTTGTTTTGTTAGCTTCTCATTTCTCACAAACTTACACTAAAATTAAATGTACTTTAAAATATTCACTCTTTATACTATTGGGAATATATCAAATTCTTATGCAGAATAGCAAAAGATCAAGGTGTATTATTCACTGTTTTACTAATCTTTGATAGTCGTACTTTGATAAATAAATAGATCATCTAAGATTCAATAGGCCAATTGCAGCATGTAATAGCTATTCAGAGGCAATTAAACTGCCTTTTTTCATGCCAGCATGTGAGCCGCCCTTTTACAACCTTCAACTTGATTCGTGGTGATTCAAAATTAACTTAAAAGTCTTGTTTGCTGACAGCTTAAAGCTTAATTGACTGAAAGCCAAATAGAGTGTGTTCTGTATTCAGCACTAAGGCTATTGATAAAGCCATGTGTAAATTGTGCATGGTGAAAGACAGTGATTGGGCCTCCTGTTCATGTATTAGTCCACAACTTAGCATTGCTGCACAGTCAGAATTGCTTTGTCGAGTCTTTTATCACACCAGGTTAACTCTCTCTGGAGCTGCCCCAGCAACAGAGCAGTCAAGTCTTGAGCTTCCGCGATACTGTGGGCCTGCCGTGGTCCTGTCTCTTATTTGTGGTTTCATGTAAAAACTGTATAAAACCAGCCTCTCGTCACTGAATGAAGCCTCTGGTGGCATTTTTTCAGGAACCTTGTGGGTTTTTGCATTGGTCACTTTAAGAAATAGCCAAGTCTCTGGGTTCAGAATTTTGAAAATATTTTAAGGAAAATGAGTGTTATAACATTGATATCTCTTACAAAAATTAAATTTAGCCATTTTGAACATTTAACTGGGATAATAATGGATGCTTAGTAACCTCAAATGTGATGTAACTATTACATTCTAATAATAATTAGACTGTACTATATACTTTAAGTCATTTTTACACAAAACATGTTTCACAGATTATTGAATCTTACATATGTGTGTTTGTTTTATTTAATTGATCAGATACTGATTTAATAGCTTAAAAATTAAAATTTTCATTTGAAGATTTTTTTAAGTAACATTTGTAATACAAGTTTTGATGTGTTTCTTTTGACACACTGTGCATGTTGATATTTAATACACTTGTGGTAAGCTCTTTTTCTGAGATTAGCATTTTACAAAATAACCTTTTAAAATCAATGAAGATTCACTATATATTTTTGAATTCTCATTTACATATGTTGTCTATACTAAATAAATATTTGAATTGCAGTTAATCTAACATATTTTTAAAGTCATGAGATCTTTCAAAAAAATTTTTGTTCCTTTTTTTATGATGTAGTTTAGCACATTAAAAACAATTGTTAGAGAGCAAATGGAATTCTATCCTTTGTTTTTAGCATTATTTAAAGAGAAGGCCAACATTTAAATATAGAGATAAAAATGATTATCACTTAAAATAATTTAAAATGATTTTCCCGATAAAACTTTTTTAAAAAAATGTAGGACAGGTGGCCTAAGTTTTGAGTCCATGGTAAGTGGGAGATTTTCTGTACTGAATTTGAGAGGGATTCAAGCGATATGGCCAGGCCTTGCAGACACTGCCAGCACTGCCGCCAGTCATAACGATCCCGGGTACTGGGAGACCCACGTCAGCTTTAGCAGCACCAATTCTTTATAATGGATTTTGATTTTGATTTTGATTTTTCGAGGTAAGGTCTTATATTGTTAGCCAGCCTGGTTTGGAGAGCACTTTGTTGCAGTCTTGATGTTAAACTTCTGGGAACTGATAGTCGCACCAATTTTCTAAATTGCGTGTGTTTTAGAAGTTCATTTTTTGTAAGCCATTATAATTGCAAACTTTTATATATTGTATTTACTGCAAAGGAATTTTTTTTTTTAAACTTTTGAAAATTTTTGAGTTGGGAACGCGCTGAGTCTGGACAGATCTCTGCTCACCTCTTCTCTCCTACAGTGTGGGTCAATTCTTAGTATGGCAGTGTTTCTTCAGATGTTCCAAAGAAGTTTCTCCTTTTCCGAATGACTAGTCTAGTACCCATCCTGAGTTCATTCCTTGATCAACTCAGTACATCTGCTAAGGGAAAGTGTGGCCATTTTATACTTCAGAGTGTGTTGACAGAATTCTGGAAACTTTAGTGCTGCCACATGCCACTCTGGAACAAGGGGCCAATAAAAATGACCTGGGGTGACAATAGGTTTTCTTCTTTAATTTGTTAAATCATGAAATCTTTTACTAATTACAAAGTAGTATAATTGCCAAACCATCCAAATATTTCTGCACTTATTTCTTAGCAACTGAAGCTTATTTTGGTTTATTATTATTATTATTATTCACAGTGAAATGACAATAATAGATGAAAAACTAATAATTAGTATACTAGGAAATTTTCAAATACAAGTATTTTATATGTCTTTAGTATATAATTGGAATATTAATGCATTTAGCAAGTAAATGAACTCTTTTATTTGTATTTAGGGCCAAAAATACACCTGGGAAAATATAGCATTTTATTTACTTAAATATTCAAGTAATGCTATGACTCTCATTTGCATTAACATCTATATTAAATAAGTTTTAAATGGTAAGTTATGAAACTATAGATGGGATTATAAATATCTGGTCATAAATTTTTATTTCTGCTTTACAAGTAAAGGACAAATTAATGTCTTAATGAAACAATATTTTTTTAAATATCAACTTGAAAGTGAGTTTGGTGTTATGCCAAGAAAAGATTACTTTGACCATCAAATGATCTAATAACTAAATTAAGACCATTTTGTGTTATATAGTTAATCTTCTAGGTAATAGAAGATGACCATACCTTGGTTTCCTCCCTCAATTTCATAATATTTAAAATAATAATGGGTCTTGTAGTTATTCAGGAACTGAAATGAACATCTATTGAAATTGAGATAATAATTATATTGATATAGGAAGCTTTGTTTAAAATACACTCCAGATCAAAGCAAAGATTACCTACGAGTGGATTCCCTATTGAGATCAGCCTAATTCTGCTTGATTTCTTTGGGGAACTTAATAACATTTGATGCTGAAAGGCAGGAGAGACCCTGAGTTTTGTATGTCTAGAACAGTCTGGAGTGACTGGGTTACGGCTCTGTGAGGCTGTGTCTTGTTTCTAACCTAGACTGATCATTACATTGAAGTCCTCTTTCCTAAACGCTTGGCACCTTTGCCTGCTAACCCACAGCAAGTGTGATAATATTTGGGGTGTTTTGATGAGAAGAAGCAGTGTGAGGGGGGACTGAGTCGTCTACACGCCGATGAGCACTGACTTGCTCGTCTATACGAATGCTTTAGAGGATGCCGAACAAGTTTAGATGTTAAGCTTTTTAGGAAGAGTGAATGATGGCTAATGATTATTTAATGACAGATCTCTGGACTGAGAGGCATTTAGCACTCAAAGTATACTGCAAAGCCTGTTTCTCAAACCTTCAGACAGGTTTATTTGGTCTCACCTTGAATAGAACAGTACCATATTGATTTCATTGGTGTGGATTTAAACACACTATCGGCTTAGAATATCACTGCTATGCAGTACAAAATGACTGCCCTAACCCTTATGGAGACTCACAGCCATTTGTTCACATTACCACGTGAGCTTCGGATGTGATTATGAATTTTCTCAATAGTTAAAGTTTAATGGATGACTTTGGAAAATATTTGTGCATGTATTTTAACAACCTGCAGACATTACTTGACAGGAAGATATATGTAGAAGTACCTAAGACTTAAATGTTTATTTTAAGTTAGTAGCTTTTGCTGCCTATTATATTTGCAGATACTTGTTCTGTGGCAGTTATGATTTTGTATATGCCACACTGAGTTTCCCTTTCTGTGAAAGCACTGAAGTGTTCAGTTGGTGGATGGTAATGATGTTTATGCTAAGCACTTCATTTTTAGTGTGTTTTAATATTCCCCTTGAATCTCCGTGTAAGACTTGCTTCTGATGTCTCTAGAGTATGCTTTCCCAAATTGTATATTAGCATTATTGCATACAATGTATGAAAATTTATCTTAAGTTTTTTTCCTAATCAATTTTGTTTACTTATTATTTAAGAAACATTTAAAATGGTGCAGTGTTAGAAGTCCTCACTAGCAATTCACATTGGATCAGATATTAAATATTAACACGATTCTGTGCACAGACACTGACATCTAAGCTAGTGAAGATTCTCGACATCAGTCTGGATTATGCTCACTCACTCTTTGTACCTTTCATCTTGTCACTCAAACACAGCAGCTCCTGTGCCTCCCCCTCCTCCCCATCCTCTCCTCCTCCCCCTCCACCCCTCCTTTCCCTCCTCCCTTCCCACTCCTCCACTCCTTGACCCCCTCCTATTCCTTCCCTCCACCCCCTCCCATCCCCTCCACCCCTTCCCACCCTCTCCATCCCCTCTGCCCTCCCACCCCCAGCTATGTCCTGGACCTATGAGATGGTTTACATCCTGATCTGGACTTGCTCTCTTCCTTTACAAATTTAAATATTATCTGGCTTTTTATTGAAAAATATGAAAAGCAGCTGTGAAATGCTTATAATTGTATCATCGCAACAAATGCACAGCTCTAGCGGACGCTCGAGGCTTGGTCAGCACACAGGTGGGGTTTGTTTAGATCCATTAAAACAACAGAGTTGATCTTTTTAATAATGTTTTTAAATGGAAAATTTATTTCTTCAACATATTTTGATGAGATTTTCATTGATAAGAAAAATGTTGTTTATTATTTATTTTACAGAAATCAAAAACATTGGGTAAAGTATTAGAGAAATGACCTTTCCTCTTGCTGATTGAAAAAACAAGTTATACCTAAGCGCAGTCTTTTTTTTTTTAATTTACATTTCAAATGTTTCCATCTTCCCAGGTCTCCCCTTTGGAACCCCCCATCCCCCCCCCCCCGCCTCTATGAGGGTATTCCCCTACCCACCCATCTACCCACTCTCGTCTAAGCATAGTCTTAATCATGGATTTACTTCTGGCTGTCGGTCGTCTCTCTCTGTGTTGAGTCCTTGCATGGGAACGTATGCCACTAACACAGGTGCTTCTGTGGGGATGGTAAGAATCCTCAGTGTTTTATCTTCTCTTGACTTGATATTCATTGTTTTTCTTTTCAAATAGTTTCGTAGTTCAATAAAATGATAGTCAAACATCTTTGGTATGATGTGTATTTACCAACATTAATATATACATATTTTATGACTCTTATATGTGGGAATATGTTTTACAACATAAATAGAATTAAGTCGACAGTCTATCAGGAAGCTCTCTCCTTTTAACTCCTAGGTAGCCGAATGACTTGCAGTAGTCAAGAAGAATTTTGAATAAATCATTGTTTTAGCCTATAAGAGAAATAGATTGCTATTAATCTAGCATCATGTCTATCAACCTGAGTATGCCACTATATACATAATGTAGGCTGAGACATTAAACTTTTCTGTTAGCGTTCATTTTATAAATGACACATTTCCCAATCTAATATTTCAAGGACTAAGCTGTTCCTGTGTCTCTCAGTGTTATGTTAAGATGAACTCAGATCGTCTGAGAAAAGTTTTAAAACCCAGAGGCTGCTGTTTTTTGACATGTGCAAGACTGATATGCACATTTTAAATGGAGTTCACAATAGGAAATCATGTACAACAGCTGAATGGAAGAGAATCAGTTTTATATCTGTACATGCTTCCAGTTAACACTAGAGATTTTTAATAAAGAAAATATTTGTGGACAAAATGTCTGCGAAGAAAAAGTGCCAAATAACAACTGAAATTAATTTGATAATCTAATTAGCAGTGTGTTAAAATGAGGATGTGTAAAACAATTTAATAAGTTAAAGCCATATGTAATAATCTTATAAGCACATAATTCCCCTCCTACATGCAGTTAAAAAACAAAATCCCACACATATGAAAAGATTAGAAATGAAAAATTTGTGTAACTGTATTAGATTCAAATTGTCCAGTTTTTCATAGTTCCTGAAGGTCCTTAGAAGTCTGTGGTAAAATGAGAGTTGCCTCTTAGCAGCTTACCTTGGGCTTAGACAGAGTACTTGTGTGATAATGAGGAGCAGACAGTAATTTGCCAATGGTTCTTCAGACTTGGAGCATGGACTCTGTTCACTTTGGTTTGCCTTTTTCTGTAAACTCAAATGTTTATATTCCTGTTTATTTATTAACGTGGCTTTTTTTTAAAAATTCCCAAGTTGCCTTGACTTTCCATTTTTTTTACAGTTCTTTTTTCTATATTTAACCTCTCCTAAGTTTATTTTTTGTTTTTTACATGTCTTATTCAGTTCTCAGGGATTATGTATGTTAAAGTTGATCACATTTTAATAACTTCCTGGTGGCTGAGTTCTTCTCTGTCTCTTGTCTCCTGTTTGTGCACTGGGTAGAATCTTCACTAGAAAAGTTGGCTCTGGGCTGAGCCGTCACTAAGCTGACCCAGATCTGTGGCCATTAATACTAAGGCATTGTGTTCTCCTAACTTCTGTCTCCATCCCTCCTACTTAGCAGGAGGCAGCAGAAGAGGAAATGCAGCCTGTGATGAGTGTTCAAAAGCAGAGGCAGCCAGAGAAACCGCGGCAACTCCAGTTTCCTTCACAAAAGCCTTTCACAAGTAGAGACTTTCAGTCCAGTATCGTTGTTTCATTATTAGGAATGAAAGTACAGTAATTAAAACAAAACAGTGCTACAAGTGCTCCCCATACAAACAGGTGTCCTTGTTAACACCTCCTGTGGTTTAAAGCACTTGTCCCTCTTGGTCTCAATTTTATACCACTGATGTATTTTTTATGTGAATCTGATAAGTGCTTTGTCATTTTATGCATAAAAATGTTCCAGGTGTAACAGCTGATTTTACTGAGTGGTAATGAGCAGGTATAAAAATCTCTGTTGATGTCCTCTGACTGTCCAGGAATTCATGTTTTAAATGTCTTCAGTTATGGCTTTCTATGTTAAGTCTCAACCTAGGAGTTGGGGTTTTTAGAGTAACAAGTAGGAGAAGAGATTATACAAATGATTTGCTGTTTTCAAATCTGTACAGTTTATATAAGCATTTCTCTGAAAGTTCTCTTTTCTTCAAGAAAAAATTGTTAGAATTTGTATAGCTATAGTTAAGGTGTTTTTAAATTCCTCTGGGTTGTTGTTTTTAGGTTTTTTTGTTTGTTTGTTTGTTTTTCTTTTTTTTTTTTTTTTTTACATAGTGAGAGTACAGTAAGGGTAAAGACAAGAAAACTAATTTGCTTTTTGAAAAAGGGGAGAGTAAAATAGTACAGATCACAGAAAACAATGTAATAGCACTGTGCAAAGAAAAAGAAATGTTTACATGATTACTGGAGAAGCATGCAAGTTCCTGTCAGTGGTTGAGCTTTCTTTGGCTTAACCTGCTGGCATGCACCACCACAGCAGGCTGCAAGGGTTTAAGGATTTTAATTATCAAAATAATTAGCACAGGACTTTGTATTACAAAGTAATTTTAACATGATCAGATATTTTGCATTGCTCAGATTTGACAGGAAATGCCTTCATACATTTTTAAATGTATACACATAGTACACATTTTTGCAGAGACATTATTTCAAAATAGCTTAATCAGGCATTAATAGCTTAATGCCTGAGACATAGGCATTGCAGGACCCAGTGTGTTCCAGCAGGGGGCCATCGCGCATGCATACAAATTAATAGCACACTTGTTTACTCTGGTGTTTGGAGTGGGGAGAGGTGCAGCACCTGCAATAAAAGCAGAAGGCACATTAGGTGTGGGGGCACGCCCCCTCCACCCCACCAGTGTGTGGGGAAACATGCTGGCAGATAAGCCAAAGAGCAAAGCAGCTGTACTTGGTTTTAACACAATGAGAGGAGCGGCTAGGCTGCTCACACTGCACACATACCTACTTTAAAATGCTGTGCAAGTTTGAAAATAGATGTGAGTTCTCTGTGACAGCCATTTAAATTAGTTGCTCTTCTTTCTTTTTTTCTTCTTTTTTTCTTTTTTTCTTTTTCTTTTTCTTTTTTTTTTTTTTTTTTTTGAGACAGGGTTTCTCTGTGTAGCCCTGACTGTCCTGGAACTCACTCTGTAGACCAGGCTGGCCTCGAACTCAGAAATCCGCCTGCCTCTGCCTCCCAAGTGCTGGGATTAAAGGCACTCATCACCAAGAGGTTGAGAAGATGTAGAACACGTCTAGAGTACATAGGTGTCATGCTACAATTTATTTGTGAAGTTTTGTATAAACTGAATCACCTTAAGTTATACTAGCAGATGAAAATAACATGCAGTGCTCCCTCTTACTGACTCACGGTTCAGACAAGGAACTGGAGTCCAGCAGTTATGATACAAGGCTCCTCAGATCCCCACAAGGGCCTGTGAGACCAGAGTCAGCACTAGGAACATGCAGTCCCAGTCCTTTCTCACCGTGGATTGGCACAGATCTAACATTTAACCCTTTCATTCTCCACTTAATAACTTCAATTTTGAAATATTCAAGAAGAGAGTGGTAAACTCGATAGCTGAGATTTAATCAGCAGACTATGTACATTCTTTTAAAAGTAGATTGTTTTAAAAGTGAATTAATATTAAAAGACTTTAGCTTCTCTTAAGTATTTTAAAATCTGTTTAAGGCCTATTTGGAAGATTTCTATTTTATATCTGGTGAAGTGTGACTTTTTTTTATGACATTGTATTTTGTCTGTCTTACAGAATCCTAAGAAAAACAAATACGTGCAAAAATACTTAGTTACTCTTAGGTAGAAACATTTACATAGTGAGAACTCCTCAGTTTCAATGTTTTGAAATGAAATTCTAAAATGTGGTCAACGCACTTTAAAAATCTCAAAAATATATGTGTAGCTCACTCAGCATGTCTTGAAAGTCTCAGTAAGAATGTGATATACTTATATGTGGGGATATAATCACATATATTGAGTATTTACATATAGCGAGTTAATTAGCAGCATATAAGATGAGGAAACGGCTTACCTTAACAATGAATTGCTGATATTCCGTTAGGCACCAGGTCCATCATGTAAGAGAGGAATCAGTCAAAATGGAGGTGATTTCTTAGTGTACATCTAAGAGACCATTTGTCCAGCTTTTGAAATCTGCTTTGAAAGCTTTGTGACAGCAGTTTCATTGCTGTGTATCCTTCTCAGGTCAGCTTCACCTGGGGTGCCGTGTTATATCCTCTTTATGGTCAATATTTGCTAATATTGTCACATGACATTTTAAATGTCTTCAGGCTTGAGAAGCTAGAAATAGATAAATTGAAAATTTTAGAAGAATATTTTTCTAGTCAGAAAATAGAAATCTGTTGCAGCTCTGGGAATTCATAGTCATAGAGTCTTGAATAGTGCATCAAGACAGGCTGTTCCAATGCCACACAGGCATTGTAAAAAAAATGATTTTTCTTCTTTAACTGTTAAAGCCTAGTATTGGCCAAAAAAAGTTATTTCAAATAAAACAAGCATATAGGAACCAGAATATAAAATATTTCCTAGCTTTATCCAAATTGTTTAAAATAATTTCATCAGCTGCCATGGATATATCTATAACTCATTTTTTCTTTTTATAAAAACATCATTCGTTTTGATAAACTATATAATGATATGTCTTGTTAAGTAAGTGCAAATTATTTTCCCTTTGTTAGGTGTCATGTACTATTTTATACATGGGATTATAAGACATTTCTA
Organism: Uromys caudimaculatus; assembly: GCA_028551405.1. Classification (NCBI taxonomy): domain Eukaryota; kingdom Metazoa; phylum Chordata; class Mammalia; order Rodentia; family Muridae; genus Uromys; species Uromys caudimaculatus. The sequence goes on from CM052715.1 coordinate 47,699,365, forward strand.
AGACTAAAGAAAAACATTTAATATCTATTTCTACTATTTCTATCTACCAAAACCAAACAGGTATTTCTGAATTTCCAAAATGAATTTTTACGGCACTTTAATTCAGATAAGATTTCTAAAACATTCATATTATCATGAGTGTCACTTGGACTCTGTTGTATCCCGAAAATTCCTGACAAGCATCGCAGTTCTGTGGCCAGTGTTAAAATAATAACCAGCTTTAAACATCCTGGTGGTGTGTTTGTGAAGTCTGACATGTTTTACATGTTGTTACAGTTTGAAGGGAGCCTCAATTGAATTCAACCACATTGGTCATTAATTTTAACTAGAATTTCCTAAGATAAAAGTCAACTAAGAAAGCATTATGATACTCAATCCTAAACAAAGAATCGATTTTTTAAAAAACAGTTTTCCTATATCAAACCACGGAATTCCTAAAGTATTTTATCAGAGTAGTAAATTGGTGGTATCTACTTATCTACAGTTTTAATACCTAATACAATAACAACTGTCTATCAATATATGGCTAATTGCAGATATAAAGCATCTACCGCTAGTTCATCTCTCATAAAACTGCCTTTAGCTTTAATTCAAGCCCATTGATTCCTATTCCAGTTAAAGCTGAAGAACTTAATATGTCTTTTAATCCTTTTATTGTAAGCTAGGATAAAATTAATTTTACCCCAGAACTGCACAAAGCCAATTAACATGATCTTTAGAGTTATTTGGTAAAGTGCTCCAAATTGTTACATTTATCTTGACCTCTCAGTTGCACCCTCCGACTGCTTTTTAAATGAAGTAATCAATACCCCACAGCCCTTTTAATAGCTTAAACTTCTCAAATATGTTACCTGTGCTCCAGTTAAGCTGTAAGCAAAGTGTTTATTCTTGTTCCTGTAAATCTGGAGTCAATTATGCTAAATCTAAAGACAGTCGTGTCCTTTTGAGAAACCCTATGAGTTAAACGGTGGTTGTAACGAAATCAACCCCCCGTGTTGTGTTAAGAGTCGCGCAGGCATCAGGAAGTATCACGCTCACACAGGATGTATTTTCTGTTTGCAACTTCAATAGAAGTCATTTATGTCCCTCACCATCCGGTTCCTTCTATTTTCCGCGCAGGCTAGTTGAAGGTATTAATTTTCTTACTGTGATAGGGTGATCAACCGTCCTGTCAAGAAAATGGATCTCTATGTCACCTTTAGCATGATTAAATGGAGCCATGTCTCTGTGGAAAAAAAAGTACCAGATTTTCATGAAACTGTGGGAAGACTTACATTTAAAGAATTATTTTATTTTTAACATCTCCAGATCTCCGTTTTGATCGGCAGTTTCATTTATAGGAAAACATTGCAGCTAATTAACACATTATTTCTTTTTAACAGAAAATGTAGGCCAGACCAGTAAAGGAAAGACATTTCTAAATGTGGGAAACTAAAGGCAGACTTGCCGTTATTTTTGGCACAGCACCAGGGATGCATCTGGCCCCTTATGCCGTCACCAGCACTCTGTGTCTCTCTCAGTGGGTCTTCTTTTTCTATTTCCTTGTTCACAAAGAGCTATCTTTTTAACATTTGAGTGATTATAAAAATTAAATACTTAATCTTAGCACCACTAGAGTTAATAACTGTTTCGGCAGTGTTATTATGAGCCCAAGCACATGCCAAACTTTAAATTACACCAAGTGATATAATTAGGATTTCATATTTTGCCACTTAGCCGAGGGCACCTGTTACAATCCTTACTCTTAGTTTAGAGATAAAATGTATAAATGGCTGACAGCAAGTACCGAATTGAACTAGTGTAAAGCCTTCCTTCCTTCCTCAGGAGTGCGAGTTAAGACAAGACTGAGGTAATTAAACAGAGGAACATGGAGAAGGTGGGGGCCAGGCTGAGAGCGCAGCTCTTCAAATGCCCCTTGTTTAATTTCCTACGGGAAGCTGACCGTGTGCACTGCTGTGCCCCTCCCCCTCCAGCCTGGCGCTGCAGAGGCTGCGCGGCTGGGGTCAATGCCTTGCCTATTGATCAGTATCCCTGCAGTCCCTTGCTCTAGCAGCTGCTTCATCGGCTTCTTTCAGGGCCTGCTTCAGTACATTAGAATAGAAATCCATAACCAGAGCTGTGCTCATCCAAGCAGGGGAAGAAACTAAATTAAATGGTATAAAACAATCTTGGATCAGGAGTTTGTGCCAATTCATCTTGATCTAAGATGTCACACCGGGCTCTCTGTCTGAGCACCTGGGCTAGAGGCAGCCATAGTGAAAATAGATGGAGCTGCGATCATTCATTTGTCAGCTAAGGAGCAAGGCAGCAGTTAGCAATTCCCTTCTGCAGAGGTCAGCTGACAGAACAATCAGTGCAACTGCAGAATAGAGCTTTCCTTTGAACTATTGTTGTGGAGCATGCTCCTGCTGAGACGTGGGGGAGGGGAGTGGGTTGCTTCCTATTTTCAGAACCCTGTGTAAAGAGTAAAGCGTACAGTGCCACAGAAGATGACTCTAGTTGCAGTTGCAATGTGCTCTAACTCTCTGCCTCTTAAGTATGTAATCAAGGTTGGCTTTCAGTGACTGCACAGAGATCTAGGTATCAAACTGTTAAGTATGACTTTGTCTAGAATTAAGGTCCTGTTAGACAGAGGAAGTGACTACTGATGCTTCTTCTTCTCTAGTGTCCTGAAGCTTTTACATTCTTTCCTCTTACTTTGATTATTGTTAATATTTTTAATAAATATTTCTTTTGTCTTTACAAACAATATTTCTGTGAAGTGGGAAAATGTATGTTATAATATAGATTGGAAAATTCTTTTAGTATAAAATATTTTTAAACATCCAAGACTACAGTTTTATAGGAGATGTAAGAAATGAGATGTGATTTTTTTTTTCATGGCCTTAGAAGTTACAAAGTCATTTTGTAAAATCAGAGCTCCATGATATAAATAGCTGACGTGTTTTGAAAGGAACACGTAAGACTGTGCATGGTCCTAAGGGGGGAAGTAACTAAAATTGACAGGGAATTACTGTATTTTAGGAATAGACCTATAGACTTGGAGCTTTCTGTACTTGACTTGAGAGCTATTAATGAGGTGTTTCTGTGTGAATCAGTGACATACTCTTGTCCCACCCTGGTGTCCCAGTGCCATTTTCTGAAAATAACAATCCTTTCTGCAGTGCATAACCTAGAATGTTCTTCTAAACACATATACTTTTTGTAATGGTATTCTTTCAATTTGAATTCCTATACTTTGGTTTTTAGGTTGCTTATCAAGTGTCCCACAAATGAAAAAAATTTCCACATCTTATGAAGAAAGAAGGAAGCAGGCCACTGCTATTGTTCTCCTGGGAGTGATAGGAGCAGAATTTGGAGCTGAAATTGAACCACCGAAACTGCTGACCAGACCTCGAAGCTCTAGTCAGATTCCTGAAGGATTTGGCTTGACAAGTGGAGGCTCCAACTACTCACTGGCCAGACATACTTGTAAGTTCTCAGATTTCTGATGCTGATCACCTTGATTTTTAAGACATCGTCATTGCCAACAGAATATCAGAATATTGACTGCATCCTGAGGTTTTAGCATATCTGTAATAGTAAGTGAAGTTAGGAAGCAGTCCCACTCTTTGGTCCATGGCTCCTTAGCTATAAGTGCCCAAGTTTCATTCTAAAGTTAAAACTTTATGTTTTCAGTTCTTCTCTAAAAAACACATTCCTGGAATTTGTGTTCTTGAACTCTTTACCAAGATTCTTCTCCAAAATGTTTAAAAATGTGTGTGCATACACATGCATGTACGCACGGGTGTACATGCACACACATACTGCAGCACTCGTGTGCACACACATGCATGTACACACGTGTGTACACACCCACACCCACATCCATACCCATGCACACATACTGCAACACTCGTGTGCATACACATGCATGTACACACGTGTGTACACACCCACACCTACACCCATACATACTGAAGCACTCACTTCAAAAGGAATAGTAAGATAGAGTGACCATGGCCCAGAGAACACAGAGCTGGGTTACTCGTGTCCCGTGTTCTCCTGTGGAAGTAGTTTCATGAAGTTTTATAGTAACAGAAAGAAGAAAGTCAAAAGCTAATATAAAACTACGTCAGTAGCCACATCAGCAGTGCAGTTACAGTCTCAGAAGCTATCTGATGACATTCTTAGCGTTTGAATTGATGGAAGTTAGTGGTCTGCTAACTTAATAGATTCCAAAGGTTCTTTTTTTTTTTTTTTTTTTTTTTTTTTGCAGAAATTAAGTTTTTTATTATATATCATATAATGTAGTAGTAAAGTTTGTTTGAAGTACATGAATAAAAAGTTAGTGAAATTGCAGGAGGAACAATCTATATATCTATATAGCAATAATTGGTGCATTCCCTGTGCATCTGAAAGAAAAAGAAAAGAGTTTTCACTCATATTTTGACCTAAAACTTAGTGTTCAGGTTCCCAAGATTCTGATATCAGATTTCCAAAGGGTTTTTAATCTCTTCTTCACAGGTGTTAGTTCTGACATCGAGGAGGGCAAGGAATGGCTGTGTAGAGAGCTAAAGCTCGCCAGAATAAGATGATTAAGCCTGGATCTGCAACACCCTCACCTCTAGATGCCAGTGCGGCTCTGATCAGCCAGTCAGGGTTTTCAGACACAGAGGGTTTTTTTCTGGGCATCCTCACTCACAAAAGCTAGTTTCAATTAAAAACTTGTAAAATAATTTCTGGAAAACCATGTCACTGGGCATTGGATAGGATTTGCAAAGTCGGACCAGTGATGGAACATAGAAAATAGAACTGGCACAAATGGCGTCTGTAGTAAAAATCCCAACAACAGTTTTAAAGCGATGAGTGCTGTGATGGGGGCAGTGGGTGGAAGGTGTAGCGAGGCCTGTTGAAACTCCTTCAGGGAAGACCAGAGTCCTCGTACCATGTCACAGAGGCATTTCTAGTGAGTTGGGACAGCTTTTTATTTATTTTATGCTTTGAAACATGGTCTTACTATGTAACCCTGGCTGGCCTGGAACTCACAAAGATCTGCCTGCTTCCTCCTTTGGAGTGCTGGGACTAAAGTGTTTATCTGCAGCCCCTGCTAAATTGTGACAATATTTAAGGGCTATGTATAATCCTGCTGATATCAGGAGGTGTTCTTTAAAAAAGATTTACTTTTTTAAATGTCAATTTTAATTTAAATTATGTGTATGCATCATGGATAGGGTTAAGTGTTTTATGGATTAATTTATATCGCATTATTCAGGATTTGTAGAGTACTCCTAATGTCACTTTCTAACCCATGGTTTATCTCTATAAAAGTCTGGGACTCATGAACACACTTCCACAGGTCTTAAGTGGGAAACTTTAACTAGAAAAAGAGGAAGAAGTTAAGGGAAAAGGCAAAGTCGTGGCAGAACAGAAATCAGAGTTTTTTCAATGACATTTTGAGGATTTAATAAGGAATTTTAAAGGAAGTTTATATTAGTCAGGGTTCTTTAGAGGAAAAGCACTGAAAGGAAGAAACAAAGAAAGAGTATATAATACATGTTAAAATATATATCAAAGAGACATGTATTAGAATGGCTTCTAGGCCGCAGTCCTAACAGTCCTGTACTGGCCTTTTACTGGTGCCTGGGAGGCTGCTCAGAGGGCTGCAGGGTTGCAGTTTCCACTCGGACCTGTGAACCAGGCCCTAGCCTTCTCCTCATTCAGCTGAGCTCTGTGGATGCTGGAAAGAGGAGTCTCTTCCAGGGCATCCTTTGGACTGCACGTCTGGAGCCGTTCATGCGTATCGGAGTTCACTCTTTTCCTTTCTCACTGTACCTGTGATGATGCTGGGCGATTGGTGGTGGGTTTTGTTTTTGTTTGTTTGTTTGTTTGTTTGTGGAGCTCATTCTTTGCAGAGATGCTAGACTCAGCCAGCCAGCATCACTATTTTACTTACTTTTCCGCAAATTGTCAAAAGTTTTATGTATAGTGTCACTGAATTCCTTGCTCTTCACAATAAGTACATCAGAATAATCAAATACATTTATCTTGATAAGTTCTTTTAATAGATAAGTTCTTTAAATAGTTCCCACCATGAATTTTTAATGCTCTACATGAATCTAGGCGAGCCTTCAGTAACTGGATATATCAACAAAGTAGAAAGCCTGTTCCAGACACTTAAAACAAAATTCATCTTCGTACTTCTGCTCTTTAGTACTGTCAACTGTATTAGTCAGGCTTCTCTAGAGCAGTGGTTCTCAACCCGTGGGTCATGATCTTTGGGGGGGGGGGGGGTCATATATCAGATATCCTGCATATCAACCATTTACATTAAGATTCATAATAGTAGCAAAATTCCAGTTATGAAGTAGAACAAAATAACTTTATGGAGGTCACCACAACACGAGGAACTGTATTAAAGGGCTGCAGCATTAGGAAGGCTGAGAACCACTGACCTAGAAGAACAGAAGCGACAGAATGAACATATAATACACACACACACACACACACACACACACACACACACACACACACACACACACACAGAATTTATTAGAGCAGCTTACAGGCTACACTTTTGCTAGCCAAATAATGGCTGTCTCCAATGGAAAGGGCAAGAACCCATTAGTTGTTTATGAGGCTGCATGTCTCAGTAGGTCTTCATTCTTTGTTTGAATTCTGAAGAAATTAGGTTCTAGTACCGGTGAAATAATGCCTAAGCAGCAAGATAGACAAATTTGCCAGTGACAGTGAGGGAAAATCGGCAGAAAGCAAAAGCTCCTTTCTTCCATGCCCTTTTATATGGGCTGCCACCAGAAGGAGTGGCTCTGCTTCGAGGTAGGTCTTCTGACCTCAAATGATCCAAATTTAGGGTAGGTCTTCTAACCTCAAATGAGCCAAAAAAAAAAAAAAAATCCCTTACACATGTACCCAACTACTCGGGTTTTAATTCATTCTAAATGTAGTCAGTTGACAGTCAAGATTAGCCATTACAATGCTAGTACTGAAATCCTATTTTGCTGAAAAGCAGGGAGTGGACCTACTTGTGAAATTATCTCAGTGTGTGTTTCTGGCCTAAAAAGAAACACGGACTGAAGTTTGCTGTATTAGGGGATTTTTGTCATCCTTCACCATCCCAGGGATGGCGAATAGAAGGCACCACACATTTTAACAATCTAAGGGTTCTAGAACTTTCAGAACTCAAAGGGTGCACTCTTTGAGAACTTTGGATATTGGACTGGATATGGAAAGAGATGAGATTTGTTTCTTTAGCAAATTGTAATTGTGATGATTTCATTGTTAGAAAATGATTGATTTTTTAGAGATTTCTAGCAAGAAGTCCCATGTCAAATTATATTATGCAGTACTGTCTAGACCTAGTTCTAAAATGCTTTTCCTATTTTTTAAAATTATCTTTACTTTATATTATTTTATAGCCATGAACTATTTGTGCATGTGTGTACACTTACTTTCCCGTGTATGTGGATCCCTGTACATGTGTGAGTACATACATATGAAAGCCAGAGGACATTGTTGGGTATCATTTCTCAGGGTCCATCTGACTCGAGAACTTTTTTGGTCAAGAACTGTGCTAGTCTGAAACTCAACAGGTGGGCCAGGCTGGTGCCAGTGGCCCCCAGATAGCTGCTCATCTGTACCTCCTCAAAACTGGGCTCATAAGCACATAAGTCCGTGTCTGGATTTTAAAATGCAGATTCTGGGATTTAACCAGGTCCTTAGGTTTCCAAAGCAAGCCCTTTACAAACTGAGATCGCTTCCCTACCCAGATATAAAATATTTTAAATGTAACTGTGGATTTACTCTTAACTTCCATAGCATAACGCCGTATTTTATTGAAAGGTCTCGTGTTCGTTGCCTACAATAACAAATGATTTTTGAGACCTTTATTTTTCAAACAGGAATATCTTGATTAAATTTCAGTCTTGCTCTGCTGTTTGGACATAGATGTCTCACTGCCTGGTATCTTGCTGAGCTCCTTTCAGTCAGTCATATAGAATATTAATCGGCCATAATGCTGTCTTCCTCTTATATCTGTTGCTGTTTTGTTCTAGGGCAGTTAGAATGCATCATTAGCATTAAATATTTATTTTATTTGGTCTCTTATTGAGTAATAATTATCATTTTGAGATAAGGTCATTAACATGCAATATTTGATGAACTTTAATTGCTAATTATATTAATTACTTTTTTATCGCTGTAATAAAACACCATGTCCAATGCAACTTACTTTATTTTGGCTTAGCTTTCCAGAAGCAGGGATAGCATGATGGCAGGAACAAGGAGCGAGAACTCCCATCTTGAACTTACAGCTGATTAACATGTATTTATTGAAATAACATGGAAGAAAGGCTGTAAAAACTCTGAAATTAATGCGAGGCCTAGGTCAGGTCACACTGTTTCCGTGTGTCCTTGAGTTCTTTAGCTCCTTTTTGGTTGCAGTATGCTCTATGAAGGAAGTGAGGGCACCTGTTTTCACATGACCGTCCCCTTTGGTCCAATGAATCTGCCTCCAGACGCCAAGCATTCCGGAAAGGTCTCCTCCGCCTCCTACTCTCCTCTCTGTGAGGGTGGACACCCTCTTGTTTTATACTAAGTGAATCCAGCGGAGATGATGATGATGGTGATGATGGTGATGATGGTGATGATGATTCTTCCTCTTCCTCCTCCTCCTCCTCCTCCTCCTCCTCTTCTTCTTTCCTAATACACGAATGAGGCCTCAGACTATTTTAGAATATTATTTATGGAATCACCATGTGGATCTTTTGCTCCATTTATTTTTTGGTCTTTTCTGTTCATTTTGTAATTATAGAATTATGCTGGCACATCTGTAGTAAATCTGTTTGATCTCTCATTGGATTCTTTACTTTAGGCAGGTGTTATAAGTCATGTCTCTAGGCGGCAGACTCAAAAGCTGATTTGTGTCGAGGACTGTTCTTGGGATCAATAGCTTGAAGGGAAGGGGAGAAGGAGAATTGGCCAGGGGAGATATTGAGCTGAGTTCCCGCTGCAGAGAAAGCCTTTGCTGATCCCAGGGAGCCCTGGGACTGATTGACCCCTTAGGCCTTCCTCTACTGGGCACAGGTCTCAACTTTAGTAACTTACGTCACGTGGCCATTGAACTGGAGGTGAGAAGAGACTGAGACCTTTCCTCATCTTAGAGAGGGACCTGCAGAGGGGCTCAACGAAGACATGTGAACTGCTAACACCCCCAACTTTTTGTGGGAGTCAGTCCTCAGTCTGAGGAGTAGGGACAGACGGCGTTCCCTGACTTCCTGCAGTGTATGATGGTCGTGCGTGCTCTAGGTTCCCTTTTATCAGTACAGAAATGATTAGAGGAAGGGATCTTTTCATTCCAGTCTATACATATTTCTTATCACACTTAAAGGTAAATATTTTTTTTCACCCGACACAGTATGAAGCACACTTCTGATGAGTTAGGGGTGAATATTCTCTCTTTGCCAGATGTCTTGTTCCACACTGCAAATGTGCTATTCCTATCAAGTGCATGGCCATAGGGCCAGCTACTGAAGCAAGGGCAGCCTATCAAGGGCACCTCCCTAAAGAAAACTGACTTTTCCTCCCCTGTAGCCATCAGTTGCCAATAACTCCTAAACCAGGGATAGGACTTTGTGAGCCCCTCCCCACCCATGCTGGGGTTGCGCCGGCATGATTTTATATAGGTCTGTACATGCAGCTGCCATGAATTCACGTGTGCAATGGCGTGCCGTGTACAGAACACACTGCCTCACACCAGTCCTCTTCTCCTCCTTAGTCAGAATCATTCTGACCCTTCTCCTCTGATTCCTGAACCTTCCAAGGAGGGGTGAGATGTAGACGTAGACATAGACATAGACATAGACATAGACATAGACATAGACATAGACATAGACATAGACATAGACATAGACATAGACATAGACATAGAATAGACATAGACATAGACATAGACATAGACATAGACATAGACATAGACATAGACATAGACATAGACATAGACATAGACACAGATCTCTTATTTAGTGCTGAGCACTGCACAGTCTCTTAATCTCTGCATGCCGATCAGCTATGTGTCTCTTTCCTAACTAACCATCATCTACTGCAAAAAGAAGGTTCTCTTATGAGGGTTTGCACATTAATATATGGGCATAAGGCAAACTTTGGGGAACAGTTTAATATTACATCTATTTAACAACAACAATAAAGAAAAATAGTAAAAGGTTCTGTCTCGTGGAGCTGGCCTAAAATCCACCCAGAAACTAGTTACCACTGTGTCTTTATATGACTACTGCACCAACAGGCACATTTTCCTAGGCCAGTTGTTACTGTTCACAGGACTCACAGCTGGGTAATACTGCTGACCTTTCTCCCCAGTAGCATGCCTAGCACCTTCCAGTGCTGTGAAAGCTAGGAAGTAGGGATGAAGCTTTGACGCGAATGCTCACTTGATTCAAGTACATGTCCTCAGTAATAGAGTCGTGCCATCAATTATGGAGGATAATCTAGAAAAGTGCCGATATCCCAGTTGAGGTGGGTTGTTGGATAACATTGGCCAACAGCTACATGACTTAACCCACACCTAGCACTGAGCTTTTGGTTGATAGGATATAATGTCTGGGGAGGAATTACTCTCTCCTCATAGCCATAGGGTAACTTAAAGTTAATCGTTTAACTCTAAAATGCCAAACATGGCATAAAACACTGTGTTCAAACTGTAATACATAGGATATCCACCCTTCCACAGTTATAAAGAAGCAACACTTGGCTGTGCTGGTGGAAAGATGAGGATGTCCGTGAACCAGGCTGTCTGCAGATGTGAATGTCTTGAGTCTCTCACGCAGGGATAAGCAGGTGCTGACAGGATGCAAAAGCACATAGAATCTACATGCATCTCTAGAGTTTGGAAATGGCTTTCAACTTTGGTGTGAAAACTTAGATTAAGGAAAGCATTTTTTTTCTTTAGTCAGTCAGTATAGATATTATAATGACAAGCTCTCCAGCTGGCTATGGCATATGATCTCTAGACAGTACATGGAAAAGGCCAGAACCATGTGCATTTTTGCTTTTGTCTTAGGAAAAGACTACCTCGATTCCATTCTGTTTTCAAAAGAAAGTCATTAAAACAATAATGGATAAGGACTAGTCTAAAAGTTTGCCAAAGTAATTCTTGTTTATTTTCTTGTATTATCTGAGATTATACTATAAACCCTCCTCCCCTCTCTTCCTGTAATCCCTACCACATCACCACCCTGTCCCTCTTTCAAATTCACGGTCTTTTCTTCATTAGTTGTTGCTGCGTGTTTATGTATATGTGTATATAAATATATTCCTGAACAGAGCCTGCTCAGTTTCTGTAATGTTGCTTGTACTTTGTTTTCAGGGCTGAGCATTTGACTTTGGATAATCAGTTGGTGTGCTCTTCCCTGGGAAAGACTTTCTCCTGCTGTCAGCGTTCCTTAGTTTCATTCCTTAGTTGCCTATAGTTTGTTGTATAGCATTGAGTCCTCCTGACTTTCTCCAGTTCACATTAGCGTGTCTGTTGATGTTGACCTTTTCAGCTTGTGTTTGGGTAGTCATGTTATAGCTTCTGACATTCCTTGGAGATGCACTCTTAACGCAAACTTCCAATTCTTCTGGCACTTACAATCTTTCTGTCCCCTCTTCTACAATGATCCCTCCGTCTTAGGTTCAGGAGTTGTGTTACAGATGTATCCTTTGGAACTGTGTTCTCCAATCCTGCATTTTGGCTGGTTGTAGTTTTCTGTAATAGTCTCTGACAGTTGCAAAGAGAAGATACTGTTGTTTTGAGGGGTTATGATTGCTCTTCTCTAAGTTTATAAAAACAAATATTTAGACTATAGTTAGGGATGATACTTGTTTAGTAAGGGCAGTTGTATGTTCTCTCCAAGATCGCTGGTTTCACCAGTTCGTTGGCTAGGTTTTCAGTACCACGACTGATTTCCCGCTGGTGGAGCTGGTCTTATGTCCAATGAGAAAGCTCCTGGTTGCCCCCAGGGTATTGTGTCACTCCACCCTTAGTTATCATGCCATGCTGGTCTTTTGGTGGTTGATAAATATCATAGCTGGGTAGAACTGTCGGTTGCTTTCCCCCTTTAGAATCTGTAATAGAGGTTTCTCGTATGGCAAAAGTTTGTCCCCAGGAAGGAGGATTTGAGGTCAGTTTCAACTCAGGAGCCTCTAGTCCCTGTGTCTGAAGTGCACTGTCTTCAGTAACAGTGTCTTTACCTCTAGGGGGCAACCAAGTAAAATAGCAATAGCCTGTAATGCTTTGGGAGTGTTTTGGAAACCTTGACTAACAATTCAGAAGAGAGATTCTTATGCCTCCCTGGTGCTTTGAGTATTTGACTCCAAAGGGAGGGAGGATTGTCAGCCCAAACGGGAGGACTTCATTTAAACTGTTTATGGATATTTATAGACAGATTTACCTGTACTATTTGGTCTTATTAGATAGATAGCTGTTAGTATGAGTTCTTATGACCCTTTCAAACACTCTGACGTCCTCCTCTCTCCTTCTGTGTTTATCTCCCTCTCCCCTTCTAATTAAAGCCCCCCTACTTTTCTCATTTTCTCTATCAAATCACTTGTACCCTGTTTGTTCTCCATTCTACACCCCCTACACTAGTTTTTGTGTGTGGTGGTCTCAATCATGGTCATCGTGTTGTTGATTTTTGGTGGTCTTGTTAGTGTTCTCAGTGGTATTTCGTGGCTCAGTAATTACAGCTTTGTTTTGATTTGAAAGTATCTTGGCTATGCAGATTTTCTCTCTTCAGCACAAAGGTTGTTCCCTCTATTTTCTTTAGTTTTGGCTTGTTGGCTAGACAATTTTCAGGCTGTTTATATCTATACTGTGGAAATCCTTTCGTTGTCCTTTGTGGTGGTTTGAATAAAAATGGCCCCCATAGGCTCATATATTTGAATGTTTGTGGTCATCAGGAAGTAGAACTCTTTGAGATGATTAGAAGGGTTAGGAGTTGTTGTTTTTATTATAGTAAGTATGGCTGTGATGGTTTGAATATGCTTGGCCCATAGAAACTGGCATTATTAGGAGGTGTGGCCTTGTTGGAGGAAATATGTCACGGTGTAGGATGGATTTGCAGGCTCCTAGTGCTCAAGCTCCACCCAGTACAGAAGAGACAGTCTCTTCCCAGCTGCCTTCAGATCAGGATGTACAACTCTCAGTTCCTCTCCAGCTCCAGCATCCTGTCTGCCTGGACTCTTCCATGCTCCCTGCCATGATGATAATGGACTGAATCTCTGAAACTGTAAGCCAGCCCCAGTTAGATGTCCTCAATGAGACCCTAACTAAGACAGTGGCCTTGTTGGAGGAAATATGTCACCGAGGATGGACTTCGAAGTGTCAAAAGCCTATATCAGGTTTAATCCTCCCCCAGCCCCACCCGCCTCCCACCTATGGCTCAGGATATAATGCTCACCTACTGCTTCACACCGGCCTGCATGCTGCCGTGCTCCTTTACGTGATGATAGTAGACTAGACCTCTGAAACTATAAGCAAGCCCCTGATTAAATCTTTATTTCATAATATTTTTTGGTTATGGCATCTCTTCAGAGCAATAGAACAGTGGTTAAAACACTTTCAAGTGTAGCAGATAGTTCTGTAGGTATATTAGTCTAGGTTGGCCATCATGGTCTTTTAGGATTTGAATGCATTGTTCCAGGATCCTTTGACTTTCAAAGTTTCATTCGAGAAGTCAGCTGTTATTCTGATGGGTTCCCTTTATATGTAACATGTGGTTTGAGAGTTATTGCTTTTGTTGTTCATACTTGGTGTTTTAACTGTGATACATTGTGAAGATTTTCATTTCTTGTCTTGTCTGTTTGGTGTTCTATGTGATGTTGTATCCGGATGGATGCGTCTTTCCTTGGGTTGTGGAAGCCTTCTTTTATAATGTAGAAGGTCTCGTCTATGTCATTGACTTGGGTTTTTCTCTCTTTTCTTTGCATGTAATTAGAAGGTTTTGTCTTTTCATGGTATCCTACATTTTCTGTGCTCTCCTATTTTTTCCTTTTTTTTATATTCTGTGTTTATTTTATCTAGATCATATACTTTAACTTGTAGACCTGACATTTATCTTCTGCCCGGTTCACTCTCCTTGTAGGGCTTTCCTTTGTGCTTTCCAGTTGGATTGTTAGGCTCCGTCATCCCCTTTTCATCCCGACTTGAGCCCTCTCCGGTGTTTGTAGCTCTGTACTAATGCTGTTCTCAGTCATGGGCCATCTCCATCATTCCCAGCAGCTTTATTTGTGTTTTCTTGGGCGTCACTCAGTTGTTTATTTTCTAAAATGTCTGTCCCTTTTATTGAGCTATTCCTTTGATTTTTCTTTAAATTTCTTGAATTCTTTGATGAAGTTTACGATTGCTCTTTTAAATCCTGTGTCATGGGGTTCATCTAGGTAGTTTTCATTGGCTGGCATTTCAACATGGCTGGTATGTTTTGGAGGGGAGACACTTGCATAATATTTCATATGGTTTGTATTTTTGTGATAGGAGTTGGACATGTTTAGTTTTTGTTAGTTCTGTATCTGACATAAACAAAGCAGGTTGAGGCAGAAGAAGGAATATGCTGGAGGGTGGGCCTAGAATGTACAAATGGCTTAGGTGGAATGAAGTTAGATGGACACGGGGACTTGGGCTGGTATGCAGAATATGCATCCTGATTCAAGCTTAGAGGATGGGGGCAGATCTGGCCTGGTGGAGAGGTTGGGTGTGGTGGGGAGACAGGCAGCTGTGAGCAGGCAGGGGTGGTCCATGTGGGAGCCTAGAGATTGCTTGTGAAGCAGGCAGAGATGGCCACAATAGGCTGCAGCACTGGGTGTGGACATGAGCTGGAACTGGAGATGGTTTGTAGAGGGGAAAGTCATGCAGACTCACTTCCCTAGACCCCGGAGAAGGATATGCAAGATCTGTCTTGGTATAGAGGTTAAAATAATTGTTTTTCAACAAGGGATAGAGCCATAACCTTCTTGATGAACTAGAGTACCACCAAATGAGAGCATCAGTTAGATGCTACCAAAGGAATATTTTAATTTTATGAGTCTACATCCAGAGTTTTACATTGCTGCAGTGTTGCATATGTTTAATTGTGTTTGCTTGTAGTATCCTTTGTGAAAGGAATCCTCCAGATACTTCCCGTGCTTTCTAATCCTGAAGAGTATATTAAACGAATATATTAATATAGATTGAGATTGATTTTATAATGAATCTCTTTCCTAAATTTTATTACATATTTAAATGAGAAAAATAGCTAAGCCAGATCTCAACTAAATCCCTTACTTGTGCGTGCCTGTGTTGGGGGTTGGGAGCCTGGGAATCACACAAGCGTTCTACCACTGCTCTGCATGCAGCCCTCCATCTCAAGTACTTATCAGCAAGAGAGGACAAGGTCATTGAATAACAGGAAGGAAGGAAGGAAGGAAGGAAGGAAGGAAGGAAGGAAGGAAGGAAGGAAGGAAGGAAGGAAGGAAAAACTAGTGATATTTGTAAGTTACAAAAATTAACAATAAGATAGAGGGAGGGCGCACCCAGATGGCAGTTCCTAAGGATAGATCGTGTTAAAAGACTGGATATTTTCACTATTCAGTCATTAGCTTATGTTACTGAGCTACTGCTGTGGCCATAGAGATCTCATATTTATCTTTTCCTTTTGACTCTGGGTCTTAATGCACTCTGAAATTTGTTCTTTCTTCTTCTTAATGCAATCCATGTTTCTTTTTTTGTTTTGTTTTTTGTTTTTTTTTTTTTTTGGTTTTTAGAGACAGGGTTTCTCTGTGTAGCCCTGGCTGTCCTGGAACTCACTCTGTAGACCAGGCTGGCCTCGAACTCAGAAATCCACCTGCCTCTGCCTCCCAAGTGCTGGGATTAAAGGCGTGCGCCACCACTGCCCGGCATAATACATGTTTCTTACCAGCTCTTCTCATCTGTTACCTCATTTTGCCTCCCTCCCTCCCTCCTGTCTCTGCTTTTGGTTGTCACTAATTGCCATTAGATCTCCTGAATGTAGGTGACGAGCTCCAGCCTGGACTGCTCTTGTCACAACTAGGGTATTTTAACAATGAGGTATTGGAGCTGTCTGTCGAGCTCCTGGTCACAGAGTCAAGGGTGAGACTCTGGTGTCTGTTATTTTTCTTTTGGTGTTTTTAATATAAGTTCTCATCATGTAACCAAAAGTAGTCTCAGATTTCTATATATAGTCTACTGTGTCGAGCTTCTGAGTTTGGGGATTACAGGAGTTTACTGCACATCCAGCTATCTTTGCTAGTTTTAAATTTTCACAGGTAATTTTGATGTATACCTAGAGTAGAAAACTCAATAGAATATGGAATCTTTTATAGTTATTTTAAATTGAGTATTTTATGGTAGTTCTTCTGATCATTAAATTATCTTAATGTATAGATTTTACATTTTTGTTAAATTTTTCAAAGAAAAGAGATAATGGAAAGAGAAGAGATAATCAGGATGAATAAATGACACTTATACTACCCGCTGAGCTAATTAGTTAGATAATTCAACCATTTTTATTACAATTTAATTATTCTGAAACAGAATGCTTTGGTTGAACCCTGACCCAATCACTTAGTAGCTGCATGATCTTAGGTTCTTTCTGAGTTAGTTTCCTTAACTAGGAAACTATTTTTCAGAGTTACTGCAAGGATGAAGTAACCAGTGTGTGTGAAGTATTTACAGAACCACCTGAGATAAAATTCATTTAAAACTTTAGGTGTTAGAATTGTTCCTAGAAACATTTGTAAAATAAGGATAGCTCCTTTTAAAATTCACACTGGCTGATGATATGTCTCAGTTAGTCAAGTGCTTGCCTGTCATACATGAAGCTGTAGGTTTAATCCCCAGCACCATATAAACTAAGTATGCGTCACAGGCCTGTGTTTGATACCAGTGTTCTAGAGGTGAACAAAAGGATCACAAGTTCAGAGTCATCCTTGGTTGCATAAGGAGTTCAAGGCCAGCCTGGGATAGGAACTGCCTCTCATATGTGTGTGTGTGTGTGTGTGTGTGTGTGTGTGTGTGTGTGTGTGTGTGTGTGTGTGTGAGTATGCGCGTGTGTATCTCCTTTAAATCTCTAAGAAATGTATGAATAGATTTTATTATAAACATTGTATATGAATTAGGGTTTCTATTACTCTTATAAAGACCATGACTAAAAGCACTTAGTGAGGAAAAGGATTGTTTAGCTTTTAGATCACAGTTCATTATTATGGGAACTCAGAGCAGAAATTCAAGGCAGGGATAAAAGGAAGGAGCTGAAACAGAGACCAAAGGAATGCTGCTTCCTGGTTTGCTCCCCATGATTTGCTCAGCCTGCTTTCTTACCTAACCTAGGGCCCCTGCCCAGGGGTGGCACTATTCCCAGTCATCTGGGCCCTACCATATCAATTATTACTAAAGAAAATTCCCTAGAGATTTGTCTACAGGCAATGTGGGGCAGGCGTTTTCCCCACTGGAGTTTCTCTTCTCAAACAACTTCGGCTTCTGTCAAGCTGACAAGTACTGACTGGGAAAACTGACTCCGTGTCAGTTTGACCACCAATGCGTTACCATTAAGCCATGGCCTTTCCTTTCTTCTTTGCTCCCAGGATCTTATGTTTATATCAATATTACAGAATAAAACATAGTATAAATTCAGTCTCTTTAAAATGTCCTAAATCTCTCTAAATATTCAAAGCCACTTAATGTGTGGCTTCTATAGATTAAAAAAAATAACATAACTTCTTAATATAAGACCGAGGGTATAGTCACAGTCTGAACAAAGGAAACTGAAGCTCCTATACTGTAAATTAAATCCTGTGGCTCAGTGTCCTACATGTTGGATTTACTCACTCTCTTCTGGGAGCCAAAGGGCTTAAGGATCTCCACCTCTCAGACTCTGCCATCCTTAGCATGCACCGACAGCTTGTCTCTTAGGCTCAGACCAGCTCCTCTCCACAGCTGCTCTGGCCTCAGTTGTCCCAGAGTCTTGCTTTCTCTAACAGCTAGAGTCTCTGGGGCTTTACCTTTACTTGGCCTTTCTTCATGAACTCTAACCATGCTGTATGATGCTAAGCCTCAGCTGCTCTCCATGATGCCTTCCGTCATTGAGTTTCCAGTGTAACCAACTGCGTCTTCACCAGTGGCATCTCAGAGTGCCAGCTCTTAGCTGCTCTTTATGACCCCATCTCCCAACTATGTAGCTCTCACACTGCTAAAACCAGTAACGTGGGAGATTCTTACACATTTACAAGTTTTGCTGATGGCATGTGATGCAACTCTGGACCACAGCTTCCATGTGCTGTGGAAACATTTTAACGCTGAGTTCTTACAACTGATTTCTCAGCCCTAGGTAATCAGCATCAATTGTCTTCGTTAAGCAGAGTTTCACTTCAGAGGCACTGGACTCTTGATAAACACAGCTGACTAGAACTTCTGACTCTTAGAGTTCTTGTTTTATTACCTTAGTTTGAAAATTATGTTCAACAGAGGCCTTCAGTTTCATAAAGATGTTATCAGTAGCAGTGTAGGTCTTTAATACTAATTGTAGTTGAACTGACTTTTTTGTCTATATGTTTTAGAAATTGGAGTTTGGCATCACAGTGTTTTTTGCAAAAAGAAATTTATAGAAACAAAATTCTTTTTTTCAAGTATGAAAACTGGAAGTTGTACATCCTTAAAACTCAATAATAATAAAAAGTTTTTGATTTTTCTCCTTACAAACCTGTTCTATTTATGCTTCTGTCTGTCTCAATCGATGGCGTTGCATAATTTTTTTCTTGGGAGAACATAAAAGCACACGTGTCCACAAAAGATAGGCATGTAAAGAACAAAGAAACAATCCCGACCCCATGCAGATAGACGGGTAAAGGGGTGGTTTTGGGGGTTGCTATAGCATCGGGTGTGTGCGTGGGGGGTGATTTCAGGAGCATGAGTGATCATGGCAGCTTCATCACCAGGGGTTCCTCTTCCATGTGGACGACAATGACCCATGAGGTCTGCATCACTGGGCTCTTTGACGTGGCATCCCTGCAGCATCTCCAGACTTCCTTCTCCCTCCAGGAGAGAATGTTTGAATCCACAGGAAACAGCTTCATTAGTGGACGCCCATTTCTTCTTGTTTGTTTGTTTCTTCACTTTGTTCAGTTTGTAGCCGATCCTTATTTCCTTTACAAACCCACATATTACACCAGGAAGCCTTGTTGGTTGCATCTCAGAAATCTATCCAGAAGTTATCTGTTTCTTTCCCATTGCATCTGATTGGTTGCTTTGTTTTCTCATTCATTGATTGGCAAGCCATTCGTCTTTGCTTCGATCACCACTGTTGGGTGTGTTTGCTTAGCATCCACTGTAAGTAATGCCTTTATTTCTCACATGAAGGTTCAGCAATTCCTCTGGCCCCACTCATCCCTGTGTGACTCACCCTTTCACTTCATTTGTGCCTTGGCTTTGATTTCCCATCCCCCAAGATTGTCTATACCATATTGCTTGATCCTGTGGCCTCTTAACTTCCCCATTTCATATGTAATCCCTATTAGTCTATGCTTTCCAAAGTCCTTACTGCTGACTACACAATGTAAGTTCCCTGTTTATAATAATGAAGCTCTACTGAGAAAGGAACCACTGTCCATTTTATCGCCTGAGTAGTGACTAAGCACTGATGGCAGCAGTGACTAAGTACTGATGGCAGTAGTGACTAAGTACTGATAGCAGTAGTGACTAACTACTCATGGCACTAGTGTCTAAGTACTGATGGCAGTAGTGACTAAGCGCTGATGGCAGTAGTGACTAACTACTCATGGCAGTAGTGACTAACTACTCATGGCACTAGTGTCTAAGCACTGATGGCAGTAGTGACTAAGCACTGATGGCAGTAGTGACTAACTACTCATGGCAGTAGTGACTAACTACTCATGGCAGTAGTGACTAACTACTCATGGCAGTAGTGACTAACTACTCATGGCAGTAGTGACTAAGCACTCATGGCAGTAGTGACTACTCATGGCAGTAGTGACTAAGCACTGATGGCAGTAGTGACTAAGTACTCATGGCAGTAGTGACTAACTACTCATGGCAGTAGTGACTAAGCACTGATGGCAATAGTGATTAAGTACTCATGGCAGTAGTGACTAAGCACTGATGACAGTAGTGACTACTCATGGCAGTAGTGACTAAGCACTGATGGCAGTAGTGACTAAGTACTATTGTCAGCAGTGGCTAAGTACTCATGGCAGTAGTGACTAAATACTCATGGCAGCAGTGAGTGGTGAAGCAGCTTTACAGTGTTTTTCACCATAATCTAAAGTTCAGCTTTAATGTGACATTTGACATGACTTTGCTGATCTTTTGAAGATCTATAACCTGTTAATCCAGATAGGTATGGTATGGCATATCCACCCATTAACAGTAGGTTCTTTTCTTACTGTTAATTTCAATATAAGTAAAACATGGCATTATATCTAGAATCTTTTCTGCGTAAGAACTCTTAATAATTGGCTAAACTTCTCATTAAGGAGTTTAAGCCGGACCTAAACGCCACATTATTAATTGTGCCACAGTAGATACTATCAAACACTAACAAATACTATCAAATACTAACAAATGCCATGGGAGTACCATTTTATTGTTTGTTTATCTTGAGGCAGAGTCTAGAATATAGTTGGGCCCACCTACAAGTCACCCTGATGACCAGGCTGGCCTTAAACTCATAGAGATCCACTTGCCTTTGCCTCCTTTGGGATAGGATTAAAGGCGCGTACCACCACGCCCAGCTATTTTAAAGTTTATTATACTTATTTGTTTGTGTGTGCACTTGTGTGTTCACTGGCACATGGCATGGCACTTATGTAGAAATCACTGGACACCTTTAAGGGAGCTGTGTTCTTCCATCACATGGGTCCCAGAGAGTGAACCTGGGCTGACGAGCTTAGATATAAGTATCTTTACCTACCGAGCCTCATCACTGGTCCAATCACCAAGATGAAAGATGCAGCAAATTTAGCAAAATAAAAAATAAAATAAATAAAAAATACAAATATTAAAAGTTTATGCTGTGTATTTGGAAACTGAAGAGTACCCAAATAGCCAGCAATAGTGAACATGATAGAAAGTTATACAAAGAATCACGTTAAAGCACACCTAACACGACTCAGAATAGCAGGAAGAAAATTACAAAGTGTTTTTCTTCAGAGTCTGCAGAAGGGCTGCAGATGGTGTACAGTTTCACCTTACTGAATAGTCAAAAAATCGGGGAGGAAGGATTTACTAGATACATTTATGTATTGTTCATAACAATTTTTAAAAAAATGAATGGATTTTCATGTAAAAATGATAGTTCTTCAGATTTAAGAAATAACATACTGAACAGGATTTCAGGGGGAACAGCTAGTGGTAGAGCACTGTCCTAGTGATCAAGAGGCCTTGGGCTCAGTCCCCAGGAATGGGGGTGGGGGTGCAAGGTGTTGATAATTACAGCAAACGGGTGCTGTCTCAAGTCTGTCAGTAAACTTAATACAGAAGAAGACACACCATTTTATTGATCCGATGTGATGTTTGAGTAGAAACAATCGAAATAACTAGGAAGGAATAGGTCTCTAACATTGTGAGGATGTTGGTTTTCTTCCTTAAAACAACAAAGCAGAGACAGCCTTTTCAGAACAAACCACCAATGGTTGCTTGGCATTGTACTTGGTACCATGGGTTTTCAAATTTGTAAACTAAAGCAGTCAGAGTCAGATGAGACAAACACGGCACATCTAAGGAAAGGAAGTGGAAGCAGGGCTCTCGACATCTGTACATCAGAGTTGCTACAAATTTACAGTAACTAGTGCAAGAGAGAGCATCAATCTCATAAAACAATCTAACACAAAATTTTATGTAGAAATTTGATTGTAGATCAGTGAAATAAATGATAAAATTCAGCGTGTCTTTGTATGTCTATATGGTGGTAATCAAGTTCATGGCTTTGTGCATGCTAGCTAGTAAAGTATCCTAAAATAAATTGATAAGGCAAGTAAGTTTAATAATATTATAGTTTATTTTATACTTTTCTTATTGTTATGACAAAATTTGGGATTGCAACCATTTATGGGAGAATAGGTTTATTTTGGTTAATGATTTGAGAGAGTGTCAGTCTGTCATAGCAGGCCAGGTATGATGAAGGGAGCTTGTGGTGAGACTGCTTACACAGTGGTATAACAGGAAACAGAACTAGACAGAAACCGCCTCTCTGTTAAATATTAATTGGGAATTTCTACCCCACCTTTGATCATGCAGTTCCCAAATGAAAGACATAAAAGCTTTGTATTTATAATAAGCCTTAAAACACTAGAGCTGGGCAGATATCAATCCTCTATGCTATTTGTCTACTTCCCTGTCAATAACCCCGAGATATCACTTGCCATGTTCCACCCAGTCCACTTCTACTCCAACTGACCAGCCCTCATGGCCATGTTTTCATGATTCATCTACCCCATGGCATCTTCTCCTCTCTTTGTCTCTCTCTGTTCCACTTGTGGTCTCTGCTTCAGACCCCAAGCCTGGCAACTGAAGCCCCACCTACCTCCCTTCTGCCCAGCAACAGGCTGTCAGCATCTTTATTTAACCAATAGTTTTCAATTAAGGGGCAAGGTTACATAGCATCACTTGGAGTATGTTGGGATTTCCTTGTCCCTGAGGCAACCAGATCTTTGGGGCCAGTATTTAGCATTGCAGTATAGGAACAAACCAAACCTCAACAAATTAGACTCTGTCAGCTTTAGTTTTTAAAGACCAGTCCCTGATGACCTTCTTATGTTCATCAGGCCTAGCTCCTAAAGACTGCACAGCTATCAGAATAGTACCCTTTGCTGGTGTGAAGCATTTAGAACAAGAGCCCATGAGAGCTCTTTAGATTCAAACCAAGTCAGTGATCACTGGGTTGCCATAAAACATAGTAAAATTAAATTTCTAATGTCTGTTGTTACCTAAAGTCAATCCATGTGGGTTTATCAATGTTTATAGAAAAGACAAAATATTTCAAAATGTTTTTACAGATGATTCAGGAGAGTGTGACTTTGAAATAAGGACAGTCCCATAAATAGGAACTAGAAAGAAAGCTCAGCCAAACCATAATGAAGATGGGTAAGTTCAATTATATTAGAATTCCAGACTTCTATCAGAAGCAAAAAGTAAAAATACAAAGAGAGAGAGAGAGAGAGAGAGAGAGAGAGAGAGAGAGAGAGAGAAAGAGAGAGAGAGGGAGAGAACTTATAATGTAAGTGAGGAGAGGTGATGAATTAATTGGCAATAAAAAGATGATAAAGTAAACAACAGTTGTGCATCAGAAAAAGTAGGTGAAAGAGCTTCTCAGGAAGGAAATGAGAATGGCTCAAAAATCCTGGAGAGCCGCTGAGCCTTGGCATCCAGTGACTCGAAAATCAGAAGCACAGCATGCTGTCGTTTCTTACCTGACACACTGAGAGCTTAAAGCTCAGTGGGATCAAACATTCCTTGATGAGGATTTTGAGCAATCAGAGCTCTTTTTTATTTTTATGAAATTTAAAAGCACATAAAATGAATTTGTAGTTAACAAGATATAAACTTGTGGTAAAAAGATAAAAGCCAGGAAGCGAGTTTACAGTTCAGAGGAGGGGCTCTTTGGAAGGGTTCCAGTACAAGGTGTGCATTCATGCTGCACTTCTGAAGGTGCTTCCTGGGTATTACAGAGATCCTAAGCATTCTCATGTAGCACGGGTATCCTAAGCCATCTTAAGTGGACGTCTTAGATGCACACAATCTAAACATCGCTACTTTGGTTTAGGTATTTAAATTTTCACCGTCATCAGAAATTCCATCATGCCTTCTATAGATTAGGTTTGGCTAGGTACCTTGGAGAGTGCTTTCAGCATCTGAAATATATTATTACATCTCCATTTTGCAACTCTTCTGGAAGACTATAAAAGCTATCTTTAGCACAGAGAGCTTAAGAAATTACTTTGCGATAGTCTTATGTTGGAGCCTGGAAATTCTTGAAGGGAGCAAGGAAGTTAAGGTGTACCCCACCCCAGACAGAAGCTTCATCAGTTATCTGTACAGAGAAATCAATAGAATTTCATAATAGAAAGTGGTTAAACATTACGGGATGTTAAAGAGAAGCTTTATGATATTTTCATTAATTCTCCTAAGCATTTCATACAATGTATTTTGATCAAATTTACTCTCTTCTCCCAACTCCTCCCAGATCCACCCCCACATCCCTATGACTCTAACTTCAAGTTTTATTCTTTTAAAAATAAAGAAATAACATTTTGTTCAAATTGTGTTTTCAAATTTGTGGAGCCTGCTGTGGGGTGTAGTGGATCTACCAGGGATCACACCAGTAGAATAAACAAAGCATAAAACAACAACAGAAACGGCTCTTCCTCTTTCAGCAGCTATCAAATACCAGTAGCTCCTCAGCTATTTGCTGGAATTTCACATCCACGGTCCCTCCTCCATATGTGACTTTTTAGATGGCGTGAGCATGCACAGGTCTTGTGCATCTTATTACAACTACTGTGAGATCACACGTGCAGTCTTTCCAAGCCCACTTAGGGAACATATCTGAGTCTCGGGTGTAGGGCTATGTTATGTACATCAGATTTAGTCTTGAGCACTTCATAGTCTCCTATTCTTCACATGCTGCCCCCTCCAAGGGGGGGTGGTCTCTGTTAACTGCTATCTACTGCAACGAAAACCTTTTCTCTTGAGGATTGGGAGATGCACTGATATGTAACAATATGTGATTAGAAGTCGTTTTAATAGTATGAACACTTAGCAAAATAATTACAGTAGATTCTCCCTTAGGGCCTATAGCTATGTACTCATGTGCTTTTTGGTCTCATTGGCAGTACCAGGTATGGGCTGCAGCTCATGAAATGGGCATCAGACCCAATGTGAAAAAGTTTGGGTACTTTGATAATACTTGTGCCACTGTTATACCAGTGGGCATATTTTGAAGGCCAGTCACTGCTGTAGCTGTCAGGGTTTTTACATCCAGGTGAGACTGGTGATTACTCTTCTGCTCCAGTACTGTGCATAGCATCTTCTAGCTCTGTGAAAGCTAGTCGGGAGAGATGAAGCTTCTAGGTCTGTTCCCATTTGATTTCTCCATATTTTATTACTCAAGTATGCAATGCCTTCATCAAGAGAGTTGTACTGTCAAGTTCTACAGGGTAAAGCAGTGGCTATAGCCTATAATGTGTGAGGCTTTATGGGATTCTACTGGTCAACAATTCAAAACAGAGGGAAACTATTCCCTGTCCTGGAGTTAAAAGAGACTCTTATGGTCTCAGAAAATATCAGCTACTCTTTTGTCTATCTAGGACTGAGGAAGAATAGACACTAAAGGATAGAGATAGAGCCTCTATCATAGCTAAGATTAGACCTCCTCAAAGAGCTCAAGGACAGCCCGGGTTGTGAGTGATCTAGGAGCTGTCCGGGGAGCTCAGGTTGGAGTGGTACTGTTTTCCTTGGAGCTGGTCCATGAGAAGGAGGAACAGGAGCAGTTTGGTGCAGCTCACAGTTCCTGAACTTCACAGGGTGGTGCAAGCTGCTAGGAGCCACTGCCAGCTTGCCAGGCTTGGGTGAGCCACACCTGCCTGGGAGGGAGGCATCTTTCTCTTTGTAGGATCATTGCAGGGGTTCAGTCATCAATGCCTAATATCCTGCCTGACACTTCTGTGGAGAAGAGCAGTTGATTTGGAGCTGAGGTGCTGTACAGTGTCAAGTGTTTAGGAAGAATAATTGACTGTTACAATTCTAAATATAGTCATAAAACTGAGGGCTTCCTCATCTCTATAATTTCCTTCTCTGCTTGATTCCTTGTACTAATGATATTCTCCATAAAAGTGTTATGAATTAAGGGTTTATGTTATTATCTATATTTGAGAGACCAACCAAATGTTTTCTTGGGACTAGAGAGATGGCTCAATGTGTGAAATGCCCGTCATACAAGCATGAGGACCTGGACTTGGTTCCCCAGAATCTATGTAATAATCAAGTGTCAGACTTTGTGTCTGTCTTCCCAGCATGAGGGAATTCGAGAAGCAAATCCCAGAGTGTAGATACTGGCCAAGGGGTCTGCCTAGCTGATGGGTTCTGGGCTTAGTGAAAGACCCTGTCTCAGACCCCTCAGCTTGATTCTTCCCACACATACTCTGGGTACACTCACCCCGAGGAACATGGAATGACATGAAGGAACATGAAGGACTGGAGCGATTGTTCCCTGAATAAAGGTACTTGTCCTTCAAGCCTGGTTAGATTCTATAGCTCATGTAAAGCTGAAAGAGAACAGCCAGCACCCAAGAGCTACTTACTCTCTGACCTCCGCATCCAGGGCATATGTGTGTGTGGGGGGGGGGATATGAGAATAATAAATAAGTAAGTAAAAGAAAATTTGATAGTGACAAAACCAACTCTGTGTGTGGTAAGCACAACTAACCCTATTTTGCAGTTGATGATAAATGGATGATGGTAACTGTTGCTCCCCAGTTTGCATCTCAGTGGCCTAATAAAGTTCTCTCCCTTACCTACTACTTCAGAAGGATGTTAGTGATAAGGAATAATTAATGATTTGTTAACAAGATTAAATCTTTGATTATAATGTACAATAGATAGACAAATTCTGCATTTAACTTTTATTTGCCTTTTAATTGCCGTGGCCTGCTATGAGGTATTTTATCAGGCTGAAGAAATGGTTCCTCTAATCTCTTTCCCCAGTCCCAGTGGACATTACGATGTATTTTCTCCCAAATAGAAAAGGCAGTACAGTTCCATTATATGTTGTAAAATGCTGCAGTACCATCCATTTTAGCTGTGGTTGTCAGTTCACTGGGACAGCGTGCTGGGAGGAAGGAAGGAATAAAAATGGCAAGTAGAGGATTTACTCGTGTTTTTGTGCTAAAGAGGGAATAATATTGGCAGGTGGAGAATTCTTTGGACTCTTAAGCACTGAAAAAGAGTTTCTGGCCAAGAGAAAGTAATGCATTAAACCCAAACCCATTTAAAATTCTGCTTTGTCTGGCTGACCATCATATTATGAGAACAGTCTGCTCCCAGTGTCTCCTATCCAGTTCTGTGACCTTCCCTTTGCCTCATGCCGCATTGGTTTGATTGGAGCAGGTCCCTGTGCTTCTGGGAAGAGCACAGTTCTGGGCAGTAGCACAAGTCTTCAAATATTGATGTCGTCGCTCCCCAAGTATGGAGCATTACATAGTTTTTATGCAGAAAATCATTTTAACTCTTCTCCTTGCCAGAAGTCATATTGCTGAACCTACAGATTGTCCATCAATATAATGTTTGAAACCATAGAGTTTGCTTTGTGAATATTTCTATAGCAGGCACACATGTGTATGCACATAATGTGTGTGTGCTCAAAAGATGTAATAATTTTAATGCTAAATAGAAATGGAAGAGTAACTATTTTGTACCTTTCTTATATCTATCATCTAAGTGCACACACTTGGAAGAGCCATGCAGTTATTTGCCTAGCATAGGCATGGGCTAAGAAAAGTAGCATGTATTAACTTAGACTGGATGTAGCTGCCAGTTTGAAAGTAAAGGATGGTGAAATGGTGGCAGCTTACATGACCCAACCTCACAATGTAATCATCAAAGCAAGTTAAATATAAATTTGAGTTCAGATTAACATCTGTACTGTAGACAAACGCAAATCATTCACAGGGTGGTAGAAGCTCATGGGTTAGTTAGGACTCAGCCCCTGCTTTGGCTGCATGAGTTTGACCACTGTACTAACATATTTTTCTCAGCAGGTCATTCACTGTGAATCAAGTGTCTTATAGGCAGAATTATGTGAATCCTTGTAGATTAATTCCTCAAATTTCCTTATGTGGATGTCCTCTTGGCATGGTATATAGTAGTTTTACTTGTGAACTCTGCTGTTTTCCTGACTTATAAATATCAGGATCATTGTCTTACCTATTTATTAATGCCTTAGGTGATGGTTGAATGCTTCCATGTAAATTGAAATGGCAAATTTAAACCTTGCTTAAATTATAGTAGAAAACATCTCATCCACCATTAAGATGGTGTAGCTTTTATTAATCTATTTTATATCCTGTTAATTTTTTTATTTTTAGTTGTGAGCCTAGCCTTTAACGGCTGAGCCATCTCTCCAGCCCTCCTGTTAATTTTTTTAAATTTTCATTTATGTGTATCTAGATATATTTATTTCTGTGTGAGTGTATGCCATTTGTGTAGAGCTGAAGTTACAGATGGTTGTGAGCTTCCTGATGTGAATGCTGGGAACCAAACTTCAGTCCTCTGAAAGAACAACAAGCATCCTCAGCATCCTCAGCCACTGAACCATCTCCCAGCCCTATCCTGTTTATTTTCAAGATGATATTTCATTGTTGTCTTTGAGGTCTTTTAATGAATTTTAATTGGTTTGATATATATTTCTCAGTTCTGAATAGAGTATGTTTTTCAAAGCCTCAACCTATAGAGTAGCTGTGGATTGGAAGTATATTAGCACTTAAGTTTAATTACTTCTAAATTTGATCATAACATTAGTGTGACTTTGGGGTTAATGATGTTTTCCACAGCCATTGCTTTAAAAAAAAGCAATATTGATTGAGAATTTCATACATGCACACAGTGTGTTTTAATTAAGACCACTTCCTGTTGTTCCCTCTCCTCTAATTTCTCCCCCCCCCCCATTTCTCCCCATAGAGTCTCCTTAGTGTTGTGTGCATGGACTTGGGTAGTATCTACTGGCGCTTGGGTAGTCTCTCAGGGACCCCATTCCTTAAGAAAACAGACTTTCCCTCTCCCAGTAGCCGATAGTTGCCAGTAGCTCCTCAGTGAAAGGTGAGAAGTTTTTGGCCTTCATTCTAAAGACACTGGGTAATTCTACATGGGACATTAACAAATTTCACCTTCTGTGTCCTGTGGAAAGTGCAGCAGTCCTTTTTTACTTTCTCTACCTGGAAACTAGGGTAAAGTACATGGTTCTTTCCTGACAGAAGGAAGTAGCTGAGGAGCTTTGCCCTCACTCATTGACTACATGATCTTGTGCTTGAACACACTGCCTTGCTGAAAAAAAAAAAAAAAAACACTTAATTTCCAGTTTGTTTGTTTTTTTTTTAAAGGGTCTTTACTCAAAAGTGCCAGAGTCTTTGTGTATGAATTCTACAGCAGTAGAACTTGTAAAGTTCTAATTGTTTTATGGAACAATGAGAGGATTGAAAACATTAAGGAAGTTGAAATAAATATTAAATGAATACAAAGTTTAAACTATTTAGTACTATTGAAATATTATAATGAGGAAGCACACAGATACTGTCGTAAGTCTGTCTACTGCTTAGGCAGTATGTGGAAGGCAGATTTGGTAAGGCAAAGACTTAATGCCAAAGGAAGCTTAGACTTTGTGTTATGCTTGACCAGTGGAGGAACTCCCGTGCTATCTTATATAATAGGAGAACTTGAGAAGGCGTCGTTCTGCACTTCTTGTAGGTTTTTGGGGGGTGAAGTACAGAGCAAGTGGTAATGGTGTCGATTAGGAGTAGCGATTAATACCTATTGAATTTTATTTATAGTCATTGTGAAGAGATATGCCTCTGTGTTATAAAATATCACGTGTGTGCTAATAAGAAAGTCATCGAATATGGATGCCTCCATGGGCAGTGCCTCGTGGTTTAGAAGCAGTTTGTACGTTATATGAGCACTGTAAGCTAGATTCCATGGCATTTACTTTAAGGACATAAGTGCCACTCCGATGTCCGAGCACTCTAAGCTATACTGTACCTTTTACTTCAAGAACAGTGTCACCCCTCCAGTGAACTCAAGCAGAAACATCAAATCTACTTTGATCTCAAATTCAAAATGACACTAGGCTTGCTGAGGTCATATACACTTCAATGCCATTTTTTAATGATTTAAGGAATTGCGTTGTTACATTGGAAACTGACAAGTAAAGAGAGGTAAGCATTTCTTCTGTGTTTTTTTTTTTAATTCTGTGTTTTTATGAACGTGCCTTGGTGTAATAAAGTGGCAGGGAGCGGAAATTGTATAAGCTTTTAAAACTACTTTTACATTTTATTTGTGTGTATGTATGAAAAGGGGACAGGCAGACAAACAGACACCCCGATACAGTGTGGAAATGTATGTGTGGCTACCTGTAGAGGCCAGAAGAAGGCATCGGGTCCTGGGTTGCAGGTGGTTGTGACCCAGCCAGTGTGGGTGCTGGGAACTGAACCTGAAATCTGATCCTCTGCTGGAACAAAAAATGCTATCCATGTCTCCTGTCCCAGAAATTCTTTATAAGAGTGTTCTACCAGTAAATGAAGATGGGATGTTAAAGTGTACTTATGTTATCCCCCAGTGAGTCAGCAGACCTGCACTGCAGTTAGCCCCGCCCTAAGACAGTCAGACAGTGTCCCACACTCCTGCTGGAAGTGTCTCACTCTTCAGGTAGAGTCTGTTCAGCCATGTAGGATGCAAACATCAGAGTGCCTGAAGTACTGTCAGGCATGTAATCATCAGAGGCCGACCTAAGGAAATGCCACGGTGTAAAGGAACTGGCAGTAGGTAGAGGATAAACTACAGATTTAAAAATATAACAGAGATTTGTATTATAATTAGAAGAGACCATAAAATTAAGTAGCTGTGGAAAGAAGAAAAGAAGAGGCAGAAAAGGGGGGGAGGTAGAAAGGGGGACAGGAAAAATGGATACAGTTGTAACTCTGACAGTCTATATGATAAATCTAAAGAATTATTATTTCAGATGTGATAATAATTTTGTGGGTTTTTATTTTTTAGTCTCTCAATCTTTAACACAGAAATAATGAAGTATTTATACGTGAGATTTGTTGCAAAGTAACTCAAGGTGCAAGAGAGAAATTTTTAGTAAATAATTTTTAAACCACGTGAATTTATTGCTCACAATTTTGGAAACTAGGGCATCTGCCATCAGAGTGGCAAAAGGCTTGGTGTATTATGAGGACTTGTACGTCATAGATGGCACTTTCTAGTCTGTGTCATGAGGTAGGAAGGATGAACAAGGTTTTTAATAAGGGCTTTGATGTCTTAATCGCCCCCAAAGGTTCCAGCTGTGGAGGTTAGATTTAAGCACTTTCCGATCATAGCATCTATGCAGGTGGATGGTGTGCTTTGTGCAGCATCTGTGCTAGTAGATAATGTGTTATTTGTGTACTGTGTACACAAGTGGGTAGGATGCTGTCTGCAGCATCTACATAGTGAACTTTACGTGGGCAGAGGTTTTGGTCCTTTCAGTAACCATGTTGCTTCTGGGTGTTCTTGTTCTTTTTCCTGCCTCTGTAACACAGTTTTATAAGTGTGCACTTTACTGGTATAGTTAGATTCTTTCCATAACTGAAGCAGGGCTCATGCTGAGCTCCTTTACTGTCTCAGAGCAGAATTGATCTCCCTTTCACATTTGATTCACCCTCTACAGATTTTGAAAGGAAGAAAAATGACATTGCTAGCTCAGTTAAACTAGGCCAGAGTTAATAAGGGGCAAGCTGGAAGCCAGTTGTTGTGGTTTTTGCTGCCTTTCTCTGCCTTGTTTGGATGTGCTAATGCAGTAGAGTTTGGGTGAGCAGTCTTCAGCATCCTGGAGGTGTGGATGCTCCGGCTTCTCTATCCGTATGTGTGGGGATGACTCTGTGACAGGCTGTTAAACAGCAGGTTACTGTGGCATTGTCAGGAGAGAACAGAATGGAATGCTTCATTTGACATTTCAGACATGAAACCCCTTTGCAGACAGTGTACAAAACTGTAGGTATAACCTAGATAATATTTTTGTGTGTGTAAACAATGTATCTAATTTGGACAGAACCTATGATTCCAAGTCAGGGAACTTCATTCATTCTAGCAGTACCAATAATGTATTGTTTATGCTTTCTGGGAATGACTTTTTTTTTTAATCTCCCTAAAAAAAAAAAAAAAAAAAAAAAGAAACTAGTATTGTATTTCTCACAAAACTGTTTTCAGAGTAAATGAAACAGCACATGTCAACACAGCACAGTGCCTGCTGCCTACCAGTCAGGGGACAAATAAGATGGCTTTGTGCATTTTTTATTCCTTTCTTCCATTTTGCTGTGTCTTCCTTACTGTTTGTTGAAATGTTTTACAATATTTTTGAAGAATTAGTGGCCAGGAAGTTTTCCACTTTAAAAAAATTTTTTTTCACTCTAAAAGCTAAGTATAATTTACAATTAAATATCGGTTTGAAGAAAATAAAAATAGTTTAGATAATTTAAAGAAGGTAATGGAAGTAGAGGAGTATGATATACGAGACTGCCCTCTGTTCACAGGGCGTACGCTACCGTACTGAGTACACTATCAATATCAAGAAGTAGGTCTCATCCAAATAACTGCATCTTATTGGCTGAACAGACGTGTGCACCAGTGCCCACCCTCGGTACTGTACAGCTCTCTGTACTTAACCCGTAGTGTTTTAGCCAGTGGAGAGGCAAACATAGGGTTTTCCTTTCAACTGAAAGCAGATGGAGGAGCAAGGTGTGGACTGAGAGAAAATGCCTGAATTGTCTGCAGGGCATATGAATTTTATGGAACTGTACCCCCCTTAATTCTGATACCTTCCTCCTGACATTTTAAACTATGGTTTGGTGCTGTGTCTTATTCTCAAGTATGTGAGAACAGCAAAAATGTTCATGCACTATTATTGTTATACATTCCTAGATACAAGAAAAAAATTAGATGGTATCAAACAAATCCATATTTTAACAACATTTTGGTGATCTTATTTTTTTATTACTGATCTTAGAGGATTTAGGCTTTTTTTTAAATATATATATATGTAAAACAAAGGAGTACTATATTCTGCTTCAGGTTTTACTTAAATGTCAAAGGTAAAATAACAGAAAAATAAATTTCTTAGTTTGATTAACATTATTACTTCTTTCATGTCCATTAAAAATGAAGACTGGGTTGTAGTGCTTTTCTTATGTTGAAGAATTAATCTGTATATAGGTGTTTTTCAGATTTAGTAAAAAAAGAGCTATATTTGAAAGAAAGTTGTTTTTAACATTAAAATTATATATTAGCCAATACATTGAAGCATCTAATTGTTTCCTATCCCTTCCAAAATTACTCAGCCTGAAAAGATAGCACATATTGATTTACTGTATAGTAAATGTTCAGTTGTCTCTGTTCCTCTAATACACACACACACACACACACACTCACACACACACTCACACATATACACTTCAGGGAAGTGCATATCAAACCCTTGCTTTCATTAGACATCACAAAATAAGGATGCAGTATCTTTATCCTCTGTAAAAGGAAATGGCATTAAACACTCAAAACAAACAGTGAAGGTCGTGCGAGCTTCACATGGACGGTCTCTGTGTGCTTCACATGGACGGTCTCTGCGTGCTTTTATAAGGAAAATTCAAACAAATTTCCAAAGGCAAAGTGCCCATTCCCTGACAGTATGTCATCAGCCTATTTCTGTGCACGTATAACAGTATCTACTCCCAGGCACCTGTGTATACTGCGAGGCGCAATGTCAAATGTTACATATGCTTCATAATGTTTTTAAAACTTAATGTAAATATTATGCAGACTCCAATTTTCTTTCCCCATGCTTTTGCTTTCTTTCGGGAAAGGGCCACTGAATCAGAGAACAGGGCTCCATTCATGCTGAGCTCTGGATTTCCAGCTGTTTGTCATCCTACCTGTGATTTTTCTGTGAGCATCTGGTTTTCCAGCATAGACTGATCTACTGTTTTCATTGTCTTGACGCTAACTCAGTAAAGTTTGTGACAGGCTCCAGCTGAACTGTATTAGAGGACCAGGTGAAAGGCAGTCTCTGTAAGCAGCAGACTCCAGAAGGAAGGCTCACCACGGCACATTTCTTCCTCCTGTTAAATGAGTGTAAATTGTCCTCTAGGATTTTAGCCTGTAATGCTGGTTGTTTCAGATATTTTTGAGATTGACATGGCTTTTCCTTTGTTATAGCTTATGTTACTAGATATATCACTGAGTGCCCTGCTGTTAAAAATAGAGAAACTTGAGTATTTTAAAATATATTGGACCTTCTCTATTTGAACATTGATATCTATGTCAGGTTTAGATTTGCCTGGAGCTCCTGTAAACACTGACAGCCTTTGCATCCTAGAGCTGTGAGGTAGACTGAGCTGAGGAGGAAGGCTGATGTTTACTGGAGCATTCCCATCAACACAGCCACCACTTCTAGCTTAGATAATGGACTCAAAGGTTAAGAGCAGAGGATTTCAACAGCTCCAATCAGCAGGGCCTTCCCAGGGCTAATTACCTCTTTACTGCGCTGACTCTAATGTGACATGTTTATTGCTTTAACTAACAACTCATTAGCTTAGTTGATGTTTTTGTCAATATTAATTCGTTCATTTAAGCCAAGTCAAAGCTTAAACAAAGATGTCCAGACTGAGAAACGGGCAGCCAAGTGACTTTTGTTTGCCCATGGTCCCCAACCCCTTATTCTCATTCAGTAAAATGAATGTGTTAAAGTGTGTGTATCAAGAAAGTCAGTGTTGTCCCTTTCCTAGCACCCAGAAAAATTCAGAATGTTCTCCTGTGCTGACTCCAGTGTGCAGTGCAGCTTTCTCAGTCTTTAGCAAATGCTAAGCATCCAGCCTTGGTGGCCTTCCACTCGTATCCATCGAAGGCTAACCTGCAGCAGCTCTCTGTTCTAGCTCATGCTTTGCTTATTAGAAAAGAGGAAGTTATTTTTCATAAGACTTTATTCTTCACTAGATCATCATGAGCTTGCTTTAATATTTATAGTGTAACTTCCTTAATCATCGTGAATGACTTATTTAAAAGAAGATACAATTGTGAGGTCCTGATAGAGCATTTCACTTTTTTCTTTCTTTCTTTTTTTTTTTTTTTTTTTTTTTTTGTGGATTTTCTCCCTCGATGTTGGTTAACATTAGTATATATGGGAGATATTCATTGTGTGTTTTCATGTAGTTTTTTTTTTTTAGATCTTTTAGCTTTTATTTTATATGTATAACTTGCCTACACATATGTGTGGGCTCCCTGTGTGTGCCCATTGCCTGTGGAGGTCAGAAGGAGGCTTGGAACCTCTGGATCTGCCTGGAGCTGGAGTTACAGATCGCCATGAGCCACCATGTATATGTCTAGAGTGGAACCTGGGTTCTCTATAAGACAAACAAGAACTCTTAACCACTGAGCCCCTAGTTTTATGTACTTTTAAATAATAGTTGAATTCCTCGGACTGGGTAGTAACTTCAGAACCCAGATTTACTTGCAAGTCCCTTCCACCAGAAGTTTAATAGTACCTGGATGACAGGACATGGTTAAATGCAGTCCTGTGACAGTCAAGTGTGGACAAAGTGGGAATTTCATCTTGGAGAGGCCATCCTCTACCAAAGGCTACAGCCTTGCTCAGACTGATGCTGAAAGATGAACAGTCTCAGAGGTAGCTGGTACAGAACATAGAAGAGTACTTGAATCTCACCACCATTCTCTACTAGTAGGAGGCTCTATGGATACCAAATTATTATCAGCACTCATAGGAACCATTGTCACAAGAAAGAAAATGTTTTCATTTTCCTGACTATACATCGCTTCTAGGTTTCTTAGCTACTGTTCTTCCCTGATGCCACTCTACTGAGACCTTATTGATACTACCAGTAACGTACACAGGGGTCATCCCATTATCACATCTTAGCCTTTGTGTCAGTCTGTCTGTCTCCATGTGACAGTTCTAGCTCTGCTGGAACCTGAGACTTCCTTCTCTTGGTTTCAGAGACACCAGCTTCTCTTACCTCTTTGGCCATTCACACTGTTTTGGTATTTAAAGGTTCTTTTATATAGTGATTTTTCAGATTTTTTAATTCTAGCCTTAGCTTTTATACCTAAACCCATATATTCAGGGACTGACCACCACTTTGTGATTACCAGAGCTAGTGGGCTGTACTGAACTTGGCAGTTAAGATGTCCACATGAGGTTTGCCTTTCAAATATTCCACCATTCCTTACAGCAGCATGCTGTTATAAAGTTTATGGTAGTCTCCTGTAAATACATACTTCACCCAGAGGTTGTGGTCCAGCAGGAAATGCTGCAGGCTTGCACCAGGAAATCCTCTCTGATGAGGGCATTGGGAGGTTTTTCGGCTGCGGCGGGTTGGCAGGACGGCACTATTGGGAGTTCTGGTAGGTCCTTGACGTACTGGCCAACAGCCGATGCTGACAGGCAGGCTCGTGTGAACTCTGCAATGGGCAGAAACTTGATGGTTGAGTACATCTCAAAGCCTGGTCGCCACTGAAGATCAGTGCCTTGAATTGAGATGCCATGTCTTGGGAACAGGGCAGTGCCATCCCAGGGCGGCCTCTGAAGTTTTAGTTTTGGTCTCGGTCCAGTGGTCATTAGCTTTGCCTTCCAGGGCTCAAAGCTTAGGGCTGATTCATTAAC
This sequence comes from Uromys caudimaculatus, assembly GCA_028551405.1. NCBI lineage: Eukaryota > Metazoa > Chordata > Mammalia > Rodentia > Muridae > Uromys > Uromys caudimaculatus. Next base: position 47,735,835 of record CM052715.1, read on the forward strand.
ATAATCTCAACACTGGTGTATTGAGATGGAAGGCAGAGACAGGAATATTCCTTGGAACCTTGTGACAAGCTGACCTGCTATATGCAGCTGCAAACAACAAGAGACTTTGTCTTAGACAATGGGAAGGTGAGGTCCAGCACCCAAGGTTGACCTTTGGCCCCGACATGTATGCCTTAGCACATACATAAACAATGCATACATATATACAGGGATGAGGGGGAAAGAAACACAGAAAGAAATGCCCGAAGCTAAACTGGATTGCTGCCCCCTTCTTATAATCAGCAGGCAGACAGTGATCTTCTTGCTCTTACTTGTGTGGCTAAATGTAACTGCCATTCACACAAGCTGTTTGTGCCAGAGTGCTTACACACACACACACACACACACACACGTTCTCTCTCTCTCTTCTTCTCCCTCTTCTTCCCCCCCTCTTCCTCTCCCTCTCTCCTGTCTCTGTCTGTCTCTGTCTCTGTCTCTCTGCCCTTCTCTCTCTCTCTCTCTCTCTCTCTCTCTCTCTCTCTCTCTCTCTCTCACATGAAAATAGCCAATCCATAAATGAATCCATTAAAACAAATTTAAGCCCCAGAACCCATGCAGTTCTCTGTTGGTCTGTTACCTCTTACTTGCTCTGGAAGGGTGGCTGGTCTTCCCAGGCGTGCCCTTTCCCCAACCCTATATGATGTGCCGTGTGTGTGCAGCACCAGCTGTCTACCACTGTGAAATGAAGCAAGGCCACTCTCCTCGCTGGAGTCTTCCACAGTTCCTCATGGTTCTGCGCAGACCATTTTGAGAAGACTCCTGTGTCACATGACCTGCTGCCCTCCATCTTGTCCACTGTCCTGCAGCTGCGATGGTTTTCAGTGTCTCAGTGTCCCAGGCAGGCACCTTCCTCATGCCTCTTCCATAATGGTCACATGGTTCTCTAGTTCCTCCTGTCTCTGTCATTTCTAGGCTGCTGTGCTTGGTTTTCTGCCCAGCACTCAGCAGTAGTTGATGTGTTTATTGTTCATCTGGCTCTTTTGTTTGTTTGTTTGTTTTACTTTTTATTATTATTTATTTATTTTGATACTTTATTTACATTTCAAGTATTTCCCCCTTTCCAGATCTCCCCTTTGGAACCCCCTATTCCTTCCCCCCTCCCCCTGCCTCTATGAGGGTGCTCCCCCACCCACCCACACACACACCCGCTCTCGTCTTTCCTCCTTGGCATTCCCTTATACTGGGGCCTCTAACACCCTCAGGCCCAAGGGCCTCTCCTTCCCCTGACAGCCAACTAGGCCCTCCTCTGCCACATATGTGGCCAGCACCATGGGTCCCTCCATGTGTATTCTTTGGTTGGTGGTCCACTCTCCGGGAGCACTGGGGGCTCAGGACAGTTGACACTGTTGCTCCCTCCATGGGACTGGAAACTCCCTCAGCTCCTTCAGTCCCTTCTCCAACTCCTCCATCTGGGACCTCACGCTCAGCCCAATGGTTGCTGTGAAGTGAATTTTGGGTATTCCGAACTTTTGGGCTAATAACCACTTATCAGCGAGTACATACCGTATTCATTCTTTTGTGACTGAGTTACCTTGCTCAGGATATTTTCAAGTTCCATCCATTTACCTGCGAATTTCATGAAGTCATTGTTTTTAATAGCTGAGTATTATTCCATTGTGTAAATGTACCACATTTTCTGTATCCATTTCTCTGTTAAGGGGCATCTGATGTGCGTTTCCTGGATGCAGCAAAATGCTGGGTCCTGTTTATGGATCCAGTCTGTCAGTCTATGTCTTTTTATTGGGGAATTGAGTCCATTTATGTTAAGAGATATTAAGGAATAGTGATTGTTGCTTCCTGTTATTTTTGATGTTATTTTTATGTTTGTGTGACTATCTTCTTTTGAGTTTGTTGAAAGATTACTTTCTTGGCTTTTTCTATGGTGTAGTTTCCCTCCTTGAGTTGGCGTTTTCCATCTGTTATCCTTTGTAGGGCTGGGTTTGTGGGAACATACTGTGTAAATTTGGTTTTGTCATAGAATATTTTGGTTTCACCATCTATGGTAATTGAGAGTTTTGCTGGGTATAGCAGCCTGGGCT
>CM052715.1:47746758-47768807 GCA_028551405.1 Uromys caudimaculatus
CCAAGTGGATCAAGGACCTCCACATAAAACCAGTTACACTGAATCTAATAGAAGAGAAAGTGGGGGAAAGCCTCAAACACATGGGTACAGGGGAAAAGTTCCTGAACAGAACACCAGTGGCTTATGCTCTAAGATCAAGAATAGACAAATGGAACCTCATGAAATTGCAAAGCTTCTGTAAAGCAAAGGACACTGTCAATAGGACAAAATGGCAACCAACAGATTGGGAAAAGATCTTAACCAATCCTATGTCCGATAGAGGGCTAATATCAAATATATACAAAGAACTCAAGAAGTTAGGCTCCAAAAAACCAAATAATCCCATCAAAAAATGGGGAACAGAGCTAAACAGAGAATTCTCAACTGAGGAAATTCGCAGGTCTGAGAAGCACCTAAAGAAATGCTCAACATCCTTAGTCATCAGGGAAATGCAAATCAAAACAAGTCTGAGATTCCACCTCACACCAGTCAGAATGGCTAAGATCAAAAACTCAGGTGACAGCAGATGCTGGCGAGGATGTGGAGAAAGAGGAACATTGTTGGTGGGATTGCAAGCTGGTACAACCACTCTGGAAATCAGTTTGGTGGACCAACAGATTCTTAAAAGGTTCTGTGACTAAGAAGTTTAGAACCACTTAGTATACAGAACCCACCAGACTCAGACTTACGGAACACTTCTTTTTCACCTCCATTTCAAGCCATTCTACTTAATAATTGACTATTTAAGATTAAATAACTAAATATTTTTGTGTGTGTCAGATATATTAAAGTTTATGCAGCACGTTCTTTGTAGAAGATAGATGGATTGGGCCAGTGAGATGGCTCAGCATGTAAAGGTACTTGCTACCAAGCCTGGTCTCTTGAATTTGATTCCCAGTACTCACATAATTAAAGGAGAGAACCATCCCTCAGAAGTTGTCTCTGACCTCATACACTCAATAAATAAATAAGGGGGGGGGGCTGTGGGAGAAGAGAGATGTTGGTGGAGGGAGGGAGGCAAATTTTAAACAGCAAAGCAGAGACTAACTGAACACATTCTTCATTAGTCCTGCCCACCATGGTTTGAACACTTAGTTGCCCAGAACATGCCCACTTAGTTTTGAGCAGGATAGTTGGTTGGGTAATGCATTCTGTAGCATAAGCGCACTCCACGCTTGGATCTTCCATCAGAGAAAGTCATCCTTGTCACAACTTCATAGACAGAGACACTGAGGCCCAGTGAGTAACCAAAGTCCCAGTCTCTAAAAGTTAGGAAAGCACGGTTAACCCTCTGTGTGCCTCTTTCTCAGCAAGTTGTGTGGCCTGTGACTTAGGGACTGCCGTGTACCTTCCCCTCTGCAGAACAAACAGAGACTTTGCTCAAAATTAGTTTTCTTAGCCTCAGGTGGTAGCATATGCCTTTCGTTCCATTACCTGGGAGGCAGAGACAGGCAGATCTTTATGCCTTTGAGGCCAGCCTGGTCAACATCATGAGTTCCAAGACAGACAGACAGACAGACAAGGCTAGGATAGAAAAAAATTTGTCTCAAAAAGCAAAACAAAACAACAATACAAAAAGCCATAAATTAAATTGCTATAATTTCTAATGGTTTTCTTTTTGAATGTCAAAGTGCCCTTTCAATGGGCCTTTGCCATGAATGGCCACTGAGCACGGTGAACAAACTGTCACAAGGCTCAGACTTAGGCATATAAATCAGCACAGTCACAGCTAGATTACTTGATCAGATTTAGAAATTATTTATGCTATATATAATGCTATATAAAATTACACTATTTTTATATTCGTAAAATAAACTTGTGTAAAGAATGTTATTATAATTGGCACCAGAATGTGGAAAGAAATGTCTCAAACCTCAAATCTTACTTGCTGCCTTCTCTAGCCCTTCTGCTGACGTTACCTCTAAAGACAAGTCTTACTGATGGAAGAGATTGAATATGACCTGCGATAGATACAATTGGAAAGTTAAAATTGTTAAAATCCTTCATTACTTGAAACAGCTTTTTTTTATTTGTGATACTGAGTTGAAGGTAGCATTGTAATGGAGCTAGGCTATTCATGTTTTAATGTAGAAGTATGTATTTATATATAACTATTATATAATTAAGCACTGAATAATATATTTTAAAACATTGTAACCTAACTTTTCTCTTGACAATATGGAGCTAAATAAAATATAATTTAAAAATCTTTTATGATTTTATTGTTCAAACACATTTTAGGGAAAAAGTAGAAGTATACTTATATTTTCAAAGTGTACTTAATATTCTGTTTTTTATTTTTTAGGCAAGGCGCTGACATTTCTTCTGCTACAGCCACCAAGTCCCAAACTCCCCCCTCATAGCACCATCCGGAGAACAGCCATTGACCTGATTGGGCGAGGGTTCACTGTATGGGAGCCTTACATGGACGTGTCCGCTGTCCTGATGGGGCTGCTGGAGCTGTGTGCAGATGCTGAGAAACAACTTGCCAAGTATGTGGGACTGCAGTGAGTTAGCGCGGGGTCGTTGGAAGAAGTTGTTGAAGGTGTCGGTTACCCTTTAGAAACTTGGCATGTTTAATCAGCAGCAAATCTACTGGGCATGATGGCCATACATGTAGCCACGATTCAGAATGCTAAGGCAGGAGGATTGTTGTAAGTTCAAAGCCAAAGAAGCTATACAGTGATACCCTGTCTCAAAAACAAAAACAATACAAAACTCAATAGAAATTTGAGAAGTAGTCTTGAGACAATGAATGATCTGTGATATAATTTTCAAACTGTGTTTATTATACCTTGAGATATTACTGGTAAATAATTGTATAAACATACTATTTATAAGGAAAATGATATACATACTCAGTACTATATCAAAAATGTTTGACTAATAGAAGATGGAGCTAGATAATTTGGAGAATTGCTCTCTACATTCCTGTTGATTTTTAAATGAACTTTATTGGAGTTTCTTTTGCATGTAGTCAGGGACAGGTTAAATGAAGATTAGAGTTGGGACGGTAGGATGGCTCAGCAGGCCAAGGTAGCCGCCACCGAGCCTGACGGTCTAAGTTCAATCCCTGGGCCCCACATGGTGGAAAAAAAGAACCAACTCCTGTAAATTGTCTTCTGACCTCCACTGATGCACTGGTGCGTGCGTGTGTGTGTGTGTGTGTGTGTGTGTGTGTGTGTGTGTGTGTGTGTGTGTGTGTGTGTACGTGCACACACACGGGCACAGACAGTAAATGAAATGCATTACATTTTAAATACATCATCATTATAAAAATAAAAGAGGAAAATGTAACCTGAAAGAGTTGCTAACCTGATGTAAGTGGAACATGTCTCTGTGAACTGGCTAGGAGCTATGGTACTAAAGATGGACATTGGTGCAGTCTTAATTAGTCTCTTGATTCCAGAAAACCTTGCCTCTCTTGGGGTGCATTATACAAGCGGCCTCCAATTAGTGATTTATCACAAGTGTTCAGCCATCACAGCCACCTAGTTCCCAATAGTGCTAACCCCAGGTAGACACCCTTGTCTATTAAGCAGTTTCTCCCCATGCCACTGTCTGCATGTCTCAGGAAACACTGCGTCCTTTCTTAAATTTGCCTGTCCTAGATAGTTCCCAGAAGTGGAGCCTTGCATCCTGTGGTCTTTTATGATCAACTTCTTCCGCTCAACCCTTCTTACAGAGTCCATTCGTGTTGTAGCGTGCTTTACTGTGCTAATTTGTATTTTAGCTGAATTCCATCCCACTTTTGATGATGATGTCTTGTTTATCTGTTCTTGTGTGTTTATGTGAGAACTCGTTTCCATTTCCGCAGTGGGATTGCTAGGACATAGGATAGTTCCATGTTTTAGAGTTCCAGGAGCTGCTACACAGCTTTTCATGGTGACCGAGTTTTCATTCCCACCAGCGCTGCTCATACAAGATTTCCACTTGTCTGTCTACTTTTGAAGTATCTCATCCTAGTGACTAGAAAGTGGTAGGAAGTCCTATCTGTCACATCATGCCTCTCTTTGTGAAAATGAATGACATGCCAGTGTTGTCATGGTTGACTTTGTAGAAAACTAAAGTAAGCTGCTCTTGGCGTCATGGCTGCTTTCCCTTTGCCTCTGTTCCTCCTGTTACAGCACGTTGGGGGCCTGCTGTCTTTCTGCCAGAGTACAGTGCTGTGGCTTTGTCTACAGATTAGCTGTCTACTGCCCAGTGCCCCCAGGTTAACTGGAAGGAGGTGTTTAGTGTAAACCTAGCCAGCAGTTTTCCTCTCTTCCCTCTGGGCACACCTCCATGTGTTCTAATCTTACCTCTAAGTCTCCCTCGCTACATGATTGGAAAATAGAGTATTTGTTTCAGAAGGTTGGTGGTAAATGAATTTAGGTTCACAAAGAGCTTAGAGGAACGGTTAGCACAGCTTAGGTGTTTTAACTTGTTTTTTGGTTAGTATGATAAAACATTGTCCAAAACCTTTAGCTTCCTGCTGGCTTGCTGTTATGTGCTCAAAGGAGACCATAGCACGGGCTGCTATTACTGAAGCTCTCTTGGTTTGTCTTGAGAAGCATGCAATATTTTAATTATCTAAAACTATGGTTTGTTTTCAAATCTGACCAAACACAATTCTACAAGTTGTTATACCTTTTTGTTACCTGGAAGCTTTCATTTTAGTTTTAGTGTTTACAATTTTGTTTTTTAAAATAAGTTTATATCAAATTTATATCAGCAAAGTAAGTGTGTATATATGCTTTACCTACAGACAGTAAGCAAGAGACATAAATTCTGTAGTTTTTAGTAGGTAATTTAAATCTTGCTATTACATCCTTTCTGTCACAAAGATTAGTATGACTTTCTCTACACAGCTCTGAATAAATGAATGTATCAGCATGTAGCCTTGAGGAGTCCAATGTACTTTTCATCATGATAAATTGCATAATAAGCAAGAAAATGTTTGCTTATTAATCTCTAACAAGATTTAGATTGAAAATGGCCTGTTACATCCATGGCCCCCTTGGTACAGGCTGGAGTACTGAGATGGGGGAGCAGACGCAGAGCAGCACGGTGCACATCAGCTGAAAGGCGGCTCTTACCCACCCCTCCTCTCATGCCGGGCTGTGGCTGATTTACTGTGTACCCGCACCGGGCTCCGGGACCCCACTGCCTTGCTTCTGTCCGTGATGCCGAGCTTGCCCTGTGAAAATGCTTTTACTTTGGACAGGTACTTAAAATTTTAGTTGATATTTCTGGAATGAGCAACCATAACAAAAATTTCCTTCTTTATTCTTGTAAGATTATGAGAGAAGGCTTAGGGGGAATAAGCACCTCAGGCCTTGTTCTGAAGAGTACATCACAGAGGAGTGCTCCCTCCCTCTCCAAGTACTGACATTCCCCGTCAGAACTGACCTCTGAGGTTTTCCACAACACTGTAGGTGCCTCGAGGTCAGTAGAGCGTTTTCCCAGAAGTCACGGCCCCTTACTCTAGGTTTCTGACTCACGTCTACCTGGCCTGGCAGCGCTTGCTTTCCGGTGTTTTGGGATATTTTGCTTGGGGGCGGGGGCTGTTACCTAACACTGGCCTTTCACATATCAGTTATTTCTAGTTTCCAGCAGCATCAAACAAAGATCCTGTCTCCTGATGTCCAGGACTCTGAGGTGAGAGTGGTAATGGGGTGGACAGGCCTGATGGGATGAGTCAGCAGGAGAAGCAGAAGGTGTGCCTGGATTTTCACATCAGAATGTTGTGTGGAGAGCAATGGTACCCAACAAACAGCCGCAGGCCAGGCACTGACGTGTCTTTAAACAGCCTGGGTGAATGTCCACCTCATTCTGACCTATCAGTAAGCTGCAAACTGGGATTCACCCATCAAAACACAGCTGCTTCCTGCCAGTTGTCTTTGGGAAGTGGAGTGAAGGTTAGGCACAAGATTGTGTTAAGCTTTTCCTTTAGAACCAGGTTGTAACAGGAAGCTCCTTGCAGTACCACCTACTGTGTAGTGTACACCAAGGTATGCTGGATCTGTAGGTTCAAAGAACAGTCTTCAGTGTTGAGACTGGGGAACCTGGGAGCCACCTCTTAGAGCTCGTAGTGTAATTAATAGATAATTTAGGAATGGACTCAGGTGGAAGCTCAAGGACCATTTTATTAGAGTTTAAAAGAGAACCTCCATGGCAGGCAAGCTGTAAACCACTGCAGCTTCCTAGAGGAGAACTAGGGGTGGGGGTGCAGGGGGGGTCAGACATGTGACAGACAAACAACCGCATGGTTGGGAGGGAGCTTTAGGGAAATAGTAAGCAAGTCTAAAGCCTTTGTGTTAAGGAATGCCTGCTTAGGAAAGCTACAGAAGGAAGAAAAGGGAACTGCAGTGTTCTGAGCAGCTCAGGAGAGTGGGCAGGTGTACAGAGCTGCATGGCTGCAGACAGTGAACTGCTGTTCGGGGGGGGGGGGGGTTCCGAGAAGGAAATTACAGTCACCCCTTACAGGGCGTATGGCACCCATCTCTTTACCATAGCTTGGTATGAACCATCTTCCTAGGTGTGAGCTCTTAGCTCAGTGTTTGACCTGGCGAAACTGGAGCATTGGGTCCCAGGCCAGAGGTTATTGTCTTACAAGAATGGAATTTTCCTTAAGGGAAATGTATTGCTTACTCTAACACTTGTACCCTGGAAGCGGTACAGATCTCTAAAGTCATTTAGGAACCAAATTAGAGATCAGAGCCCCTCAAGCTTCTGCCATCTCTGACTATGATGAAGCAGTGAAGGGACTCAAGGACATTTTTGGAGTTTTAGTCTAGAAAAATGAAACAGTTACTTTTTTGGATGTCTTTATCCTAAACTGCCTACCTGATTTCTACTTCCTGTTGGGCCTTTATTTGCTTACTCTATCCATATGCAGTGCTACTCAGGGTGGACTGCTTGCTTTCATTTAGGCATACAGAAACCCTAGGCAGCAAACACAGTTTTCCCCATTTTGCAAGTACATACACCAAGATATGGTGTATGAATCTGTGAGAGACACCATCCTTGCTTTCTAGGTGGTAAAAAATTACTGGGTTTAATTTTAGATCTAACTGACTCCAAAAGCTAAAGCTAAACATGATTCGAAATCTTAATACCTGCAAAATTAAAGACATCTTAAATAAAGATTACTAAAATGGCAAGGGCAGAATTTTAAATGTACTTTTGGATTTTATATTTAATGAAATTTTCATTAAGGATCTTGTATCCTATAGAAATTTAAATATTTGTTTAAATATTACTTAATTATTTTTTTAAAATATAGAATACTTTGTTCCAATTTTAGTATATATGCTACCAAAGCGAGTACTCATTAGTGTGTTGGTAGACAGTGATGGTACCAGTAAACTTTTAATAAAATCATACTTTACATATGACAGTCTCCACTAGCTGCATCTGGCCCAGTACACTCAATATGCTACCTAATTTCTATATATTAATCGTAAAGAGAGATGGGTGACTAGGTGACTTTTCCAAAGGGCTGGGCCCACCTCTTGGGACTCTGGGCTCCCACTGCACAGTCCCTGGGCTTCAGGCTTATGCTATTTGTTTGGTAAGTGAGCCACAGGTAGTGTCTTTTATGAGGATGGTTTTAAATGAATGAGAATGGTATGTTTCTTCAATGTGAACTATATAATAGCATATTGAGGTTGTACTTTCCTGAAATAATTGATGAGCCACCTAGCTAATTGTAATAAAAATAGAGACACAGTTTTTGTTTTGTTTTGCTTTGCTTTGAGAACTCCTTTTTTTTTTTCTTTTTTCCTTTCTTTTTTTTTTTTCTAGAAAAAAAAGATCTATGTGGTTATGTACACACTGATAAAGTGTTAGAAATGGCGCATAAATTCTACTATATAGACAAGAGGAAAGCCCTGTGCTCCTGGAAGGCTCTTCTCCTGCCTGGCATTGTGTGACCCATGACTTGGATTCTATTTGCCTAGGTCACGGTGTAGAACCATTATTGTGAAAGAACAGTGGAGCGCGGCCCAGCTGCCGAGGGGGCCGCGCTCATCATGTGCTGGGCAGCTGAGGACATGAGCGGATTACAGAAAGCCTATCGCTGTTAGGGGATTGTCACAGCTTACCAAACACAGACGGGAAAACAGCTACTGGAAGCCCCCATACATTGCAAAGGTTCCCTTTGAACTATATAGAGTTAGAAGAATTGAGTATTTTAACTTAAACTTAACCATTTCTGTTAAGTTTGAGGGATAGAGAGAAACACACTAAAAATGCAAACATGCTTTAGAAGTCTATATTGGACAAATTTTCTGTTCTGAAAATTCATTTATAAGGATTTATAACCCGAGGAAGCCCTTTCCATAGACAGGGTTAGCATAGTTTGTTCTTTTCTGTAAATATATGCAGCTAACATGTTTGGAAGAGTAGGAAAATTTTCCATCTTTGAGCTTTGGAAATGAGTTCTGCCTGGAGTTATAAAATGAAGCTCTAGGCACTGGTGGGAGGGCTCAGTATGTGCTCGCTGACCAGGGGTGCCAGCCAGGAGCATCCCCAGGACCTAAGTAAAAGTAGACGGGAAGAAGCGACTCCAGAGCTGTCCTGTGACCTCCACGACAAGTCATTGCATGTATGCACACCTACACACCTACACACCTACACACAATCACACGTGTAATAATAATAATAATAAGAAGAAGAAGTAAAAGAAGTAAAATATTTTCAAAAGTAAAGTTTCAACTTAACACAGAGGAGCTGTATATTCTTTATTAAGTTGTAAACAAATATTAACACATTGTGTTCCTAGGAAAGTGTAGGATGGAAGTCCTGGGTGTTATGTAGGGAAGTATGTACTGAAAACATTGTTAGCTTTCTTTGCTTTGCGGGGCTGTTCTCAAACCTTGTTACTGATGACTAAGATCTGCAGAAGTGTTAATGTTCTCTTCTGGGGTGTGTCCGTACAGTATTCCTTATTTTGACAGAGATTGACATCTAGAAATTTTAGATGGCAACATTTTACTAAAATTTTCTTTCTGTAAATTTTAAAATGATTTTCCTAGAATGGAACAATCTTGGAATTGGATTAATAAATAATAATGAGAAAAGTGAGCTCAGCCCAAGGGGACTATGTTTCTCTTCATGTTATTTATCTACAATGTCCCTCCACCCTGGTGTTTATGATTAGAGAGGTGGAGGGGAGTCGAGGGAAATGCTGAGTAAGATAGTCTGGTATCCAATTTCCTTAGAATAAAGACTAAAACCAAAGGCCCATCCTATAGGTCTGTAAAACAAAGGGCTTACACAACAGCCCGTGGGCAGGATCGGAGAACAGAGTAAGGCTAGGCTTACACACAGGTTCCAGAAACAGACCCACAGCCCTTTCCCTTTCAGCAAGGTAGAACTCACACTCGGATTTGTAGCACACAAATAAGAGAAGGCTGAACATGGCTAAGCAGACCTCTGAGGGGTCAGGTGATGAGTTGGTGCACATAAGCAAGGGTGCTAGAGCTGGGCATTTGTAGACCGTCCTCAGCCTTCTGTGCTGGTGTTCTGAGGCTGCACCGTGTGGCACCATCAGAGGTAAGGTGCCTTTACTCACATCTCCACCAGCATTTGCTGTCAGCTGAAGTTTTTTATCTTGGACTTCTGACTAGGGTAAGATGAAATCTCAAAGTCATTTTAATTTTCATTTAGAACCGGTTAAAGACGGTGAACATTCATAAAGATATTTCTTAGCCATTTTCATTTCTTCTTTTAAAAATTCTCTGTTGAGATCCATAGCTCATTTTTAAGTTGGTATTTGTCTTCTTGATTCTCTGTTTTTGGAGTTCTTTCTGTACTCTGGAGGATGATCCTAGCTCTGAATCTTTAGATTTGGTCTACAATCTAAAGTAGCCCCAGAGGCCATAAAAGTAGAAAGGGACCATAGTGAGAAATAGGGAAGGAAGGACTCTAGAGAGGGTGAGCAGTACAAAGGGCCTATGCGCATGGGGCTCTCAGGAGGCACAGCTCAACCTCTCCACGTTCAATGAACTGTATAGCTGTTCTCTTCTTCAATGGGGCCTTCCTGTCAGTCTTTGGAGAGAAGCTTATTGTCTAGGCAACTGCCTGCATTGTTTGGGGATTTCCCATAGGACCCCTTTGGCCAACAACTCAATTAGACGTAATGCAGTCCTGGGATTGGAAGCATCATTTGGTGACGAGATGTCCAGTTGGGGCTCTGTCTCCCCCATTACTTGGCAATTTTATTTAGATCATATATATATGGAAGCGCCTACTGTATTAGGTTTTCATTTTAACCCTCAAACGGTTCTTAATTTTAGCATCTCCACTTGATTCTCCTGTTCTAGCACTCCCTCATCTATCCATAACTACCTATTGTATTTCCCTTTCCAAAGGAGATATAGCTGTGTGCCCCACCCCACTCTGTTTACCCTATATCTGACTTCTGTGGTTGTACAGATTGCAGCTTGGTATCATTGATTTAACAGTTACTATCTACATATAAGCAAACATATACCATATTTGTCTTTCAAGTTCTGGATTACTTCACCCAGGACTATTTTTTTCTTGTCCTTTCCTTTTACCTGGAAATTTCATTTGTTTTAATAGTTGAGTAATACTCCCTTGTATAAACATACCACATTTCCTCATCCATTCTTCTGTTGAGAGACATCTAGGTTGTTTCTAATTTCTGGCTAGTATAAATAGAGCAGCAGTGAACATGGTTGAGCAAGGGTCTGTGTGAAAGGATAAAGAATGTCCAGTTGAGGCTCTGCCTCCCCCATTACTTGGGTATAGAGGCCCAAGAGAGGCACAGATGGATCTTCAGGGAGATCAAGTCCTATCTTCCGAGGAACGGCCGCACTGATTTTCATGGTTGTACATGTTTGCATTCCCACCAGCAGTGAAAGAGTATTCCCTTACCCGAATCCTTGTCACCAGGCCATCACTTGTGTCACTGATCTGAGCCTTTCTGACAGGTGTAAGATGGAATCTCAGAGTAGTTTTGCTTTCCATTTCCCTGATAGCTAAGGAAGGATGTTGAACATTTCTTTAGACTTTCTCAACCATTTGAGTTTCCTCTTTTGAGAATTCTCTGTTTAGATTTGTACCCCATTTTTAATTGGGTATTTATTTTTTATATCTAGTTTTATTTTTTCAAGCACTTTATATATTTTGGATATTAGCTCTTTATCAGATGTGTATTTGGTAAAAATCTTTTCCTATTCTGAAGGCTGCCACTTTGTCCTAATGACCATGTCCTTTGCTATACAGAAGCTTCTCAGTTTCATGAGGTTTCATTTATTAATTGTTGATCTTATTGCCTGTGTTAACAGTATTCTGCTCAGAACATCTTTTCCTGTGCCAATGAGTTCAAGGCTATTTCTTTATTTCTCTTCTATCAGGTTCAGTGTGTCTGCTTTTTTTTTTTCTTTCACTAAAGCATTTCTTTTGATTGTCTTTTGTTTTACTATCTGGTAAAATCCTGCAAACAGATTTGTGGGTGGGTTGGTCTCCCTATTGCTCCACTGGGCTCCCTTCCTAGCCACTGGAGTCAGCCTCGCCCCAATGCTGTGAGTCACAGCTAAGAACGCCCCCTATTGATTCTTGGGCGCCTCCCCTGTCCCATGTCTTTGTCTCTCCCAGGAGATGCCCTCTACCTCCCCTCCCTGTTCCCTGTCAGTTGCAGAGTCCCATTCATTCTCATGGCCATCTGACCATCCCCACATCCAATGCTGAAATCCCCCACTGGGGGGCCGTGATTCCCTCTCCACTCAGTTCCCTCACTACATTGCCTTTGAGGACCATTCCATTCCCCCTGCAGAGTAAGACTCAAGCATCCTTGCTTGTGCCCGCCATCTGGTTTTCTGTTGAGGGCTTTGATCCGTGTGGTGTTGAGGTGTACATAGTGATAAGGGTGCATCTATTTGCATTCTTCTGCATGCAGCCGTGTAGTTTGACCAGCACTGTTTGCTCAAAATGTTCTCTTTCTCCCAGTGTGTATTTCTGGCTTCTTCATCAGTAGGTAGTTGTCCAGGGGTATGTGAACTTATGTCTAAATCTTCAATTCTTTTCAGTTTAGCGTTGTGTTTGTTTTATTTCTGTAGCTCTTTAGTACAGTTTAAGATTGAGTATGATGCTGATGAAAAGACAAGAGTTGAACATTAGTGATGGAGGTTATGGAGGGTCTGAGTGTTTAGAAGACTTCACACTCACAGCAAAGACTCAGAGCCTTTTTCCTCCCTAGGAGTGAGATGGGGCCACTGGAGGCTTTTAAGTTAGGAATTCATGAAATAGAGTTGATGATTTCGAAAGATTTCTCTGATGGTAGTGCAGTGTCTAGACTGGAGGGCATATCTTCCTTATTCCCGGAAACATATAGCTTTCTTTTTTGGTTTTTCGAAATGGGGTTTCTCTGTGTAGCCCTGGCTGTCCTGGAACTCACTCTGTAGACCAGGCTGGCCTCGAACTCAGAAATCCACCTGCCTCTGCCTCCCAAGTGCTGGGATTAAAGGCGTGCACCACCACTGCCCGGCAACATATAGCTTTCTAACAAGGTGGCTGATCCCAAGACAATGACAGAGCCGGGATTCCAAAGCAGCGAGCCTGACTGCACTCTGTAGTCCTGCCTCAACCTTTAAGATACTGCTGGAGGGACTCACACAGATGTGCACATCCACTTCTCAAATGATCACTGTCCACCAAACCCAAAGGGCAGTGTGAAAATATGTGTTTTATTCACTTTCTTTTCCACGGCCTATGGCGTCCTTTCACCAACACCTAATGTTTTTCTTACCGTAATGAATTTGGTGATTCTCCCAAATTTACATGGTCTTTTGCCGATATGAGAGAAGGCTAATATGTGGCTAGGCCTTTGATTTGAATTTAGTTCCTGATTTGTGTTCTCTTTGCTGTCTTTCACTTTATAACTGTGTGCTGTATCGGTCATTACAAGAAGCATCTATTGTCCACATATGGCTCTGTCTCCTCTTTTCCTTCCTTTTCTTTCTTCCACTCTTTTCTTTCCCACTAATAATTTCTCCCCCATGCAAAGAACTAAGACAGGGTAAAAGTGAGAGTTTTCTGCTCTGTGGGAAGCCAGCCAGCCCCAGCAATCTTGCCTGAAGCTTGGGTTACAGGTGATTACTCTGACTTGGGTTCTGGGATCCAGATTCTGGTCCTCATGATTGCGGAGCAAGCCTTTTTGACTGCTGAGTGGTCTCTCCAGCCTCAAGACTTCTTATTTAGCTGAATTTGATCTTTTGAAGAACTTTATGGATCATAGTTCTGTCTCTTATTATGATTAATCTCCTTTCAAATATTATGGTCAACCCAACTGATAGGTATATTCCTGTTCTTCATTTAAACCACTGCGACACTGAATAAAACAACTGAAACCCAAGTATCTCAATATATCCCTACAAATGTCTCTTTAGCAGTCTAGCCACTCAGCTAAAGCCATTTGATCATGTTGCCAATTCATTGATCTAGTTCACCAGTGACACCATTGCCTCACTACTCTTTACTTTGTACAAAGGTCAGTGATTCAGAAAGACAGTAATCTCCCTTAACTACAGGATACATTCCAAGACTCTGAGTTGATTCACAAAACCATGGTAGTCCCAAACCTTTTATTTGCA
The DNA here is from genome assembly GCA_028551405.1 of Uromys caudimaculatus. Lineage (NCBI taxonomy): Eukaryota > Metazoa > Chordata > Mammalia > Rodentia > Muridae > Uromys > Uromys caudimaculatus. Next base: position 47,760,342 of record CM052715.1, read on the forward strand.
ACATTTTCCTTTACATATAGACCTGTGATACAGCAGAACTTTTAAATTATGTATTGTAAGATAATTAGAAATAACAATAAAACTGAATAATTCTAGCAACATAGAATAATAAGAGCTATGTGAGTATAGGTTCCCCCACCAAATATTAAATTTTACTATATGTTTTCTGACTGTTTTTCCTTGAGTGGCTGTTTGGGACCTGTGTGAAGAGACAGGATGTACCGTATACGCATTGTGATGCAGTGTTTTCTATATGAACTGAGGGCTGCCTGCACACAGACACTGCTAACACCTTCACAGTGTCCTAGGACAGCATAGACTCCGTGTGCACTCAGGACAGAGGCATGGCTCACTCACCAGGCAGTCCGTGTGCACTCAGGACAGAGGCGTGGCTCACTCACCAGGCAGTCCGTGTGCACTCAGGACAGAGGTGTGGCTCACTTACCAGGCAGTCCGCAGCATAAGATTCCATCACACAATTCTGAGTTTCATGCAATTTAAAATCTATTCATTATTGCTGATATTTTCCATTTAAATTTTTTTTTTTAAGGAAACCTGGATAACAAATATGAAGGGACCATGGTGCACCAGTACCTTGGCTAATGTTTCTTTGAACTGATTTGTCATTTGTAGAATTTCTTTATTTCCAATGGGAGTGTTGGGGGCCAATGCAAGAAGACATGACCCAGAGTGAAAGCAATCCCAGCTTTCACCCCAGACCCTAGGCTGGGTCTAGTTCTTTCCCTCTGTATTGAGCTTTGCCAACGTGGGATGGATTCCCCAGGAAACTGATGTGCCTTTTCCCTATAGACGGGTTTTATAAAAGTTGATTTAGATTTGTTCAGAATGGGTTAACATACACCCCCACCCCGTTTTCAATATCATTTCAATTATATGACTATATTATTATATAGTCATATATATCCTCATGTGTGGTGACCCAACCATAGACTTACTCCATTGCTACTTCATACCTATAATTTTGCTCTACATAAAAGTTTTGCTACGCATGTAAATATCCGATATGGAGGATCTCTGATATGTGACCACTGTGACAGGGTTTCCTCACCCACAGGGACCATGACCCAGGTGAGAGCCACTGCTTTTGCGTAACACAGGTATTCATCAAGTATTAAAGCAAAATGTCTGCCATCTGTTTACCTTCTTTGAGGTTAAGAATAAACAGGTAACTCATCTTTATTTTCAACTAAAAATCAAGATAACCATTCTTAACCTATTATAAAGAGACATAAATGTTTTGAGAATGTTATATAATCCAGTTTAGAAATATAGATCATAGATTTGTTTAAAATACATTGTAATGGATCTTCACATATTAATTTAAGTTAAAATTATTTAACTAGGAAAATTATAATGAATGTAATAAAATACTTTCTTTGCATAATTAATATGTGGCTCCTTGGCTATATTTTAGTCAAAAGTCTTACTTTGTATGTGTGTAAATATATGTATGTATATATATATTTATGTATATATATATATATATGTGTGTGTGTATGTATATGTATATGTGTGTGTGTGTACATTCTCACAGTCTAGAAAAGTTCACTTCGTTATGTAGATCGCTTTATGAAGACTGTTTACCGTCTCTTCTTTCTGTTAAGAAAATCAACACCAGCTCATGTTTGTTACAATGCTAAATGAATGTCAGCTGTGCATGTACTTAGTAGGTTTTCTGAAAGTACTGGTGTGGGATAGCCCAGCAGTGCGAAGGAGCTTTCAGACTGAAAACAGTAGCCAAGTAACAGTAATTTTGTCATTCTCGGTTCTTTTTATAACTTCACAGACAGGGATGAGTTCTGCTTCCTTTCACAAAAGAGCCTCGGTTATAGTTTTTTAACATGACCTTATGAATAAATTATCTTTAACTTAACCTAGGACAAAACTGTAAAACGTCCAGCACAATATTCACCCTGCCTTTTTGAGCTTTGTGGTAGGTATTCAGTAGTAGTTCTTGATAATTTGTTAACAAGGCGCTTTGAACCTTTTGGACAGATGCACATACTGTCTTCAATCTTCATGGTTAATAATTCGATTTTGTATCTGATGCCAGAACACCCTGACTCTTAATCAGTGCTCATTGTCACAGCTCTATTATATCCTCACTGTTTGAGTGCCCCCATTGACCTTGAACTGACATTATAAGCTGTGTCTAATCTTTTCAGTCTATATTTCTAATGCTGCTTTTCTTTCCCCTTTTTCCTGCTCCCTGTTTAGCATCACAATGGGGCTGCCTCTGAGCCCCGCAGCTGACTCTGCCCGCTCTGCAAGGCACGCCCTTTCACTCATTGCCACTGCCAGACCACCCGCCTTCATCACCACCATCGCTAAGGAGGTGAGCGGTCTTCATCACGAGCTCCACCGCCCCTTTCAGAGGAGTTCCACCGTACTGTAACTCTGGGATCAGACCTGCAAAGAATCCTTGTAGTTCAAGCAAAGCAAGTTAATGATTTACCGCTGAAATTAATGTATCATGTGTGCACACACACTGAAGTCCACAACTGTGGAATTGTGCTTCCGTGCTCCTTTCTGTTCTCAGAATAAACACACTTGTAATATTTGACAATAACTTTCAATATGAAATACAATAGGTCTATGTGAATTCGAAGGTATTAAAGACATTCACATTTCTCAAGTGTAAGCAAACTTTTGTAATTAAAACTAAACTTATTTTGCAGTGGCTTCTCAAACTGTATACAAAAAACATAAGCCATGAAGTCGGTGATTGTTTTTCCTATTCTGTGTCGGAGGTAAAGACTGGGAAGTTCATTGATTCCTGTACTTCCGGTGTTCTAATTAATTGCCCACAGCCAACTGACAAACTAGTAAAGCACAATGAACCAGTTCTCTGTTCTTCCCTATCCATCTTAGTGAGAGAAAGGAAAGACTAAGTTCCCAAATGCTTCAAACGCTGTGTTCCCTTTGGCATTAGGACCGCACAGCCCAGTGTCCACAGCGTACGGGCTCTGTCTGAACCGCTTTGCCTGAGCTACAGTGAACTTTGAAAATAGTAAATACTGTTGAATCTGCTCAGATAACCTGGAACCTACTGGGCCCATGTCTGCCCCAGAGCCATCCTTACAGGCATGCTGGGAAAACAGCTGGAAAGGAGGCGAGATGGTCCTGACTGGATGGAGTTTGTATGGTTGGTTAGGAAGCAGTGGGGTTATGAATTCATATCTAAAGTAAGGCTGTGGACCGCAGGTGTGAGGGTAGTAAGCGTCCACCGTGTTTCAATCACACACACACTTAATCTAATCTACTTGTATCATTGAGCGTGTTGTTTAAATGAGTAGTTTTATTTAACTTAGAAATTTTTAATCCATTTTCCCCATGCATGGAATGTGTTCAGGGGCTCATATTGATTGCCTCAAGGAAGTTTTACATTAGTCTAATAGTTCTTTATATTAATTATATTTCAGAACATTATTATTCACACAAGAATATTATACAAGACAACTCACATCTAAAATATCATAGTGATAACTGTGTTAAGGTCTCGTGTAAACACTCAGGAACTAGCTTGTCTGTAATACTAACGTGTGGCAGACAAATGGAGGCAGTAGAAACAGTCCAAACCATCTGTCTTTAGCTGCATACGTTTTAAGGCCAGCTACATGAGATTATGTCGCAAAATGATGGTGATGATGGTGATGGTGGTGATGACGATGCAGAAGGAAGCTGTAGAATTTTATTAGATCATACTTACTTAGTTTTTACTCTACGTGATGCTTCTTTGTGACTGAAAACAATTCCTGACCTATCCTAAGTGATTTGTTTTGACAGTTCTGGTTGATTGTACGTGTCATTTTGCTATAGTAAGTGAAAAGTAAAGCACAAAGCAGAAATGCAAACCTGTGCAGAGCATCAGCGGCCTCTACAGCGTAGCAATTCTTTTGTAGGTACATAGACACACGGCCCTTGCAGCAAATACCCAGTCACAGCAGAGCATACACACCACCGCCCTGGCAAGGGCTAAAGGCGAGATCCTGAGAGTCATTGAAATTCTCATTGAAAAGATGCCTACAGATGTTGTGGATCTTCTTGTGGAGGTGAGAATGTCCTGCTTCCAGTATCCCTGTCCATGCAGTAAAATTAGGAGGGAGGGAGGGAGGGCGAGAGGGAGGGAGGGAGGGACGGGGGGAGAGGGGGGTGTCACATAACCATGATTAATTAACTCCCGTGCATTAATTTCGTTTCCTCAAAACTAAAATTGGTCGCTGTAGCCATTGACCATTACATGGAGTTGATATATATGAGAATACTTTCAAGGCTTTGTTGACAGCATTCATGGTAAACAAAACCACTTGCACCGTGTGCTACTCTGCGCACGAGCAGTCAGATTTAAAGGCCATGGCCATCTGTTGCTGCAGACAAGGATACCCTGTATCCACAGGCTTAAAATAGTTTTTACTCTATTTAAAATAAATACGCAATCAAGCTATATGGATTTTCACAGACAAAATGAGGTCTAATGGAATCATTTACATTTTAGAAACCCAAGCATCTGCAATGAACTTTGGGTCTGTGTCTTTCTGTCAAAGGTTATGGACATCATCATGTACTGCCTTGACGGATCCCTAGTTAAGAAGAAGGGGCTTCAGGAGTGTTTTCCCGCTATCTGCAGGTAAGGGGGCCTTCAGCAGCGTGCAAAGGAATGGATCTTCACTAACAAGTTAAAAGCTTAGTGAGGCTAAATGAGATAACCAGGTATTAACCGTTACTTGTATACTTTCTAGAGTAATCCTGACAGTTTGTGATAAGAACACAGATAACAGAACTAGTTATTTAATCAGTAAAGGCAGGCATTTTGGTCATGGCTCAAAAGTGAATTGTGTATGCCTGTCCCCACAGTCTACTCTATTTTTATTTGTCTTACAAAACACTTAGAACACTTCTGACTGGGGAAAAAATATACTTCCCAGCAACAGAAATCAGTAGGTCTCCTTTTCGCTCACTAGTAAATTTTATTTTGAGAACAATGTATTTGTATAATGTCCTATTAATATAAGGATTTCCCTTGTAAAGGGAACAGGAAAAGAAGACCAGAAAGCTAAAACTTTGTGAATGGCACTAAGTATGTGAGATGTAACTTAGGCCTGCTCTCTTATGTAACATATATATTTATTTAAACAAATGCAGTGAAGATTGGTTTTGCATCAAAATACAGTACATTGTGTTTATTTTTTTAATTGGAGTTTTGGGTACAGGAACTGGTTCCATGAGCCTGGAATCCGAGTTTGATCCCTGGGACTGACATGGTGGAGTGAGAGAACTAAGCCCTGCAAACTCTCCTCTGACTTACACACACACACACATACACACATACACACGTGCATGAATACACACGTACATACATCATCATCACGCCTGAGGTAACTTCTGAATTGGTTCTAAAGTTTGGGGCACTTTATTTGATTTTCTTGCTTTTATGTAGTCTATGGAAATGGTACTCAAGTCTGTCCTAGGTAAGTTTTCTCAGCGCTCTCAGTTACTCAAAGGTAGATGTGATTCTGGTGCTTGTAAGACAAGTTCAGTGAGAGCCGCCTTCCCTTTGCTTATGTGTGCAGGGACAGCGTGGTGCAAACTATAGCTGGCAGTAAGATTCTAAGAAGAGTGACGTGGCAGTGTGCCCTTCATCCTGTCATTTCCTAGTACTTCTGCCACGTCTTTGCTGACTGGCTTGTGCTATTTATCTTCCATAGTGTTTCCTATATGCAGTAGAACTTACATGCTATTCTGTCATTTAGCAGTTTGACTTTGCTGCCTAGTTGTTAAAATGTAAGCACAGATAAAGTCATGCTGTGTAACACACATGTACAGATGGTATAGCACATGTGGACAGGTGCATTTTCTTCTTGATACACCAGGCAAATTAGAATACAGTCATTTTTTAAAATTGGATTGTCTGCGCCATTAACTGGTCGTGACTACATATAGTTGCTGTTCTCCCAGATGATTCCTTTCTAAAGAAATGCCCATGTGAAATGGACCACACTGGTCTGTTACCAAGTGGGGATGACAAGAAAGTGGTTATAATGGGGCTTATTTGACTGAGTGCTAATGGTGTTGGTAAGGCACAAACCACTGCTGTGTAAATTAGCTTCCTGGAGCTCGTGTGCATAACCTGTTCACTAAAGGGCCTATTTTCCAGCTTTGCCCAAAGCCTCCTCCATAAGCAGCTCCTCAGGTCCTTATGCTCTGCAGATATCCAGGACATGTTGACTAAGCTACCCTGGAAAGAGAGAGTTGTGCGGGACGCCTAGTAGAGTTGTCTTTACTGACACTACGTACACATTTCCCCCCTCTGACTTGGCAAAAAGCAAATGTACTTTGTTTATTGATTTATTAGTATTTTATTGAACACAACTGTGTATGAAGTACTTGCTATTCTCTGGGGAAGGAATGGTAGATTAGGTATCTCTGTGCTCCAGATCACAGTGGCTAATGGGGAAGAGATTAATTACGTCAGTTCACTGGACTATGGAGTGTGCCTGGTAGACTACCTACCAGAGACTGAGCTGGGCATTAAGTATAATGCTCAATTCAGTGTGTGGAATCAGAAATTCATAAGCACCATATAGAGGGTAATGGTTTCCTTCACAAAAATGTCTATCAGGTAGAGCGAGGGATTTGTCCTCTGAGAGAACTAGAGTGACGGCTGCAAGAGCAGAGGTGGGTCTCAGAAACATGTCGCAGAGAGCTGAGCAGGTGGACTTTGTGAAATGAGGGGTACGTATCATGAAAAGTGGGGTGAACCAGGCTGCTGTGTTCGGAGCCACAGAAGTGGGCCGTGAGTTTGGCCATGCTGTGTAGTGGCTGACTAGAACGGAGGCTTCACATAGACGTACAGAGCCACGCCAGGGCTTTGAGTCCCCACAGAACAGTTTCACCTTTATTTAATAAGCAATGAAGTTAGAAAAGTTTAAGCAAAATATTAAATGTATAACCATAGATAAGACCCAAAATTTCATGGTAAATTCAGTACTTATATGCTTTAACAAAATCAAAACTATTTAGACAGAAAAGTTAAAGGTTTATGTTTTCAGGAATGATTTAGCTTTTCTCAAACTATGTTATTATGTAGACAGACTGATTGATTTTCCTTTTCAAGCAAAAAGCTGAATCAGCTCATTTCACCTTAAATGGGCACTTAAACTCCAGTAAGAAATTACACACTGTCTGCTGCCGAGCCCTCCATGAGCTCATTTCGAGCGGCTCCTCCAAAGTGTGGTTGGTTTGTAGCCTGCTCAGTGATACGGGGATGGAACGCAGAACTTAACCGTAGCCTCCCGTAAAACTCTTAAATTAACAACTATTATATGCTAGCGTTTGGTATTCATATCTCACCAGTGGGAATCTCTCTCACTGTTTTCTTCTTATTCCTCATACCTAAAAATCTCCCCAGGAGGTTTTCTTGCAGTGTTAAAAGTCTTCATGTTAAAATAAACCAAAATAGGGCTTGGGATATTATCAAGTAAATTCATGCATATACAAATCTAGACCTTTTATCTGTATTTCATTTGTACAACAAGGAAAACAGTTAATTCGAAGGCTGTTTAAAATAACATAATGAATGCAAGTTTAAGCTGTGTATAGTAGCCCACACCTGTAATCCAGGCACTGAGAGGTAGAGGCATGAGAATGAGGACTCCAGCCCATCCTTGGCTGATGAATGAATTCTGAGCCAGCCTGGGCTACATGAGAAGAACATTTCATGTTGCATCTTGAATGATATTATTACTCTATTTTCATGGGATCATTACAGATTACCTAAGTCATAGATAAGCAATTGTACATGTTTCTCTCTTTCTCCCAAATCACATTTTTGCTAAGGGTTGCATATTTTCCTTTTCCTATCATTCTAAATTGGCTTTCTAACTTTAGAAGGTTTTCTTTCCTTTTTCAGTTCTTTTCGTTGAGCACACTTGTTTTTCTCATACAATATATCCCGATTATAGTTTCCCCTCCCTCTACTTCTCCCAGTTCATCCCCATCGCTTCCCCTCCAGATCCACTCCTTTCTGTCTCTCATTACAAAAGGATATGCTTCTAAGAGATAAAAACCAGACATGACAAACTGAAGTATAATAAGATGAAGCAAAATACTCTCATATTGAATATGGACATGCCAACCCAACTGGGAGAAAGATTCCCAAGAGGAGGCACAAGAGTTAGAGACCCATTTGTTCTCACAGTCAGGTGTCCCTTGAAAGCTATAATATTTATGCAAAGGACCTGGTGCAGACCCATGTAGGCCCTGTGCTTGCTGCTTGGATCTCTGTGAGCTGTTATGTGCCTTGGTTAGTTGATTCCAGAGGTCCTTGTTCTTCTCTGTCCTCCATCCCCCCTGGCTTTTACAATCTTTCCACTTCCTCTTCCTCAGAACTCCCTGAGCTCTGAGGGGAAGGATTTGATTGAGACCTCCATTTAGATTGGGGGGGGG
>CM052715.1:47769307-47834858 GCA_028551405.1 Uromys caudimaculatus
TGGGTGGGCGGGTGGGTGGGAGGTGGAATTCCCTCATAGAGGTAGGGATGGGGAGGGGATAGGGGGCTTCCAAAGAGGAGACCCAGAAAAGGGGAAACATTGGAAATGTAAATAAAGTATCAAAAATAATAAAATAAAATTAAAAAAAGACAAAATATGCCAAAAATGAATGCAAAAGCCCACAAAAATACCATCAACTTCATTTTATGATAATCATCCCCAGATGAGCATGGGGGTGTGGTTGATACAGCCAGTGACATTCCATTAGAGAACATTGATTTTTCCTTTGGCAGCAGGTATGCTCTGGTTAAGCGTGGGACCTTGTGTCCATGTCCCCCTTCTCACATGCCTTCGGGCCTGCCTGGGGGGATTGTCTTGATTGCAGTAACTGTTGTGGGAAGACTGAACTGTGGGTGGCACCATTCCCTAGATTTGGTCCTAGCAGTATAGGAGTGGGAAAAGTGAGTTGAGCAAAAACCATGCATTGCTCTCCACTCTGGTGGTGGTGGAACTAGCTCTTTTTAAGTTCTTGTCCCCTTGACTTCTCTGCTGGATGAACTGTAATCTGGAATTGTGGGCTACAGTGAACTCTTCTCCAAGATGCTTTTTGGCGGGTTACTTGTTCACAGCAACACAAATGAAACTAGGACTCTGGAGATAGTATCAAAAGGTTCTTGCCAGGTTAGTGATTGCCACCTCAGTATCTTGTTACCATCTCAGTGACCTGAACACTGAGATACCAAAGGTCTAGAGAAACTTGAGACTTTTCATTGAGTAAAGAGGAGAACAATATTAAAAACTATAGTGGACTCCTGCCTCAACCATTTAATGCCATCAGAGGTCGGAACAAACAATGCCTACCTTACCATGCTTAGTACTGACAGTGCTCACATGTAGAACTCTTCCCAGTAGTAAGTAGTCTAGGCGTATTGGGGACCCCAGAGTCTTCAGCAGTGCTTGGCTTCCTGCAGCAGCACCAAGGTGCATTCCTGTTCACAGACTGACATATATAAGATTTATTATTATTATTATTATTATTATTATTATTATTATTATTACAAGAACCAGGAAGGAAATTTTAATACAAAACCCTTAAGCCAAAACCCGGTCATGAGACTGTCACTGCCCAGAAATCTTTAAAGTGTTTTTCAGAAATGTTATTCAAGTAGTAAGTTACAAAGAATGAAAAATGCTAGAACTGTAATATATGGTCCTTTCAGGCAGACCAAAGATTTTATACCAAGAATAGATTTAATCTTTTTTTATCCCATAAATAATGGTGTTTGTAGATGATGTAGAAGGATGAGGTTGACATCCAAAGCATGAAGAGTAGGTAATGCAGCAAAAACCTTTAGTTTAAGATTCTATCAGCAGAAATGTGTTGTTTTGCTTTGAAAAATGGTATTTTGAGGGTAATAATATTATTTTGCAGTAGGATTTTGGTAGTATAAGCTATTCAATTTTTGCAATAATGACACTGCAAATTTTATTTCTCTATATCATTAACTACAAAGAATAAATGTTAAAAGACTGTGAGATATTGAGTAAGCTTTGTGTTACTGTAACAGGATGTAAATTACATATGAGTACATATGTGCAGAGATGGATGCCAGTAGTAACACAGATATAGATCTGAGCATCCCTGGTACTCAGACTGGTGGAATTAGTAATAACAAAACAGCAACTGCTTTAAAACTCTTCAAAAGCATAGTTTTCACATTTAAGAACGTTAGATTTTCATGCAGATTCCCATTTATTATTGAAGTAGAATAATTTGCTACTTTCCACGGACTACGTGGCAGAACATTTGCAAGTAGTGTCTGCCTTCCATGTTACTGAAAATGAAGCCCTGGCCCGCCGTAAATCAGAAGTTGATTATGGTTGAGGCTTATGGATAAGATAAAACATCTCAGAATGTATAACTTTTTAATAAATAGGAGACAAAAATGTTAAAGCATAATAGTTTGTTTTCTAGATTTTTAATATTATGTGTGGCTGTCATATGAGTGCCAAGGCAAAAGTGGCTGTCAGGATGCCACTGCTACTAACATTCAAGTTTGTGTCCCCCAGCTTCTCTTCCTAAAATTACAGAATCGTCCTGTATCTTACTTCAAGAATGCATCGGAGTATTCTTCCTGTTTTATCTCCCTTGAAAGAGGGACAAAAATGCCTTAGGGTTTCTGTTGCTGTGATAAAAACACTGACCAAAGGCAGCCTGGGGAGGAAAGGGTTTATTTCGGCTCACAGCCCACAGCTTGCAGCACCACAGGGGTGCTGCTTCCTAATTTGATCTCAGTGGCTTACGTGGTCTGCTTTCTTATACAAAGACCACTTGTGTAGGGGTGTTACCGCCTGCAGTGGGCCATGGCCCTCCTGGGTCAATCATTAATCCAGAAAACACCCCAAAGGGCAATCCAATGGAGGCAGTTTCTCAACTGGGATTCTCTTTTCCAAGTTGACTCCAGTTTTTATGTATAAAGCTGATGAAAACTAACCAGCAGTGGAAAGTTTATTGCATTTTACTCTATATCAAAAGGGCCTTCGTTTTCTCAGCCTCTACTCTTATACACCTCAGGATCACCTGCGGAAGGGTAGTACCACCCGCAGTGGCCTAGGCCCTTCCATAGCAAGAAGCTCCTCAGGCTCGCCTACAGACCAGTCTTATGAAGGCATTTCCTCAGCTGAGAGTCCCTTTTGTAAAATAACTCTGGTTGATATAAAACCAAACAACACAGAAAACTTATGGAACAAAGGAAGGCACAGTAAATCATATGACTGGAAAAAGATGTTTTCAGATACAGTATTTGGTGCAGCCCCCTTCACTTGGATAGCTCATGGAGACCATGTGAAAGTATTTAAAAGTCTTTGTGAACATAAAAATCATTCCTGATTTACCTGATCTCTAGTACTGTTCTCACCTATAGATCCTAGATGTATGGATTTGAACGTCAGATGAGAAATTCAAGTACTTAATCTACTCCCAAACCTAATCTAGAAAGTAGTAATAATAAGCCAACCTCTCACAGCCTCTTACTGCCTGTCACCTAGTTATGTAGCCAAATTAGTAAATCTAGTAAATGTGGAAGACCTTGGACATTTTCACGATACGTTTTTTTCCGGTGAGTAAGGAGCTTTGTAACGTTATTAGAATTTAAGAAACATACTATTTATGTAGCCTCTTACTATTGTTCTGTGAGAATGTATATTTCAATAGTTAAGTAATATGAGAACATGAATATGGGAGCCTCTCAAAATCCTCATTTCTGCTCAAATAGAAGAGTTTGCATAAGTTGTTAGAAAGCTGGATTTTCACGTTTTTCTATTTTGCCTTTGATCCTTTGTACCTCAAACTTTCAAGTGTATTTATTATTATAAAGTTGTTTCCTATTGAAAATAATTTTTTAAAAACACGGTCTTACTCTGTCAGTAGCCCTTGCTGGCCTGGAGCTTATAGTGTCGTCCACACTGGCCCAAAGACACCTCAGTGCTCTTGCCTCTGCCTTCCATGTGCTGGGTTTGTAGATGTGACCCAGCCACTAGGCTTGCTGAAAATTCATTAGCAGGCCTAAGTGATATTCTACCTCAATTCTATTTCAGGTGATTTTTCAAAAGTACTCAGTACTGAAGGAAAACATTTTTTAATCCATATGTTGGTTATAGATGTATTTATTTAGAAATAATCAAGATATAAAGGGATTAAAGCTTTTGTCTCCATGTACATACATACATGTATACATATATTTTATGTGTATATGTGTGTGCACACATGTGGGCAAATATGCACATTGGCATTAATCTTTGAGAATATTGGTTTTGTCTTAAATATGCAGGCAATCTCACCTGGCTTTTGTTTTTGTTGTTGTTGCAAAATGTTCGATTCAGGTTCTACATGGTCAGCTATTATGAACGGAGCCACAGAATTGCAGTTGGAGCACGCCATGGCTCAGTAGCCCTGTATGACATCCGGACTGGAAAATGTCAGGTAAATAAATCATCGTGACTTCCTCTGCATGAAGCTATTGAAGGGAGTAAGAGACTAGCCCTTCACCAGGTGATGGACCGGCTGCTGGAACATTATGGATAATGTGTAAGAGATCGATAGTTTAATGAAGGACTCAAAGAATATAGAGCCCTGCCGTCTCTATTCCCTGGGATTGGAGCCTGCCATGGTTCACAGTGGAGCAGAGAGAGAAGGCACTTCTCATGATTGATTTTACAGTATGTCTCTTCTTTGTTCAGTGTTGTCTGGTTTTCCTACTTCTGCATGTTTCCTGAAGAAAGTTGGATGCTACCTGTGAGGACATGGTGACAGAGTAAAAACTGTGAGACCGATGAGACAGTTAGCAATGATGAGGCAGTATTCTAGTCGGAGTTCATACAACAAATCACAGCAGCATTTAATACAGCTCTAGAAATGGTGCTCTGTTTACAATAATAGTGTGTCACTTTTTAGACTTCATACTACATTTTATGATTTTATGACATTTTATTGTTGATTAATTTTTTTGGCTTTGATCTTGTTTATCTGATTTTCAAAATGTACCCAGTGGATAGAGGGGGCAAGTGTATCCCCATTTGAGATGGAATTGAAGCTCAGTGTTTGAAATCCCCATTCTCTAGAGTCACACCATTGGCTAACAGCAAGCCAGGGCTAAATTCTACCAAAGACCTAGAAAATCTTGATGCTCATTGACCACAAAGTGCCAAGTCGTGCCTTCTCCTGTTTCAGTGTAATATTTAATACTTCTGAGTCCTCACAGTGCAGAGAGGAAACACAAGAAGTCCGTAAGGGTGCCTAAGACTTTAGATGATTTACTCAATGTATTAAACTGTTAATCTAATGCCTCCTTCAAAGCTTCTTGATAATCTGTTATAAAATAGTTATAAGGCCTCATAACAGGTGCTGGGGGAAAAGATTCAGGTTTCAGACATTTTTAAAGGATGTTGTTTGAGTATTAAGTACATTTTTCTGAGGATGCCTCTGACGGTATACTGCGCATAGAGTATGCACCACTGGTATTCTTGCTTACTCTCTAGTTGGTGTGTTTCCTTTCCAGCTCACTCTGATCCATATCACTTTCCTCTCAGCTCTTATTGAAATCAGTGAAAACACTTTGAAGCTTGTTTAAAGATTAAGTTTTGTGCTCTTTATATAATTCCTTCGAAAGGGATACATCAAACAGCATTCTGAAATACCCTCTTTTTAACCTTTATTTGTTTGTGTGGGGGCAGAAGGCACAGCACATGTGTAGAGATCAGAGGAAACCTTGAGGGAGTCAGTTCTCTGCTTCTACCATGTGGATTCCGAGGTTCAAACTTAGGATGTCAGGCCTAGCAGTAAGGGCCTTTAGCCCACCCCACCCCACCCCCCAACCATTCGCCAGGCCCCAGAATATCTTCTAAGGACTTTCTTATTTGTTTGCTTGTTTGCACATTTATTTATTTGAGACCAGGTCTCACAATGTATCCCTGGTCTACAACTCACTATTTAGTCCCGACTGGCCTCAAGTGCACCAAGATCCACTTGCCTCTGCCTCCTGAGTGCTGGGATTGAAGGCATGTGTTACCATGCCAGGTTTCTATTTAATTTATTTTTAATATACCTAAATATATAGCTTTATATATCAGTGAGATGCCATGTCATGTTTCGATGTGTCTATACATTGTATGATATTTAAATCAGGTCAAATTTTTCTGTGTCTTCAAAAGTGGGTCATTTCTTTATGATGAGAGCATTCAGAATCTAGCAGCACTTTAAAGTGTATGTTACATTGTTCTACAGTTAACAGTGTGCAGAGCACAGTAGAGCATCTCACTTGTTTATAACTTAGCCCTTTACCAGCCTTTCCTATCCAAGCCCTACATTCTGTCTCTGATAGTGTTTTGAAACAGTTTCTTAAAATTGGAGTGTTACTAAATTGCAAATTTGAAAGAAACATTTACAGGATTAAAAGAAGAGGAGGAAAGGAGAGGAGAGATATCTTGTAAGCTTCTACAAAACTAATTATTTAGGCCTCATTACAACTCTGAGCATTCCCTGTAAGATAGAGCAGGTCTACAGCCAGGGCCCAGCCGAAGCCTAAGCTCAAGACTTTTAATGATCTATTTAAAACTGCCTCAGAAAATACCTTTACACTTTCTTTCTAACAGCTTCCCTTCCAGCTGACCTTTTCCTGTTGGTGGCATAATGTGGTGATCCCATAAGCACTCGGCCACCTGTAGTTACCCTTTTCTTTGCAGTAGACCAGGAGACCTGGGATCTTCTCTCCTAACAACAGAAGTTATACTCCTGGTTGGTCTTTGAGGCCTTCTAGGTTCTTGTTCTGGTCGTCACCAAATCTTGAGCTTCATCTCATTTAGTAGCACAATCCTTTTCTCCCATGGTCTATCCTGGGCTAACCATACTGAGCCGGTGACAGTGAGTGCTCCCTTTTAGAACTATTCATTTAGAACTGACTGCAGTCCTTCGCGTCGTCCTGTGCTGCTCTGCCATGCAGTTGCTCCTAGCCTGTCTGCACGGCCTTTCTCACTCACAGCCGTCCTTGCAAGTGTTTGCAGTGTGCCAGATTTAACATCTCCAGTTCAGTTGTTGGGCTGTCTGCTTGCTAGAGAAGGCAGTGTAGTCAGAGTATATTCTGAAGCCTCACTGCCTGGACTTAGTGTTAGAAAGACCAGAATATATTCATGTATATACAATAAATATGAGTCTTGATTATTATTTATCTGTACATTGCTTGAAATAGGACAAAGCCAGTCAGCCCCCCCTTGCTGCCATAGGACCAGTTCGATTTGGTGTAACTTTGTCCTTGTGACTTTTCTGATGATCTTTTTCCTCACATTATTTCAGTTAACCCTTTAAGTATAAAAAACGTAGTACCAACAAAATAATTAGCAAATTCAAGATACCCAGCCTACTGACCTATCCCTACTCATCTCTGTTTAATAATTTTTGTAGTGTGTCCTTTTTCTGTAACATTCTACAATCTTATTGATAATTTTTGTTTGGCAACTTTTAAGAACTAGTGTACTATTAACTGTATACTATATACTATTAACTAAAAACTAATATACTATTAGAATATTTCTGAGTAAAGTTATTTAAAAATTCATAGTAGCCCCTTTCCAAACAGTTTTAGGTTTGTGGAAAAATTGATTGGAAGATCCAGATGTCATATATCCACTGCACTCACATTTGAGTGAGCTCCCTCTTAGCCACCTCCTCCCCTGGAGGGGTACACTGGCACTGAGTGAGCTCCCTCTTAGCCACCTCCTCCCCTGGAGGGGGACACTGGCACTGAGTGAGCTCCCTCTTAGCCACCCCCTCCCCTGGAGGGGGACACTGGCACTGCAGGGAAGGCCAGCCTTCCTCAGAGCTTTCATGGTCGCAGCTGCTGAAACACGCTGGTAGTAGATGAAGGAGGCAGTGCATGCACACTCACCACCGTGAACACGGATGTGAAAACTGGGTGCAACACGAATCTCACAGACACCCTGATGACTGGGGCTTCGATTCCATCTTCATAATAGAGAGAGAAGTGGGAGACTAGCCAGGAGCGACTGATTGGTGAGGAGAGAATGAGCCTGGAGAACAGGCACCAGTCAGGGGCAGTATTCCTCTGACTCACTCCGATATGGTGCTGATGCCCCTGTCTCCTCTGTGGCACAGGTTAGGTCTTCCTTGGGTCGGGAGGCTATAAACATGTGTTCTCTGAAGGCCTGGATGTTTGAGTAGATGAGAGAACTTGAGGAAAGCCCTTCTCTGAAATTGCTGTCTCCCTTTCTTTTTAACCTACATCCAAAGAAGCATGTGTATGGGGCGGGGCATCTTTTCTAGGCCTCAGCAATTCTAACTGAAAAAACTACATTTCACTTGACTTTTCACAGTGGACAGTGTGCATCGGGGGCCTCTCCTGCTGTTCTCTGTTGATGGATTTGAACAAATGCACCACTGAATTTTTTTTTTACCAGTATTCTGACATAAAGAGGAGTTTCAGTGCCCTAAAAATCATCATCTATGTAACATTTTAGGCATATTTTCTTATTTCTAGTAACTGTTCCTGGATTACATTGCTACGTCATAAGATTTGTACATTTGGCTACCAGACTATCTGAAGCTGTCTCCCCACACATGTATATGAGCACTAGCTTCCTGAGCTTTTCTGTAAGAGGCCTGGCAGAAATGAGGATTTCTACAGAGACACTTGTGCCTCTCAAACTGACAATCAGACTATGGAAACAGTGGACCCCATAGAAATGGGGTTCCCCAGGAATCTCATGCTTGGAGTAGGAAAGTGTGTCAGCCAGAAGGGAAACTTCTCTTCTGCAAAGAGACTCTCTTGCAGGCAGTTCTCACAACTTGTCAAGATGAGGCTGACCGCAGATGATGATGGGTCAGTGGTGGGTGGGGCCGCACTGTGACCAGGACTACTTAGATGTGCTTGTCATTGGCCCTCTAGTTAAGCTTTGATCTCACTTCAGGACCTCCAAGGGATTTGAAGGGTTCTCTGAGTCTCTTTGTACCTCTTCCCAATGTTGCCACATTGAACAAATCTCTGTTCTCTGGTTTCCACTATTAATTTGGCTCTTTTTATTAGCATATTAAGAACTGGTAGCTGAACCTGACTTGGGACAGAGGCTGTGACCCAAGTTCAACAACAGTTCTGTGAATTACAGCATGACTTTTGAGCACATAAATTCTAATTAAAAATGAAACTTCACCCTTGTCTTGACTTTCTTTTCATTTATTAGGTATACTGAGAGGTAGGGAAACACATGGAGGCCTGAAGACAATTGTTTTAAGAGTTGGCCCTTTCCTTCCCCATGTTTTGAAGCAATCTCTCCTAGTGTCCCTGCTGCTGTGCCACACACTGAGTCCAGCTGGCCATGAGATCCTGGCCCTTTCTCCTCTCTCCACCTCCTGTATTGCTGGAGGAGTGTTGAGGTCACAGAGATGTGCCACCTCACCTGGCTTTTTTATGTGAGTTCTGGAATCAAACTCAGTCTTGTGCAGTAAACCTCTTATCCACAGAGCCGTCTCCCTGGTTCCACAATTGGTCTGTTTTGCTTCCTGTGTTTGTTATCTCAGATAATAGACTATTTATTCATCAATTTATAATTTATCATTTGTTCTGTTTATTTTTAAAAATTAAAATAGCTCATCATTGTGCTAGACAGCATATCACATGCAAGAGATCACAAAATAAATGAGAATGTCCAACAAGGAACAGCTGGTGGCAGAGCCGAGCAGACCCATCTAGCTAAAGCATTGTGATCAGCTGTTCAAGAAGGGGAGCCCACAGAGCGCAGGACCACTAACCAAGATCTGTGCAGAGATCTTAACAGAGCTGCTCTGGAAGGGTGCCATAGAGGGACGAGGTCTGAACAGAAAGCCCCAAACAGCGAGGGGTCAGGAAACGGAGGAAAGTGACAGACATTGTTCCAGACAGAAGATAGGATCTTTACAAAGTCCCGAAGTTTAGCATGAACAGCAAAGGTCTGTTTATCAGAAGCCCTGCATGTGCTGCCCTGCGCACAGGGAAGTGGTCATGTTACAGCAATGTTGAGGGAGTTACACAGGGAGAGACATGTCCTATCTGTGACATATTAGATGCTTAATCAGCGCAGCTTTGTGAGTAAGTTGCATAACACCAAGTTCCAAGAAGATAACTGCTAATATTTTCAACATATGCTATATCAACATACCTTATTATATATAATATAAATAAAATATTATTTATAAGAAAGGGGGCTCAGTGAGCTTGCTGAATGTTTTTAGTGTTGGATTTAAAATATTTTATGAAGATAAGCCCCTGTGACTTTTCTGAAATACACTTAATTATAGCAAGCACTCTGAAGGGGTAGATATCAAAAGGAAGCAAATATTCAGGTCTGAACAGACATGCTGGCTGGCACACCTACAGTGATAGAAGTTCAGAAGACACTGTTGTGTGTGAGCACAACCACAGTTGGACTTGTAGTTAGGAGAGCAGTGGGCCTTAAGGGACAGTAAGTGGCTGTTTCCTTAACGCTTACAGTGGACAGTCTAGGTGTTTCCTCCTTGCTCTCTCAGTAGCTGCTTCCTATGACATTCTGGAGCAGCGACCAGAACTGGAGCACCGGGGCAGTAGGAAAACGGACGCTGGGAGGACACTGGCCCCCTGACACCCTCGAGTACCTAGTAGGCTTCTTGCTTTAACAGGGAAATACTATTTAGAAAAAACCTCAAAGAAAACAGAGAGATTTCCCCAAACAGTAGTGGAATTTAGATTGTGTTTGTCTGAAACTTTCAGTATCTTAAAATAGTATTTCTAAGTGACTGTGCAGAGCGATTTTTTTCTTGCCCCACTTGTCAGACCAGCATCCAAACTGGAATGTTAGTGTCCCAATAACTTTGCACCAATAGGAAAATTCAAATCCTTAGCAATACCTTGCTCTCGACAAACCCTGTCATTGCAAAAATCATTTCAACATCTTTGCAAAGGTATTAAGTAAACTAAAACATTCTTTCTTTCTTTCTTTCTTTCTTTCTTTCTTTCTTTCTTTCTTTCTTTCTTTCTTTCTTTCTTTCTTTCTTTCTTTCTTTCTGTTTTCTTCTGAGTTTGTGTCTTGAGACAGAGTCTGACAGTGTGGCTAGGCTGGCCTGGAACTCACTGTGTGGATAAGCCTGGCCTCGAACTCACAGAAGTCCGCCTGCCCCTGCTTTCCAAGGCTGTGTTTACAGACACCTAGCTCAAAACTTCTCTCAGTTCTGAGAATTCTCATCAGTGCACTCACTTCTCTCAGCAGCACTCGGGATCCCGCACTGCTGTTTTCCTCTTCCCCTTCCACATATGAGAGACAAACCTAAGGATGGAGAGATGGCTCGGCAGTCAGGAGCGTGTGCAGCTCTTTGAGAGGAATCTGGGCTTGATCCCAGCACCCACGTGGTGATTCACAACCCCTGCAATTCCAGTTGCCAGGGATCCAAGGCCTTTGTCTGGCCTCCATGGACACTGCACATATATGGCGCCATCTTTATATGTACAAGCAAACACTCATACACACAAAAAGTAATCAGTATTTTTAAAGTAGAAATATATGTGTGTATGAATCCATGTGTGTATATATAATATTTTCCTTATATAAGTTATCATGGAATAACCGAGGAGCCGTAGTGCAGTTTTCCCTCGTGGTCCCGGATCCTCAGATGCTGGAGCTATTATATGTGAAATGGTATTTAACAGATGCATATCACCTCTTAGCCTTACTTACCCCTGACTTACTCATATGACCTTGTAGAGGAGTGTATAAACAGTTGGTAGACTGTTTTGTCAGAGGAATAATGGAAAAGTCTCCCAGCACACAGAATACAGATTTAGTGTTTTGGCTTTAGAATATTTTTATCTCGCAACTGGTTGAACCCATGGGTGTGGAGCCTGCAGATGCAGAGGCCAGCTGCTCCCTGAATGTACTCAGGGCTCACTGCCATATGTCTATTCCTGTTCAGTAAGGGCCTTAAAGCAGGGGCAAGCCCAACAGTTGTTTCATAAACGTTACTCTCGGGTCTGCAGTTCATGATGGGAGTATAATATATAATATGTAGGAGCTTGGGGACTTGGGAGTTTCGTCAGGATTTGATAACTCCTAATGGCGCTCTGGTATACTGGGAGACAAGGCGCACAGGTGTTTAACACCGTGAGTCCTGCAGTTAGCACAGAGATTGCTCTATCAATCAACAAACACTTCCCAAGCATGGAATCATATAAGCTGATACATATTTGAAACATTTCCTTTTAATTTATTATCATATAGAATAATTTCATTTCTCATGTCTTTTAATATATGATCAAGGACCTTCTATATTGGCCCATTGATTTGAGTTCTAAAATGATTTTCTAGCTAAGTCAAACTAGTTTCTTATTCTTAAAGTGATCTGAAATCAAAAGCATTTTACAAAGTAGAAAGATAGCCTAGTGGGTAAAGGCACCTGTCACTTAGCGTGATGACCTGAGTTCAGTCCCCAGGACCCACTAGGTAGAAAGAGAGAGCTGACCCCTACAAGTTGTCCTCTGACTACCACAGCTTACAGTGACATGCCGCTTCTACATACAAAATAAATAAGTGAAAATGTGATTTAAAAACACGAAGCAGCCTCAGTCTAATCCTAGATGTTCATACTTTGCCTGGACTTTCGCAGTCATTTCTCGGGGGAGAAGGAGAGGATGGGGGTTTCCAAACAGGAGACCTAGAAGAGGGGAAACATTGGAAATGTAAATAAAGTATCAAAAAATAAAAATTAAAAAAAAAAAATAAAAAAAAAATAAAGGCGTGCACCACCCAAAAAAAAAAAGCGTGTCCTTTAAAATGCTCCTTTCTCGGGCTATTGTGTGCTTTCCTGTTTAATACAACTACTTAATTTACACAAGCATCACAACTAATGTTAACTTTAGCTGTAAGGCAGATGCTATTTGGAGAAAAGAGGCCTAGTGAAAGGACTTCACAGACCGAGCCCTACCAGCCACTGGCATGCTGTCACGTAGATGGTCAGCTTGGCTGCTGGAAATGGAGACTAGAGAGCCTCTGCTACCGTGAACGTTAAGGAAGCAATGCTGTCCCTCTGCCATCAGTATGTGATGGCTAGAAGGATTGACTGGTGTCACCACATGCAGAAGGGACAAGAGCAGGACGCACGTCCTGAAGGGCATACTGTTGGAGCTGGTCCATGAGGGGCTGCTCCTTGTGTGGCTACATGAGGAGAAGCACTTTGTAGAGAGGACGAAATGTCAGCAGAAGCCTGGAGGCGTTAGCTTGTGGTGTACTGCAGACGGTGGCGGGATGCCTAGAGGGAAGGCGTGAGTGATTGTGAGTGTGCCAGAGGAGGAGGGGATGAAGGAGGTGTGTGTGTGTGTGTGTGTGTGTGTGTGTGTGTGTGTGTGTGTGTGTGTGTGTGTGCGCGCGCATGCGTGCGTGTTACCAAATAGAATCCACTCAGTCTTATGGTGTTACTTGTATGTATATGTTTTCCACAGATGACCATTTAGTATTAGGTAGCCAACCTTAGGGAAGCCTGTTTCATTCCCAGCATTCCTTAGTAAGTCTATAGTTCCTCATGTAGGGTTGAGGCCTTGTGGGCTTTTCCCATTCCACTTTGGCATGTCTATTGGTGTCGTTCTTGCTCAGCTCAGGCTTAGGCAGTTGTTAAAACCAAAATACATATCTAAAGGAAATATCTTATGAGTAAGTAGACATCAATAATAAACTTAACAGAAGTCTCATTTCCCCCTTGGACACACACACACTCACAGAGAAAGAGTGTACACTGAGGGCAGAGTGCAGGGTATATCCCAGAGACTTGGCTCCTGCTCGTTCGGTTACCCACTCAGAGGCCTAGGCCAGTGACTAGTGAGAAGGCACGGGCCTGCCCTGTGAACCTTCCAGTCCCTCATTTCCCCACCCAGCTCTGAAGCAACCACATGTTGAAGCTTACTTCTGCCGTCCTGTGAGGAGACTGTCTTAATCAGAATATTTACTATGCAGCAGGAGGTATCCTGAGCATCGTCTACTCCCCAAAGGATGATAGCGGCAAGGAACAATCTATAGAACGGCCACCACCCCTAACCAGGCGCCCCTTTCTCCCACACACTGAACGTGGTCCTTTGTAGTGAGTGAAGCAGCTCCCACAAGCCTCTGGAGGTCCCTGGGTGAAAACGCAGCATATGGCACTGTTACTGCGGTACTGTAATTTATGTAAATGTCTTGTCAGAGATGAATTAAAACTTACAGCAGTAAATCTACAAGGACACAGCTGTAACTCATACAGATATATTGCTTATAGAGACATATATCATGTGTCTTACAGAGACATTTATCATGTGTCTGGAATTACTGCCTCTTCAGTACTCAGAGGGTAAAGGAGGGAACAGCTTACATGCCATTATACGTAGTCAGCAGTTTGTCATTCTTCAGGAGAGTGGTGAAAGCAAAATACACACATGTCCTTCACCCCACTGTCTGTCCACTCGCTACTTCAGCACCAGATGAGAAACCAGGAAGTTCACTCTTAGGCCCATTCATTAACAAGCTACTTAATTTTCTGAGCCTTACGTTGTTAGATCTAAATCCCTGTTTGACATATCTGTACTACTAACCATGACTACTGCTGAGCAAGAGTCATGTATGCAATGCATTCATTCAGCAAATATTGGGTGCCAACTGTATGTCAAGTGTAAAATAATCTTTTTAGAGAATTAAATAATTTCATCCATCCAACTTCCTTATTTTTTCAAAAGAAAAAAAAAAGGCCAGAATATTTAGATGCTTCACAGAAATGTGTTGAATATTAATTATAAAGTCCATCCAAGGGAAAATAATCACTAATTAGAATACTAAGCCAATGTCTCCTTTATATAGTGATGTATGGGCACTCAGCACAAGTGTCTCTGGCTAAGAGTTTATCTCACATTCTTTCTCTAGGCAGTGAGATGTGGCAGTTTTCTTTTCAAATTTGAGTCAAAACCCATGAAGCAGAAAGCTAGGTGTCTACATTCTTATGAAACGCCCCTAGGTAAATCCATGGCAGGCTATAGGTCAGAAACTCTAAGTTTACTGACAAAATAATGGAGGAGGGGAATAGGATGAGAATTATTGTGTTAATATTTCAGTCCTCAAGGTCTGTGATATTAAGTTATTTCAGAAATTGTCCCAAAGATGACTTCTATCTGAAATCATGTAGACTAAAATGGAGCTTAGGATGACTGGAATTTGAGGTATGTATGTATTATCATTAAAAAAGTAATGTAGCAACAGCACAGGAGAATTAGCAAGCCCAGCGCTTCCCTAGGGAAAACATTGCTCACAAACGTACATGCCGTTTGAGGGCACGGTCTGCACACCCTGATAGAGCTCGCCCAGGGCTGCAGCCCTCCGGCTTTCCTTTCACATTTGAGTATTCCCCTTCCATTTCACTGACTTCCTAACCAAAGCTCGAAGCCAAGAGCGCTAGGCACACTCTTGGCTTTATTTTCTTACCAGCCTCCCGGCTGATGCCTTTTCAGCTCTTCAGATTGCAACTGAAGGGAACCTCTAGCAGATAAAATCACTAATAGAAAATGTACTGACAGAAGTCATCTCTATCTGGTCAGCCCCTTGTAGTTTTACCCCTAATTGAGAATTTTTGCAGAATACAGATAAAGTACTGAATTGAGAATTTTCCAGCCTCTGGTTGTCTCTCCCAGTTGGTGGGATCTGATCTTTTTCTTGGCTATCACTGTACCAATGCTGTATATATTGAAATAATGTATTTATATGCATGGGAGCAAACTCACACTTTTTCTGTAGAGAGAACTGGGAGAGTGTAGTTTTGGCTACAGTGCTCTTTGATGCTCTGAAACCGATGAAACTGTCAGGACATAAGCCACTAAGCATTTAGTTTCTTACCATCTGCTTATTAATTTTCTAAAATGTACCAAGATGTCATGCACCAAGATTTTGCAGGAGAATAAAGACACTCCCCAGCCAACAGCCAGAGCTCTGCCCTGTCTAGAACATACAACTCTTAGTTGAAAATGTACATAGACCAAAGGGTCACAACAGAGTATTAGAGGGGACTTGTTTCTGCAAAGAGTACTTTTCAGGATTGAGGACTGAGGTGCTTCTGAGAAGTGGCGAAGGTTCAAGCATGTTCCCTGGCCATTCCATTACAAGGCTGGAGACTGTTAGACATTTCTGAGCCCTCCCCTTGCACTCAGCCACTATAATCTGAAAGGGCATCTTGTAATGTCCTCACCTAGGCTGCTGTTGTGGGCATTCAGTCGTCATTCCAGCAGCTATGGTGATGCCACCAGAGAACTAGAGAGTGTGTGAGTGTAAAACAAGGAGATCAGAGAGGGGCATCAGAGCTTCCTGAAGAAGTGGCATTCGGCTCTGCACTTCATTAAGTTACACAGTGTTACTAAGCATTATGGAGGCAGAGGGTAAACAGAGCACATTCAGAAGCCTTGGGGCAGGAAGAGGTTGAAGCATTGA
This sequence comes from Uromys caudimaculatus, assembly GCA_028551405.1. Classification (NCBI taxonomy): domain Eukaryota; kingdom Metazoa; phylum Chordata; class Mammalia; order Rodentia; family Muridae; genus Uromys; species Uromys caudimaculatus. Next base: position 47,785,310 of record CM052715.1, read on the forward strand.
AGAAGCTGATTGGAGAGAGAAGGGGCCAAGTTGCCTGTGTAGACGATGGGCCAGAGCCAGGGGCCAGAGGCCTTGCAAGTGAAGATGAGGGTATGTATATTATTCCTAATGCACCGAGGATCACTGAGTTTTGAGCGAATGTGATAACTTAAACTACCTTTTTTTTTTTTTTTGATACTTTATTTACATTTCCAATGTTTCCCCCTTTCTAGGTCTCCTCTTTGAAAACCCCCTATCCCCTCCCCCTCCCCGCCTCTATGGGGGAATTCCACCTCCCACCCACCTGCCCACCCATCCCCATATTCCCACCTTGACATTCCCCTTTACTGGGGCCTCTAACACCCTCAGGCCCAAGGGCCTCTCCTCTCTCCCTGATGGCCATCGAGGTCGTCCTCTGCCACATATGTGGTCCGAACCATGGATCCATAGATGTGTATTCTTTGGTTGGTGGTCCAAACTCCAGGACGACCGGGGGGGGGGGGGCAGGCCCGTTAAACTACCTTTTGTAAAAGATCATTTCTGCTGCTGTGAAGTGAGTCCAGCATGAAGAATGAAGTAGACGTGGAGACAACAGACAGGCTCTTCTAGAGGTCCTCTAGTCCAGAGAAGGCAAGAGTCTAGATTGTAAGGAAAGACTAGAGAGAAATGGACCAGCTTAAGAGAAATTCTAGGGGTAGAATTGCTAACCTTGCAATACAGGATATATGTTAAAAGACCTTATATATAGCTGGGCAGTGGTGGCGCACACCTTTAATCCCAGCACTTGGGAGGCAGAGGCAGATAGATTTCTGAGTTCGAGGCCAGCCTGGTCTACAGAGTGAGTTCCAGGACAGCCGGGGCTAAACAGAGAAACCCTGTCTCAAAAAACCAAAAAAAAAAAAAAAAAAAAACCAAAAACCTTATATATATATTGAGAGAGAGTCCTTGGGAACATTCTCAGTTTTCGGTATAAGCAAACAGTTGGATGGGAGACGGGAGACACGGTGCTGGAAGAGCAGATCTATGGCGTAATAGCAGAAAATCAGTAGTTCAAATTTTGATGTTAGCCTTGAGCTACCTACTAAACAGTCGTGAGCAGATGACATATATGTAGCTGTTTACTTGACTCTGGCACACAGACATGTCCAGGCCAGATGTCAAAATGAAGCCCTCATAGCATGTTCCCATATGCAGAGCATGGCAGCGTGCACATAAGGCCATCTCGTCATGAACATCCTCAGTGTCTACGTGAGGAGGGGAGAGTATGTGAGACTGGCTGCCTGAGGACATGGAGAAAATCAGGGTCTTAGACTTCACTGACAGCTAAGTGTGTAGCGGGGGTGATGCTGTGAAAGGAATTCTGAGCAGCTCTAACAGGAGATGGCCCAGATATGGATTGTCACAGAAGGAATCAACCCCCTGGCAGCAAAGGAGCCAGTGGGAGGCAGGCTGGACAAACCACCCTTCGAAGGAGCTCGGCCAGAAAATCTCCAGAAAAACAAAACAGAACACACCCTGGCTTTTTAAGAAGTACCCTGGGGTGTGTGGGGCTGTGGTTTTTGGAGATATGTGTCTGTTTTTGTTTGTTTGTGACAAGGTCTCAGGTAGGGCAGGCCGACCTCAAACTGCATGTGATGCCCTTAAGTTGCCCTCCTGCCTTCACCTCCGGAATGCTGGGCTTACAGGCAGGCATCCCCATGACCAGTTTGTCTGGTCTTCGGAATGGAACCCAGAGACTTGTACTTGCTAGGCAAGTACTCTACCAACTGAGCTACACCCCTAACCAAGATTCTTTTAAAATACTGCCAGGTATTGTCTACTGCTGGTGACCGGCTGACATACTGTTTACCCGGGCGCTGCGTGAGGAGTAGGCGTGGATTTAACAGACGTGAAAGGTGTTTCTTTTGATTTTGCCCTGAGCACAGTGCTCCAGCCTGCTGTCTGTATACTGATGCGTGCTGACACTGTTACTGGAAACCACTGTGACAATCATCAAATGCCAGCTGACCCAAAGAGTCATGGGTTTTAAGGTCTGCACTAGTGAGAGTAAGGAAGCCACTGAGACAGAGTAAGACACAGAGCAGCACCCCAAGATCGGAACAGAATCCCATGCCTAATTTTAATGAGTCATTAAAGCCATGTGTTAATTTGGTGATTCTCCAGAGCCCTTGCTTCTGATTCATAAAAGGAATTATAAGCAACCCTACTTGTATATAATTAAGGGGCGTGCATTCTGTTGCCAGCGATGCTGTACTGTTTATTTGCTCACAGGCGCATGCTGGTCTATTAGCCAGTTGTTCTTGTGCTTGATTTTAAATTTATGTTTTCTTTCTTACTTCCTTTCTCTTCCCCACTTGCCATGTGTGCATGCCCACACGCGTGCGTGTGTGTGTGTTTGTGTGTATGTATGTGTGTAAGCAAGGTAGTGTTCTGTTCACATTTGTGAATTTCCATCAAAGGAACACAAGTAACCTCATAGACTCGAATGGTTTTCCTAGGATTCCACATCTCAGGGCAGGAAGAGCTGCTCTCCAGCTCTCCGCCATTTCCATAAAGCAAACGCCGAGCTGTTTACAGCAGCCTTTGTCTGGCTTTGGCATTGATTTTAAATCACCTGGATCGATCAAGTGGTTATAGAACTTTAAAAAATCCTACCAAACACAATTAGAATCACAGGCTTTTTAATCTGCTAACATAATATCTATAGGAATAAATTGTCAATTATTCTTCATTTGGAGTATGTAAAGAAACAGTGCCACTGAGATGCCAGTGTCTGGGGCTGTCAGGGTGCTCTGTGCAACATGGTCCTGGCTTCGGAAACAAGCATCTGAAATCCATGTGCATCTTGGAGCATGTCACTGCAGAGCACCTTCTCAGCCAATGAGAGAGCAGCATGCAGATCAACTGCTGTCTGGACATGCATGTCTCTGTAGCAGCACAGCAACAGGACTGAGGCAAGCTGATTGCCACCAGAGTTGACACAGAGGTGAAAAGTCTAAAATTGAATAGTTCAACAGAAAGGCTCGAACAATAGGGAGGTGTAGGGGGACAGCAAGGGACCCACAGGAGTCGCCTCTTAAACACTTCATGTCAGGTTCCCACAGTTAGACAAATCTAATTCTGTACTGTTGTTGTGGATAATGAGAAAGCTCCTGTATTTCCCTAAATCTCTTTTACATTACTACATATTGTAATTACATAGTACATAAGTAATTATTTAAAAGCTTCAGACTACTTTTAGAGATCAACTTCTGATTTTTAAAAAGCAGTGATTTTTCTGTAGTTTGATATCATACTGCAATTTTGTTGTCATAGCAACTAGATCGTATAATATAACTTTTCAAAAATGGAAACCTGCCTTAAACTTTATTGCATCAACCTACCAGTTGCAAATGAAGAGCACAGAATGGATGATTTATATGGACTATGACGGAGACCTAAAGTCTAAAATTTGCTTTATACACATCAAATTTCAATAATTGAGCATATAGTGGGAACTCCATCAGTCTCCCAGATACTAAAATGTAATAAGCATCAACAAGCAAGTTATTCTTTTTAATTCATATTCTTTCTAGTTGGAAAAACATTTCCTTAGAGAATCACAGGATTGGAGTATTTTCATGGTAGCATTTCACTAAATAGTATAGTTATTTTTCTTACTACTTGATAATAACAGTCAACAAATAGAGCCGGGGTTGGGGGGGGACAGAAGGACAATGAATTTTCTTGCTACTGGACCGAGCAAATAGACGCCATGCTTTTGAAATTCTGGAAGAGGTCAGAGCTTTGCTTTCCGACCTCACTCACATGCCACGCCACACAGGGCAGTTTTCTTTGTTTAAAATGCTTTTGATTTTGGCACAATCTGCTCATGTTGCACACAGCCCTGTAACATTTTGGAGGACTGTTTGAAGTTACTCAGGACTTGATCTAGGGCACATTTTAATGCTTCATGGCATCATTTTATTTATTATTTTTAAAAATTTGAATAACAGATATAAACCTTAAAATATTTTCTAGTTCTTTCTTCTTCCAGTACATTTCTTCATGTTTTGAGAAAGCCGGCTCTGCACAGCGACTTAGGGGTAACCCCTAATGGTTAACAGAGTGATGGATGTGACCAATCAGCTTTTTCTTGAGAAATAATAAATCAACATATCCCTGCCCATACATTGTTACTGAAAAATGTGAAATATTAGCACCATATATTTAACTAGGTGTCAGATACAAACACTGTTGTCAAAGCGTTGCTCTCAGAACCAGTGGACCACACCACAGTGGGACTTTGCTTTATTTCTTTCAGAAATACTGTGATTCAAATATAATTTACAATTTCTAGAATGTCATGTTTTACTTATGTGTCCTTGTGGTAAGCAAGGCCCAGTCTGAATATTCCCAATAGTAGACCCAAAGTCAAGATGGAACAATCTCCACAGAGAAGTGTTCACTCCCAAAAAAAATTTAAGCTGAACTCTAATTTTAGGATGAGTCACCACAGTGTTTCATGGGGCCTGTCTGCCATGTTTATGTTTATCTAATTCTGTCCTGATTCTGGTAGTACAGCTTTGGTGTTTTGGGTTTTTTGTTGTTGTTTGTTTGTTTTTTCTCCCTGACCTTGTGGTGATGTCATTTTTTAAGGCAGACTGTATATATTGAAATCTGTTCAGATATTTGGGAAGCTTGGTTGAACACAGTGTGTGTCTGAATTAAGAGGCTAGTGGATTGTTAGTTACCCGGCACTGACGTTATTTTCATTTGGGAGTGTTTTCCTCAAGTCGCCATGGTGTATTGTGGGAAGTAGAGCAGGGCAGTAGCCTTCCCCTGGCTCTATTGATTTGCCCTTCAGCTGTGTGCAGCACAGAGAACCTCAGGCCTTGCTGTTGATTATCTACACAGTGTCTCTGGGAGCGGTATTGACCCATTGCCGCTGACTGCCTGTAGCTCTTGATTTTTCACACCGTCTCCATGACACTCATAATAAAACATACCATCTTATTGCTTCTCAGCTCTGGGAGTCAATGCAGTCAGCCTTCACACACCACAGTGTTTCAGGAGCACATTTATTATATGTGGGATAAAGTGGGGGCAATTTTAAGGCTCTGTGTTGTGTACTTTCAGTAGCTACCTCTATAGCAAGAGTCCACACAGAGTTTACATTTCTGATGCCTTAAAAAAGCCAATGCTAGCTTCGCATCTGTTTTTAACATGAAATTTTGAATGATATATACAAAATTAATTGTAAAACAATAGGCTCTTTAACCAAGAATATCTTGCACTAAGAGATTAACAGACACTCTGCATTTTCAAGTACATACAAGGATTGTTCTATGATTTATTACTGCCTAACATGTTTATTACAGTGGGTAGTATGATTATGAGAAATTATACATGTTTTAAGGTTATCCTTACCTGATGTCCTAGGATACTTCAGTGTTTTGAGTAAAATCTTTCTTAGCTATCTTGAAAGATTTAAGATATAATTCTATTTAAGATATAATTAAATAGTTTTCTTTAAACATAGATCTTTTTGTCAATATTAGTGTTTTTTATATTGTACTAATATCGGAATATTTTAGATGTTGTTACTGCCTACATGTTTTCCAATCTAGAATTACCATCAACAGTTCCTTTGTGCTCCATATGTTGAATGCGATTATAAACAGAGTTGAGAGACCTGGAAAGGCGGGATTTATTTTCAGTAGAGAGAGATAGCGTGCGGTGTTTCCCAGACAGCCTTCTGATATTGTAATGCACTGTAGCTACTTTTACTGTATACAAGGTAATGTAGCACCGGGGGTGGGGGGGGGGTGTTATTCTAATCTTAGGCTAGAGATTTTTATAGGAGAGTGAAAGCAAGAGAATTACAGGTGAGGTTATTAATATCATGATTGCTCTTTGCTGAAGTTAATTTGAATGTTTCTATTAGAGCAGATGAAACATAATTTAACAAACCTAATTTAAATAAAGTCAGTCTGTGAGAATTGTGACGGAGCTCATATCTGTCTGTTACACACATTCACCTTTGTAGAGTGCCTGTAAGCTTCACCAGTGAAAGAAAAGGAGAGGGTAAGGATCCTGGCCTTTAAGGTTCTTATCACCAATCCACAAATAATTTTTCACAGTTTAAAATAATTATTTCTTTTTGGGTGGGGTTATAAGATTTAGGATTTACATCCTCCTGTTTTGCCAGATTTTAAGGGGTTGACTTTAGGTTTGAGAGATACATATTTTTCTAAATAACTGCTTTAAAAAAATATCAGTCCCTTTTAACCTAAGAACTCTGAAGTGGAAACTTTTAGCGAGTGTTGTTTTAGGGACTGTCACGGTGTCATGCAGCCTCATGTGTTGCTTCTTCAGCTCTGCCCAGGAACCCAGCATGTCCACTTAAAGCAGGTGGGTCATGGGATTGAGGCCAGCCTAGGCTATATAGAAAGTTCAAGGCTAGTCTGAGTTATATGAGGAAGACCCTGTTTCAAAAAACCAAGTAAATAAACAAACCAAACAAAATCAAAGACAGAAATAAATCAGAGGAAAAGCATTATTACCCCTTCTCCCAAATTAGCATCTTTTTTCATTCCTTTAAATTAAAAAATGAAGTCTCTCCAGTGTTTTTTATTATAATTATTAAGGTTCTTTTCAGATATTTTATAGGTGTATATTCACTGAGTGAGGTACTGACAACACAGTTTCACCAATACTGTGGTGACAGTAAGTACCACTAAGCCTCTTGCTTCGAGCAGAGACCTGTTCAATTCTAGGTTCCATGACCTCTGGCAAAAATGACAGGGTACATTTCACCCATTGTTGTGAAAACATTGCCAAGCAGTGGCTGACTTGCACCTGCATGGGCCCCAGCACTCACAGCTGGTCCGTGTCTGAGTGAGCATCAGGTTCACAGGGACCACATTTACAGGTATGCTGGGTTTGCCATGTAGATAGTTTTTGGTAGTATAAGGTTCACATTTCACTTAAGCCTAAGTGGACCCCTTTGTCTTGGACATTAAGAAGCACTTTTAAGTGTACAGGAGGCTCCCCCAACAGAGCCCTCAGTATCAGGCATTGCAAAGGTTAAGCCTTATCATCTGCACCAAAATAAAAAAATAGTGAGGTTTCATCAAAAACTTCCATCCTCACAACCTTTCAACCACAATTTGATGATTATTATTGATTATTTCACAGCCTTTCACTCATGCTCTGCCACTGTGGCCAGCCCTGATACACAGATAGGGCTGTGGTCCAGCTGAAATAAGACTCCATCTTGATAATGGACTGAGATGAGATGCTGTTATTTGATAAAGATAATTGATGTTTCACAGTGAATTGAAAAGCAGCTCCAAGCACCCCATAGCTGGAGCCGTGTTCTTCCCACAAATATGGCAGGTATTTATAAAAATAGAACAAAAGAAGGGAACTTAAATATTTGTGACTGCCTTATTTAGGGACTTTCAGTTGTAGAATTGGTCCTTCCTTTCCTATTTGTTCATTTTTAACACAAAAAAAAGGAAAAAATAGAAAGGGACCTATCACATTAATTTAAAATTTAGTTCCAGATTAATTTGTTCAGATCTTAAATGGCATGGATGTTACTGGTCAGATCTCTGGCACACTTAACACCTAAATCCCATGTTTAGGTGATGATGGATCTCTGTCATGTAGAACCTGGGAAGCCACGAGTCACAGTTAAATTTTATGCTACTAGTAAGTTTTGGAATGTTTTTGCAAACTGTATGAAAACACAATCTAAATTATTGATCATGAAATCATGTCTCCTGGAAAATGCAGTTCAAATAATCTGTGAATGCAGATAGGGTTTTTCCTCATTCATTATTAACAAATGTTCCTGCAAACACCACAGAACACACTGCCTATGTTCGCCTTGCTTCCTTCAGCCCCCAGCTTTAGGTTGATTAAGGTATCATTCATCTCTGGTACTGCTCCTCCAGTTTCTTTTACTCTTATCACCTTCATAACCCCTAATTAAGCAATAAGGCTTGACAGGGAGTATGTTTATCGTGAGATAATGACGCCCCAAGTGTGTTGTGAGTCACAGGGTTCAGCTGAGTGCTTCTAAACCTCTACGGGTGTGATTATCTCGTGATAAACATACCACATGGCTGCTCACGGATACCACAAATGCATGCCCACCACGTGAGTGCAGATGACATTGACATTTCCTTGCTTACCTGCCCACCCAGTCCAAATTGCTGATTGTTGTAAAGCCGTTTCCTCAAATCTTACTGAGCTTGAACCCACAAGCTCTTATTTCATTGTTTAGATGGAACAGTTGAACTTCCAAATACACATCTGAAGAAAAATTAATAACCTCACTTTTTTTTAAAGGTTAAGCTTCTGCAGAAGGTAGGCCTTAGGGAAGGCAAATAAATTTTTCACCTCGGTGGCTTTGCAGCTGCCCTTGAGTGAATGGTAGCAGTCAGCCATTCTTATAAACTCAGAATTGCACATGCTTTTATGTTGATGACGTCACCAAGCTCTTGAACGTTCTCTAGAAGAGAGGAATTGGATTTTTACATTGGGATGCTGTTTATCATCTTCCATTTGTAACTACTATTGTTAATAGTAGGGTGAGAGAAGAGATTACTAACTCATCAGCTGTTTTCTGTTTACGATTTTGGAGAAAATTTATATTTCCTAGGTTGATTCTAGCTTGTTATTTTAAAAACCTGAATTATCTCTTGTAAATTTATTCTGGCTTTAATTAAAGAGACCACACTTTGGATGATATGTTTCTTAGGGGTGTGTGTGTGTGTGTGTGTGTGTGTGTATGTGTGTGTGTGTGTGTGTGTGTGTGTGTGTGTGTGTGTGTGTGTTTAAAAAGATGGAATGAAAATACAAGGTCTAGCGTTTAAATGTTTCAGTATGAATTCAAGTTAATGCGCCTTCTGAAACACAACACTTGCAGAATTTTTGATGGTGATAAAATGCTCTGAATCTTTGCTTTCTGCTCTGATAGAATCTGGCTGCATACAGTTCTTGAGACTGAGGAAATACGTTTTAGATATTTTATTTGTAATGTCTCGAATTTACTTATATGGTTAGTTATATTCAGTTATATGGTTACTTACTAAAATATTGTCTAACTTGTTTCTAAAGAAAAAATATATCCTTGAAAGTTAATTCTACTCAAGACTTTGTAACTTAAAACAAGCAACTCAACTGTGTTATGGCTTCTTGATATTCTCATCAGACCTAAAAATATCCCCTATGTTGCCTAGCATAGTATTCAGTGTTTAAAAGGTCCTGTCATGTAATAGGTATTTGTTGTATGTTGAAACTGAATTTAGGTATGAGTTAGCTTAATACGTTTCCTTGAAAAATACTGTCACTTTAAGAAAAAAAATACCATCAGATTTTGGTACTTACTTCCTATAAAATGACTTATAATATTAGTCATTCCATTCTATTTCATTCATAGAAAATATTATTTTTTAAATAAACATAGCCACACTTACCTTATTCGTGTAAGTACTATTCCCTTGCGAATAAAGATCAAGACTATTGAAGTCTTGAACAGTCTGCTAGTAGACCCAGATGCTGCTGCTCACATGGCCAAGTTCATTCATCCTTAACAGCATTTGACGTTAAACTAGAATCTTTTCACACTCAAATCCATAGTAACTGTCCTCTAAATGAGCTGATGGGACCCAGGGAAACTAATATCCTTCTTCATAAGGAAAGCAAATGTTTCTTAAAACATCAGCACCATTATTTAAACTGACTGCTTGGTGCTTACAGTAATGTTGTCTATTAATTTCTAAGCAGGAAACTAAACAGAAATTCTGATATAAAACATCATAGAATTTTATATGAAATCTATGAAACCACAGGGTGGTAGGCTGAAGACCAGTGACTCTGATCACCCAAGACGCTGACGACTGTGCTTGCAGATCATGAAGTTCTGATAGGAGGACACAGCTAAGAAATCAAAGAAGCTGCTGCTAGGCCATCTAGAGGGAGGGGACGCGTTGGGCTGTGAGCCAGAGGCCAGGAGAACTTCTGTGCTTCTCTGAGTCATCAGGGGCTTGGCAGTCTGGTGCCCTCTCAGTAGCTGTGAGCCCTTCCTTCAACATCAGAAAGTCAGTTCCAAATCAGATCTCCCATTAGTAAGATCTTAGGGCTTTAAAGATTTACTTCAGATCAGTGTGGGAAGAGCAAGAAGGTAGGCCAAGGTAGGGCAGGTTTGATTAATCATAATGAAGTCGTCATGACTGATATTTTCAGTTCTGTTCTATTGTATATAATTTGAAACTTCCTGTAATGGTTTTGAAGTATAAGTCTATAAATACGAAACTAACAGAAATATTGATACTATAATGTACACTTTACTATATAATATAAATAATACTTCATAATACGTATGAAGTAGAATTTGCTTCTGCATGGTTTTCTACTTTTACCTGCTAGCTGTTCTAGCCTCACCTCAGGCCAGACTGACTAACTTTTTTTTATTTGCATATAAGCTTTTCTCAGTGACCTTAAGCCCTGTCTTTGCTCATGCGATTTCCATCTTTGCTGTCTCTCTACCTCTGATCCTTTATATCATGTTTTTAGTTAAATGAACTACTGTCCTTATCTGTTGATAAACCCAAGGGTAGCTTAGCTTCTCATTAGTTCCCAGCTGCACTACCAGTGGGTACTCTATGAACTCTGACTCCACTCAGTGTTACAGTTCTGCTCTGCCTGCTTACCTCCTGCTCTCCTGACTAGAACCAAGGCACATGCCGTCCCTGATCCTGCACAGAGAATGAAGATGTCCTCTCTCCCACAGTGAGGGAGAAAGTGAGCATATGAGGTCAAAATGATCTTGAAGGTGAGTGACCATTGAAACTGGACTAGAGAGTACAAACACACACACACACACACACACACACACACACACACACACACATACACACACACGTGTCAAGGGGTGTGAAAGAGACTAAAACTTTAGAGTGCACTAACTTAGAAGTACACCAAACAAAATGAGCTTTGGATCCCAGGCCCTGTGGGAGGTCTGTGGATGCTCATAGGATGGTGGGGGTGGGGATCGGTCTTTGCTAAGCTTTAGTAAGTTGTTCTCATTTGAAATGGCTCACTGGCGACACAGAGGATGGTAGTTAAAATGAAAATACTAGAGCTCTGATTCTAAATGGTATCCAGATCTCTTGAGAGTCATGAGAACTGTCTTAATCAGGGTTTCTATTCCTGCACAAACATCATGACCATGAAGCCAGTTGGGGAGAAAAGGGTTTATTCAGCTTACACTTCCACATTGCTGTTCATCACCAAAGGAAGTCAGGACTGGAACTCAAGCAGGGCAGGAAGCAGGAGCTGATGCAGAGGCCATGGAGGGATGTTACTTACTGGCTTGCTTCCCCTGGCTTGCTCAGCCTGCTTTCTTAAAGAGCCCAAGACTACCAGCCCAGGGATGGAACCACCCACAAGGGCCCCTCCCCCCTTGATCACTAATTGAGAAAATACCTTACAGTTGGATCTCATGCAGGCATTTGTTCAAGGGAGGCTTCTTTCTCTGTGATAACTCCAGCTTGTGTCAAGTTGACACACAAAACCAGCCAGAACAAGAACCATTAGGAGAGCAGGCACCATACCTCACAGTGAAGTTTCTTATGGCTTCATGTGAGGACTATTCATGCCTTTCAAATTTTTGTTATAAATCCATTTTTCCAAGCTTTAACATCTTGGTTTTTTATTAACACATTAATCAGTTGGAATCGAAAAGGCTCAGTGTGCTGCAACCTCAAGCTCATGCTGTTTGCATGTATGTTGTACTGACAATGAAATAGAGTAATTCAGCTAACCAAACAACAGCTTCCTCGTTGCGTACCTGTCTTGCTTAAGACAGCTGGCCTTCTGTAACATATCCCCAGCCTGAGGATCCATTACAGGCTAAACAAGCCAGTAGCCAAACGTAGCCCAATGCATGACCATGCTTTAGACTTAGGAGCCAGGGCAGAGTGCCTGGCTTGTGTGTGGACTCTTAATTGCACATTAAATTAAATTAAACCTACACATTAAAGCCCGTCTGTGTAAAGGAAGTGTAGAATATCTCTGTAAAGAAGAGTTGTCTACATAGAGTGGTTCTTAGCAAGCCAAGCATCTCAGAAATAGTAGAAGCAAGATCCAGACAGAACTGAATGTAGTCTTTATGCAGGCTATTCGCAAGGGAATGAACTTTTAATGGTAATTTTACCAATAAAATAAGGCTTGAATTTTATCTAAAAATAGAAAATACTGCATTTCTAACATTCATAGTTAACTCTTTTTTTTTTAAGGTCTTAAATATTAATTTGGAGTAAAAATTAAAAGTTTAAGGTTAGGGTTATATGGGGTGGTAATGGAGAACCTCTCGGAGTGCTAGGTAAGAGCTACTACTGGAAGCAGTCTATTTCATCAGATAATGGTGGACTATAACAGATGCTCTGTGCTCTGTCTCCTTCAATCCTGCCCTGTGGCTGACCAGTTATTTTCCAAGTATCCCACTGATCTTCAAGTTCAGAGACAAGATGGTCAAGGACCTGCAGCATTTGTTCAGATTTTCAATAAAGGACATCCCATGGCCATATTAGCTCTATGCCCTATGTTTGGCCATGAATGAGAAAAGGCTGAAGTTAAGCCAGAGCTGTGAAAGATGAAGACTTAAGGAGCTTTCCACTGACTCCCATGCAGACTAGCTCACTATGCCAGTAACCAGCAGTTCTTAAAATTGTTTTGTCCCTCCTAAAGTCAAAGCTACAGTGCACTAATATTGTAGGTGGTTGACCCTGTGGTCTGTCTGTGGCACATGGGAAGTAAGTTGAAGAAAGCATAGTAACCGGGTGTGGGTGAAGAACAGCTCTATGAGTAGACTAATCAGTCAACCTATGCAGTGGGGAAGCCTTCTGAGTTAGTTTAGAAAATAGGTAGACTGTTTAAGTAAATTCTGATGGGCTTAAGGATGCAGATCTGACATTAAGGCCGTGGCATCCAGAAATCAAAGATTGGCTGACGTTTCTACCTAATATTTAGCTTTTCTCAAAAAAATAAATAAAAAATGAAACAAACAAACAAAACAAAAAAGCAGTTTGGATCAGATGAGGTTGCCCAGGTTTTTAATCCCAGCAGAGGCGCAGAGCTCTAAGTTCAAAAGCAGCCTGGTCTACCTAAAGAATTCTAGTTAGCAGAGCAACATAATGAGACCACGTCTCAAAAACAAGCTGACACACACATAACAAGCTCAACGTACTCATCAATTAGGGTTTTGTTTGTTTGTTTGTTTGTTTTTACCATTTATTTTTCTTGGAAATGAAGCCACTTGCTATCATGAGACCAGGCTGCCTGAGAAACAGGAAACTGCTGACCACGCTGAAGCCAAATCACTGAGAACTGAGATTTGAAATTGGCATCTCGTCTGGGGGAAAAGCTCTTAAAAAATTGAATTTGTATCAAAAAGAAATGCAGAAGTGTATCTAATTTATCCAGGTCTCCCCAGATAGGCTGCTTGAGCTCTTAACTCTGGGGAGGGTCTTGCGTTAGCAGAGCACTTTAGCTCAGACAGTCAGAAGGGGCTTATGTCTAAGCAAGGGGGGTGCATCTCTTTTTCCTGTTCATGCTGATTTATAGGAAACCCTTTCACAGAGTGGTATTTTCCTGTAAAGTGATCAGTTGTCCCCCAGGATGCTCTTTACATTACTGGATGCATATTCTACACGAAGCAGGCAGATATATTGTCAATGCATGAGAAGCTCTTGGGGACTCAGACTCTTCCTAGCTGGTACGACACACATTTTATGTTGCTGGTTAAAAGAGAACAATTATGTATATTGCCCCATTACTGTTAATGGGTGCATGTGCATTCGTGTTTGTTAACTAATTGAAAACTCACAGACACTCGAGGTTTTCTAGAGTTGCAGCAACCCGGAGCCCCTTCATTTTAATGTCCTGTTAGTTTTTAGGTCAGGTTGCATGATTTATCATCTCAAGAATAAGAGTTTGGTCTCTTTTTGTGATTTTACTCCTATAGTTTCCTCCAAATAACTACATCTTAAATTCTTGTGGCCCCTGACAAAATATGTTTAGGCAAAATTATATAGGAGCATAATTTAGTAGCCCTGTGCTTATCAAGAATTTCAACACCCTTCCAGTAGACTGCCTGTGAGCTATGCACCATAGCTGCCATCATAGAAAGAGAAGCGTTGAGTTGTCTGTTGCTCCATCATTCCCTGAGTCTTCTGATCTCCAGGCTGGAGTAGCTTCTCTTTATTTAGCAGCTTCAAAGTTTCAGACTTGAGGTGGTTAGTGGCCAGGGTTACCAAGCTCACCACATACGAGGTAGTGCCAGCAGGGTAAATGCAGGAAGGGACCGGAGTCTCTTAATATAGTCAACAAGAAGTTTTGATGAAGAATGCTGCAGTTTTAAATGAAATAAATTCTCAATGTGTAATTTAAATTGGTAAGACAACGTAGTACTTGTAAGCAGTCATCAAATATTTATTATATTGAAATAGTTTAGCTGGAATGTAAACAATAACCTTACCTTAAAGCTCAGACTTTGGTACAAAACTAAGTGTATCACGCTCTAGAAAATGGTGGCTGGTGTCCTCAGCTACAAGTCGTACTAGAGATGCAGTAGTCTAAATATCTGGTTTTGTTGCTAAACGATTCACAGGTGCTCCATGGCACTGTGGAAGACAAGCAGGGCTCTGTCAGCCCAGGGGGGGAGGGGGCAGAGCTTGTTTGAAACTTCTGAAAATCAAACAAGCAAACAATCCAACCAACTTATCCAAGCTGTGAAAATCATTCCATCACTTACAAAAATATCCATTATTTATTTGGGGCTATCTTTGGCACTTTGATTTGTCTTTAGATCCCAGCTTTTTAAGAATGGATTAATTCCTTCTATTATAAGCAGATAAGGAAGCAGCTGCTGACAGCATAGGGTCTGAAGACCTAAGGAGCTAAGAACTGAGGAAATCAACCTTCCCTTGCAGTTCTTCCTCCTGTTTGATACTGTGCCCTCCAATTAAATGATAAATTGGTGTGTGTGTGTGTGTGTCTGTGTGTGTGTGTCTGTGTGTGTACATGTGCACACTCAAGTGTGCATATGCTGAAACTCCCTTCTTATCTCTACCATTCTTAGAGAGTCATCTTCCTGGTAATCTGAGGGAGGGATGGAGAAGTACCTTGTGTCCCTCCATATCCTCTATGGAGAATGAAACAGTCAAGCAGTGCAGTCCAGTCAAGGGCACATTTAGGTACCATGAGTCTTCTCAGGTGCTGCCATCTCTCCACGTGCATTCTGACAGTGCAGTTGAGAGGGTATTATTTAGTTTGGTTTTTAATGACTTCTATTTAGTAAAATTAAATCAGAAGCCCACTCCCTCCCCAAGGCGTGAAAGTGGGAATGCTGGTCTCCAGGAAAGGGTTTGATTGCCCTGTCAGCTGACAGCCATGTCTTCTACTATGCTGTCGTCTTCCATAGCACCTCCTATGTGGGATGCTCTTAAGGAAAGATGACTTGGAGGCATGAGATCCATTTTAGTTAGGCATCCAAGGGTGCATATAATGACTGTGAAAATCTTTGTAAAGAATAAAACCACAAAACTTACAAACTTATTTGCATATACATCTTACTTAAATAGTATTTTGTGGATGTGAATGTCACTTCAGGGGTCATTTTAACAGGGAAATAAATGAGAAACTCCTGTTTCTAGATTAAAACAGTGTCTTTACAATTTTAGAAATATTGAAATGTTGAAACATTACAGGCTTTCTTTTTTTTTTTTTTTTATTGTTCCGAGTTCTTGGTAGTATATTACAGCACTTAATAACTGAAGAAAGCAAGATTGTAGCAATGTTTCCCGACTAGCAGTGTAAATTATGTGTCAAACAGAAGTCATCCCGTGCTTTGCAGGGTCTGAAGCTGCCCTCTCGTGTACGCATCTCTAAGAATATTCATAAGGTTTTGTTTTAAGAACCATAACATTTGTAGAAAATTTTAGTAAAACAAAATTCTTAAGTTGATTTGAAACGTATAGCAAATGATAGCAAGTCCCACATCTTTCAAGGACCATAGAATCTACCTGGTCTGGGTTTCTTTTTCTTTTTTTCTATACAGGAGAATAAACCCAGTGTAGACTTTAGAATTGCAAGGAAGATGTTTTTAATACAAAAATATAAAAAAAAATAATTCTTAGGTAAAGGTATTAGAGATCAATATTTTACTTAATAAGTAAAATTAGGAAACAACATATCTAAAATGGTAATAATGGATTATGTATTAAAGTAGGTTTGAAAGAAAGAAGCCTACAGGACCCTCCAGCTGCTCATCCTGGGGTGATACAAATCAATAAGAAAGGAAGGAAAGCTGTCCACCTTCTGTGGGCTCAGCCTGTACTCACTGAGCTGTCAAGATGTTGAAAGATGGCCTGACCTACTCACTTAGGAAGGTTCTGGGAAGTTCTAGCTTCTCCCTAAGTGGCATCTGCACTTTTGTTTCTTCTCTATCTGTCTGTCTGTCTATCTGTGTGTGTGCACATGTGTGGGTCAGAGGAAACTGTGTCCTTTCTATCACTTCTGCCTTATTTCCTCAAGACAGGGTTTCTCATTCAATGTAGAATAAGGCTGGTGGAGGCCCTCTAGTCTCCTCCTCTCAGAGCTTGGGATTAAAGCCATACCCAGCTTCTGATGTGGGTTCTGGAGATTAGAACTCAGATTCTCAGGCTTGCACAAGCAGCAGTGCTCAGTCACCAAGACATCTCACCAGCCCCTGTATCTTCAGTCTTCTGCTTTACTTGCCTCTCTCAGGCAAACTTGACTGTGACAAATTCCTGTGCTCTCATCTCACAGCAGCACTACAGCTGACATAAAGAACAAAACCTAACCCAGTAACCAGAGTCAGTATTAGGAGACATGCACGGGGAGGTTTGATGAGACTGTCCTTAAATTAAAATCCCAACTATGTAATTCTAGCCTCTCTGAAAGAGCTTTACAGATAAATTAGCATTTGTATTTAATTAAACAGAATTACATTTATATTTTTAAAAACTGTCATAAAACAGAATTAATTCAGTGACCAAGGAGAAAAAAGGGGCTTAATAAATAATAATGTTGCATTTTTCATATGTTTCACCGATCTTGTAGTATCTCATTTGATATTTTTCTTAATAAGGAAGGTATCGATTTAAAATGATGGAAAAATCCTGTTTTTATTCCTTTATTGAATATTCATTCTTATTTTCAGGCCCTGCTATTGGATGTTGCATTAATTAAAAGTAACACCATGTTCTTTTGTGGGCAGATTGGTATCTCCTCCCAGCCCTCCTCCATTTGGGTTTTGGTGACTTTGTAATCTTCTTTGTAAGAGGATTGGTTTGTTGAGAATCAGAAAGCTCACAGAGCTGTACCTCACCCAAATCACTATTCACAGGGTACAGAAATGAAAAAGACCCTTCTAGAACTAACAGTACACTGTAGGTCCAAGCTGTGTGAGTTGAGGGTTTTCTTGAGGTTTGGTTGCTCTACAAAGTGTCCAGAGGTTTCCTTCAGAAGTTTCATGGCTCACTTCATGCTGTTGATGGTCGCTGTGCTGTTTATTTAGTGTAAAAATAAATCCCCAGTCTCTCGTGCATAGAAGTTTGAACTTACAGTTTCTGGAAGTCGTTTAAATACTTTGTAGGTCTTTTACATTTTTGGTTGAATATAAATGTGAACAGACAATAAGAAATCATTTTAGATTTAGAGCTAGAAAATGAAAAGGCTAAGAATCTTCTGGCCAAGCAACCCTGAATCAATAGGCTGTATTATAAATTGAGCAAAAATGTATGGTTTATTGGAAAAGAAGAACTGTCACTTGCGACATGCAGAGATCTACTAGAGAGTGATAGACTACAGTTCTAGGAAGGGCTACAAGTCGCACTTGTAGCCGATTTACAGGAAAGGCTTCCTAGCTGAGATGCTAAGTTGTGGTTAAGGTTCCCCAAGGGACATGGTGGGAGCAGTATCCATTGAGGCCTGATGAACCTAGAAAATGCATTCCACGAAGCAGCCTTTTAGCCTCTTGCTCTAAGTAGCTAGCCTTTTGTGAGTCTGTTTCTAGCTACTTCCAGGCAGTAGCAACACACGCATCACTAAATCTGATGTATTCTCCTGTTCATACATGTGTGTAACTGCTTTCATGGGGTAGTATAACGTGCTGTACTCAATGTACTGGTTATGGAGTTAGAGTTGGATGAATAAGAGCAATGCATTCAGTTTTGTCACCACCACAGGCAGGAGTGTGTGTGTGTGTGTGTGTGTGTGTGTGTGTGTGTGTGTGTGTGTGTGTGTGTGTGTGTGTTTGTGTGGCTATGGGAGGGGCTGGATTATTTATTTAACTCAGTATATGTATGTCCCTCTATGAACCTATATTTCAATCTGTTTCCTTGCTGATGAGTGATCCTAAACTTGTACCTACAGAATTCCAGATTTGAACTTGACTGGAAAGGTGGACTTATTTACATCAGAGCAGAATGTGATAGAGACACTGAATACAGACCGCACTGATCATAGGGGCAGTCTTCATGTCTACAGTTTATTTCTCTACCCTTTGGTGGAAAGGATTTTAGCATTTTTGTGATTGCTTCCTAGCTTTTGTAATAATGTATTGTACACTGAGCTACCTCAAACCAGCACTAGAAATTGGTGGGTCAGAAATTAAACACAACCAAGCCTGTGACTAATTATATATATACAAGTTTATACAAGTAAGTTATCGAAACAAAGCACCTAGTACAGGATCTGTCTTTTCCAGACTCAGACTTTAGCCGAACATTCTTTCTAAAGCATTCAAGATGTTCTACAATGTGTATCTAAAGCAAAATTTATTTAATTGAATGAATGGGGTACTCCAAATCATAAGCAAAAAATACTGTCTTCCAGAAACATTTCTTTCCACTGTTGAACTAGACTAGGAAGGTGAGGTAACATGTTGGCTGTCACGTTTCCTGATCTGATACTTCAAGTACACAACCAACACTTGGAAAATGTTCTGTAACACTTGGGTGGCTGCAGCTGTCATCTCATTTTTTTCTGGATTAAGTTTGGTCAAGAAAGAAACTGCCTCATTTTCTAGTTGTCATTTGCCCAGGAAGTGAAAGCAAATTGTAATGAGGGAGTCACAGCAGGAGAGCCCCTAACAAATGAGAGACACATACTGACTGGCAGCCGGCATGTCATTTCAGTGATAAATGTATTTTATACACTAAGGTCAAAGTCACTCACTATTGTCCTTGGATTTACTGTAGTCAAAAGCTGAAGTGCAATTCACCTTCTAAACAGTTCTAACAGACAGTGCAAGGAGCCTTCCTTTTAACATGTCAGCTGTTTATCTTATTTATGTAAGTAAAATATACATTTCTATTGCAACTTTGTCTTACCACTGTTTAAATTTGATGAGACATCAAATAAATGCTAAATACTGATGAGACACTGGTGAGGTGAACTTGTGCAAACTGACTAAAGTACTCATAGGCCCAAAACTTGAGCACAGCCAGGCTTCAGGAATTAGCCATTCTGGGATGTTTGTTTCGTCAGTGCTTAACATTTGTAAAGAATTTTTATAAGCAGAATTCCAAAGTAAAGCCATTTCATGTTAAGACTCATATGTGTTTGACTTTGTTTTGTTGTGTTGCTGCTGTGTGTGTATGTGTACTGAAAATCAAACCCATCACTGTATGCTCTCTAAGATCATGTACCCCTGAACTGCACACCTGTGCCAAGACTTCTATGCTTGAAATAAGGTGTACATTAAAATAGAGAAAATAACATTTTATGCTTTCCCCTATATCCTTAATAAGCATTCTTACTTTTTAGTATGTTTGCTAACACTCTAATATTTACTCTATTCTCAGGGAGAAGATCAAGTTATTTATGTTTTATTTAAAAATGAGTTGTATCTTCACAAATACTAATATCTAGAACCAGGTTCTGGGGTCCTGGGAGATGGATTACTTGGTGAAAGTGCTTGCCCTGTGAGTATGGGGATCTGAGTTCAGCTATTCAGCCTACACGGTGAACTCTTGTGACCCCAGGGATAGGGAGGCAGAGACTGGAGCTTGTTGGCTGACCAGTGTCCTCAACCAGTTCATTCCAGATGCAGTGAGTTAACATGTCTCAAAAAATAAGGAGAAAAGGAAAGGCACCCAGAGTCAACTTCAAACCTACACAAAGACAGACAGACAGGCACGTGCGTGTGCACGCACACACACATACACACACACACACACACAAGCCATAAATAAACCATGTCAATTGTTTTTTTAAAATCTCCAACAGCAAAAATTTCAAGACTTAATATAGTATTAAATGAATTTATTTTGGTGCCTAAATCATCTGAAGAACATTACAGCTTAGGTAACACAGCTTCTTCTGTGAGTAGTTTGAAAGACATTGCCTTCATTGGGTTTAAGAGAAGTTTTTTTCAAGGTGGGCTCACCACACGACTCAGCAAGACCCCAAGCCCTGCCTGCTGTCTTCAGTCTGCTTAGCCCCTGAACTACAAATCCTAGCCATTCTGGAGGCTTCGTAGACACCACCCTCCCAAGGATAGTCTTACACCCTCTGATGGTGTTCTGTCTGTCTTGCTATACCTCTGTGTCCTCCAGTATGTTCATGTTCTTGGTCTCTCTGTCTCTGTCTGTCTCTGTCTCTCTCTCTCTCTCTCTCTCTCTCTCTCTCTCTCACACACACACACACACACACACACACACACACACACTCTCACACTCACACTCACACTCACACACACAATTTATAACCAGAAAATTACCAAGGTATCCTATCTACCCTTACAGGAATCCCATACTTTAATACCTACCCAAAAGTACATTAGGAGGAGGTAGCAGAGTCTCCCTGGTTTTAGCTTAGAATTCAGAGCAAAGAAAATGTCTAGCAGGTAGGACAGTTAATCTACTCCTTCTGCGCATGCCATACAGTCTCCCGCCACACATAAATGACACACTGAGGCGTCCCTTGTGTCCCTAGAAATGTTCAAAGGTTCTGGTGCGTACAGCAGATACTCAGGTTGCCGTTGTCTGACATGGAATTGGAAATGTCTCCCTTCATTGAAACTGTTCAAAGTAGTGCTTAAGAGAGTGAGCTGGCCTAGAAATCATATTACTGTCTGCACCACTGTTTCAATGGAGAACTGTGCAGAGTTCCAAAAAATCTTAGGACTTCTTACTCAATCAAAGCACTGTAACATAGAAACACTTCTCCAGTGTATGATAATAAAGAAATGATCAAGTTGTGTGTATGAGGACATTGAGTGACAATGTATATTCAGAAATGCAAACAAAATAAATATAAGAAGAGCATATATTTAGCATAAAGTTAAGCTAGTATATCCCCATTTTTAACAGAAGGCTATATTTCCTTTTGAAAGAATTGTCCCCTTTAAAATACCATATACCCTTTATTATTTCACAAAGGTGACTAATGTCATAATTTTTGCCAACTTGACACACACTGGGCATACCTGGGGAGAGGGAATCTTATTTGACCAATTGCCTCTATCACACTGGCCTGTGGACATGTCTTTCTTGATTGTTGATTGATATGGGGGTACCCAGCTCAATGTGGGCAACAGTGTCATTTCTGGGTGGGTGAGCCTGGGCTATCTGAAGAAAGTAGCTGAGCAAGTCATAAAGAGCAAGCCAATGGCAGCATTCCTCCATGCTGTCGGCTTCAGTTTCTAGGTCCAGGTCCCTACCTTACGTTCCTGTCTTGCTTTCCTTCACGATAGACCTGAAAACCACTAAACCCTTTCTTTTCCAAATTGCTTTTCATCATCGTGGAAACCAAACCAGAACAACTAATCTCTATCCCAAGCCATAAAAGCAGCTAAATATCCTGTGTTAAATGGCGTCTCTTTATTTAAGGCAAAGCATGGTTTTGGGGAAACATGCATGTCTCATACAGTGTTAAGCTTACTATTTTAACATTTAACGTCGCCTGACAACTCTGATTTTTGGAACAAATGCACTGTTTAAAAATTGACACAGAGAACTTCAAAATTGCTCATCCTAGAAAAAAACTGGTAAGTTTTGTGATTTTATACATATGCTAACACAGGCTGTGGCGGATGGGCTGGAGAAATGACTAGTCAGTAGGTAAAAACATTTGCTGCACCAGCTTGGAGCCTTGATTGGTCCCTGGGATTCATATTAAAAGTTAGGAGGAGGGGCCAGCATGGTGACACACACCATTAATCCCAGGCTTGGGAGGGAGAGTCAGGCAGAGCTTTGTGAGTTTGAGGCCAGCCTGGTCTACATAGCAAGTTCCAGGAGAGCCTCAACTACATAGGGAGACCTTGTCTTTAAAAATAATCAAAGAAAAAGGTAGAAGGAAAGAACCAACTCGACAAACTTGTCCTCTGACCTTCACACGTGCTCCACGCTCCCCCCAACACACACGTCATATACAGGCACAAGCAATGATAATAAATGCAAACTCTTAAAAGTAAGCCTGAAAGGGCAATCCACTGACTCACGAGAGTCCCTTCAAGGAAGGGGTTCAACAAGAGGGCTCCGTTTTTACAAGTACTTCTAAAAAAGTAGATGGGACTAGAAGTAAGTTAGTGTGCGTGCGTGCGTGCGTGCGTGCGTGTGTGAAAATAGCCAGGTGTAGTGACAAATGCCTATAATTGAAGCACTCAAGAGG
The DNA here is from genome assembly GCA_028551405.1 of Uromys caudimaculatus. Lineage (NCBI taxonomy): Eukaryota > Metazoa > Chordata > Mammalia > Rodentia > Muridae > Uromys > Uromys caudimaculatus. The sequence continues at coordinate 47,807,984 of CM052715.1, forward strand.
CTGAGGCAAAAAGATTCCAAGTTCAGCACCAACCCACAGGAACCCCAGTCTAGAGGGAGCTCAGATTTCTAGCTGTCTTACAGACGTGTGGGAACACACAGGGTTTGAGCTGGATTCAACTGTGGGAGTTTAAACCTCTGAGCACAGAACTGCTGTGGCTTCTTGCTTGCAGACACCTCAGCCCAAGGAGGACGGGGCTTTTCCACATTAATCAGTAGCTCTCCTCTACAGTCCTCAGTGCCAGTGGTTTCTCATGGGTCCATTTAGTTGTGTATCCTCTACAGGCAAAGAAAGGAAGCAGTTCTTAAGAAGGATTATAAAATTCATAGCTTGCCTCTTTCTTGCTGAACACACAACATGTCTTACAAAATAAAAGAATGTAAAGGTAAGCTCTCTAGTCTTGAAGGAAGCCCAGCCCTTCTCGTTAGCTCAGTTCCTTCCCACGGTCTTAGCACATAAGCCTCTTAGTGAGCTTACAGTGATTTCAAACAGACTTGAGGGTTGAAAAATGGGTATTTTTTTTAATCTCTTTATCTTCTGTTCAGAAGGAGGCTGAGGTGGTGCTTTTTGATTATATATTATGCCAAGTCTGGAATGAGGGTCAATCTGTATGACATCTTCCTAGCACTGGAACTAGTCAATGAATTGAATTATTTTCTATCACTGTCTGATTGATAGACAAATAGACATTTGAGGAGAAGACAAGTGAATTTGGTATCCTTTGAACATCTTAGTGGGAATAGACTTAAGGATAAGTACAATAAAGTGAGCTACCATAAGTTTTATTATAAGATAGAAGCCAAGTAAGTGGACTCTGTTCCTTTAACAAAAGCTCTAGCCCTTTTGTCCATTTGCAGTAACTAACAGTGATTTATATGTCATTTGGGGATAAACTAACTGACATTGATGAATTAAGTAGTGTTTCAATATCTACATACTGATAACCCTTATGACATAAGCAATATAGCCTTTTGATTTTTTTCTGTAGGGAATAATATTCCACTGGCTTAGAGACAGTGAAAATGCTGCAAGTGTTCATGCTTTCACCTTTGTCATGGGCGTTGCCAGCAACTTTTGGGTTTAGTTTTGCTCCTTATTAAGCAATATGACTGCATTAAAGATAGGAAGTTCTAAGCACACGTGTCTCCTACACGCCCTGTATTTAAGAACATTAAATAGACCTTCCTCTGTAGTTAATCTCAGTAATAGGATGTGTAATTCACTTTCCATTGAAGGAATTTTTTTGTGAAATCTATAGGGATTGCTGATTAAATATGCAGTATATGGCTAGAAGAAATTGCTGCAGAATATCCAGTATATCTTGTATTGATTCTAGCTTATGATTCCATGAATTGATGAAACGTAGAGCAGAGCAAAATTGGTCATTGTGATCATTAGTAAAAGAATCTGCATATTAAAGTGAAGAACCAAATATGTATGCATATATGCAAAGAGTCAAGTTCATTCCAACTCTCTGTTATCTTTCCTAGTTTCTAATGGCATGGCTTTTTTGTTTTTAGAATTACACTAGGAAAGTCTTCCATTTATTATACATCTACTATTGTGAAATGTAATAACCATGGATAACTGTTAAAGTTCAAGATTGAGATAAAATTAGAAATATAAGTGTGTCTGTAAAAATAGGTCTTATTGCTGAAAATGTTAAAAGATGTCCTTTTGGAAACTTCACAAGGTCCTTGCACAGGAAGGCCTGAGCAGACTCCATGCAGCGGTATATTAAATCCACTTGAGCTTTGTGACTGGCCATAGTCAGACAGTCCACTGTTTGATGGTGTAAGCCTTGTGAGCAGCCACAGTGAGATGACCTCTGCTTAATGGATTTAAGTTTAATGTCTACCTTAGTGACTTGCTGAGCCTATCATTTGTCTCTTCAAACAGATAGATGACTCAAACATTTTCTGAAATTTTCCTTAGTTGGTTGTTTGAAAGAAAAGAACAGGGAATATTTTTTCCTTGGATATGATTCCATCTTAACTTTTGAACTCATCTGAAATGGCTGTGTTTAAATGAGCCTCTCCCTCGCCCAGCAAGGAAGGCTGTCTATCTTTGTTTCCTCTCTGCTATGAAAAGTTACCTCCTTGCCAGCCTGCCAGAAATCTGTGACTTCCTGTGTTGGGATCCCAGAAAGACATTCAAATTGTATGCTGAGCTCTTTCCTCCCATCCCCCTTTCTGATTTGTCTACTATAAATATGAATATGTAAGAAAAAACTGCACAGAGTGACCAGAGCTTGACCCACAGTGGCATTCATGGTCTTTATTAAGTGGGATTAGTACCAAGAGAGTAGCTATATTGCTAGTTCTTGCCTTTCCAGGGCTCTGTGCTTACTCCCTTGGCATTCCCTGAATATTCCGACCATCTCCAATCTATCTCGTGCTTCCATAGACCAGTGCACACTTGGCTCAGGCATTTTTTAACTTAAGGCATCTCCCATGTTTGTTCTTATGAAACATGAGGTGCACGCCTGTCCTCTTTGCTTGTTGCAGTGCATTCTGGGGGGGAGGTGTCCCTGTGGAAGGCATAACTGGGTCTTCTGGGGACATGTGCAGCCACTAGGAACAGAGCTCTCAGTGTCCTCAAATTACTCCAGATTCAGCCGTGCTCCTCCCAAGTAGACACTTCTTTTTCAGTCTCCAAGACATTGGTGCTGTGGTGTATAGGCCATGTTCCTATCTATCTATCTATCTATCTATCTATCTATCTATCTATCTATCTATCTATCTATCTATCTACCTACCTATCTATCTATCTATCTATCTATCTATCTATCTATCTATCTATCTATCTATCCATCATCCATCTATCATCTACCAATCTGTCATCTATCTACTGTTTGCAAATACATGGTCAATTCTTTGCATATTTGTGAATAACAAAATTTTTCTAACTTTGCTAAAAGTAACAAAATGGTTTGAGTCTCAACCACATAGATGAGGACAGAACTATGGTGAGAGGAGTGGGTAGGAAATATTTATTACTAGACTCTGTATGAATAAGCACTGCTCATTATTACCCTTGTCCCTCAGATCTTTTTCTTTCAGTAGGCAGTGGGTTGGACCATATAGAATTCTGTCTTCTGACTGGGATAATTGCAGAATTTCTCTTATTTCTCCTAGAACTTCAAAAGTAGACTATTTTCTTCATCTCATCTCTGTCTTTTCAATACATCAATACCTTTGGGGAAAAAACACACATGACAAGACATTGATGCCCATTTGTACATAAAAAGGCAGCCAAACTACCTTTACACACCTATTATTTTGAAAATGACTTTTAGTGTTTAGCATCTGAGACTGTTTGCTGTCTCACACGGCACTTACAAGTTCAGTGGGATCCTCCACACCTAGGTGTCTCATGCAGTGTGGGAGTTGAGTTTAAAGTCAGTTCAGGTGATGTCTGCACCAATCCTCAAGTCCAGAGAATCTGAACAAAAGATAAGGGCAATATTTCCTTATAATGGAGGCCAAAGCACCTCCCAGGCCAAGGCACTGATGACCTCAGCAGCTGTACCACACTGTGGATTGCAGAGCATCTGCCCTGCTCCTGTCAGATTGCCTCATCCACAAGAGACCTGTGAGTCAGCTGCAGCTATGCTCCTGGACCTTCTGTAGGTCTCTTTAGAGGCATCTCTGTAGGGAACCCAGCAGCCTTATATCACATGCGCGCGCGCGCACGTGTGTGTGTGTGTGTGTGTGTGTGTGTGTGTGTGTGTGTGTGTGTGTGATTTGTGAGCTGTTTGCATGTGTTTTCTTTCACCTGCTATAAAGGATAATCCTACTTAGTCCAAAACAGGCTTCAAAGAAATATATATTCAAACTTGGTATATATCTGGACTGCAAACTACTTAGATAAAAACAGGCCGAAGATGAACAGAATCTGTGCACAGTGTTTATTACTAGACACAAACTGAGCATAAACTTAGTTCTGAGCTTCCCGGCAGTAAAGGAAATACCATTGGATTATGTAATGACTGTTACACCATAAAAAGAATATGTCTAGTAAGCAAACTATTTTCCTGACTGTCTCACTCCCTCCCCTAAAAAAATATTGCCAGGAAGAACATTTATGGCATCTGTCAGAGAAGCCATGTCTCCTTACTTGGAGCTGTCCTTCATGTAGATGTTCTGGGCAGTAGTCTCTGTAGAACATGACGATATAGAGTGAACTTGCTAGATGTATCCTGAATGGAGCAGTCGTGGGCCTGGCGTCTAGTTTTCTGCATTTAGCAGGGATGACTTTCCCGGAAAAATGTGCTACCTGGCTGTTGGATGCGGCATCCTGTGGGTGCCTGGCTTAAAGTCCACTTGTTGCTAACTGAGGCAGGATGCTAATCTGAAGCAGATATTGTGTTCTGTGTGGATATTGAAAGGGTCACTGCCCAGAAAGTGCTTTCTCTGCCCCCACTCAGTTGGGCATTGAGGCTTTCAAGAAGGGCCAATGAGTTCTTGGAAAAATTTGTAGTCTGGTTATGGTTTTAGTTTAATAATCAGATCCCAGAGTATGTAGGAAACTGTTTTGAACCAAATATTCACATTGAAAGGGCCTATATTCTATAGGTGAACTTGTCTGGCCCATAGGTCTGTTCTTAGTCCTACACTAGTGGAAAGCAAGTGTCCAAGCTGAAGTGGCCATGTGTGAGTCAGATCCAGCTCTTGAGCAGCTCAGTTCACATGAATATGGTAAGTTAGAAATGCATGCCCAAACCTTCTTAAACAGTCTGCAGGAAAACAAAATACATCTGCAGTACAGGGCTAGGGGTATCCAGTGGTAGCACTTGCATCATGTTCAAGGCCCTGGGTTTGATCCACAGAATAAAATAATAATAATAATAATAATAATAATAATAATAATAATAATAATAATAAACAAAAATAATTTGGCTTTGATGACCCTCTATTATAAACCAAGGTTTCACCAATCATTTATCTTTAACAAACACAGAGATTCTAATTGGCCCCAAGGAAATGAAGTATGTTTGTCTTTTGTTGTTGTTTTCCAGACTTGGATACTAATCTTGAAAAATGGAAGTGCTTTTCCATTGAGTTCTTTAAGCTGGTCTAGTAAGGACCATTTAATATAGTAAGGCATTTAATCTTTTGAAAATTTCTCTCGTGATATTCATTTGCACTGGTTTCCTTCAGTAGCTATTCAGCACGTGTACTCACTGCTCTATTTAGCACGCTTGTTGCCAGAACCATGGGTAGCTCCCACACGTATTTAATAATGGCAGTTTAAGGCCTGTTTTTTTGGGGGGGGGGTTTGTTTTGGTTTGGTTTGGTTTGGTTTTTGTTTTGTTTTTGAGACAGGGTTTCTCTGTGTAGCCCTGGCTGTCCTGGAACTCACTCTGTAGACCAGGCTGGCCTCCAACTCAGAAATCCACCTGCCTCTGCCTCCCAAGTGCTGGGATTAAAGGCGTGCACCACCACCGCCCAGCTAAGGCCTGTTTTTAAGCAATCTATGATGCCTAGTGATGCTGATTTGGACAGAAACCATTCTAGACTTTTAGGGGAAGGGTCATTTTAAAAAACACTATACTTAAGTAATTGAGCTATGTGATTGTTAACATTTGTGTGGTCATTTCTAAGTAAGCAAGCATAAGAAAAAATAATAGTATTTGCTGAGTTTACTATGTGCTAAGAATTGTGAAGGTTACAATATGTATATTATTTCATTTAATTGTCACAAAGCTCTTTGACACACATACAATCACTGTCACTATCATCACCCATATACTATAGATGTTGACACTCTGAAGTTAAATAATGTGACCCTGGTTCCACAGTGAATAAGTAGTGAGCCAAATGCATGCCCAGGCAGTCTGACTCAGTTCCTATGCCCTCTGCTGCCTAAAGCCCAGCCTTAGATTACCAGAATAACATTCTTCTTTGAGTACCTTGGCCATCAAATCAAATGACAGGAAAGAAGCTAGCAAAGGCCATTAAGAAATGTGCTTGGCTCATGTCTTTCTCACTTGAACTTTCAGATATGAATTATATAACATTTCTTATAAAAGTTTACAGCACCCAAATGACATCACAAGTCTGTGCCCACCGAGATTCATTCCCTGTTCCATTACAGACAGAGAGAAGGCTCTGGGTATTAGCTAGCATAGTGAAGGTATGGTGTTTAAGAGTTGAATGTGGCTGGCTTACACTATTATTCTAACTTCCGTAGCATGCAGTATTTTGTATAAATATTAACCTCATCAGATAAGTATGTTTTTTTACTGGTAAGGACCTTCTATCAGAGACCTGCTCTAAAATACACCTTCCTTTTCATTATTCATGGTTAAATCAATGATAGCTATTGGCACAGGTTCAAGACTGTCCCTGTTAACATGATTTATATGTGCCTATACGCCCAGTGCGCACATGTCCATATGTGTATGAATTGTAGCTGTATACAGTTAAGTGCAGTGTTATTGGTGTCAAATTAAGGATGAAACATGAAAATTGTATAATTATTAAGAAGTTGAAATTGGTCTTTCACTTGTTTCAGAGCAAGGAGATTACAGCACAGTTTTGCTTGGCTTTCACTTCAGATAAGCAGGTTCCTGGGTCGTTTTTGGTGACTGCTTTTTATTAGTCAGGGTTCACTAGAGGAACAGAACAGACAGGATGAATCTGTCTGTACACGCAGGGGATTTATTAGAGTGGCTCACAGACTGTGAACCAGCTAGTCCACCAATGGCTGTCCACTGAAGGAAGGTTCAAGAATCCAGTAGCAGTCCAGTCCACCAATGGCTGTCCACCGAAGGAAGGTTCAAGAATCCAGTAGCTGTTCAGTCCACCAATGGCTGTCCGCCGAAGGAAGGTTCAAGAATCCAGTAGCTGTTCAGTCCACACCGTGGATGTGTCAGCTGGTCTTCAGTATACACCAAAATCCCAAAGAAGTAGACTGTAATACCGTGAAGGAAAGAAAGGGCTTGTGAGCCAGAGCATGTAGCCAAAGAGAGTGCTTCCTTTTTTCATGTTCTCTTCATAGGCTGCCAACAGAAAGTGTGGTCCAGATTAAAAGTGAATCTTCCCAGCTCAAAAGATTTGTATTAAAGGTGTGTCTTCCCACCTCAAAGATCTAGATTAGAAGCCAGTCCTCCCACTTAAAAAGATTTAATTAAAGAAAGAAAACAAAAACCCTCACAAGTATACCTAGCCATTTGGTTTTTACTTAACTCCAGATGTTGTCAAATTTACAGCCAAGAGTAAGCCATGACACCTTTATCATTGGTTGCAAAATTACACCCTTTAATGTGAAAAAAGTTAAAGTCTGGTTTGTCCACCAATATCCACTTTCTCTTTGGGCTCCTATGCATTCAAACTGTGGAAGACAGACCACTCCTTGAAACAAGATTAATTCCATTACATCCATGAATTTTTTCACTGTTTTTTATTTTTATAGCCTGATTTTATAAATAAAGAATATTGCTGTTTACAGTGTCCAGTGTCTGTGATATCACCTATTCAACACTGAGTATGTTCACAGAAGTGCTTGTACTATGGAATGCGTGTCACTGATGGCCCGTGAACTTCATTTCAGACGATCCACGGACACAAGGGACCAATCACTGCCGTGTCCTTTGCTCCCGACGGGCGTTATCTTGCCACCTACTCCAACACCGACAGCCACATTTCCTTCTGGCAGGTAAGCAAATCTTAGGTGTGTAGTGCTCTGTGTGCTTTCATAGGCAAGTCTTCGTGTTGGACCTGTCTGCCAGCCTGCCTCTGTGCCCTTCCTTCCTCCCTTACACAAGTGTTGAGTGCCCACACTAACTTGCAGGATGCTGAGAACACAGTTAGCAATCTGGCCGAGAAGGAGCACCTGCTGTCTCGGGGCTTCATGCTAAGGGAAACACAGGCCAACATGCGAGCAATTATAATACAGAGAATCTGAGAAGGTGGTAGGAAGCAAGGGACACCTGGTGGAGCCATGAGCGGTGGAGGCAGGACGTGGTGAGGCCTCAGTGGATATGAGTCCAGGGGAAGCTGCACTCAAGCCAGGAGTTTACAGTACAAGGTTTCTACAAGGTCCTCGGATCTGCTCTAGTGGAGCATAGGACACTGGGTATTATCTTATTTTATGCATCTCCCCTGTCTCCTTTTTTTGTTTGCATTATGTTCTGGTTTGAGTGCTAAGTTGTTTGTTTAGTTTTGGGCTTTTTTGTTTTGTTTGTTTTGTTTTGTTTTGTTTTGTTTTGTTTCATTTGAGATGGTCTCCCATAAAACCCAGGCTGGTCTCAAACTCAGTATCCTCCTACCTCCATGTCTAAGTGCTGGGATTATAGGCATGTACTACCAGGCTGGTACTCACATAACTGTCTTGATGTCCAATCTATCCAAGACACTTTAAAAAGAAAACTTGTATGTCTGGCACTTCACGGAATACATGTGAGAGTGTATATATTTACTTTGATTAAACTAAATGCTAATTTTGAGAACTAATTTTTATAGTAGACTATTTCATACTAAATGTTTAATTACTACTATCTCCTCTTCCTTTTTTAAACTCTCTTTAGTTCTGACAACTAGAAAAATGTTAACAAGACACCCTCCCCACCAGGGGTTATTCTAAAATTTTGTTGACAACTACATTTTGGGGAGAATGCAAATGCACTACATAGCTTTAAAAGCTGAGAAATAAAATTAAAGTTTTGACAAGGTTTTAACAGAACTTGATGATGGTTTCAAAATAAAATCAATAGCTAATGAAATGTAAAACAAATACAACAAACTGTTTAATTAACAACACCCTACTGAAATGTGACACCTTCAAATCTGTCAGAACCCTTTTCTCCTTTTTAATCTCATTTAACCTTCCAGGATATTTTCTCATTATCTCTTTTTCCAGAATGTGTCTCCAGCACCTTAATTAACTCATATTAACCAACATCTATCAGAAACCTCACCCAGTCTTCACTCTGAGCAACCATAGGACCGGCACTTCTCCTCTGAGCCCCCACGAGTCCATTAGCATCCACAGTCGGGCTTGTAGCATGGGGCCCTCTAAGAGCTCTGCCAATCCTGTTTTCTTCCTACTCATGTCTGGCACAGCGGGCCACCATTACACCACCTGCACTTCATACACATTTCCCTTTAGTTCCTATTTTTCTGGTGTCTTGGAAGGGTGTTTACACATTGCTGATGTGTCCAGGTGCTAGGTTCTGACCCACACTGCAGAGACAGGGATTAGCAAGTCCTGGTTCTCAAGGGGACTAGTTTTGCCCATGATTTCCTTTTTATAAAGAATGGACGAACCAAGCCTTCTTTTTTGGGGGGGGGGGAGGGGTGTCAGCTTTTGTTCAGCTAAGAAAGTACAAAGTTATATAAAAGATAAACCCAAATTGACAGCTTTTCAGTACTTCCTTAAATTTGTTGAGCTTTGTCTTACCCTTGGCTATATTGTTCAGATTCTATCTGAATGCATGTATTCATTGTTTTCTGAAAGCATCCTCCACTCCCGTCCGGGTTCTGTGCCCACACATGGGTGTCCACCCTTATTTAGAAGCCAAGATCCTACACAAGATGGTGCCCTCTTGACTCCTCACCTAATTCCTCTCTGCTGGCTCGCTGTCATTTCTGTGGTTTTCCAGAACATCTGAGCCTGTGAACCTGGCTCCACAAGGCCCCTTCCTCCAAAGGCTGCTTGGAGCCATCTGCTCTAGACAGCTCAGCCACTTCAGGTCCTTCCTCCCTATGACAGCATCAGAGTTAAAGGCTCAGTCACCTTCCGCATTGCTCCAAGTTTAAATGAAAGACATGCAAACAGATCATTCTGGCTGTCCAAGAAAATAGCACAGCTCTTCAGAACTGTAGTGGCCTTTTCTTTGTTTCGTTTTGTTAGATTGAAGAGAGTCTACAGTGCAGTGGGGGACTCTCCTGCTGCTGCACTGATGCACGCCCATCGTGCTCAGGTCTGATGCTATCTCAGAAGACTTCTGATCATTCCAGGAAGTGAACTATAATATATTTTGAAAAGTTAATGAAGTCTTATTAATACAAAGCCTTACTAAAACTATCAGCTATAAAATCTTTGTTGAGAAATGAGTGTTAATGAGAAATATTGGTTGGGTAATTACTCAAGTGAGACTCAGTAAAAGGCTTGTATGCTGCATTACTTTGGCATTAAAATATTCCCTTGCTTTGATTAATTATATCTATGTGTGTTTCTCTACTCAGAAAACAATCTTCATATAAGTAGTGTAGTGATGCATATGTCTGAAGGAAAGGGAGAAGCCAATGTTGGGTTTTCGTCCGTTTGCATAGTTAGCTGTTAAGGAGCATGGTCTGGCAGCCACACACCATATTGCTACAGTTTGAATATTTCACTTCAGTGTTTCTGTTTAATATAACAGCTAGGAGAAACTACCAGTGCCACCTAACAAATCAATATTGTACTTCTAAAATGTTAATAAATGATATAGCTACTGGTTTCTTTTTATTTCCTCCATCATCCGGTGGAGTGCTATTCAACCACTCAAAACCAGCGATGTAAATCTGTAGTCGTAGTGTGAGGACTGCCTTACCATGTCGTTGAATGAGAAGGCAGATTGTGAAACTACTTCTTAATATGATCTGTGTGTGTGTGTGTGTGTGTGTGTGTGTTGTGTGTGCATACGGTGTGTACAAGTTCAAGGTATTTGAATGTGCATGTGGTCTGTGTGTGTAGCATTGCAGACAGTGTACATATAGGCGCAGGGTGTGTGCTTGAGGGTACATATGACGTGTCTGCACATGGTGCACCCGAACACATAGTGTGTAAGTGTGTATGTTTATGATTGTGTTACAGTTCGCATAGTATGCCAGGTGCTTGAGTGTGCATGCGATTTGTGTGCATGTGTGATTTTTGTGTGTGCATACAGTGTACATGTGTGTGCAGGGTACATCAGTGAGAGTTTGGGGAGGTCCAAAAGTTGTTTACCAAAATGCTGACAGTGTTTGCCACAAGGAAGTAAGATCTGGAGAGGGTTTTTTTTTTTTTACTTTTTTATACTTTTATTTAAAAATTTATATTTATGATTTTTGTAATAAGGAAGATGCCCAACATTGATACATTTTGTAATTCCATGTAGCTTTCACTCGAAGTTTTAAGTTTCCTTGAGTTTATTGTAGTTTATAGCCAGACATCAGTCAATAAAAAAAAAAAATGATGGCTAGCAGAAAGGTTCATTGTTTCATTGAGAATTAACCCTCATCCTGGGAACCGAGAGCAGGCCTCCTTTGAAGGGTTGAAGGGAAAGGTCAGAAGTGAAGTCCAGTGAGTGCGTGGGTCTTTATCTCCACACCTCTAACACACAGTGTGTGCATTTGAGAACTCAGCACACCCTGTTCTAAGGTGGAAGGCTTTGGATCGAGGCACTGAGCAGAGCAAAAAGACTCAGTTTATGATGGGACCCGAAACAGAACAATGACTTGTTCATAAAATGTGCCCGTCTATGGCATGTCTACAAGACAGTCTCTTCCTTCAACCCTTCGTCCATTTCTTGTAAATGGCTACATTTCAAGGAATGAATAAAAATGAAGGCATATCCAAGACTACTGTATGCCCTGTGCATCTTCAGCTCAAGCTGCATAAATATTCTCATAGCAAATCCATAAGGGATTAAAAGACTTCGTAGCTATTTATCAGCTGAGAAATCATGTCTTTAAAGCACTTAAAGTACACTTGTTGACGCCAGTTAATTTTAACTAACAATGTCCTGGGTCACTTGGGTCTGTTCTATAAGAGGACTAATTATAGACCGTTAGGTTTTATAGATGTGAGACTGGCAAATCGAGTATACCATCCCGACCTGCCGTTAAAGCAGCACAGGACCCCATGAAGCAGTAAGGCTTAGTTTGTTATCTTTTATGGAGATTTTTTAGGAAAAAGAGGAAAAGAAACAAGGAAAGAGACCTTGGGAGCATGACAGGTAAGGTGCTGCTTGACTTGAGCTGAACTTCAGCAGAAAGAGTTAATGATGACCATACATTTGGTTTAAAATGTGACCTCGTACACTAGTGATTTTTTCACCTCTTGTGTTGTGTTCGGCACTATTATTAATGCAGGAAAATCAGGAACATTAGTCATCTTAAAAGGGTTATTACTCAAGATGATTTAAATTGTGAAAATGTCAGCGGTCCTGCACGCACCCTGTTAGAGATGCCATGATTTACGCCCTCTGACACCATCCTGCTACCGAGAAGCCTGGAAAAGGAATGGCTTATGGTTTGCACTGATCCAGCTTCAGAGCATGGTATCACAGTAACACATCTTAAAGATCTGCTCGGATTTCCACTGCTGGTGCAGCTGGGTCATCATAGGGATGTTTTGCTCACATAAATAGCATGTGGTCCATGTAGATGAGGATGCTTTAGTCATCAGAGGACTAGGAAGTGAATATTAGTGTGGAGGAAGAAGGTTATTATTTCCAAGGCTTCTCTCCAGTTTTCAGAATGTTCTCTCTGTGATTTATGGTAGCCCAGATAATGCATATTGAAGTCATCTAAGTAATATTAAGCTCTTCAAGAAACCTTCAAACTCATTGGTTCCAAAACCAGACCACTTAGACAACAATTATTTGATATTCAACGCCTTAGTCTAATTACATGGTTGCTCATGATCCATAATTTTCATGTTTTTATTTTGTAAATGGATTAAGAAAAATCACATTTTTAAAAGCAAACCTAGAAAAATTCTCAAAAAGGCAAAAAACCATATTGTCCTTAGCAAGGTGGCAGAGGGTGGAGTGGCAGTGTCCTCACTTCTCTCTTGAAGATGAGGAGGAGCTGGGGGCTGAGGATATGCCTCAGTGGGTGAAGTGCTGAGGAACTAAGTTTGGACCCCCAGCACCCACGCCTATGCTGCGCTGCTGTCATAGCGCACCTGAAATTCCAGCACTTGGTGGGCAGAGAAAGGAGGAAAGGCATTCCCTGGGCAAGTGGGCGAGCTAGAGGAGCAGAATTTGTGAGGCCTGGTTTCAGGAAGAGAGACATGACGTTGCCCCCAATATAGAAGACGGAGAAGCAGATGGGCGTAATGGTTGGTGATGGGGATGGGGCTTAGGGTGGGGCCCAGGCAGCTCCCACTCTTTCCGTAGCTTGGTTGTACTTCACTTTGCTCTAACTACAAACCAAATCCTGTCTGATAGAGCTGTTCTATTAGCAGCCTTGACTTAGCTTCCTTCCTCAGCATCAATGGACTCTTTACTGTCACATTATACTCACAAAGGAAAATTTCTCCAGGCTTCTGTGTTCACATCAATGGCGTCATAACAATTTGAAATCTACTCAGAGGAGTCAGGTAGAGTTAAATAACTCAAAATTGAGTGTACCGCGCCATGCTGGAGGAGAGAGTAGCAGAAGAAATAAGCAATAAGCCACCCTCTGTGGAGGAGCAGGGGAGGGTCTTGACATGTGTCTTGATGTATGCATCTCCTGTCCCCGCAGATGAACACTTCACTCCTGGGAAGCATTGGCATGCTGAACTCAGCACCTCAGCTGCGCTGCATCAAGACCTACCAGGTACCTCCAGTGCAGCCTGCATCCCCTGGCTCCCACAATGCCCTTAAGTTGGCCCGGCTCATCTGGACTTCCAACCGGAATGTTATCCTCATGGCCCATGACGGGAAGGAACACCGCTTCATGGTCTGACCCTGCTGTCTGCTGTCCTGGCTGTCGATTGATTCTGTACGGTGTTGCTCTGTCTTTCCTCATACTGGACTGTTGCTTGCTTTCTGCCCCCTCATAGCCATCCAAGGCCATGGCCCAGCCTGTGTCACTTGTGCATGCCTCATGAGGGCAGATTCCACATGGGCAGCCTATCAATTTAAAGGCATACACATACCACTCAACAGGATGCGGCCATCCTGTCACTAGGTAGTTTTTCCCTGCCAGAGATAGGAGGGGACAGCCAGTGGTTCCTGGAGATGCTCTAGTTGCTTGATGCAACAGAAGCCTGAGAATCAATAGCCAGTGGGATTGCACTCCCAGGCCTAGACGCCCAGCTAGGGCCTGGATGCTGGCATGATGTGGACTCCTCGTTATTGAAATGACTACCCTTTGGATTTCCCAAACATGCTGTTGTTTACTAAACCTATTCCATGTTTACATTGAGGTTTTATTCCTGCTAGCAATTGGTAGGCAGTTACTCAATTCCATTTACTTTCTCAGTAACACCAATCCTGATTTGAGGCTAGTGAAAAAATATTAAATTACACATATATATTTTCCTTCTAGAAAAGTTTTCTAGATAGCTAGCTTTCTAAATGCTCATTTCTAGTTAAATGTTAGTAGATTTTATAGTTTAAAATACAGATCATCGCTACTCACCATGCAGTGACTATAGCTAACCTTCAAAGGGGACTTTCGACAAAGAACCAAGTTTAGAAGCATAGCATATTTGTTTTGTGGAGTATTGCCCATGTGTCACTAGGTTCTGCTCAGGAAAGGCCTCCTCTTCTTGGGTACTTCACAACCGATAATTCTCATGTGTATAACAATGTCACTTACAGTGGGCATTTCCACCTGGCCTTCCAAATTCTGACCAGTGAAAGAACACCTAGGAAGGCAGTTAAGTCAGCATCCTAGAATCTCAGAGCTGTATAGACACATTGTTCAGAGTGAACAGAAAATGTGAAGACTGTCAGTCTGTTAGAATGGACACTACAGTGAAAATGTTCATGCTTCAGCCCAAGCCTAGCTCCACTTTCTTCTTGTGTCAAGTTATATTGCTCTTATTGTAATGGAAGGAAAAAAATACATAACAACATTTTGTATGAGTTGTTCCTAACTCTTTTGATCTGTATTAGTGGGGCTTGATTTATTTGTTGGTTGATTGGTGATAGACAAGATTGTTTAGTATATACAAACATTGAAAAGGGGTTATTGAATTCAGAGAAAATATATAATATTAACAGAGGAACTAAAATGATAATGAGATCATTTAGTCTTAAACTCATAGACTATCAAAGTTTATGTAATATGTAGAAAAGTAGAATCAAGGTCCATGAATAAATACATAGTTTACAGTCCTTCAAAGAACATGTGAAGAAGCTCATGTCCTCAGAGTATCTTTTGCCTAGCGATGTATGCTATTTTCATTGATGGCAACTCTATACTGTCTCTTGGATTTTAATGTTAGGGTTCTTTCAAAAGCGAATTTATTTCCCATGCATGTATATCGTATTTATAATGATTATATATGTAGCTTCCACGAAAGAAACCACAAACTGTACAGTGCAGACTTTTGGGAACATGCTAATGTATCTGATGTGATGGAGAATGTCCAGACGCCTCTAGAGTGCTGTCTGCTCAGTAGATTTACTTTATGAACTTCAGAGGGAGGGGTTAAACCAGGTGGAACGATAAGGCAGACACACACCTTAGGTAATTTTTTTTTTTTAGGCAAAATCTTCCATACAGGTTGAAAGAGATGTGGGACTGGAGGTCAGCAACAGATGGTATCACATCATAGAGATGGGCACAAAGCAATGAGGTCACAGGGGCAAACCTCTGGTCATAGGTCCAGGCCAGCCCTTCCATGCCTGGTGTGTATATTCAGAAGAGCACAAGGACTATAAAACTCTGTGCACATAAAGCTTCATGCTAGAAGAGTCACTAACCTATAGAGGATCATTTACATTCTCATTACTATAATGGTCTCTTTGGCTGTTTTGACAACCATAGTCCCCAGCTTCATCTCAGCTTGAATTCCTCAACACTGAGGTAAACTTGGTGTTGTCATCCCAGTACAATTGTAGTGTTTTATTGATTTTGTTGACACAGCACTTGGACCTGTCCTCGTAAATATAAAGACATGTAGCTTCACTGGTGATTTACAAGCAAAAGGTGACATGATGTGACACCTGTATGAAAATGTTGTCATGTTTGAAACTGCATATAGTAAATGAGTTAAAATGTCTTGTCTCTTAAGACGTTCTAGCTGACTCCATTTAGTAGACCCTATATGTGTTTAAAATTGCTGTGTACATACTTGTGTTAAATAAAACTGAAATGTACTGAAGATTGTTTTGGTCCTGGTCTTACTGTTTGCTGTGGTCCCTGTGGTCCCTCTTAAACACTCTCTGTTGGAACCCCTCGTCCCTCTTGTCCTCCTGTTTCTAGCTATTCATTTCACTAGAGAGCAAGTTTCAGGAAAGGCAGCTAACCTTGTTTTCAAAGGACAGTAGAGTAGTGACAAAGGCTCTTGGTTGAAGCCAGATGGAGAAACTCAATAGCATCCTCCATGGCTCGGGCAGGGGAATTGCATGCATCCTGCTTTACCTGCAGCCTGACTCGCATGTAAACAGATAGACATTGTGCCAAATTGTGTCTTGTCAGACCTCGTGACAGGGGTTATCTACCTAGGAATCAGAGGTGGAGATCATTGAATTCATCTCATTTCATCTTCAGTTTGAAGTCGAGTTTGAATGCTAGGTAAGAATAACATAGATTACCCACTGAGCATTCCTTAATGACCGAACCCTTCTCCTGCTTTTCATATGAGGATGCAAAGCAGCTCGACTCGAGTCAGCCATGTACCAGCATAACCATCCCGGGAATTAGACAGCAATAACGTAAATGTGTCCTTGTAGGAAAATAAGAGCAGTAACAGTTCTGTGTGGTTGGTGATCACATAAACTGATCAAATGTGGAAAGGGCATGACATTAATAGGAAGGTAAAGACAAGCAATGCTGGGTGAACTTTCACCTTTCACCCCTTTGCCTGACTGACAGAACTGAGTGTTGGAGAAAATCAATACTTCAGAGCCAGGAGGGAAATATTTCCACGCTCTAACTAGAGAATATATTTTGACAAGGCCAAGATAATACAAGCTGCACAGGAGAAAGAGAAAAGACTCATTTTTAAAGCTTGACACTTCAAGGTGTTTTTGTACAAGGGTTTAGAGATCGTCAATACAAATACCAAAGGTCAAACAGAGAAGCCACAAGAATTTCAAAAATCAGATGTTCCAGTTCTTTTTGCTGTTTACAAACTACAAAAAAAAGGAAGAAGAAAATAGACTACCTATTGAAGGACTTGTGTTTGCAATTGTTATTTAAATGAACAGAGCCCACCATTGGATATTTAAGGCTGTTATCTTTTTAAATTTTGTATATTCAAAAATATGGATATACCAAGATGATAGGTATTCAGACTCCTTGTCTCTATAACATTTTGCAGTTCATGTGATTGTGACTGTGACTTAGACTTGTCTAATCTGTTTCAACCATTTGCATAGGTAAAGAATTGGTGCATTTAGAGCTAAAATGATTTGAAGTTTCCCAAATCCTCATAAACATATCATTTATTCAGGTACCCTAATTACGACCCTTCTAAGTGAGAGACTTTGCACCTTTATGGGTATAAAAAAAAAAAAAAAAAGCAACTCAGTCCATTCTTGTCTGCAAGTCTGGGTCCCTTCTATGGGTACAACAATGGGCAAACAAATGGAGATTCTTCTTTTCCCTACAAAAAAAATCAAGCCATGTGTTGCCAAACCTTCCAGACAAGCTCAGAAGGACAAAGAAATCCTAAGTAGGGTCGTGCCCATAGCTGAGTCTTACTGCCCTCTCAAAAAGATCGCTGAAGTCCAGCTTCAGGTTACCTACCTGTCTTCTCGTGAGTAAATGGCACTCTTTTCTGAGGAGACAGGTTGGGCTGGAGATGTTCAGCTTTGTTATTTCAAAGTAAGAATGTAGATGATCCAAGGCTACTGGATAGTCTAAGAATCCCCAAAGAAAGCCTGGGATGGCATGCCTGGTTTGCAGTTGGCCTCAAGCAAATGGATGCTACACTGTTAAATCTATGAGATTGTACTAGAGAAGAGCAACAACGCTCGCTAGTTGTTCCCTAAGTGTAAGTGAGCGTTTTCAGTGGATACTTTTCATGTACAAATAAAAATGATCGCCGTGTCTTTTGGAAGTGCTGGGTTATTGTGTCCTCATATTTTGTCTGTCTTGGCTCTGGACATCCTCTCTAATATCTTCACTCTTGGATAGCTCAGAACATGCCTGATAGAGCTCCAAGGTTCTACTCATGTTCATCAGCCTCTTTGCCAGATGTTATGGCGACCTTCTTGCTTTTCACCAAAAACTTTGGTTGTGAAGAACTGTAAAAGCATACGCCCTCGAAGCTCTAGAACTATACTGAAGGTTATCTGAAGCCGTCGCTGACTGTTTTACAGCTAAACCTCTCCCTTCGCTCAGACCTGAATTCCTCCCTGCAGCCTTGATCCTGAGAACACCATATCACAAATTTATCTCCCCTCCTTCCCACTCCTCTCAGTCAACATCCCAAAGAACTACTTGGTACCAGGGAGCATTCTGGAACAGGATTTGGTACCGCTGACCACAAGAGAAAGAAGTAAGGGGCAAACACATCCTGTGGCACACTAGAGATGTGGTTATTTAAATCCACTGATCATGGCTCTGGCCAGCATGCTGATAGACGGTGACACTGCATGACACTGCGTAGCAGCCATTTGCTATGTAAAGAAAAGTATAAATAGAACAATGAATGTAGATAATGCTGAAGAGATGGCTCAGAGGTTAAGAGCACTAGCTACTCTTGCAAAGGACCGGGGCTTGATTCTCAACACCCACATGGTAGCTCACAGCTCGCAGTAACTCCACTTCCAGGCAATCGAAATCTCCGTTTTTGTTTTGACTGTAAGCACCAGACATAGCATGGTGCACATACACAGCTGTAGGCAAACAAATGCTCAAACACATTAAATATATAATTTTTCTAAAAGAAAGATCTGTTTAGATGACTATGCTAGTGCACCTAAGGGAGGCAATGAAAGGCTAAGGGTGATTAGTCACCAATTAAAAGCGAAACGGGAGAGTCCCAGACATCCACTGGCAACATACAGAGGACCTCTTCTGCAGCCACAGGCAAGATGTGCATCACACCCAAGACTCACAATGAGAAGTGGAGTTCCAGAGCAGGTGGACTTCTTGACCTCACAAGGTCTGCTGCCCCAGAAAGGAATCCTGGTTGAAACAGAAAGGGCTGTGCAGTTGAAGATAATAACGTATATCCCTACTTCCTCTCCCAGCCGTCAGACCAGTGAACCAGTTACATCACACTATCACCCGGCTGCTGAGATGCTGGGCCAGTTGACTGGAAAAGGGCTAGATGTCCAAGGAGCTGTGAAGCCCCACCAATAGGGACTGGGGAAAATGGGTGAAGAAAAGACTGTTGAGGGTCCCAAGGAGATACATTATAAAGTAAGGCAAGGAAGAGTTTATTAGCATGTTATTTAACAGTGCACATCTACTGATAACAAGCTGCTCATGTGAGAGAAAACAGAGGCTGAATCCTAGCCAAGAAAAAAATAAAATAAAACTGCACAACAGCCATGCTGGAGAAAGAGATCAAATGCTCAGAGAGATGAAACTGCTGGCATAGACTCCAGTAACAGAAAACTTACCTACCAGGAAGATCTTTGCCCAGGCAAAGACGTTTTATCTACCATTTTATTTTATTTTATTTTATTTTATTTTATTTTATTTTATTTTTTTTATTTTATTTACCAAGCAATACGATATATAATAGGCCAGTAAGTCAGTACTGAAGGTAAAAGATGACATTTTAGTACTGGACCCCTCCGTGATAAAGTCCCCAGGTAATAGAGATCTGGAAGGTAAGCATGACCTACAGAGATCTTTGCCAATGATTAATAAAACATGTCCTCTATGGGCAAGGCCAGAGGACTGACACTAAGGATATCATTTGTCCATACAACCCAAAGGAGGCTTAGGGCAGCCGTTTCATTAAGAAGTCAATTTCCCACCCAGCCTTGTTGGTAAGCATGAAAGTCATAGTTGTCAAAGCTCAGCCCCATCATGAGAAAAGCTTTGGGTTATATTAATGATAAGTTGTGAAGAGAAACTGACTGCTCCCCAACACACACACACACGGGGACAGTAGATTAAACAGTAAAGGTGACAGTGGTGACTTGAAGAGCAACCGCACAGTGAGGGATAGAGTTCTCCCACTAGTCTGTGATGTGCGGCCATATAAGTAATGGGTTTCAATGTGGCATTTTTATGTGTGGCATTTTTATGTGTGTCATTATACTTCCAATTTGCCCCTCCCCCTCAGGTTTCTGTTTGCATAGATTCCATTAGCCTCTCCTGTCTCCCCTTTCCTTTAGATCTTTCTCTACTTTTGTAATCTCATTTCTACTTTCAAGACCTCCTTATCTATGTACACCTCTATATAAATGTAAATCTAGATTCTACACATGAGAGGAAATATGCAATATGTATCCTTTTGAGTCTGGCTTATTTCATCTAACATAACCTCAAGTTCTGTCCATTTTCCTACAATGATATACTTTCAATATTTTCAGTGGAATAAAATTCCATTGTTTATATACACCACATTTCCTCCATCCATTCAGCTACTGATGGAACTATAGGCTGGTTGCTGATCTTGACTACTGTGAGCAGTGCTACATTAAATAATGTTTCAATATTCCTGACTTGGAATCCTTTGAATGGTGGCTCTAGCTTTAGTTTTTGAGATACTGCCATAATGGACGCCCCAGTTTACATTCCTCAGCAACATTTGTTGTTTGTTTTCTAGATTATAGACATTCTGATGGAGATGAGACGGAATCTCAGCGTGGTCTTAACTTGCATGACCCTGATGGCTAAACATGTTGAAACCATTCCCTAATATTTATTAGGCATTTGTATTACTTCTTTTACGAATTGTCTATTCAGCTTATTAACCCATTTATTGGTTGGATGACGTGATATAATTTATTTGGGGCAGTTCTTTATAGAATCCATATATTAATCCCTGATCAGACATACAGATTATCTCTACTCTGCTGGTTGTTTCTTTGGTTGCACAGAACTTTTTAACTTCATATCATCCTACATGTCAATTATTGAGATTATTCCCTGCAATGCTAGAATCTTTTTCATAAAGTTCTCACTGTTCAAGGTGCTGGGACAGTACCTCCAGGTGTTTGCCCTATTGTTTCCTCTAGAACTTTCAGAGTTTCGGGGCTTTTATTAAGGTCTCAAAGTACATAGATCCCAGTGGGACAGAGGGTGTGTTCCCATCCCCTTGTGTAGGGCTGTAAGCACCTGTCATCTCTCTGCTGAGTCCTCGCTAGGAAAATGTTTGGGGCTCAAAAGACCTACACCCTACACACACCTTTCCAGTAGCAGCTCCAACCAATAATTGGTTCTGAGGAGGGGGAATTGACTGAAGACTCAGCTCTCCTAACCCCATATTGGAACATCTCCAAAGCCATGAATTGTTATCTCCCTTTTTTTTTTTTTTTTTTGATGACAGAAGTCTCAGTCCCATAGACAAGTTATCAAGATCACATGACAAACAAAAGGCAAGTCTACTATTGACGCTGAGACTCAGTCACTAAGGCCCAGCTTCCCGTGTTCCCCCTGTGTTACTTGTGTGACCAGTGAGTTGTTCTTTTTTTTAAACTAAGTTTAATCTCCTTGGTAAATATGAAGGGTACTCTAGAAACATCATATATCTGAAATGGAATCAGAAATCAACTTTGGAGTTCTCCCTCCCTGGTAACTTGAACCCCCATGTGCACAGAAGTATTACAAGACACACTCAACTCCACTTAGGCAGTGTACAAGTCACTGTCCTGTTGCTGTAAGCAAATTTCTAAAAGTTCGTTCTGGCCTACAGCTTAAGGGTGTAGAGCACCTTGTTTACGAAGGCATGGTGGTGAGGGTGACTCCAGCTGTGGCCTCAGGTGCGTGAGGCAGCAGGTCACATTGTGTCCCCAGTCAGGAAGCAGAGAGACAATAACGCTGCTCGTACTTTTCCTTTTGCTTCAGTCTGAGCCCACAGCCCGGCAAGGTGCCAACCGCGTTCAGGGCGAGTCTCCCCACCTCTAGAAAGTTCCTAACAGACACACCCAGAACTTTATCACCAAGGTGATTCTCAATCCATCAAGTAGACGATGAGATAAACCTCCTCAAGTCTATTCCTTGTCACCTTGCTATCCAAACTTTTAACCCTAACAGCCTATATTCATCAAAGCGTATCTCGGCCAGGACAGGGACCACCCCAGCATCCACTGTCACATGAATGTTTGTGCCCTCTTGTTCCCCGTCCCCGGTCATCTCACCCTAGGAAATACTGAAATATAGCAGAGCTTTCTAAAGCAAACAAAATCATGGTACTGTACTCATATCCCTTAGCTCCAACTTTGGCACGGCAGTGTGTTTCATGACCCTATAACAAACAATTCTCATGTCTCTTTCCCAACCAGTCAGGGAGGCTCCCTGAGGGTTTCAGGTGTGCTTTGAGACTAAGTTAGGCCTTTGGCATATTTGATATATGTCATTTCATTCAGGCCTCTCAATACTCCTGTGGGTTAAATTACATTCTAGAGGTTGGAAAACTACCATACTGACAGGTTAAGGAACCGCCCTGAGGTCACACAGATAGGTAAGTGGTAAAGCCAAGATTAGATTCAAAGTACTCTCTCCTCTCACTGATGGACAGGGTCTTCAAGGGCAATTCCATAGTACCTGGAGAGACACGGCTTATTTTTGTATTGACCTCAATAAAAACAACAACAAGGACTTCAAAATCCATTCTTCATTTATTTATTACACAATGACTTATTGAATATCTATTATTTTCCAGGCATTTCAAGAGAGGGCAAAATTAATATAACCCAAGCACTCACATCATTTATGCATCTCAAAATCTATCTAGCTAAGGTGTGCGCTTTGTAAAGCCCACTGCACATCTGTACATGCCTAGGCATACAGACATGTATTCTCTCTCTCTTTCTCTCTCTCTCTCTGTGTCTGTCTCTGTCTCTGTGTCTGTCTGTCTCTGTCTCTCTCTCTCTCTGTGTCTGTCTGTCTGCCTTGTCTCTGTCTCTGTCTGTCTGTCTCTGTCTCTCTGTGTGTATGTGTCTGTCTCTCTCTCTCTCTCTGTGTGTCTGTCTGTCTTGTCTCTGTATCTGCCTGTTTCTCTCTGTCTCTGTCTCTGTCTGTCTCTCTGTCTCTTTCTCTGTCTCTGTCTCTCTCTGTCTCTGTCTGTCTCTGTCTCTGTCTCTGTCTCTGTCTCTCTCTCTCTCTCTGATGGTTGAACCTGGAGCATTTTTTTAGGACTGAGCTCAGTCAATATTCTCAAGGCAGTGTGCATGGACCCCAGGTAGCCTCCATAGTGACCCCAAGATTCAATTTTCTTTGACATGATTCAGACTTTTCTCCCAGTCTCCAGCTAAGAGCTGTGGACATTCATGATTCCATTTCTTTTCTCTCTCTCTCTCTTTTTTAAGCACTTGTCTTCAGAGCCTTTATGCAAAAAGCAATTGGTCTAAATCTAAAGGGTTCGATGGAGGCAAAGAGGAAGAGGGGACAGAGAAAAGAGATGAATGCCTGGCCTAGAAATGAGGAAGGCGACATTCAGAAAATCGTCCTTCGAATATATGCATATCAGGAGTTGAAAATTACAATCATTCATTCATTCATTCATTCATTCATTCATTCATTCATAACTATCTAGTGATTATCATCAGGCAGTGAATGATGTGCTAGACTTGCAGTGTGAATGGAAGGATTGTGAGGTCAGCTGAATGGGGATTACATCCTAGAGTTGCGGGACAAGGAAAAACCTAACTGTAAATACAAATTGTCATAGGAGTGAAAAGAAATCAGGAGAAGGCAGAGACCCCGTCATACAATAACAGAGGTAAGCAGAGGGAGGTTGGGGCAGCCACATATCTTACAGCAATTGTGAGGGAAAGGGACCCCAAACAGTTAAAATACAAAGGTGAGGTCTTTGAGGCAATATGGGGAGGAGGGTGCTGCAGGTGGTGAACAGGGCCTTGTCTCGTGAGTTTTGTCCTTGTTGTTATATGATCAAGTCAACTGTCCCATTGTGAAGCCACTTTCAGACGATGTTTGAAAACATCCTGGATGGTGTGTTTTGACATGGCAGAAAAGACAGCCAGGCTTGTGAGCTGAGGTCAGAAAAGGCTTTCATCAGTATTTAGCAGTTTGGCTTCTCCTGAGAAGTCTGGGAAACTCATTCAAAATAGGCCATGCTCCATCTGTTGGCTAAGACTAGTGGAGGGCTGAATAATGGGAAATGGAGATATATACACTGAAAAGGTGTGACAGCTGTTCTTGGTTGTCAACTTGACTACATCTGGAATTAGCTAGGCACACCTGTGAGGGATTTTTCTCTTTATTAAGTCTTTTGAAGTGGGAAGACCCACTTCTAATCCAGATCTTTGAGATGAGAAGATAAACCTTTAACCCAGATCTTTTGAGGTAGGAAGATTCACTTTATTCTGGGCCACACCTCCTGCTGGCAGCCTGTATAAGGGACATGGAAGAAGAAAGCACATCTTCTTGTTCTCACTCTCATTAGCAAGTCCATTTCTTCACTGGTATTAGCGCTGATTTCTTTAGAATTTTGGCATATACTGAAGAAGAGCTGAGACATTGAACAACTACTGTATTCTTGGACCTTCTGTTAGTAGACAGCCATTGTTGGACTAACTGGACCGCAGCCTATAAACCATCTAATAATTTCCCTTTATATGTGTGTGTTTCGCGTGTGTGTGTGTGTGTGTGTGTGTATGTATGTATGTATGTGTATGTTTGTATGTATACACACATAGGAGATCGCAACATAAGAACTGAGAACTCAGACTGCAGATGGTTCAGACACAGGAAAACCCCAGGGACATCTTTGGAAGGAAGTTTGGGGAGACAGCTCGATGTCAGGATGAGGATGAACCCAAGACTCCCTAGAGGAAGAAGCCCATTTGCACCTTCCTTCCTGGGAGAAGAGCTTTGTTGAAGAGCTTCCAGAGGCCACCATAACGGAGGGCAAAGGCAGAGAGGGTGGGTGGGAAGAAGGGGGCACGAGAGGAGGGAGCAGGTGATACAGAGTCTCCTGGGCTGGAAAGGCCTGCAGTAGATTGGCTGTTCTGTAGGACAAGTCCATCTTCAAATTTCAACTCTACAAAAATCATGGGCTGACTCGTAAGATAGGAGAAAAGTGGCTGAGATCCTGTAACACCAACAAGGAAGCTGCTACAACCATCTGGAAAGAGATAGTAAGGGTAAAACAACTCCTCCTAGGGCAGGGAAGGAGACACACACTCAGAGAAAGTGATAAGCTACAGTAAGCACTGGTGGGGGTACCATTACCAAAGCCCCAGGAAACATGTTTCAAATGGGTCTACTACAACCTGTTCCTTAAATGGCTCTGTGACCTAGGCATGCCGCGTCATCTTTCTGGGTCTTCCTTTGTTACCTGTAACAGTGAGGAAGATAAGCTACATAATTCCTACACATTTGATTTTGTGGTTTATGTTCCCCAGAATAACACCTTCGAGGACCAACCAAAGCACTGCATGAAGCCCAAGCCAGTCTTGGGAAAACCAGGACTTAAAAAAAAAAAAAAAAAAAAAAAAAAATCTCGAAAACCTGGGCTCAGAACCCAAGCGTCTTCATTCCTCATTTAACATCTGTTTTCCAGTGACTTTTTACAGATTGGGAACTGAATCCAGTGCAGCTAGAACCAAATGAACCCAAAGTGCCTGGTGCATTCGTCATTTGACTAAGAGCACGACAGACATCCTATGCAGTCCTTGGTGCACTATAGAGCTCTGCTTTGGCAGAAAGATGCCCTGTTTTAGCCCCAGAAAGGGAAGGTCACTAGGGGTCATGTAACCTGGCCAGCATGAAGCACTGCTGTATCTGCCTATGGAGCCATCATGCACAAGTGCACCCAGAGAGTCACAGAGCAGGACTGTTGTCTACATAGAGCCACGTCTTTCTCAACAGTGCATGCTCTTTGTAAGGATACACAACATGGGATATCGAATTTAAGCCAGTTTGTCTTATAGGAGAGATAATAGTGTACAGAAGTAGGAGACTCAATTTCAAGCCTCGGGTCCACGTAGCACTTGTGAACAGTGACTCTTGACATGCAGTTTTATTTCGTGTATGGCTATTTCCTCTCCAGGAAATATAGATAATGCCACCAAGCTGAGAGATTATCACCAGAATAACATCAATCAGCAATATGGAAGCATTTAATAAACTGTGAAGGATCCGCGTCCTGGTTGCTTAGAAATAATTTCAGACTTATAAGCAGGTTTTAGAAAGAATTCCCACATTCCCTTACTCAGCACCTTTGAATATAAGCATGTGACATGATCATAGTTCAATAATCAAGTGCAGTAAATTAAAATTGAGCAGTATTCTTAAGTTAAGCTACAGCCTTGGGATTTTACCAAAAGTCTTAGTAAATATTCTTTTTCTGGTCCAAGACTCAACATGAGATCCCAAGATCATTGATTCTGATACCAATTTAGACTCTTCCAATCCCTAACGGGTCATAGTCTCCCTTGTCACTTGTGATTTTGACACTCTGAGAATGCAGGTTAGTCTGTAGAGAGCCCATTCATCTTGTCGGCTGTGGTGGTGTTTTCTATCATATGTGAGTTTCCGGTGTGGTGTTGTCTGATGTTTCCCACAGTTAGGCACAGAGTATACACTTCTGCAAGAATAATGGAGAAGGGGCCAGAAATGGCTCCATGGGGAAAGTGTCTGCTCTGTATGCATGAGGACCAGAGTTCAGATCTCCAGAAGCCACACAATGCTGACCATAGTAGTGTGTGTCAGTAATTCCAGTGCTTCATTGAGCTGTGAGGTTGAGAGTGGAGATAGTCCACTGAAGCTCATTGGGCAGCTAGCCTGGCAGTGATGGTTAACAGACCCTACCTCAGCTAAGGTGGAAGGAAAGAACTAACAGCTATGATTGTTACCATCCCCCCTCTCTCTCCTTTCTGTCTCTTCTCTCTCTCTCTCTCTCTCTCTCTCTCTCTCTCTCTCTC
>CM052715.1:47834958-47888728 GCA_028551405.1 Uromys caudimaculatus
GCATTTAATGAGCATTTTGTGGGAGAGACTTTGAGATCATGAAAAGATATTGTTTCCTTCCTCCTTTTGTCTGATAATGTCAACATCTGGATCATTCTTACAGTGATGGTTCTCTCACAAATGGAGATTTTCTGTTAGTAAAGTTGGTTGAATCATAGCTCTTATCAAACAATGGGGCAAAAATGAAAAGATCCAGCTGTTTATTATCATCTAGGACACTGTAATTAGGATTATGAGGTCAAGCTTTCTTAACCAGAGAGAGCCAAAGGTGTAAAGGGGGGCAAGTGGAGTCCTAATCACACTGGTAATTCTAGGGACATGCATTCTCATAAAGACAGATGACTTCTGCCTGCTAAACCTCTGCTGCCATGATAGAACTGGTACTGCCTGTCCACCTCTTCCCTGCTATTGGGAACATTTGGTTTCTATGAATGTCTGAGGCTTCAAAGCAGCATGACCACAGAACCAGGGGATTTTCATAAGAAAGGTCACTGGTGCCTGATAGCAGATTATCTGGGTGGGGAATCACTCCATCCTGCTCCCCATCTTCCTGTGCCAGTATCTCTTCTCAGATCAGCATGGAAACCAGTTATTTGGTAGGGCCCACAATGGCCCAATAGGTTTGCTGCTAGACCTTGAAGAGTGAAAGAATCATTACTGGGTTGAGGAATATTATGGTTTATATATGCTTGGCCCAGGGAATGACTCTATTAGAAGGTGTGGCCTTGTTGGAGTAGGTGTGGCCTCCTTGGAGTAGGTGTGTCACTGTGGGTGTGGGCTTTAAGACCCTCATCCTAGCTGCCTGGAAGCCAGTATTCTACTAGCAACCTTCGATGAAGATGTAGAACTTTCAGTTCCTTCTGCACCATGCCTACCTGGGTGCTGCCATGTTCCCACCTTGATAACAGGCTGAACCTCTGAACCTGTAAGCCAGCCCCAATTAAATGTTGTCCTTATAAGAGTTGCCATGGTCATGGTGTCTGTTCACAGCAATAAAATGCTAAGACAGAAATTGGTACCAACATAGTGGGGCATTCCTGTGACAACTTGACCATATTTTGGGGAGGACTGTGGAAGGACTTTGGAACTTTGGCTAGAAAAGCCATTGGGGGTTAAGAGCTCTATAGGATGTTGTGTAGGAGCTTGGAAGATAATGTTGAGAATGGTGCAAACAATGGAGGCTTGGCTTGTGAAATTTCAGAGCGAAGATTAAAGACTCTTATCAGGGCCATTGCTATTTTGATTGAGAAGATTCTGTGGTTTTGGTTAGCTGGGACTGAAAGATCAGCTGTGATTAACAAGATACCAGAACTACTACTTTGCATTACTGGGAGGATTGATGCTGGTTAGCTGGAGCTAAGAAATTAGTAGTGATTAAGAAGAGACCAGCATCACTAAGGTGAAATCTTCTGGGATTTCTGAGAGCACAGAGAAGCTGTATTCCAGAGACAGCTGCAGTTATAGCAGCCAGACTTGTTAAGGTATAAGAGTGACCCAGGTGATATTGGTTTTGAAACATGAAGGGGTAGCAGCCAAGGCTTGGCACTGTGAGAGGCCAGGAGAGGCCATTGGTGAAAGTGCAGCCTCAGTGGCAGCTGAAGGCCCAAGACTGAAGGGGTCATGCATAGAAGTTGAGGCTTAGCCCCGTGAAAAGAGCCTAAGAGAGGCTATTTGTGAAAGTGCAGTCCAGTTGCAGCAGAAGACAGCAGTGTTTTGGAGACGCCAGTACCATGAGATGACCACCAAGAACAGCAGCAGCAGTGGAGTACAGGCATCTGGAGCCTAGAAGACAAGGTGTGTGGTACAAAGGGCAGAGCTGGAGAAGTGACTCAAGCCCTTGGAGGAGCCCAGAAGATCGTGACTGGATCCCATACATTGGACAGTTGGAGTTTGATTTTGATTTTGATTGCGACTGTGCCCTGATATTTTTTTCCTCGTGAAGTACTAAAGTATTTTAGTGAAGCCCACAGTTAAGAGACTTTTAATTGTAAAAGACTGTGGGACTTTTAAAATTATTTAGATTTTGGGGATAAATAAGAAAATAAGGGTTAAGGCTTAATAATGATGTGTTTGTGTGTCAAGGGATCAATTGTTCTGGCTGGTTTTGTGTGTCAACTTGACACAAGCTGGAATTATCAGAGAAATGAGCCTCCCTTGAGGAAATGCCTCCATGAGATCCAACTGCAAGGCATTTTCTCAATTAGTGATCAACGGTGGAGGGTCCATTGTGGGTGGTGCCATTCCAGGGCTGGTAGTCCTGGTTTCTATAAGAAAGCAAGCTGAGCAAGCCAGGGGAAGCAAGCCAGTAAGTAACGTCCCTCCATGGCCTCTGCATCAGCTCCTGCCTCCAGGTTCCTACTCTGTGTGAGTTCCGGCCCTGACTTCCTTTGGTGATGAACAGCAATGTGGAAGTGTAAGCTGAATAAACCCTTCCCTCCCCAGCTTGCTTCTTGGTCTTGATGTTTTGCCCAGGAATAGAAACCTTGACTAAAACAAGGAGGCAGGGAGAAGGGTATTATTGCTTTACCCAAACTTGCTCTTTCCTTCCTGGCCTGAATTATTTCTTCAGGATCTCCCATTGTGTCCATTTTCTATTATTGCTACAACAAATTATCTCAGTGCAGTAGCCTAGGGCAACACAAATTAATTATCTCATCATTCAGAATAAATCCCAAATCACACTGACTGGACTAGAGCCATAGTGTCAGCAGGGCCATCTCCTTTCAGAGGTGCTAGGACAGAACCTTTTTCTTGTCTTTTCCAGGTCCAGAAGCTTCTGATATTGTTTGGTAACAACTCCTTGCTTCATCTTCAAGCTCAGTGATATAGTATCTGTTCTCTGCCTCTGTTTCTGTTGTCAAAGCCACAGAGCTGGCATTCCTGTTATGAGAACTGATGGGTTTACAGAGTATCCACTAAGACAACTCAAGATAATCCCAAGACCGTTAAATTGCATACGCCTACAGAAGTCACTTTTCTGGGCCTCGGGAGAGGGATCAGTTGGTAAGGCACTTGCTGCTCTAGCATGACTTCCTGTTCTCCAGAATCCACATGAAAGTCAAGCATGGCCATGAACCATGAACATCTACGACCCCAGCATTGGGAGGGCAGAGACACACTGATCTCTGGAGCATAGTGGTTAGCCACTAAACAAAATCAATGAGTTCCATGTTCAGGGAAAGACCCTATCTCAAACATACAAAGTGAAGAGCAACCAAGGAAGACATAGATATTGACCTCTGACCTCTACATTGCACCTGTACATGTATGTGCATGCACTCTGACATACATGCACATACATGTACAAATGCAGACATAATCCCATGTTCCAGGTCAGATTTCAGAGATTCCAATATTGAGCCTCACATTGTCTTGGGCTTGCTGTTTGTCTTAGTTCACATTCTACTGCTGTGATAATGACACCATGATCAAAAGAGAAAGAAAGTATTTATTTGACTTACATGTCCATACTACAGGGCATCATTGAGGAAAGCCAGGGCTGGAACTCAAGACAGGAACCTGGAGTCAGGAACCGAAGACCACAGAAGAACATTACTGATTTGTTTGTTTGTTTTTTCCCCCACGACTTGCTCAGCCTGTGTTTTTTTGTTTGTTTGTTTGTTTGTTTGTTTTGGGGGGGTGGTTTGGTTTGGTTGGTTGAGGTTTTTTATACAACCTATCCAGGAGTAGTACTACCCACAATGAGCTCAGTCTTCCCACATCAATTATTCATCAAGAAAATGCCCTACAAATTTGCCTTCCACTGTATATGATAGATGCATTTTCTCAGTTGGGAATCATCTTCCCAGGTAACTCTAGCTTGTGCTATGTTGACAAACCCCACCCAGGACACTGCTTTACCAGAGGATGAAAATCGCAATGACTTAAATACAAGGTGTGGATTTAATTCTGTTTCACAGGAACTTCAAGGCCCTAATGCCCCGACCATCATCCTGAGCATTGGTATTGAGGGTATTTTTTTTCACTCAATCTCTCTCTCTCTCTCTCCCTCCCTCTCTCTGTACTACATCATTTGTGTGAGGTCAGAGGATAACTTTCAGAAGTTGGTTGTCTCCATATGGGACCAAGGAACTGAATACAGGTTATGAGACTTAGTGGCAAGTAGTTTTGCCTACTTGAGTCACCTCAATGGCCCTATGCTTTCCATCTTCTTCTATGGGGGAGGGGTGGATTGGAATTAAGGCATAGACTCAGACTTCTGTGTAGCTGAGAATGACCTTGAGCCCCTGTTGCTCTTATGTGTGTCTCTCAAGTGTTGGAACTACAGTTTGGTGTCACCACATTAAGCTTTTTAATTTTTTAAATCTTGTGTCTCTGTCCTCATCACATTTTTTTTTAATGGTCTCATGTGGCTACTTCTGCTCCACCATCATGTCTGAATTCTGTACAGCAGGAAGATGCATGGGAAGGAGATTGTAAAGCCTCTCTTTGTCTTGTATAAAGTCAACTTACAACTAGTTAGTCACATAGCTGTAGCCAGCTCAAGGAATGCTGGAAAATGGCTGGAACCATGTGTCTAGTTAAAATGTCACTAAGGAGGAAGTAGAAGAGACAAAGAAATGTCCCCACCAAAACAGGCAAGAGGGCATAGGAGACTTCTGTCCAATTTAACTGGTGCAAATGAACAAACCAAGCAAAATGTGAGATTTATCCATGACTTGCTATGGAGGATCCAGGGTCAACTCTGAGAGGGACAGACAGACATCCTGCTTTATCTAACTGACATCGTCCCCACATGTACCGTGGCCAGGCAGAAGGAGTAAGTATGGAGAGCCAAGTAGAACTGACCTGTTTCCTGGCTCTTCTGTCTGATAGCTGTGTGACTCCCTTTGTGTCTTCATTCCTTATTAAAGTGAGAATGACATCATGGACTGTGAGTGATCTTGTGAGCAGTAAATGAAACAGTATTTGTGAACAACCCCGGCCAAGGTCTAACATATAGTTGGCACTCAAACTATGTGGTTGCAATGTCCACCTACTCCTCTATTGATGCTCTCAAGTCTTAGAGACAGGTATGTGTGATTCATATTATATTACTGGGCCTTTCAGAGCAAAGTCTTTGAAAAATAGAGGAATGATTTGGCTCTACCACTATCCTGCTATAATTTTTGTGTTTGGAAATTCGTTAAGAATTCATTTTGATGAATCACAAATGCATGCACCATGAAAAACAATTAGCATTAATAGTGTAAAAGGAGATCAATAAATAGATTCATTTTTAAACTGTAATAATTTATTTGCTTCCTGACTTTTGGGAAATACTGCATCTTCGGGTGACACACCGATCATTAAATAGCCAAACTGCAATGATCTGTGGGAGGAAGTGGATTTCCAGGAGGCAGACCTCTTCAGCAACCCTGCGCCAGTGCCAGCCTTCAGCTGGGGTAGCAGCACCAGTGAACGGTGCTGTGATGTGCAATCTGGTGCAGCTGTGCGTGGCTCTCCGCTGTCTTATATTCTAGTGCAGTCTACTGGAGGGAAATGTTCATGAAGCCAAATGCCTGTAATAAGGATGATAAACATGGTATTCATTATAAAAGGAATGGGGACACGAAACCCTACTGATGACCAACCTGCTGAGGCCCTCCTTGGGTTACCAAGAATAGAAAAGCACAAGATTGCTTGTCTGAGGTGAAGAAACTGGAGGGAATTCTAAAAATGGATGTGGGGGGATGGACCAAATGAATGGGGAGAGCCGGAAGCCATTAGGGATGGAGAGGAGGAGACTGAAGGAATTTGTTTGTCACATGATGGGAGAACAAAGGACTGGCTGCCATCATAGCTTCTCGCTGCCAATGAAGGCTGATGGCACCTGAATACCCAACCGGTAGCAGCCCCTTCGCGCAGATGAAGGGAAAACTTGTTAGTGAATAGGGGCAGAGAGGTCATGAGAGAAACGACTCTAGCTTCTTTGCAGTCCCTGTGGGATGTCATGTTGATAGCTGTGGGTAGAGAAAGCGTGCTTGCTGGGCAGTGGCACCAAACCAGGGGTAAGGAGTATAGACAGCTAGACCAGGAGATTCTTGAGGTCTCACAGCTTTGAGCTGAAAGATGCCTGGTTTAGAGGTAGCAGCAGATGGCCATCAGTGTCCGTCCCACCCACCAGGCCTTGGGCCAGGGGCCAGTGCAGATTACATTTTAAGGTGATAGTCATCTTTGACCTTTGGGACCTCCAGGGCCACTGGTCATCCATCTTAGAGCTGCTGACCAGCAACCTCTGGGCTATTTTTATGACCAGCAAACATTGCCCATTGATTGAATTGATTGAAATTGCAGCTGGCTTGTGGGGGAAGGATGCCTGCTTCCCAGGGCCGAGGTTGCAGCTTTGCATTCTGTTACTATTGTTGACTCTTTCGTCTCCTCTTCCCTCTTCAGCATGAAGCATGTGTGGAAACAGAGCATAACTGGAGACACGTACCTTGAACACACACACACACACACACACACACACACACACACACACACACACAGAGACATATACACAATACATACATAATACACAGGCACACAGAGTGAGAGACACAAATACATATACACACAGGCACCAGATACACACACACACACAAATACACACACACACAAACATACACACACAGAGACATATACACATACACACACAGGCACACACAGACACATAGAAACACAAAAACACACACATATACACTCACAGGCACACATACAGACACAAATACACACACACACACACACACATCTTAACTAGTAGATTTCCTGCCATGGTAATTATTTTTCTATCAGAATTTAAAGTGATTCTCAAAAGTCAGTGGAGAATCCCAGAGGTATGTTCAATTCAGAGGAAAATACACACACATACATATGCAAGCACCCACAAGAAGGGGTTAAGATACGGGAACAAATGTTGAGATATAGAAATAGAGACGTAGGAACAAACTAACTAAAAAAATGTATAAAACTTCCTTTCAGGTGTGGTCGAGTGAGATTTGTACAAGGCAGCTGAGATGGCAGAGTAGTTTACTGTGCTCACCCTGCTGAGACCCACAGGCTCCGTGCTTCATCTCCTGCCCTGCCTGGAAGCTGCAGCTGCCTCGCAGGGGTGGTAGATCCTGACTGGACCTCCCCACTGCCCTCCCTGAAGAAGAAACAAGACACACCAGCTCCCTAGCAGTATGAGGTCAAACTAGATTATAGGTTCTTTATTCTCCAGCACCCCCAGTGGTTCAGCCTTTCTGAATGGACTCTGGCTGACTGCGTTTACAAAAGGAAGAAGTTTCAACAGGAAAGCAACTTCCAGCTTCCACAGTTGGAAGTTCCGGATCATCGGCTTTCCTGACCTTGCAGATGGCTGGAGCTGTTTTACTATACCACGCTGATGTCCGCAAGCCCTGTTGTGATGTCCGTGATACCCTGTCACACAGATAGTCGCTATCTCTGAGCTTCTCTGTTTTGGCCTTCAGACTGGTTTATGCCTGCTGCTCTCCAAGCCCAGGACTGAATCTCTCTTGGAATGATTTTCAGGGGTACCAG
The DNA here is from genome assembly GCA_028551405.1 of Uromys caudimaculatus. NCBI lineage: Eukaryota > Metazoa > Chordata > Mammalia > Rodentia > Muridae > Uromys > Uromys caudimaculatus. The sequence goes on from CM052715.1 coordinate 47,842,483, forward strand.
CAAGTCTCACTCTGGGTAACAGATGAATATGTTCTAGAAGGTGCACTTCTGTTCTCACTGACAGCCCACATAAGATGACAATGACAAGAGGCCTGGTGAGAAGATAAGTCCCAGCCTTGGAGGGGACATAAGGAGAGACCATTGGTCCCTGAGAAGTATGCTCTGGTGGCCTCTCCACTCCTATCCTCTTACTTTTCCCCTGACTTCACCAAGGCACCAGGGGGAGGGGAATTTCCAGGGAGCTGAGCTCTTCCACCTTCCCAGATGCCATTCCTACCCTGCCCCTCGGTTCTGTGTCAACCTTACAACACACATCAGACTCAAGATGTCTGCCCAGGAGTAAGCCCTCTGAAGGCACACCAACAAACAGAAGCAACCACAGGGCCAGTGGACATGTCTGACTCCATCATAATTGGAAGACATCTCTGAAGCCCTACATCCTGCCTCAGACCACCCTTCCAAGGAGAAGGAGGTCCTCCTCCAGCCCCAGCTTCTGGGGAAGGGGCACATTGAGGGATGTTGTGATCCTCTGGGAGGCCCTTTAGCAGGGAAGGGTCACTGGGAAACTTCTGCATCATGGACTCAGTGAGGTCAAGACTCGCATGGTGGCTGCAGGTGAACTACTGTGAACTACTGTGGCTAGCTTACAAGGTCCCCAGACACCAGCCCTGGCTTGAAGAGAAGTATTTTGGTTGTCCCTTTTGATCACATGAGATTGGCCTTTGTAAAATCCAAACATAACCACCACAACAACAATAAAATAACATAAACCAACCAAAACAAAACAAACAACAAGAAAAACCCAAAGAACTTTCAAAAATATTTTGCTGTTTGTTGGTTTTCCTTTCCATTAATAAAAATTATATTTAATTTTTTGAGTGCTGAAAAGATGGGTACTTAATGCTTGCTTTATTACTCTATTTACTCCAGTGTGTTAGAAATATTCGGGCTAACATATCACATGCTTGCCTCTGGCAGCCCCTCCAGTGTGTCTCCAGCCTGCTTCTGTCTACAGCCATGGTACTGTTGGCCTGTTGGCTAGACAATCCTTTCTTATGCAGTGTATAGGATGTTCTCTTGCATCCCCAACTTCTGTTACTGGGTGTCTCTAACTCCCTCAGCTATGACAACCAAAAATGTCTCTAGGCCAGTGGTTCTCAACCTTCCTCATGCTGTGATATGGTGACCCCCCCCAACCATAAAATTAGTTTAATTGCTACTTCATAACTGTATTTTTGTTACTATTACGAATCATAATGTAAATATCGGTGTTTTCTGATGGTCTGAGGTAACCCCCATGCAAAGGTTGTTCGGCTTCCAAAGGGGTCATGACCCACAAGTTGAGAATTACTGCTCTGGGCATTGCTAGTATACTCTGGGGGATGGGAGTACCAGATTTGGGAAACACTGTTCTGAGGTATAGCGAGTCTCTTCAGACTGTTCAGGACAGAAAGCACTACCTCCAATGGTCTATTTTTTCCCTTTCATCTGTAAAATGGGTATAAAACCTGAGCCCGTCAAGCTGTGATGTGACCATCTTTATTAAGTAAGAATTATTAGAATTTAAGACATTGTCATTGAAATATTAACCCCTTAAGAACATGGATTTTATCAAGTCCCTCCACTGCCAGTCAGGCGATGGAGAATGGACAGGAAGGAAGAGGCGGTGCATTCATGGTGTTATCCTGGTCCCTTTGTGCTGACCTGGGCCCCCTGGACTCCTTGAGAACATTCAATGAGCTGTACTGGGCCCTGTGAGCTGGCCTGGGGCCTCTGGACTCCCTCAGCTCCAGAAGTCAATACAATCGATTCCTCCATGGCCTTTAACCTCTGCAGCAGGGCCGTCATGGGAGAATGGTATCAAACCCGAGTATGTACAAATCCATAGAGGCCTGTGGGAAGCGCCTTGTGGGGGCTCAGAAATCTGCATTTGAACCAGCAGTTCCTCCCTTTAATTCTGTGAGGCTGCTTTGTCACCTACAACTTGGGACATATGAAATGGCCCAGGAATTGCATCACAGAGACAGGTGGCTTTCAGCTTGACCAGCCCTAAGGACGAGATGAGAAAGGTGTGGAAACCCCCATGCCATTCCCAGTAGGTAGAATACCAGATGCCATGCACTCCCTGGCCAGTGTCTGGCCAGCCATGGTGGTTCTGCCTCTTTCCCAGGATCCAGACCTTATGCTGGGCTGAGTTTAGTGTCTTAATTTTGAGGAAATGGAGCTGTGAAGGGGTCAGTGAGCATTTAAGACCCTTAGTTCTTCTTTGGAGACTACAAAGTGAAGTGCTTACATCTGAGATACCCAGACACAAGCTGGTGGCCCCCAAGTGCACACCATTGCATACACCCAGCTTTTACAAGGGCTAACTGCAGAACTGTTTTAAACAATTCTGGAAACTTGTTAGCAAGCTCTGAGATTCCCCCAAACCCCACCTGTATGCACACTCCCCACTCTTTAACTCCACTGAGAGCTACCTCTGCTTTTTAAAGGCCCTCTGTGAGGGCTTGGTGCCTCTGACAAAGCTTCTTCCTAAGTCTAGTGCAGTCTTTTGTCTATCTTTAAATCAGGTTGTTTGAACTTCTTTGTTTTGTTGTTTGGGTTTTTGTTTGTATTTTTGTTTTGTTGCTATTTAGCTCCATAATATTTCTATTCCCCCAAACCTGCAGCCATTAACAGACTTTCTCACCTTGCTGTCTCTCTCCCCACACCGCATGGCAACTACCAATCTCTTTGGATCTGCCTATTTGAGTTACTTCGATATACCTAGAACCTTAAGAAGGTCTGTTCACACGTAGCTGCGTGTGTCTGAACTTCATTCCGTTCTCCATGAATACAACCTACAAACTATACTTTAACGACCCAAGGAGCATAAAACACACCCCCAAGACTGAAGGGAGATTAAGGGCAAAGGGCTATGCAACACCCGCTCCCCAGAAAGCACAAGCCTGGAACAGGATCAGGGAGGGTCTTCCGGAGGGACAGAGACAGGGGTGGGGCGATATTCAAATGCAGTTGGCATCCTGGATACATGACACAGCAAATTAGACAAGGTCAAAAAGCACCTAGGATCCCAGATGGGACTGACACCATAGTTTTAGAGGCATCAGTCATGAGGACAGGTGGGTGGTAGTGACTGCCACTAGTCTTTGGGTGTAGGTATGATTTGAGAATAGTATCTCTCGGGGGAGCATCTCCTCATTGCCTGCTCATCTTCACTGGGTTTTTATAACAGAGGAGGCCCAGGCAATCTAAAGCAGGCAACATTCCTATAAATTAGACCTCAGGGTAAGAGAAGCAGAACAGTCTCCAGGGTCATTTCATTCAGCTCCTTATTCTTTGGATGAGAAACCCAATGAGAAACCCACGGTGTCAGTTCTACCGTGATCCAGCTCACCCATAGCTAAGGGCGGTCTGGAGCTCCAATTCCTCAGGAATTTTTCAGTCTCATCAACCCTAGTCTCCTCCCATGACAAACACTCTGTAATGGTGTCTTTCCTATCTTAACAATGCATCCAAAGATCACATAACCTGCCGCTATACACAATAACCAATAAAATGTCATGTGAGAGATATCATCATGAAGTAATTCAGTACGGAGACAGGCGAACACCTCTGTTCAAAGATTCATTAACATTTTAAATTATGGGTATGCATCTCTGTGCGGGTATGTATGCAGGGTACAGGTGCTTGCAGAGGCCAGAAAGTACGTCAGATGCCCTGAAGCTGACACTGGATCCCCTGAGGCTAGAGTTACTGTGTGGTTGTGAACCACCCAGTCTGGATGCTGGGACCAAATCAAGTCCTGTGCCAGAATAATATTATACACTCTTAACCCCCAAGCCATCAACTATGCTTAAATGAATATCCCCATATAGAGGCAGACGAATAGAGAACTGTTGTCTTGGTGACTTAAATAGACAAGTGTTGTGTGATTTTTATCTGAAACGGCAATGACACTTTGTAAAGACAAAATGTATTGTCCAATGTGAAGGGAAAATAACGCCTAAGTGTGAGCCCAGGATATAATAAGAGGTGGAGATAAACTTGTGGTGCTTCCCACAGGAGGGCAGACTCGGGGAGTCTGAGGGAGGGAGAAGCACACATGACAGGGATTTTAGGAAGCCAGGCAGATAATGCCTTTATAGGGGCATTGGTCAAGATTCCTGTGTAAGTGTAGATGCAGACATGGAACAGAGGGAGACCCTGCCAGTCCAGGGAGGAAGCAAACTGCACAACAGCTGTCCTTCAGAGGGACGGTAGTAGACCTCTGGACCGCTGAGTCACCCTGAGCTCCTCCCTCTCCTACTCACGTTTTTGGACACCTGCTCTTTTTCCTTTTTGGGATTGTGAGTCCCCATCATGCACCATGGTTGGGTTCCTGGTCCGTCTGGAATTGGCACAACACTGACCGTGTGAGGCGATTATGCTGGTCTGTTGTGACCAACAAAGTGCATTAAATGAGTTGCTTGCTAACTCGTGATAACATTTTCTAGAGCCAGGAAACAAAATACACAAAGTAAAAAAGAGGCTAAGAAGGTAGGTGTACATTCAGACGTGCTCCGGTTATCAGTACAGGGCATTCTTGGGATCAGGAACTCCAGGCCTCTCTGGCAGACTGAGGGGTCATTCCTGCCTCCCTGTGATGAGGTCACAGGCTGTGAGGACCTCAGCCCTGGCTCAGGCATGTCCGTGTCAGCACAGCTGACTGCATTCGCAGCGGCTCTGTGCTCTGTCCAGCCCACCCCCTTCGCTACCCTCCACCCCCTCCTGTCCCAACAATCCCCGTGTCACTGCCCAGGAGCATGGATGGTCCTTTGTCTCTTGCTGCCTCTGTGCATTCTCCAGTGGGCACAGCAGGCGACTTGCTGCAGGGCCTCTGTCCCAGCCGGGATTACTGGTCTGCGTGCAGCAGCAGATGGTAGCTCTTAGAGCCAAACTCCACTCGCCGCTTTGAACATCTTGAAAAGATTTCTTTAGAAGTTAAACTTGGCTGGGAATGACAATATGGTTCCGTCTGTGGCTTTGAAAAGGTCTCTGGGTGGGGTGAAGGGAGTGGCAGTTTCAGAGCCCCCGCCCCCTCCTGCCTGGATTTGGCTCTTGTTCTCAGAGGCCGCTTTTCTTATGTCTTGTGGCCCCTTGTAGCTCCTGAACTTTGGCTCCATTGTTTGAGAGTCACACTGGCTTCCTGTGCCTGTGCTGCTGCAAGGCCACTCTGTGTCCAGAGCTGTCCCAGCCTGGCATGTTTTGATGTCTCTGGGCAGCTAGGGAACCCCATGGGGCAGGGGCATGTTGACGCCCCGGGATGGTTTTTGCCTTCCCTTCAACTGTGAGCCTCAGACATTTGAGATTTGAGACCCAAATCCTCTGGCATGAGCCTGGACCAAGTGACAGCTTCTGAAATCTTGGCGCTCATGCCTAATTGTCCTGGAATAATGCCCTCCAAACCACTGTTCCAGCCTTGCACCATTTAATGAATCCTTTGAGGGACAAAGGGTTTGATCATTTCTGAACTCGGATAACATTTCCCTTGCCCACCCCTGCCATTTTCCTGCCTCAATTTGGCCATGCGAAACTCTGCCCAGGAAGACCCAACTCTCCCCAAAAGGAGCCCTCAGGACTGTCCCAGGGGTGAGTGAGGTTTTAAATTAGCAGAAAAAGAATGCGGAGCTTAGCGCTTGGCCAGATTGGCCCTGTCTCTCACAGGAGCCTCCGAAGCCAGCACAGGCCATTTATGAGATGTCAGGTGGTCTACAGATGGGAACACAGCATTATTGATTTTTACTAGCCTGCTAAAACCGAAAGAAAGGGGGAAAAAAAAAACCTTAAGAGCTCCTGGTGAAGCTTTGTTTCCTAAATGATGACTCCAAGGCTCATAGTTTGTCAGAGGCAAATGTAAAATATCGGGACTGAAGGCGATATAATAAAATGAAATATTCTTAGAGCTATTAACTTCAGAAAGGAGCAGCAGCTCTCCGCTCTGGCTTGGGGTTGTGGGGTGGGAGAGAGCCACAGAGGGCAGGGCAGAGGAAGGCAAAGAACAAAACCTGCAGCTCCAACCTCCAGGCAGCTTCTTTGATAAGATTGCATGTGGATATGACGAAATGAATCCCAGTGGCTCTAACTAGAAACAGTCCCTCTGGAGGCAGCAATGGGGACTGTGCTCCTTTGGCCTGGTGTTCTCTCTACCTAAGTACATGCCCTAGGGAGTGTGAACAGTTTAGGGTCAGGCTTTGAGCTATCTGGGTGGAAATCCAGAGTCCTAGGCCTCTGATTACCCTACCTCCACTACTTAGATAGATGCTTTCTGCTGCCCATCTTCCCAGCAGCCCGGCTGTCTTTATTGCACAACTTGGGTATAGTTGCTTCTGCTGAAGCATCTGGGCTTCTGGTTGGAATGTATAGACAGATGCAGTTCCTGGAGCCACTTCACAGATCACGTGTTCTGGTTGGGTCGTTTTTCTATAAATACTTGACCTTAGGCAAAACCTGTCCAGAAAATCCCCCCAGCTAGCTCATAAAGATGTCTCATGAGGTGTCTCCTAGAAACAAGGGTCCTGTTTGGTGGCTGGGCCACCAGGTCCCCTTAAGTGTGACAGCATGCACTTGTGTGAGTGTGCATGTTCATGAACATGGGAGTATGTGCATGTGTATGTGTGTGCGTGCGTGCGTGCGTGTGTGTGTGTGTGTGTGTGTGTGTGTGTGTGTACAATTTTTATATGCTTGTTGGATTGAGATAGGGATGATATTTTGATTTGTGGAAACTTCCAAAACTGTGCAGTAGGCATTGTGGCACTGTAGAAAGTATATGAGTTGATTGATCGACCTCTTTGAAATTAAAAGGGCATGGTGCTGTGAGTCCTGAGGCCTAGGCTCTGGCCAATGGATCAATTAGCAAATATCTATTGAGCTTAGAAAAATGCTGGATTGTGCACTTTAGCAGATTCATAGAAACATACATTTCCCTGCCTCACATGACAGAAATGTTCAGGGAAGTCACCAATAGCTTGAGTCCACAAACTGGGTCCTGAAATAATAGGACCTCAGATTAGAGTGGAGTGTGGAGAACCCTTGAACAAGGGAGCTGCCATTAGCATCCAGTAGAATGTCCTAAACTCTAGCTCAGGGCTATTGATAGGCAGGACAGTTCTACCTTTCCTAACAGGTAGTGTGGGCTGTACTCTTGGGTTACCAATGGACCCAGTGAAATTTAGGTCCACCTCTCCTCCAACTCTCTTTTCTGTCAGGTGGGCTAGACAGTGGCTCATAATGCTGGAATTAAGCAGAAAAAACCTGGGAACCTGCAATCTTCATGTCTCAGAAACTGCTTGTATCAACACCACTGACTGTAATCCAACAAACAGTAAGGAGCCATGAAGTGATTTGCTGAAGGCTCCATAGTCATCATCTATTTAACTCTGAATGTCTCCAGCACCCACAATTGGCTTGTTGAGGATGTTCCTGCTCAGAGAAGTGACAGAATCTTTTCTAAGGATATACCTACCCACAGTATTGGACTTTACAGTGGTCCAAGATAAAAAGTTTAGCAACCCAAGTTGTGCTTGGTCTATGTTCGTGAAGTCTGTTTAGCATTTATTTAGTGTTAAGAGCACTGGCCATTACAATAGACATATTAAATATGAACAAAGTATATGCCAGAGCCCTTTATAAAGTTGCAGTTGGAGACAGGATTGCTCTATTTCTATGACCGAATCCTGTGTCATCAATGGTTGGTGGTGTCTGCTCAAACCTCACAAGCATTTGAGGGAAGAAGCTGTAGCTATCTGTAGTATAATACACTAAGACAGAAGACTAAATTGTCAGTCTTGTGATCTTTAAGGCGACCTGCCAGAAAGACAAATGGTGTTCAAAATAATAATTTTTACTACTTTAGAGGTTTAACAAATGAATTGAGATTCAAATCTTGGCTGTCATAACCTCGCACACAACTTCAAGGTGAAGATGGAATTCCTCTCTCCTCTGGTAATGGAATCTGCATGGTCAGGGTTGGTCAACTCTCAGGAATGATGGTGATCACTCAGAAAGACACGGGCAGCATGGCGCACTGTGTGCATCTGTTCAGAATTCCTCCTATGAATAATTTCGGAATTTATGTAACATCAAGATTTGACTTGATGCTGGGTGTACTGTTTATGACAAAGTCAACATCTATAGAAATAATTCCGCTTTCAGCTATAGACCAAAATAAATCACTACAGAGGGAGTCAAAAGAGACCTCCAATAAGTAAGTTTGCTGTATCTCCATTTTCACGAGAGAATTATGGAGGCTTTAGGAATTTCAAGGCAAACTCTCCTCCTGCCTTCTTTTCTCTACCCTTGCCCCTGCCTCGTTAATGGTTACTCTCTCACTGTAACCAAGGTAACCAGGGTCTAAGCAGAAAGGACCCCTCTCTGTCAGAGGCTGGATGCTCAGCATGGGTTAACCCCAGAGGGGACCTGAATGACCAGCAGTACAGAATCCCTCTCCTCACATCTGCCAGGGCTGAGTGACAGCTGAAAGACTGGATGTGTCACCAGGAGACAGAGGAGGACCCAGCACGCAGGAGATTCTTATCACTTTTGTGAGCACCTCAAATTACAGACATTAGGTCCAGGGCTTTGTTTAGCAATACGTGCCACAGCAATTGGCGTTTGTTCATTGATTAACATGAATGCATATTGTAGCTGGTGTCTCAGGATACATAATTTGTGTCAAAGGGTTGCCTTTGTTCCTGGGGATTCTTGAGGGAAATGTGGAAGACTGAAAATAGCCTCGGCATGAACCCCACCCCCTGAGCCTCAGCATTTGAGGTCAGGCAGCAGTTAGATTCTCACAGACCAGGAGACAGCAGACAGTAAACAAGCAAGTTCCAGTGTAGACAGTATGGGTTGTCTATGTCTTTGTCATGAGAGGTGGTGGGGAGTTGTGCTATACGCCCTGACCCTCCCAGGTCCGGCAATGCTGGGCCGTACCCAGCAGATGCCAATAGCAACCCTTACCCAAGTTTCAACAACCAAAAATGCCTGTATTTGTTACATCTGCTGCATGTCCTGGAGTAGCACTCCAGGGAGGCAAAGTGTGTGGGACTTGCAGAAAACAAACAAGCAAACAAACAAAAAACCAAAAAACACCTCTGGCCAGAATAGAAAACAAGCAAGTTAGGAAGCCGCTATGATCTCCCAGTGACCCAACAGTTCCCTGCCATGGACTAATATAATTTTCACAGTAGTCCTCATAAGGGGGTGCTTCTCTGCTTTTTTTCTCCCCTTGTAGATTTGTTTATTTTATATGTGAGTGAGTGCTTTGCCTGCGCATATGTGCACCACATTTCTGCCTTGTTCCTACAGAGGTCAGAAGAAGGTGCTGGATCCTGTGGAACTGGAGTTAAGAATGGATGCCAGCCACCATGTGGGGGTCTGGGAATGAACCCAGGTCTTCTGCAAAAGTGAGATAGATCAACCACTAAGCCAGTTAATTCTCCACTGCATGCTTTTCTCTTTTCCCGATGAGGAAACTGAGGCAGAGAAGTTAAGTCATTTGCCAGAAGCCAAAAGGCTAACTAGAAGCAAGACTGAGAGCATTCCTTTTACCTCTCTCCCTCATCCTTCAATATCTAAGAGCTTAAGAGACATCGGTGGCCTCGATCGCCCAGGATCTGGGTTCTCACACTGGTTCTGCTCTTTCTCTGGGGACACTTTTATTGCATTTGCTGCAGCTGTGTCCACTGCAAGGTATGCCACCAGTCAGCTCTCTTGCACAAAGTGCTTAGCACAGGAACAAAGATAGCAGCACCTGACTTAAGACATAATCACTCTTCCCATCATGCACCACAAACCTTTCTTGAGGGAATTGGGATAGACTCTGATGAGGTTTGACCTTCGATGCCCAGCCCCTTCTCAGCCTGACACATTGCCCTGGGGAAAGTGTGCCTTTGTCCAAAGGTGCCACTGTAGAGTCTAGTCTTTAACCTCTCCAACTTGAGCCATGTTTACTAAATAAAACTGCTGTGCAGAATCCAGGCCTCCAGGGAGTAAGGCAAGGTGGAAGAGCAAAGGTCAAGAAGCAGGGTCAAAGGGCTAAGACCCTGGGGGAAACAGGAGATTAAACATCCCCTTTTCAAATCGGGAGCTTTGGATAATTAATTGTTCCCCAAACACCGAAAGCGCTCGCTGGCTCGCACTGACCATCCTGGGCAGCTGCTGTTCCTTTCTTGCTCCTCATTCTCCTGGCAAGATGCCTTTCCCTAATACCAAGGTGCAATCTAGTCCCAGGAGGGGATCATGGCTGTCCCCACGCAATTGTCCTCTTATCCTTTCAGTGGAAGTTTATTACCCACACACAGGGTGGACCCTGGAGTTACTAACCCTGCAAGTGTGAAGACAGTGGGGGGGTGGGATTACGTCATACTGGGGTCGTCCAGGGTCCATGGCCACTTGCAACACTGTCCTTATGTCACTTATCATTCAGGCTACCTGGGCTACCCTGAGTTTGGCTCATTCCCAGCTTCAGTACTGGAAACAGCTAGGGTGACCAACGAGGGTGTAGTGGCTAATCTCCTGTGGCATACCCATGGGGAAGGCTAGGGATTTGTTCCTTGAAGACTTTAAAATTGCTCTTCACCCTGTGCCACCATTGACAGGCATGTTGACCATGAACATGAAACAGCCCGTCTGCAGGAATCTTTACTGGCTGCACGCTGACATCTTTTCCATCCATCAGTGAGATCCTGTTTTACACTTGCTAAGACTGGTTTTTCAAGACCAGTGCAGTTGGGTTTCTGTTCCAGGGCTTCTGCAAAGGAAAGAGACCCCAAACAGGGAAACTCTCCATCCAGGGTCTCAGCTTGCTAAGTTCTGGGAGCAGCCAGCTGGGGCAGACACCTCGTGGAAGATGCTGGGGCTGAAGCCAGTTCTGAAACTGTCTTGAGAGGTCTCCTCTGGTCACTCTTTGGTCAAGTGTGGAGTGTGGGATCAGCATCAGGTGTTACAAGAGGCTTCAGTGTGTGTGTGTGTGTGTGTGTGTGTGTGTGTGTGTGTGTGTGTGTGTGTGTGTGTGTGCAAGCGCGCGTGCGCACGCACGTACTTGAACAAGCCTTCCAAGTGCTCCAGGAAGGACATAAAAAAGACTCTTAGCCTCCCTTTCTTCTTCCTGAAAGGGTCGATGATGAGCCTCCGTTTTTTTGTGTCTGTGATAGCCCTGCTGTGAAGTACACTTAAGAAATCACAGTTTCTAATATTCTATAAATCATTATTCTAGCCTGCTCCCTACGCCTTCAAAATCATTTATGTGGTGAAATATTTAGCGCTATGCATGTCAGTCTGTGTGCACATGCTGTTGGAAATTGTGCAGAAGTCTTCGGGTGATGAGTAGGTTAGAGGTGTCCCCCCTGCCCCTCCTCCCCTTTGCCCTTTTGTGTACGTGCAGGTGATTCAGTCTGAACTGTTGTCATAGCAGCCTTATGATCTCCTGATCCCCATTTAGCTGAAAGAGGCTGAGTCCTGTGGTGGAGGTGGCTCAGCCTCTTTCTGGCACTAGAAAAGGCCAGTGTCAAAGCAAGTGCGCTTGCATATACAGGACAGGAGGAGGGCCAGGAGGGATGTGTACAGGGACAGAGCTGGCCCGTGAGCAGATCAGTTGGAGATGGTTTTGGAGGAAGCTGCAGAAGTCTTTAGTTCATGTCATCTGGTTTGTACTGTGGCCATTCTCAGTAGAGTCTAGTCGGGTAATGAAGGGGCAAGTAAATTTACATCCTATGGATTTGGGGCTGTGCAAAGAAGACTGAAAGAATTCACATTTCTATGGACTTTCTGCTTTGACAATGAGAGTTTGGGCCTGCTTCCTCTGGCCTTGGTCAAGGCTAGAAGCTCTGGCTCTTTCTAGCAATTTCCACCACTTATTTCCCCTATCCACAGTATATACCCTAACACAGGACTGACTGAGCAGCAGTAGCCAAGATCTCTGAAAGGCAGGGCCTGATAGATTTGCATTGTCTGATCAGTTTAATGTCCCTTCTCCCCAAATACCCATCTCGCCTGCAGAGGTGCTACATTTTCTTGCACGGGCCCAGCTGCTAGCCTCTGACATCCAACACCTAGAGGGTGCTTGTGAAGGTTACAGATACAACAAAAAACTGAAAACCTGTAGTTTTTAAACCATTATGAATTGAGAATGTAAACCTGGAAAATGGACCTGGAGCTACTAATAGACAATCCGTCTGCCCAGCCCATCCAGCCTCTAGCTGAGGCCATTCATATTACACTTGCTTCTGAAAGCAGAGACCTCATCTCGGTCTCTCTCCCACCCCCGTCATGGCCAGGAAAACATGCAGGCAAAAGAAAAAGGCCTGAGAGGCCTATAGCTCTGCATGTCCTGGTGAGACTTTAAGAAGGTGAAGGGTAGTGGCTTTACTTTCAAAGAGTCAGTCCGTTGGCTCTGGTCAAGTGGCTATCAATATGCAAATCAGAGGGACTCCATCATTACTGGATCCAGCATGGAAATATAAAAGTGCCTATCACAAAAGAAAAGCACTTCCCAGCCATGCATGTCCATCGGGCACAGCAGCTGTGGCTGCTGAATGAGAAGCAGTATCGAGCCCAGGAGGGCAGCTTACCATATGTATGAACCCAGTCCACTGCTTTCTCATGGTACATGTTGTCTCCACTGCTGTGTCTGGGACCGTTTTGCTCCAGAGAGGCCTTTCGGGCAACTCTATTTAAAGTTCCAATCTGTAAATTCCTCACTCTTTATCTGCTTTATTGCCTCCGTAACAGTACATTCATAGTTTCATTAGTGTTGCTGTGAGCGAATACCCCAACAAAAGGCAACTTAGAGGAGAAGGGTTCACTGTGGCCCACAGTTGCAGTCCATCACAGCAGAGAAGTCAAGGGGACAGGAACTTGATAGTTGGTCACAGCACATCCACAGTCCAGAGCAGAGAGATGCGTTCCTGCATGCTTCCTACTCAGGTCAACTTTTCTACTCTTCTACATCCGGGACCCAAACCCAAGGAATGATGCCATAAAGGATAGTTTCACAACAGCCACTCCAGTTACTACAGGACGTGCCTAGGGGCTAGCCCAATTTAGATGGCCCTGCTTTGAAAATCTTTTCCATGGTGATTCTAGATTGTATCAAGTTGATGGTTTGAATCAAATCAACCATCAGAAATGGTCACACCCAAACATGCCATGTCCCTTATTTTCTGGTTGGTCTGACTTTACCCTCTCCTCCAGGATGGGAACAAGATCATTTCTGGTTTAGTTTGCTGTTTTGCACTCAAGAATCTAGGATCACGTGTGGCAGGAGCAGGTTGATAATAGTGTGTTGATTGAATAAGTGAGTGAAGGGCATCCTGAGGGAGAGGCTCTTTCTCATTTGATCTCCAGCACTGTGGCTTTGCTCAGAAGAGAAGCCAGGTTCCCTTCCTGTGTCTCCCTACTGATGGTCTTGCCAGGATTTTCCTGGTGGCTATTTTCTCTTGTCTCATGGCCAGCTTTGTTTTATCACATGTTCCAGGTGTGACAAAGACTCCCTGTTGTGTTCACATCTCTGTCTTCCCTCTTCTAGACATGACAACATTAATTCAGAAAAATGTCTCTGCTCCCTGAAGTCCCATTTCTAAAATTCCTTCCCAGGGAAAGGCATAAACAACATCTATCCCTCCTCCTAAGATCCCAATGACAAACCAAGGTATGGTTCTATGAAGCTCACCCCAGAGAACCAGTGAGTTTATTGGGCTTCCTTACAGCCCATAAGCGAGGGATAACTCATGGAATATGGATATTCCCCCTAAAAGGGCTGCACCAGAAAGTATTCACTAGTAAGGATGATGGCTTGCCCACAACTACATAGATGGAGTCCCCCCCCGCCCTTAGTCTTCCATCACATATATGCCCTAACTCTTCTGTTTGTTTAGAGTATGTGTGTGCGTGTTTGTATGATGAATGTTTGCATGTATATGTGATATGTACATGTGTATATAGTATGTATGGTGTACATGTGTGTGTTGTGTTGTGTGTATATATTGTGTGTACTGTATGCGTATGTATGCGTGTGTGTATTTGTGTTGCATGTTTGTATGTATAATGGTATACATGTGTATGGTGTGCTTGTATGTGTGTATGATAGTGTGTGTGATATTGTGGTGTGTATATGGTGATGTGCGTGTATGTGTGTATGCATTCATGTATATATATATATATATATATATATATGGTGTTCGAGGGCATTTGTATATATGTGTGTATGTGTGATGTATGTGTACAGGTGTATACACACAGAGGCTGGAAGAGCACATTGAATGTCCGCCTCTGTTGTTCTTCATCGTTTTCTGTAATATTTTTGAGACAGGTTTCCACTATGCATCCCTGGCTGGCTTGGAACTCAAAGAGATCCACCTACCCCTGGCTCCCGGGTTATGGGATGGATGCTGTAGCAGCCACAGCTCCCACCTTATGTTTTGAGAGACGGTCTTTCACTGAGCCTAAAGCTCACCAATTCTGCTGTGCTGACTGACCATTAAACTCCAAGATCTGCCTATTCTAACCCTAAATGCTGTTAGGTATGCACAGGTGTGCCAGGCTTTCACATGGGCATTATGGATGCGAACTTGGGTCCTCTTGTTTTCATAGTAAGTGGTCAGACTCATAAGTCACCTCTCCAGGCCACCTACAAGGTGTTCTCAAGGTTCATCTGTGTATCAGTATTACATCAATGTATCAGTATTACATCTATCTATCAGCATTATATCAATGTATCAGTATTTCATTTCCTTTGATAAATAATATTTTGTTATAAGCATATTAGACAATTTAAAACTTCTTTAAAAAGCCCATGTAAGTAACAGAGAAAAGGATGGCAGCGGCTAAGAGAAGATGCCAACAGGCAGTTAAAGCATATCTAGAAGTCATCTAGTTGTAAACTGGCTTGAATGGATCACAGTCTCAGGGATGGAGGTAAAGACACGTTTGGATTGATCCTGTTGATGGCATGGGGCTAGGTTTATATAATAAATAAAATAAAGAGGCTTTATTTTAGTACCATTCAAAAACACTATTTATTTTTCTTTTTATGTGTGTGAGTGATTGCCTGTATGTGTGTGTGCACACGACATAGGTGCTTGATGCCTTTAGCAGCATCTGATGCCCTGGAACTGAATTTACAGACTGTTGTCAGTTGCCAAGCAGGTGCTGGTCCTCTTCAAGAGCAGTAAGTTCTCTTAACTGCCCAGCCATCTCTCCAGCCCCTATTATTATGTTTTAATATTTTTAAGATTGTTTATTCATGGAAAAAAGTAGAAAATCAGTCATTCATTTTCTTAGGACTGATTGGCCGAGCACAATATAACTCCATCTGTCACAAGAGGGAATATGGCTTAGTGTAATAGATGGAAAGTGTCTCTGGGGGCACTGAGACATAAACCTGAATTATAAAGGAAAGGCAAAGCCATGTGGCTGTGGTTAGAATGTTTCCCCCTAGAACACTCTTCCACTGCTGGTGGGAGTGCAAACTTGTACAACCACTCTGGAAATCAATTTGGCAGTTTCTCAAAAGATTAGGAATAGTTCTACCTCAAGACCCAGATATACCATTCCTGGGCGTATATCCAAAAGATATTCCACTGTCCCATGAGGACACTTGTTCAACTATGTTTGTAGCAGCTTTATTCTTAATAGCCGGAAACTGAAAACAACCTAGATGCCCCTCAAATGAAGAATGGATAAAGAAAATGTGGTCCATTTACACGACGGAATACTACCCAGCCATTAAAAATAAGGACATCATGAATTTTGCAGGTAAATGAACGGAACCTGAGAATATCATCCTGAGTGAGGTAATCCAGACCCAAAAGGACATGCATGGTATGTACTCACTTATAAGTGGCTATTAGCTATAAAGTACAGAATAGCCATGCTGTAACCAACAGACCCAAAGAAGCCAAATAACAAGGAGGGCCCCAGGGAGGATGGTTGAATCTTTCACAGAAGGGGAAACAAAATAGAGGTTGATGGAAGGAGGAACTGGGTAGAAGAAGGAATGGGGGGCAGGATGGGGGGAGAGCGTATGTAGGGAGAGCAGGGGAGAGAGAAGGGAGGTGGGCAGTGTGCAGTGCAATCTCTAGGATGTGCCAGAGATCTGGGATAGGGAAGGGCCCCAGAAGGTCTATGGAGGTGACTCTAGTTGAGACTCCTAGCAGTGGGGGATATGGATCCTGAAATGGCCACTCGCTCTGGCCAGACAGGACTCTCAGTGGAGGGATAAGGACAGCAACCTACCTACAAAACTTTTGACCCAAAACATGTTCTGCCGACAAGATGTGCAGGGCCAAAAATAGAGCAGAGATGAAGGGAATGGCTAATCTATGACTGCCCCAATTGAGACACATCTCATGGACAAGAACCAATCCCTGACACTATTAGTGATACTTTGTTATACTTACAGACCAGAACCTAGCTTAACAGCCCTCTGAGAGGCTCCACCCAGCAGTCAATGGAAAGAGATACAGAGATCTACAGCCAAGCATTAGATGGCACTTCAGGAGTCTTACAGAAGGGTTAGGAGAAGGATTGAGGGACCCGAACAAGATAGGGACTCCACAGGAAGACCAACAAAGTCAACTAACCTGGACTCTTTGGGGCTCCCAGAGACTGAATCACCAACCAAGGAGTCAGCACAGGCTGGACCTAGGCTCCCTGCACATATGTAGCAGATGAGCAGCTTAGTCTTCATGCAGGTCCCCCATCAACTGGAGCAGGGGCTGTCCCTGAGCATGTTGCCTGCCTGTGGATCCTGTGCTCCTAAATGGACTACCCTGTCTGGCCTCAATGGGAGAGGATGTGCCTAGTCCTGAAGGGACTTGAGGCAGAACCAGAGGGGACTGGGCAGTGGGGAGCAGGAGGGAATAGTAGGGGTTGACACCAAGAGGGGGGCTTCCCCTTCTCAAAAGAGAAAGTGAAGGTGGAAGGGGAGAGAACTTGTGTGAGGGGGTACTAGGAGGAGAGAAAGGGCTGATAGTGGGTTGTAAGGTGAATGAATGAATGAATGAATAAACAAACAAACAAACAAATAAAAGAAACTGAAGGGTGAGCTGGAGAGATGGCTCACTGGTTAAGAGCACTGTATGATCTTCTAGAGGACCCAGGTTCAATTCCAGCACCCATATGGAAGTTCATAATTGTCTGTAACTCCAGTTCTGGGTATCCAACAGCCTTACACAGATATACACGCAGGCAGAACATCAATGTACAAAAAATTAAAAATAAATGAAGAGGAAAGGAGAAGAAAGGAAGGAAGAAGATGGAGAAAGGAAGGAGGAAGGGAGGGGAGGTAATAGGAAGGGAGAGGGAGAAGAGGAAGAAGAGAAAGAGGAGGAGGAGGAAGGAGGAGGAGGAAGAGAAGGAAGGAGGAGGAGGAGGAGGAGGAGGAGGAGGAGGAGGAGGAGGAGGAGGAGGAGGAAGAGAAATCATTATCATCCCAGATCACCCTTGCCTGGAGGCCATACCTTGTTTCAGGTTCCTGTCTCCAGCGACCCCAGTGCCTCCAGTGTCTTCAGTGTTCCCAGCAGCCTACCATCTGTGAGCCCTGGGCATCCCGGTATCCATCATCCTTGGACCAACCACAGACTCTTGCCAGATACCAGCACCTTCCTACTGGGCTTCCCAGTCTTTAGAGTTGAGAGATAACAAATTTTGTTCTATAAAAGTTCTCCACTCTCCAGTGTGGTTATAGGATCCCAAACTGACCAAGACATATCATCCCTATATGTATGTTGCTTCTCTCACAGTGCACATACTGCTGACAATACTTATTGAGTTGAAAGCCTCCAGACACTCAGTTTGTCTGTACCCACATGGCTGTAGACAATGACCATGTTCTCAGGCTTGATCCCAAGTCAAGAAATGAGAGGGGGACTTGTCGTTGTTGTAGTAGATGCTGATGCAGCAGTTGGTCTTGGACTTCAGCCAAACATGGCATCGTGTTAGACTGCAGCAACAACTCAGTTCTTCATCTTTCACTGCAGCCACACCCTTGCCAAGTCTGAGCTCCCTCAACTGCACTACAGGCAGAGTGACATGTCCCTTGTACTAACACTAGTCTCAGCCCTGTTATTTGCTTTGACCAACAAGATGCCAGCAGATGCAAAAGAAAGCTATCTGGACCCTGGTAGTGACTGGGTAGTTCAAGATCAGCATACAACCAGCTGACCCTGAGCTGAGAGCTCCTTCACTGATTCTAGACATTACTGTGTGAGCAAGTGCTTAATACTGAATGTCAGTACGGATTTTGTGATTGGCCATTGCTAGCATACAGGAATGACAGAGAGCTGGTATGGGGTCATTGTGAAACCATTCTTAATAGCTAATTCTTTCCGGGGTGTTTAATGTCCACATTCTTGCTTCAAACCATTCCTAGGCTCCTGATTTTTTCAAACTTCATCTAAACTTCTACCTTTTGGTGTGTTACCTCCATATGCTCCTCTCTCTTGCTTCATTTGTCTGTGGTTCATTATGCTAATTTTCTCTCTCAATTTTTTCTTACTTCATTATACAGCATGAACACCAGAGCAAGAACACGAACAAAGAGAAGCAGCAGAATTTCCGCAAATTGACTGCTCAACTGGAAGATTGAGATATGGGATGAATGAACGCACTCGAAAATGGAAACCATCGATTGCATTATGTTTCCATCCATTCCGCGTTCGTCAGAGAACGCTCACAAATTGCAGCAGGACAATCATTAACCTGTCTTAACTACCCTAGAAGAACTGCTGGGTGACCGCTTTCATTAAACAATATTAATATGAGCTGCACCAGAGAGTGCAGAACACCCAAGAACAAAGGAGGAAGAGGATGGCTCCCTGTCAGTTATAGCCAGCTGGGAGCCTGCTGTGATTTTCATACCGAAACCCTGACTATCCAATATTTCTACTTAGATGAAGAATATTGTCAAGAGGTGATGTCTGACATAGCATCAACTATCTCTAAGTGGTTTTCTTTCTTGTGTCCTAAGAAGGAAGACAATACAACAGGAAGATCACAAAAATGAAAGGCAGGGAAATACATGGGCATCAAAGGACTGTCAAGATGTGGGAATGGGTACCTGTCTGAGCTTTTGATTTGAAGAGGTGCATTGGCTTTTTTGGGATTGGACAGCCTTTCTCGAACCTCTATGATATTTCATGCTCAAACTCGGTCTTGGGAAGTAGAACTCAAGACCCTTGAGAACTTAACCCACATACTCAGGATTGGGACTCTGAAACCTGTTAACCATGCACATGTGTAAAACTGTGGCCTTGACTGTCTCCTTGATCCACCCAAGAGAGCAGGGAACATGGGGAAGAAAGAAAAGAACGAATGAGTTATGAGAGAAGAATGTCAATGGGGGAGTAGGAACCACCTTTATTCTGGAATCAGATCCAGACCCTTGGAGAAAAAGGACCAGGGGAATGTTTCACCCTCTCCTGTGTCCTGAGACATATTGGAACTATATAGTACCTGTCCCTAACATGCTCCTACTTTGAGTTGTTTCCTGAATTTTCTAAAAGAACATTAATAGACAAGGTGTGAGGGAAACTGTTGTCTATTGCCTGTTTTAAAGTCTTCCTATATTCATTTTCATCCGTCTTCGGCTCTAATTTCAGAGCTCAGAACACCGAGACGCCACTCTCCCTGGGCTTCTTGGCTGCTGAGTGAGCTCTAGTTCTTAGAAGTAGAACCTTTTGGTAGAAGGAGACTCATAAAATGAGTCGTAGGAAAGACACGTGAGTCAGTGCAAAGGATGCAGGTAAAATGGGAAATGCTGACCTAAGCATGTCTTGGATTCCTCTTGTGAAGACTAAAGGCGAACCAAGGACACTATTTGAGTTTGGCCAAGTAGAACTGAGCCAAATGATACATTGTCCATGTCCCACGGAACTCTACATTATTAACTCATTAATAAGGATGCCATGAGAAAATTCCCATCAGATGATGTAGAGCACAAGCAATCTATATCTAGGCATAGCAGCATCTGGTCCCACCAGCTCTACCTTGGAGATAGTTACAGGGGTAGGAATAATTTTGTGGCAGCAAAATCACAGAAGGGACAACTGAGTGATGTAAAAAGGAGTTGGAACCATTCTTCCAGTGAGCCAGTCTTAAAAAATACACAAATATAAGACCATCTAGATTTGCTTAAGGATGGTAGGGACATCTAGATTAAATTCAAAATATTCTTTATTTGCCACAGACCCCTAGTAGCACCAGGTGTTTCTACTCCGTGAGAACCTCTATAACAGGTTCACTGAGGAAATGCAAGACTAAATCCAGTCACCAGAGCCATTGATCTGCAAGAGAAGAATCAGAAGGTTCACACCAAGGGCTCCATAACTACAGGACCAAGCTGATTCTCCAACTTTTCTCTGAGGGTTCTTAGCTAAATGCCTTCTCTAAGCTTCTCAAGGCTCACCCTCTGCCCTTGCTAGCATCCAGCCTCTTGATTCTGTGACTATAGCATGGAGCTCTGTTGGTAAATGACTTTCCAACCCTCTTCTCATTATTTCCTGCATGACTTTTTCCAAAAGTGTCAAGTCATAAATCTAATAAAGGGAAGACAGC
Source organism: Uromys caudimaculatus (assembly GCA_028551405.1). Taxonomy (NCBI): domain Eukaryota; kingdom Metazoa; phylum Chordata; class Mammalia; order Rodentia; family Muridae; genus Uromys; species Uromys caudimaculatus. Next base: position 47,863,078 of record CM052715.1, read on the forward strand.
AGAGTATCTCAAATGTGCATGACAACAGCTAATTCTAAGACTGGTATAATGCAGAAGACTTCAGGAGTCACAGAATTTAAGAGATTCAGAGTCACTTCGGAAAAGATTTGGAGACCTTGTCCTTCTGTCCTTCCACTGTGCTGTCCTTATTTCTAGGATTTTCTTCATTTGGATCTTAAAAACGATATTGGCCTGAGCCCACTACATTGGAAACATAGACATGTTGTGTCGGTCCACAATGTCAGAATTAACAGTAAGTTCATAAGTTATATCAGAGTTCGAGCTGCTATTTTCCTTCCCCCTCCTCCTTCTTCCCCTCCTCTCTCCCTCCTTTTGATCCCCTCCTCTCCCTTTTACTCCTCCTCCTCCTCCTCCTCCTCCTCCTCCTCCTCCTCCTTCTCCTCCTCCTCCTTTTCCCCTCCCTCCTCCTCCTTCTTATTTGTTGGCTGCCAGCTAGTCTTAATTTGCCTTGATAGCTGACCACTAGTAATCACAGGTTCCTCTATTCTAATCTTAATTACTAGTATTAACTCTGAGATTACACATTACACCTCCACATACTAATTATCTGTCTGTCTGTCCTCCAAAATAGCTACAAAAGGGTTAAAGAGTACACAGCAGCGTTCCCAAAGGCCTTACTGGAGTCAGAGGCACACAGTTTATACAGATACACAGAGAATCCCTGCAGGTGGCTAAATGAGACAATCAACCCAGCTGGAGAACTGCTGAAGGCAGTAGAGCTGAGCTGCAGAACAGCAGGAATGGGCTGCAAAGCTTTAGAATCCAAGAGATGTAGAGGTGCAGAGCCAATCCAGACCAATGGACTGACTGATGGATGGACAGCTGGATGGATGGCAGCTGGAGTGAGCTGCACATGCAGTGAGGGTCATGCTGAACTGACCTCTGGGTCAATAAGGAGCTCTTTCCCATGTGTCCCTTAACGCATGTACCCAGTGATCAGATGACAAGTCAGTGGGGCCATCACCATCACAGCGTTATGTGCCCATTTTATTGGAAAGAGTGTTGCAATCCTCATTGGTCTGGTGTGTTTCATAAGTACGTGTCCCACTTTCTTTCTCATATCATTTGAATATGCCCATGTGCACATGTGTTCCCAGTCTACTTCAGTACATTTACAGGAGGCACTGATTTTTACTTGCTTGAATAAATTCTTTATTTATTATCATGGTTGTTGCTGGACAAGTAGTAGTGTCTCCATGCACAAACCTTAAAATAAAGGCGATTGCTACTTTGTAAATTAGAGTCACCCAGGGCATACCAAGACCCACAGCCAAGGTATTTTAAACCTTTGGCACCTGAGTGTATACAGCTGTGCAATGGGCTATGATGAAGTAGCCCGACAATATTGTCACGAGGGTCACAGAAATGTATGCACAGTGCCTGGGACAAAGTAAATGAAATGTCCTTATTTGTCAGAGCTGCTCTTTACCTCTTTGCTCCCACGTACTTCAAGGTCAGACAGATGGGACAGGAAAGTAGGTGGCAGTTCTACTATGTGGGCTGTGAAAATACTAATGGAGATATGCTGACCACTCTAGAGAGCAAAGCAGAGGGGCTAGAAAGACTGAATGTTGACCCTGCTGTAAAACCACCATTGCACACATGGTAGGCTTCTGGGGCTCTGCCTGGTCCTCCAGTCTTTGATGTCTACCCTCAATAACCTTGAAATTCAATGTTGGAATTCTGTAATTATCTTTGAGCTTCAAAGATTGCTGGATGTATTCTTTTGTAAAAGATAGAGAGCCACTAAGACACTCATCCAAGAACTGGAGGCTTCCTGATTCTCCTTCTAGACCACTGGGCTCAGCAAGTACATAAATGCTTAACTGGAGTTAATTATACAGCCCTGCTCTGGAAGCAGTGTTGCGTATCACCATTGTCTTCCAAACTCCACACAAACTTCCTGAAAGGGGCGGGGGCTCTGGAATTCACTCCCTCATCTTACAGCCAAATGAAAGTCAAGGATCTCTTGAAATTTTGAGAACTAGAGGTAGGAACTGCATAGCAATGAAACGCAAATGTGGCTGGAATAAACAGAACACATCATTAGACACAGAGAGGTACAGAAGACTCTGGGTGTGGTTTACAGATGATGCTCTGGTTTGCTTTCCTGCCTATCTCTAGTGCTCACTCGTACATAATGAAGATTTCATAAAATTTCCCTGAATGGTTGAATGGATGCATGAAAGAATGAGGGAGGCCTATGATCTGGTGAAACTCAAAGCTCTGCAAGAAAGTTGATCATCACAGTAAAGACAACATCTGAGCCAGAACTATATAGATAGCACTTGTGTGCTCAGAATCAAATGTAATATATATTACGTTACAGAAACTAGAAGTCCATTAAAATGCATAAAGAAGAGTGGGGAACTCTGAGTCCTTAGGGCAAAGTTCCTGTACTTCGTGGAGCTCCAGAGTGGTGATGGTGTGGCAGGTGACCCAGGTCTGGGGATTTTCCTTCTCTCCTATTTATGTTAATGCTATCTTCAGGCTGGCTTCCCTCAAACTGACCAACAGCAACTGGCAAAGGTTATTGCTTAAGTCTAGCAACTGGGTATCCACCAACATAAAACCGAGCCCTGGGAGCTGGGCAGATTTGACCACCCTGAAACAATTACCAGAGCCAGGGGAATTCTGGGTACTGGAAAGATTAACTTTTAGTAGTTCTTTGCAGCAAGTTTCACAAATATTGCCCCATGTGAAAGAGAAGGTCCTCCTGTCCGTTTAAATGTGTTTGAGGAAATACAATCACTTTCATGTGCAAGAAATGAATATAAATGTTGATCCTATGGAAATCATATGGAACGAATGGCAAATTAATGGCTTTTCCCCAAATGAAAGCTGTGGGAAAAGGAGATGGTAGAAAGGGAAGGAGGAAAAGAAGAAAGGAGAGACATTGGGGAAAAGAGAACAGGGGGAAAGAGGAGAGACAAGGGAGAGAAAGAGGAGGATAAGAGGGAGGAGGCAGTGGCAGAAGAGGAGGAGGAGGAGGAGGAGGAGGAGGAGGAGGAGGAGGAGGAGGAGGAGGAGGAGGAAGAGGAGGAGTTAGAGAGGAGGAGGAGGAGTTAGAGAGGAGGAGGAGGAGAATAGAGTTGAATATAGCTATTTCACCAGGAGGTGCTGGGCTGAGCCTTGATCTCAAATGTCCTGAGCTAGTCACCTGCTTGAAGTGCTCTGGGGCTGCACTTCATCCTTTTCTTCTCAACCCTCACTTTTTGCTCTATCAATTGCTTTGGCTTTTGCAAAGCCTCACGCTCTTCTCAAACTCTCTTCTCCAGGGAACTCTCTGCTCACCTCCTTTTCCTTCAGTAAGAATTTGGCCCCTTCCATGGAGAACCTGGGGGCAAGTCTCACTATGTGTACCTTCCTCATTCAGGGGCTCTCAGGGAGAGCTCACCCCATGATCCCTCCAGAGCTTTTGCCCTTGCATTTCTTCTATTGATTTACTGTTCTCTGTCCTAGCACCATGATCCTATGCATCCCTCACCTGGGAGGTGCTCCTCTTTCTCCTAGATCTAGCTGCCTATTCTATCTACCCCTACTGTGTATAATCTCCCCTTGCCAGAGCCCTTCCTTAAATTCCCCAGATCTGGAGTCAGAGTCTCTAGAAAGCATCTAGCTTTTCGCTTCATCTACCACCAACCCTAACATGGACTTCCCACCTGTTTGACCAAACTGTGCCCAGCTTCTTGGAGAGGGTTCCAGTTAGTCCAGGAGGGTTCCAGTTAGTCCAGGGTCCTGGGATCTAGAAACGATGTTCGTTTGAAATGACTACTGTGATGGTTAGCTTTTTCAATGGAACGGGGGCTTGACTCAAATTAGTTGATATGGGAAGACCCAGCTCACTGTGGGTGACATCATTCTCTAGGCAGATGGAGAAATTAAGTTGAGCATAGGCATGCAAGTGAGCATGCAAGCATTTATTTCTCTCTGCTTCCAACTAGATGTGATGTCATTAGATGTTTTAAGTTTCTGACTTGACATTCCTACAATAGACTGTAACCTGGAGTTGGAAGCTGAAGTAAACCACCTTCTCTCACAAGTTGCTTTTTGACAGGGTATTTTATCATAGAAATGGGAATGAAACTAGAACAACTGCCAAGTGTGGGCTAATTCTATCCTAGATTCTCAAAATGAGAAATTAGCAGGTGAAGGCAGAAGAGGGTACCCGGGAGTCAGAGATGGCACTCTGCCACTGGCTTGCTGGGAAACTGTAACAGCATTTTCGTGAGTGGAGCTGTGCAGAATTCTTTTTTAAAAATATACTTTATTTACATTTCAAATGTTTCCCCCTTTCCAGGTCTCCCCTTTGAAAACCCCCTATCCCATCCCCCCCTCCCCTGCCTCTATGAGGGTATTCCCCCAACCACCCACCCACTCCCATCTTCCCTCCCTGGCATTCCCCTAGACTGGGGCATCTAACACCCTCAGGCCCAAGGGCCTCTCCTCCCACTGATGTCCAACAAGGCCCTCCTCTGCCACATATGTGGCCAGCATCATGGGCCCCTCCATATGCATTCTTTGGTTGGTGGTCCAGTCTCTGGGAGCATGGGGGACCTGAGTAGTTGACACTGTTGCTCTCTCCCCATGGGGCTGCACACTCCCTCAGCCCCTTCAGTCCCTTCTCCAACTCCTCCATCTGGGACCCCACGCTCAGTCCAATGGTTGCTGTGAATTGAATCTTGGGTATTCTGAACTTCTGGTCTAATATCCACTTATTAGTGAGCACATACTGTGATCATTCCTTGGTGATTGAGTAATCTCACTCACAATGATATTTTCAAGTTCTATCCATTTGCCTGTAAATTTCATGAAGTCATTGTTTTTAATAGCTGAGTAGTATTCCATTGTGTGAATGTACCACATTTTCTGTATCCATTCCTCTGTTGAGAGAAATCTGGGTTGTTTCCAGCTTCTGGCTATTATAAATATGGCTACTATGAACATAGTGGAGCATGTGTCTTTATTACATGTTGGCGCATCTTCTGGGTATATGCCCAGGAGTGGTATAGCTGGGTCCTCAGGTAGTATTATGTCCATTTTTCTGAGGGTTCCGCCAAACTGATTTCCAGAGTGGTTGTACCAGCTTGAAATCCCACCAGCATTTCTGCTGTCGCCTGAGTTTTTGAGTATAGCCATTCTGACTGGTGTGAGGTGGAATCTCAGACTTGTTTTGATTTGCATTTCCCTGATGACTAAGGATGTTGAACACTTCTTTAGGTGCTTCTCAGTCCTTTGAGTTTCCTCAGTTGATAATTCTCTATTTAGCTCTGTTCCCAATTTTTGATAGGGTTATTTGGTTCTCTGGAGTGTAGCTTCATGAGTTCTTTGTATATATTGGATATTAGCCCTCTATCAGACATAGGATTGGTAAAGATCTTTTCTCAATCTGTTGGTTGCCGTTTTGTCCTATTGACTGTATCCTTTGCCTTACAGAAGCTTTGCAATTTCATGAGGTCCCATTTCTCAATTCTTGATCTTAGAGCATAAGCCATTGGTGTTCTGTTCAGGAACTTTTCCCCTGTGCTCATGTGTTTGAGACTTTTCCCACTTTCTCTTCTATTAGATTCAGTGTATCTGGTTTTATGTGGAGGTCCTTGATCCACTTGGACTTGAGCTTTGTACAGGGAGATAGGAATAGATCAATTTGCATTCTTCTACATGTTGACAACCAGTTGAGCCAGCACCATTTGTTGAACATGCTGTCTTTTTTCCATTGGGTGGTTTTAGCTCCTTTGTGAAAGATCAAGTGACCATAAGTGTGTGGGTTCATTTCTGGGTCTTTAATTTTATTCCATTGGTCTATCTGCCTGCCACTATACCAATACCATGCAGGTTTTTTTTTTATCACTACTGCTCTGTAGTACAGCTTGAGGTCAGGGATACTGATTCCCCCAGAAGTTCTGTTATTGTTGAGAATAGTTTTGGCTATACTTGATTTTTTGTTATTCCAAATGAATTTGAGAATTGCTTTTTCTAAATCTAAGAAGAATTGAGTTGGAATTTTGATGGAGATTGCATTGAATCTGTAGATTGCTTTCATCAGGATGGCCATTTTCACTATATTAATCCTGCCAATCCATGAGCATGGGAGATCTTTCCAATTTCTGAGGTCTTCTTCTATTTCTTTCTTCAGAGACTTGAAGTTCTTGTCATACAGACCTTTCACTTGTTTGGTTAGAGTCACACCAAGATACTTTATATTGTTTGTGACTATTGGGAAGGGTCTCATTTTCCTAATTTCTTTCTCAGCCTGTTTATCCTTCGAGTATAGGAAGGCTACTGATTTGTTTGAGTTAATTTTATATCCGGCCGCTTTGCTGAAGTTGTTTGTCAGCTGTAGCAGTTCTCTGGTGGAGTTTTTCAGGTCACTTAAGTATACGATCATATCATCTGCAAATAGTGATATTTTGACTTCTTCCTTTCCAATTTGTATCCCTTTGACCTCCTTTTGTTGTCTAATTGCTCTAGCTAGAACTTCAAGTACTATATTGAATAGATAGGGAGAGGTGAGGGCAGCCTTGTCTAGTTCCTGATTTTAGTGAGATTGCTTCAAGTTTTTCTCCATTTATTTTGATATTGGCTACTGGTTAACTGTATATTGCTTTTACTATGTTTAGGTATGGTCCTTGAATTCCTGATCTTTCCAGGACTTTTATCCTGAAGGGATGCTGAATTTTGTCAGATGCTATTTCAGCATCTAATGAAATGACCATGTGGATTATTTCTTAGAGTTTATGTGTTGGATTACATTGATGGATTTCCAGGTATTGAAGCATCCCTGCATCCCTGGGATGAAGCCTACTTGATCATGGTGAATGATTCTTTTGATGTGTTCTTGGATTCGGTTTGTGAGAATTTTATTGAGCATTTTTGCATTGATATTCATAAGGTCAATTGGTCTGAGGTTTTCTTTCTTTGTTGTGTCTTTGTGAGGTTTTGGTATCAGTGTAATTGTGGCCTAATAGAATGAATTGGGAAGTGTTCCTTCTGTTTTTATTTTGTGGAATAGTTTGATAAGTATTGGCATTAGGTCTTCTTTGAAGGTCTGATAGAATTCTGCACTAAACCCATCTGGTCCTGGGCTTTTTTTGGTTGAGAGAATTTTAATGACTGCTTCTATTTCTTTAGGGGTTATGGGACTGTTTAGGTGGTTTGCCTGATCCTGACTTAGATTTGGTATTCGGTATCTGTCTAGAAAATTGTCCATTCATCCAGATTTTCCAATTTTGTTGAGTACAGGCTTTTGTAGTAGGATTTGATGATTTTTTGAATTTCCCTAGACTTTGTTGTTATATCTCACTTTTCATTTCTGATTTTGTTAATTTGGATATTATTTCTGTGCCCTTTGGTTAGTCTGGCTAGGGGTTTATCTATCTTGTTGATTTTCTCAAAGAACCAGCTCCTGATTTTGTTGATTCTTTGTATAGTTCTTTTTGTTTCTACTTGGTTGATTTCAGCCCTGAGTTTGATTATTTCCTGCCTTCTACTCCTCTTGGGTGTATTAGCTTCTTTTTGTTCTAGAACTTTCAGGTGTGTTGTTAAGCTGCTAGTGTATGCTCTCTCCAGTTTCTTTTTGGAGGCATTCAGAGCTATGAGTTTTCCTCTTAGCACTGCTTTCATTGTGTCCCATAAGTTTGTGTATGTTGTACTTTCATTTTCACTAAATTCTAGGAAGTCTTTAATTTCTTTCTTTCTTTCTTCCTTGACCAAGTTATCATTGAGGAGAGCGTTGTTCAGCTTCCATGTGTATGTGGGCTTTCTGTTGTTGTTGCCATTGAAGACCAGCCTTATTTGTAGTGATCTGATAGGAGGCATGGGATTATTTCAGTCTTCTTATATCTGTTGAGGTTTGTTTTGTGACTGATTATATGGTCAGTTTTAGAGAAGGTACCATGAGGTGCTGAGAAGAAGGTATATTCTTTTGATTTAGGATGAAATGTTCTATAGATATCTGTTAAATCCATTTGGTCCATAACATCTGTTAGTTTCACTGTGTCTCTGTTTAGTTTGTGATTCCAAGATCTGCCCATTGATGATAATGGGGTGTTGAAGTCTCCTACTATTATTGTCTGAGGTGCAATGTGTGCTTTGAGCTTTAGTAAAGTTTCTTTTATGAATGTGGGTGCTCTTGCATTTGGAGCATAGATGTTCCGAATTGAGACTTCTTCTTGGTAGATTTTTCCTTTGTGTATGAAGTGTCCTTCCTTGTCTTTTTTGATGACTTTTAGTTGGAAGTCGATTTTATCCGATATTAGAATGGCTGCTCCAGCCTGTTTCTTGGGACCATTTGCCTGGAAAATTGTTTTCCAGCCCTTTACTCTGAGGTAGTGTTTGTCTTTATCACAGAGATGTGTTTCTGGAATGCAGCAAAATGCTGGGTCCTCTTTATGGATCCAGTCTGTCAGTCTATGTCTTTTTATTGGGGAATTGAGTCCATTGATGTTAAGAGATATTAAGGAATAGTGATTATTGCTTCCTGTTATTTTCGATGTTATTTTTATGTTTGTGTGACTACCTTTTTTTGGGTTTGTTGAAAGATTACTTTCTTGGCTTTTCTAGGGTGTAGTTTCCCTCCTTGTGTTGACATTTTCCATCTAGTATCCTTTGTAGCACTGGGTTTGTAGAAACATATTGTGTAAATTTGATTTTGTCACAGAATATCTTGGTTTCACCATCTATGGTAATTGAGAGTTTTGCTGAGTATAACAGCCTGGGCTGGCAGTTGTCTTCTCTTAGAGTCTGTATGAGATCTGCCCAGGATCTTCTATCTTTCATAGTCTCTGGTGAGAAGTCTGGTGTAATTCTGATAGGTCTGCCTTTATATGTTATTTGACATTTTCCCCTTACTGCTTTTAATATTCTTTCCTTGTTTTGTGCATTTGGTGTTTTGACTATAATGTGACGGGACGAATTTCTTTTCTGGTCCAATCTGTTTGGAGTTATGTAGGCTTCTAGAATGTTTTTGTTCATCTCTTTCTTTAGGTTAGGGAAGTTTTCTTCTATAATTTTGTTGAAGATATTTACTGGCCCTTTAAATTGGGAATTTTCACTCTCTTCTATGCCTATTATCCTTAGGTTTTGTCTTCTCATTGTGTCCTGGATTTCCTGGATGTTTTGGGTTAGGAGCTTTTTGCATTTTGCATTTTCTTTGACTGTTGTGTCAATGTTTTCTGCACTTAGATTCTCTCTTCTCACTCTTGTATTTTGTTGGTGATGCTTGCATCTATGATTCCTGATCTTTTTCCTAGGTTTTCTATCTCCAGGGTTGTCTCCCTTTGTGATTTCTTTATTGTTTCTATTTCTATTTTTAGTTCCTAGATGGTTTTGTTGATATCCTTCGTCTGGTTGATTGTTTTCCTGTAATTCCACCTGTTTGATTATGTTTTCTTGTAATTCTTTAAGGGATTTTTGTGTTTCCTCTTTAAGGGCTTCTAGCTGTTTATTTGTGTTCTCTTGTATTTCTTTAAGGGAGTTATTTATTTCCTTCTTAAAATCTTCTATAATCATCATGAGATGTGATTTTAAATCAGCGTCTTGCTTTTCTGGTGTGTTGGGGTATCCAGGGCTCGCTGTGGTGGGAGAACTGGGTTCTTATGATGCCACGTTGCCTTGGTTTCTGTTCCTTATGTTCTTGCCCTTGCCTTTCACCGTCTAGTTATCTTTGGTGTTAACTGGTCTTGCTCTTTCTGACTGTGGCTTGTTCCTTCTCCAAGTCTCTGTATCAGTACTCCTTGGAGACCAGCTCTCTCTGAGAGGAATTTGGGTTTGGAGAGCTGTGGTACAGGGTCAGCTCTGGGGTGCAGACAGCAACCAGAAGGATTCTGTCTCCAGCTGTTCCTTGGTTCCTGTGTCCTGATGGCTCTGCAAGGGTCCCTCTTGATCCAGGAATTTGAACAGAAGTCTGGTCTTGCCTGTGCTCGAAGTTGTGTTGGCACTCCTGGGAGACCAGCTCTCTCCTGGTACTATTTGAGTATGTAGCCTTGTGTCACAGGATTAGCTTCCTGGCCACAGAAGGAAACTGGAAGACCATACCTCAGTCTCTGTGTCCTGAGGGTTCCGGGTGGTTCCCTCTGAGCAGAGGTCCGGTCTTACCCCCCCCCCCCAACCCCACCCCACCCCCCTGCTCACAGCCTTGTCCACACCCCTGGGAGGCTAGTTTTCTCCTGGCACTATTTGGCTATAAAGCCCTGTGGCACAGGCTGAGGTACCTAGCCACAGATGGAAACCAGAAGGCTCCTGTCCCTGGCTGGTCCCTGTGTCCTGGGGGTTCTGGGCAGGTCCCTCTGAGCAGAGGTGCTGGCCTTACCCAGCTCACAGGCTCATCCAAACTCCTGGGTGGCTAGCTCTTTTCCTGTGCTCTTTGGGTATGGAGCCTGAGCAGAATTCTAATGGCATCTTCTGTGATGCAGAGTAGTAGCAGAACACAGGCACCTAGTAACCTGGTTAGTTCTTTGTCAATTCAGTGAAGATCTGTGAAAACTGAACTTCAGTTGAGAAAATCCCTCCACTAGAGAGAGGCCTATAGGACATTTTCTTGACTAATGATTGATGTAGGAGGGACCAGCATACTGAGGGCAGTGCCACGCCTTGACAGATGATGTTAGGTGTTATAAGAAAGTAGGCTCGCACCATGGGTCCTTCCATGTTTATTCTTTGGTTGGTGGTCCAGTCTCTGGGAGCATGGGGGACCTGACTAGTTGACACTGTTGCTCTCTCCCCATGGGGCTGCAAACTCCCTCAGCTCCTTCAATCCCTTCTCCAATTCCTCTATCTGGGACCTCACACTCAGTCCAATGGTTACTGTGAAGTGAAACTTGGGTATTACGAACTTTTGGGCTAATATCCACTTATCAGTGAGGACATACCATGCTCATTCTTTGTGACTGAGTTACCTCGCTCAGGATGATATTTTCAAGTTCCATCCATTTGCCCACGAATTTCATGAAGTTATTGTTTTTAATAGCTGAGTAGTATTCCACTGTGTAAATGTACCACATTTCCATTCCTCTGCTGAGGGACATCTGACCCCCTGGTGCTCCTGGAGACTGGACCACCAACCAAAGAATACACATGGAGGGACCCATGGTTCTGACCACATATGTGGCAGAGGAGGGCCTTGTTGGCCATCAGGGGGAGGAGAGACCTTTGGGCCTGAGGGTGTTAGAGGCCCCAGTATAGGGGAATGCCAATGTGGGAAGATGGGAGTAGGTGGGTGGGTGGGTGGATGGAGGAATACCCTCATAGAGGCAGGGGAGGGGGAGGGGATAGGGGGTTTCCAAAGTGGAGACCTGGAAAGGGGGAAACATTTGAAATATAAATAAAGTATCAAAGAATTTTTAAAAAACTTAATAAAAATCACATGCTTACAAGAGAAAGAAAGAAAGAAAGAAAGAAAGAAAGAAAGAAAGAAAGAAAGAAAGAAAGAAAGAAAGAGAAAGTAGGCTCGCAAGTGATGGGCAGCAAGGCAGTAAGCAACGACCTTCCACCAACTCTGCTTCAGTTCCTGATTCTAAGTTTCCACCATGACTTCCCTCAGTGACGGATTGTGACGTGGAAATGTAAGCTAAGATAAACCTTCTCCCCAGGTTGTTCCCACGGTGTTTATCACAGGATTAAAAAGCAAACTAAGACACATGGCTTTGCAAAAGCAAAATTTGGCTTTTACTGTCTCATTTTCAAATAGCCCCTTTCCTATTTCTTCTCCCATCTTAAATTTTGGGACTATGAATGGGCAAAGAATTGTTTTCTTGAAAAGTGAGGAGCCTTGAGCCAATGTAGCAAAGGGATGTGCTGGCCCTAGTCAGCTAGACAAAGACAAAGTTTTGGAGTGCGTGGAAAAACCCTTATTGCACACAGACAAACCTCCTGGTTGGTAAAACAACTTGGGATAAAGACCTTACTGTACTCACCTCTCACAGAATTCTGCCTCTCTTGGTAGTTTCTGATGAGTTTTTCAAACTGGGACATCCTCTTGGAAGGCTGCTGGCATTCTAAAAGGTTCTTAGATGCTCTCATGTGCACTAAAATGATGTCAGCCTTTAGTTGGAAGTGAAACCGAGGCTGTGGTTTCCTATATGGAGAGTGAAGTGGGAGGGCAGAGATACTAAGGTTCAGAAGCAAAGCAGTGGGAAGTGACAGGGTAATTCATGGGGGAGAAGAAAACCCAGTCTGCAGTAAAAGAAGAAACAAACCAGGCACACAAGCTGTGGAAGCCAAAGGAAAATGATTTCAGGAAGTGAATACATCATTTGACATTCCAGTCACACCACTCTAGAGGATGTGGGACCCAGGCTGTGTAGTAGGGAGGTATGTGATGGATAAAACCCGCAATATGGACACACTGTTTAGAAACATAATAAAAATACTCAAAATGCATTTTTGAGGAGCCAGTCCTTATTTTGTGTATTTTATTCTTAGTAAGGTATTCAGCATTTATTCACAGTGGCCAGAAGAATTCCCTGTGGGAGTTGATCAGGTCTTTGGGGACCAAGAGCCAACATGGGAAACTAGCATTGTTGGTCTTTGCTTTCTGCCTTGCTTTTCTTCTGTTTTTTTTAGATTTATTTATTGTGTATCTGTGTAAGTGTGTGTGTGTGTGTGTGTGTGTGTGTGTGTGTGTGTGTATCTGTGTGTCTATGTATGTATGTTTGTATGTATCTGTGTGTATACATGTGTATCTCTGTGTGTATCTGTGTGTACATCTGTGTATGTCTCTCTGTCTCTCTCAGTCTCTCTCTGTGTGCATGGATGTGCGTGTGTGTGTCTGTCTGTCTGTCTGTCTGTATGCTGTATGTGCAGGTTCCTGTGGAGGCCAGAAGAGGACGACAGGTCCCTTGAAGCTAGAATTATAGACAATTGTGAACCACCTGATATAGAGTCTGGGAAACAAAGTAGGGTCTTCTGGAAGAGCAGGAAATGCTTAGCTGAGCCATCTCTCTAGCTCCTCCTTTCATTGTCTTCCTCACCTGCCATGTGTTAGTGATGTCTCCTTTGTTTTCAGGATCTTCTGTTTCTCATATGAGCACTTTGGTGATGGAATTGTGCTGGGAAAGTTGTTAATTCTGTGAAGTTCTTGGAACTCAATGCATCATTTCCTGTAAGGAATTAAGTCATGAGTAGCAATGGGTTTTTTGACAGCAAGGGGAAACTATTTTGGTGAGGAGTTCTTCTCTTAAGCTCTTAAATCTTATGGTGGAGGCAATCCCTTTCTTTACCAATGCTTGAGACCCACTGAATTCAGAGTCAATAGAAAAAGTTGTTCCCATTGCTCCTGATGGCACTGTTCTCAGGTTTGAAAAATCTAGCTGTGTGCTGTGGCATGCACATCCTAACCTCTCTAGGCTCAGTTCCTGACCTGAAAAGCAGAGACAAGAATGATCAGTTCTTGTACTCACTGATAAGTGGCTATTAGCCCAAAAGTTCAAAATACCCAAGATTAAATTCATAGACCATTATGAAGCCTAAGAAGAAGGAAGACCAAAGTGTGGATGCTTCAGTGCTTTTTAGAAAGATGAACAAAATACTCACAGGAGGAAATATGGAGACAAAGTGTGGAGCAGAGACTGAAGGAAGGCCATCCAGAGACTGCCCCACCTGGGGATACATCCATATATAGCCACCAAACCTGGACATTATTGTGGATACCAGAATTGCTTGCTGATGGAAGCCTGATATGGCTGTCTCCTGAGAGGCTCTGCCAGAGCCTGACAAGTACAGAGGCAGAAGCTTGCAGCCATTGGACTGAGCTTGGGGGTCCACGATGGAGGAGTTGGAGAAGGGACTGAAGGAGTTGAGGAAATTTGCAGCCCCATGGAAGAAGCAACAGTGTCAACAGGCCAGACTTCCAGGAGCTCCCAGAGACTAGACCACCAACCAAAGAATACACATGGAGGGACCCATGGTGCTGGCCACATATGTGGCAGAGGAGGGCCTTGTTGGACATCAGTGGGAGGAGAGGCCCTTGGGCCTGAGGGTGTTAGATACCCCAGTGTAGGGGAATGCCAGGGCGGGAGGATGGGAGTGGGTGGGTAGGGGAGCACCCTTAGAGGCAGGGGGAGAGGGATGGGATAGGGAGTTTCTGAAGGGGAGACCTGGAAACGGGGAAACATTTGAAATGTTAATAAAGAAAATATCCAATCCCCCCCCCAAAGAAGTCTGTTCTGCATGAAGCTATTGTGAAGCTGAGATAATGCCTGAGAGAGATACCTACCACAGCTGTATCAATCATGTTGTTTGCCCAGTAGAGCTTTCTGCCAACATGGCCCCATGGGCTTCTATTATGCTAAAAAGAGTTGGTTGTACCACAGGGAAAAAGATGACTTCATCTAGACCCATAGATCTCTATTTAAAAATATTTTAAATTTTAAATTGACATGTAATATAAATGTACGTATTTATAAGATACTTAATGTCATTTCTAGATAGGTATACAGTGTGCCGTGATCCAGGCAGGGTGACTGGTATGGATAGCCCCTCCTACATACATCATTTTCTTTTAAAACCAGATAACTTTATTTTTGATATTTACTTATTTCTATGTTTATTTACCTCGTCCTGTGTGGGGGTGCATGCATGTCACGGAGTACATGTAGAGGTCAGAGGGTAACTTGTGGAAGTCTGTTCTTTTCTTCCACTCTGTGGTTGCTGGAAATCAAACTCATGTCATCAGGAACGGCAACAAGGCTCTCTATTTGCCAAGCCATGTCCACTCATTGCTAGTGGCTACTTACGAATGCTAGGTAAATTGTTGTCAGCCATGACTCTCCTCCTCTGCTACATAAGTATGAGAGGTTTTCCTCTGAGTTATTGCCATCCCTGTATCTAATTTCTGTTCATTGTACCCTCAATAGTATTCCTATGTTTTAGTAACTACTATCTGCTCCCTACTTCTTCGAGATAAACCTTTCACCTTCCAAATACAGGTGAGATCATGCTATTTGACTTTTTGTATTTCACTTAAAGCCATCCAGTTTTAGTTTCTGAAAATGACAGACTTTTACCCTTTTTATGATTAAACAGTGTTCCTTTGTGTATTGTGGTGGTTTGAGTAGGAATGGTCCTCAGAGGCTTATATATATTTGATGCTGGGTCATTAGAGAGTGGTACTACTTGACAGGGATTAGGAGGTGTGGTCTTGTTGGAGTAGGTGTGGGAGTAGGTGTGGCTTTGTTACAGAAAGTGTTGCACTGGAGGTGGGCTTTGGGATTGTGAATGCTAAAGACACCCCTGTGCTTCCTGCTGCCTGTGGATACAGTTGTAGAATTCTCAGCTACTGGAGCTACTTCTCCAGTGCCCTGTCTGCCTGACTGCCACCATGCTTCTCACCATATCGATAATAGACTAAACTTCTCAATGTAAGCAACTCCCAATTTAATGCCTTTAAAAAAAAAAATAAGAGTTGCCATAGTCATGGCATCTTTTCACAGCAGTAGAACACATATATATATTCTATTCATCTAAATAGTATGAACACCTAGGTTAATTGTGTTTATTGGCCATGGGACAATGAATCTCTTTGAGATTTAAAAACAAGGTTTGTTATTTTACTATCTTAAATCATGGACGCTGGGATGATTATACAATGTCTATTTTTTCTCCCTCCTTTTGGAGTATCAATAAAAGACTGGGGCAAGAAAGAGAGGAGAGAGCATGTGAGGTGAATGTGGAGAGCATGTAGAAAGCATGAGAAGAAAATGTGAAGAGTGAGTGAAGAGAGACTGTGAGGTGTGGATGAAGAGTGTGGTGTGAGTGAAAGGGGAGCGCACAGAGCTGTGTAGGAGTGTGGGAGTTCAAGAAAAGAAAATTGCACAGGAGAAAAGCAGAGTACACAGGAGAATGCAGAGTGTGTGCAGCCTCAAGCTGCAGGTGAACGAGAGAGAGAGAGAGAGAGAGAGAGAGAGAGAGAGAGAGAGAGAGAATCATGGATGCTGGGAACAAAACTTGGATCTTCCTCAAAAGCAGTACACATTCTTAACTGCTGAATCCATCAGCCCCCCTTTGAGAGTTTTAAATATGAGGATGTATTAGTTTGCTCGGGTAACATAACAAAAACATTTTAGACAACTGGAAGTACACTACCAATGTGTGAGGAGATCCTGTTTTTAGTTAGTCTCTTCCTGGTCTTCAGGGACCACATTCTCAGTGTTTCTTCCTATGCCTCTTACGTGGTGCATGCTTATAGATAGCAGTCTTCTTATCTCCCTTCTCCTTTCTTTACAAATACACAGATTATGGGATGAAGATGCAGCTCTTGCTACTTTATTTGACACTAATTACCCTTGAGAAGCTCCATCACCAAATACTTCTTATTGGAAAGAAGATTCATGATATATATGGGCACCTTTCCTCGGCCACATGTCCTTCAGTCCACTTTCTGTGACCACACTCACCTGATTGCAGACATGGAGGGAAGAATTAACTCCTTTTATAGTACTAAGCACTATATAGTACTAAAAACATAATAATCAATTTCCATAACACCTAACGAATTTCTTTTTTGAAGATATACACACACATGCACACATACACATGCAAATACACCCCACACCTCACACATAGGTGTACACACATACACATAGACTATGTGCACATATTTGTTTTGTCTTTATAGACATTATGAAAGGGTCTTGCCCTAGATGTCTTGATACTTATATGATGTGTCTCTCCTACTTTCAGTTACTTGGATAATGTTGAGACACCAGGAGGGCAACTTGCACCAGCTCAGTGACTGTGAAAGTTCACTTCATATCATGGGGTACATAGGAGACAGACATTGTGTTAACACTGTTTATGTCATGGATACTAGAAAGCACTGTAACCTTTGCTCTTCTTTCCACCAACAGCATCATGTGTGCTATGGTTTTCCCTAATGTATTGATCCTCTCAGGTAAAATAACAGAAATATTTTTGGAGACCTGGAAATACAAGACCAAGGTGTCTGGAAGCTCCATTTCTGGTGAGACTTCTCTCCTCAGGGGTTGCTTTCTTGTCATTGCTGCAACCAGTATCAGAACCATGGACAGCACCGACAATTAGAACAAAACCACCAGAGTATTTGACAATCTGCATTGACCACCAGGTTGAAAATGAGAAGTCAGCAAGTATTTCATGATGACAGAATATTATACTAATGTCTAGAGTCCTTGCAAGGTGAGGCACCCAGGAACTGAGTGCCCAGGGGTAAAAGCTCACACCATGTCAGGAGAGCATTACCTTTATATAACAATTCAGGAAGTAAGAAACTAAGAGAAAGGGTAATGTTGCAGATGAATAAAATAGATTGTCAGGAAATAGACGTCATAGGAAGTGGAAGGATATGGCAGTAGCAGTGGGACATTCTAGGTCCTGGGTAGGTGTGAGCAGGGTTCCAAATGGGTCATTCTCTGCCACAAATTTGCCAAGTGACCTTGGTCAGATTCCTCATCCTTGATAAATCATTGTATTTTCATCAGTGAAACAATGGCACTGGAATACAATCCTGAGGTTCCCTATAGCTGTGTGACTCTGTAGAGTACATTGTACAAGGCAGGAAAATCCACATCGGCCTTTAGAGACGGTGAGTTGAGTTGGAAGTTGGTGAGAAGGGTGCTTTGACTAGAGATTACAATGAGATTGATGAAAATTTGGCCCTCACATTTTGGTGAGACAGTAAACACAGATAGGCTCTTGGAGAGAAAAGTGTCTGACCCAGGGCTGTCCCCCGCTGACCATTAGTCCTGAGGACTTATGCTCACACTGGGATTTTACATTTGCTCCTCAGCATCCTGTGTTTGTTCAGCAATTAGCTTTACTTCTTCATTTATTTGGGGAATGAAGTCATGCCAGTGCCAACTTTTAAAGGGCATGATTGTAACACTCATTGTAAATATGCACTCTAATGATAAGCTCAGGAAATGTCTAAATAGAGACATAATAAGAGCAGGATGATTAGTGAATCACATGTCATAAAACTGGTCAATTATTTCTCAGAACTAGTAAAAAAAAAAAAAGCAAAGACTGATTTTAGAAAACTTTGGAGTTCATACATCACATTCTCATAAAAATATTTAGGTCTGAGAGGAGCTGTGTAATGTGAGCTCTTTCCTTTATGTCATCGCAGTGCTAGTGAACCAACTAAAGTTAGACTCAGTAAAGGTTGGTGAGGACTATTGGTGTCTCATCTAACTGCTGTTCTGAGCTATTAAAAGGCACTGAAGAGCTTCCAAGAGAGCCTTGAGGATGCCTTTCACAGCACCTAGGTCTATGTAGAGGATAAAGTCCAGTGGTGCCGATGAACAGAAACAGATGTTTGGAGGATATAACCCTAGGTGTGCTGTTGACTGGCATGTAGACATAAGTATTACGCAGAATGTATACAGTTTTCCTTAAATATTCATCCCATTTATAGTTGGCTGACATGAGCAGGTAGAAGTCCAGGGTGAACATCAAATTTTTAATTTTGTAATTGGAGCCCTACTTACCCAATCTTCCTTCTATGAATAACTGCATCCACTTTATTGTCCAGCTACTAATAAGAAAGGGTTTTGCCTCAAAAAACCTTTTGGATTTTTTTGTCTACATAGTCTGAACTTTATATCATGATAGAGCTTTAAATTCATAGAGCTGGAAGGAGTCAAGGAACAGCATCGATCCAAGCCGCTAGCAAGGGAGTGACATAAGCATAGACATATCTTTAGAAAAATTTACCTATCTGCTATAGTAGCAGGAACCTGCACCTGGCAATAATGAATACACCGCTGACCCCAGTGACGATTCAGTTATGTGTAATCACTCACTTCTGAGCCCTCAGGAATGCTGAGGCTTGCTTTCGAACTCACTGCAGTAGGTGCCACACACATGGTAGTCCACTTCCTGACAGCTCACAGACTAATGCACAGCAGAGACCTAGGCTGTATCTTCAGAGGTTAAACATCTAGTTATACTCATTCTTCTGTATGGGTCCTAGACATGTTTAGACTTTGGGGGAACTTTGGAAGTTTTAAAGATTATGTTCTTTAAAGAAAGCATTTTGGTAAGACTTGGTAGAAATGAGAATGGATATAAAGCTTGATATATATGGATGAAAATTCACAGTGATATCCATTAATTTGCACAATCAATATAGTCACTGGGATAAAATAAAGAATAATAGAATATTTTGGAATTCCCAGATATTCGGTTCAAATAAATTTTGCTGAGTTCTTTCTCCTTTTTAGTATTTACACTGGCTGGTTTTGTGTTAACTTGACACAGCTGGCATAATCAGAGAGGAAGGGGCCTCAGTTGAGGAAATACCTCCATGAGATCCAACTATAAGGCATTTTATCAATTAGTGATCAATGGGGTAGGTCATAGCCCATTGTGGTTGGCTCTATTCCTGGGCTGATGGCCCTGGGTTCTGTAAGAAAGCAGGCTGAGCAAGTCATGTGAAGCAAGCCAGTAAGCAGCACCCCTCCATGGCCTCGGCATCAGCTCCTGCTTCTAGGTTCCTGCACTGCTTCAGTTTCTGTCCTGACTTCCTTTGGTGATGAACAGCAATGTGGAAGTGTAAGCTGAATAAACCCTTTCCTCTCCAACTTGCTTTTTGGTCATGGTGTTTCATTGCAGCAATAGAAACTCTAACTCAGATAGTATTTCACAAGTGTTGGTCCATGTTCAATTCACAAAGGCACAGACCTAGGAGCTGCTAGTGTCATACATCCAAGGATTTTACTCACGTCCTCTTCCAGAAGACCTGAGTCAACCCAGTCACAAGCACTACAGAAACCTAGCATGCCTTTACCATTTATGGTAAGTCAAAGGGTGTCATTTTGGTTATCTTCTCTCCTAATTCCTGGCACTCTATCATTCCCTTTGGCCCCATCTATTTTATTTCAAGTGGTTTATGGAAGCATAGAACACATACCCAGTCTTGCAAAAGGTTTCCATGTCACTTAGCAGAGTAGTTTGCATCCAGGAGTTGCATGATTATTGCTGACATATGGCACTCCCTCCCCACTTAAGCAGTGTGGTTAAGCATGGATAGTTACTGTTGAGTCTGTGATGGGAATCATTTCTCCCCTTCTTAAACTGTACCCTAGTTTCCCAGATCAAGTCAGAATCCCATTTCCCTTGAATTCCCTCATTTAACCTTTTCAATGTATCTGAGTCACCATCAAGCAAATGTGAAAGCTCAGGTAGTTTGTAAGCCCCTTGAATAACCTAGTTAAACATTGCAGAAGGTCATCACTCACTTGCCATGGTCCCAAGAAGGAGATGACAGCAAATAGCATGTGACAAGAAACAGTGAATTCCCCGTGACCATCACATTTGGCTTTCACTACGGGCTCGACTGAATTAATGCTAAATGAGATGTGGGTGGGGAGGAAATAAATTAACAAGGTGTTGTTGGTGTCAAAGAATAACCCAGTTTGTAGAGTGGCACTCATGTAATAGTGTCACTTGTACAGGATTTTTGATGACTCATAGGTTGGGGAAATAGTCATAATTTAAAAGCTGTCATTGCGAGGATACTTGGTATTGTATCAATAGCACGCTAGTCCTCTCCAATAATGGGTTGCAAACAGCCTTGTCAGGTACAGGAGCAACTGGGCTGTGAGTCAAGCTGCCATACTCCCAGACAATTCAGTTGATTTGTGTTTGCATCTCATTTTGTCATGTATTTCCTGCAGCTGGAAGAGCCAACTATACCCCACAGTGTTCTGGGTATCTTGAAGGGCTTTTGTGTGAAACATGGCTGGAAACTTTGACTAAGAGTTCAGAGCGAACCTGTCTGAAACTGACAGCGATGCGATGCTTCACAGTGCAGCTTCAGTGACATCAATACTTCATATGTGCTGAGAAATAGTTCGTGCATCAGTATATGTGTGCATATTTGTGTGTAGGGTATAAGTCAGTGATGGATGTCTTCCTCTACTGAGCCCCACCTCATTATTTTTAATATGTTTTTAATTGAAATGGAATCACATCACTTTGTCCACTCCAGTTTCTCCCAGCTACTTTCCCTTGAACCCCTCAAATATCATCCCCACCTTCATAACTTATTTGGTTATTTATTATTATCATCATCATTATCATCACTAGCCATAGATGTATATATGTGTGTGCACATATGTAATAAATATGACTTGTTGAGTCCATTTTAGTTTTGTTTATGTGTATGATTTCAAGGCTGACCATTACACACTGGACAACCAACAAGGTGGCTCATTCCTCAAAGAAATTAACTATCTTTCTCTCACAGACATTTATTGCCTATAATTCCTTGTCTAGAGGTTGGACCCCATGAAAACTCCCCCTTTCAAGCTTAATACATCCATCTGTACTGCCATTGTTCCTGTCTTGTTTATGCCGCCATTTCTAAGAAAGACTGTTTCACAGAAGGCTTCCTGGTATTTTGATTTTTAACAATTTTTTCTACCCTCTCTTCCAAGATGTTTTCTGAGCTATAGGTACAGGAGATGTGATATGTATATATCTATTGGGACTGAGCTCCCTGTGGTCCACTGATCTCTGTGTTGTCTCCAATTTTGTTTATCTGTGATGGTCTCCATCTGCTGTAAAGAGAGGCTTCCTTGGTGAGAGTGATACCCCCCTTATCTGTGAGTGTAGGATAAGATTTAGAATGTAGTAAGGAATTGTGCTGGTCTAGTAAAATGGCAGTCATAGAATCTTTTCTAAGGTTCATGACCTCACTAGCCCTGAGAAGCGGGCTAGATTTCCAGAACCTGGCATGATTTCCCTATTCAGTCGGCTTTAAGTTTAATTAGACAACTGTTGGTTGCCACTGACACGTGAGTGCCTCTATCACTCCCTTATGTGTATCTTCCCATGCTGATAATTGTCGTTCATAGGTGTTGCAGCTGGGTAGGATTGTTTAATTACTTTCTTCCCTTAGCAGCTTACATAATATTTCCTGGAACCATAAACGTTAGACTACAGGATCGAGGATTTCAGGTCAGATCCAGTTTGAATCCTCTGAGTCACATGTTCTCAGTGTGCCGTCTTCAGCAATAGAAGGCTACCCTCAATCCCTTTGAGGCAAGCAAAGGTGACATCTATAATTATTGTTTTGGAAGCCACTTGAACTGCCCTAACCAACAATTCAAAAGGAACCTTCTCATGCTTGGCACTGGAGATTTGGGTAGTCTATGGTTCTTATGGGAAGTGTTGGTAACCAAGGTGGCATAACTTACATATACATACATACATACATACATACATACATACATACATACATACATACACACATACATATATACATACATACAAACAAACATACATGCTTATGTATTATATATAATTCTAGAAAAATCAAATAATAATTCCTTGAGGCTTTGTCAGTGTTATTTGCCCCCCTCTCCTCCTTCTCTTTTGGCCTCTCTCACCCTCTCCAGTTGGATCCCCTTTTTGTTTTTCAGTTTCCTGCTTCATGTCACCTGTGTTCTGCTATTCATCTCACAAACTGCCTCCACCCATGGTCCCTGTTACATTCTTGGTTTCTGTGTTTACTCACGTTACACATTTATATTTAAGGATTTGGAGGTAGGAGCCAGAGATGAAGGAACACATGGGTGCTTGCCTTTCTAGTCTGGGTTACCTCACTCAATACAATCATCCCTAGGTCTACCTTCTCATCTGCAACTTTCACTTTTATTTGTAGCTGAGTGGTATTCCATGTGCGCATGCAGCACATCCTCATTATCCTTTCATGCGATGAAGGGCATTTCGCTTATTTCTATTTTCTGGCAATTGTGAATAGAGAAGCAATGAGCATCAATGAGCCACTCTCTGGGACGCAGGATGTCAAGTCCTTTGGTGTATGCCAAGGAGTAGTATAGCTGGGTTCTATGGTAGATTTATTTTGATTTTGTTGAGGATTTGAAAACTGGTTTTCAGAATGGCTGCACCAATTTTCATCCCCAACAACAATGAATGAGCTTTCTTCTTTCCCCACAACCTCATTAGCATTTATTGTTAGTTATTTTGTTTATCTCTGCCATTCTGACTGGGATGTGATGCAATCTCAAAATTCTTTTAATTTGCCTTTTTCTAATTGCTCGGGATAATGAACACGTTTTGAGGTGCTTTGTAATCATTTTTTATTTCTTCTATTGAGATCTCTGTTTAGATCCCTAGCTCATTTTTAAAATTGGGCCATTTGTTTCTTTGACTCTTTTTCTTTTTTGAGTTCTTGTATACTCTGGGTACTAATCCTCTGTCATGGGTAGGTAGTAAAGGTCGTCTCCCATTCTGTAGGATTCTTCATTGCTCAATTGATTGATTGTTTTCTTAGCTGAGCAGAAGCTTTTGAGTTTTATGAGGTCCCAGCTGCCAATCATTGACCTTAATTCCTGGGCAAATGGAACCCTGTTCGAAAGCCCTCTCCTACGCTAATGTCTGCAGGGTACTGTTTATGCTTTCTTCTAGCAGTTTTGTGTTTCAGGTTGTAAGGTTGAGGTCTTTGATCTACTTGGGACCAATTTAATTCCTCTGGATGTGGACATCCGGTTTCCCCAACACCATTTGTCTCCTCTACAGCACGGCTTCTTTTCTCTTCAAATGCCATCTTTTCCCTGGCATGGTTTTCCCCTCTTTGTCAAATATCAAATGGCTGCAGTTATGTGTACTTGTGCTTGGGTCTTCTACTCATTCCATTGGTCTACAGGTCTGGTTTTGTGCCAGTATTGTGTTGTTTTTATTACTATGGATCTGTAATATGTATATTAAAATCTGGAGTGGTAATCTCTCAGCATAATTCATCTTGCTCAGAATTGTTTTGACTATTTAAGATCTTTTGTGGTTTCATATGAATTTTAGGTTTGCCATTTTTACTTCTGTAGAGAATGAGATGGAGATTTGGGGGGGGATAGTATTACATCTGTAAATTGCTTTTGGTAGTGTCTTAGAGTTTTATTGCTGTGAACAGAAACCATGACCAAGGTAACTCTTATAAAGGACAACATTTCATTGGGGCTGGCCTACAGGTTCAGAGGTTCAGTCTGTTATCATCAAGGTGGGAGCATGGCAGCATCGAGACAGGCATGATGTAGGAGGAGCTGAGACTTCTACATCCTGTTCCAAAGGTAAACAGAAGACTGTCCTCAGGCAGCTAGGAGGAGGGTCTTCTAGCCTTCGCCCACTGAGACACACCTACTCCAACAAGGCTACACCTCTTAACAGTGCCACTTCCTAGACCAAGCATATACAAACCGCCACAGGTAGGATAGTCACTTTCGCAACATTAATCTGCCAGTCCAGGGACGTGGGATGTCTTTCCACTTTCTAGTGTCTTTACCCATTTCTTTAGAAGTTTACAGTTTTCATCGAGGGGATCCTTCACTTCCCTGATTAGGTTTAATCAAAGATATTTAATTGTCTTTGATGCAATGGTAAATTGGACTGTGTCCATGATTTCTTTCTCAGTGTGGTGGTTGTTGGTATATATATAAACCTACTAATTTTAAGTTTATTTTGTACCCTGTCCCCTTGTTAAAATTGTGAATTGTTTCTAGAAGTGTTCTGGTGGAACTTTTGGGATCTCATATGTATTGTATCATATAATATGCAAATAGGTATAATTTGGCTTCTTTTCCTATGGGCATCGCTTTGATTGCCTTCTCCTGCCTCATTGCTCCAGCTGGTGCCCTCAGCATATCAGAAAGGAGTGGGAATAGTGAGAGGTGCTGTCTCACTCCTGATTTTAATAAAATTTCTGTGAAGTTTTCTTTGTTTTTGTTTTTGTTTTTTTCATTTAGAATAATGTTGCTGTGGGTTTGTAAGATATAGCCTTTACTACATTGAGGTATGTTACCTCTTGTCCTACTCTCTAGGACTTTTTATTCATGAAAATCTGTTCTATTTATCAATGGCCTTTTCTTCATATATCGAGATGATCATATGATTTTTATCTTTAAGCTCATTCATATTATTTATCATATTTATCAACATACATTATTCTGAATCAACCCAAATCATCAGGGTAAAACGAATTTAATTGTGTGGATGATTTTCTTGATACGTGCTCGTATTCGGTTTGTTAGTATTTTATTGATGGTTTTTGTACCTATGTTTATGAGGGATATTGGCCTGGAGTTTGTTGTTCTTTTTGTTGTGTCTTTACCAGGCCTGGGTACTGTAAAGTAATACTGGCTTCATAGAAAGAGTTTAGGAGTGCTCCTTCTCTCTATATTTTTGAAGAGTTTAAGAATGATTAAGGATGATTGGTTGGAGTTCTTCTTTGAAAAGTTTGGTAGAATTCTACTGACCCCATATGGGCCTGTACACATTTTTAATTGAAAGGCTTTTTTCTCTCTCTTTTTCTCTATGAATCTCCTTCATTGTTATGAAGGTCCCTTCTTGGTTTAATTTTGGTAATTTAGATGAATCAAGAAAATTCATCATTTTCTTTTAGATTGTTCAACTTAGTTGAGTACATGTTTTTAAAAATATTTCCTCATGCTAGTCTGTATTTTTTGATATCTCTTATAATTTTTACCTGCTCATTTCTGATTTGTTAATTTGGAGCAACTTTCTCTTTTCTTTTGGTTAGTTGGGCCAAGGATATAACTTCTCAAAGAAACAGCTTTTGGATTTACTGACTCATTTTATATACACACACACACACACACACACACACACACACACACAC
>CM052715.1:47889228-47973917 GCA_028551405.1 Uromys caudimaculatus
GAAAATGTAAATAGTGTATTAATAATAATAGTAATAATAATAATAATAAATTTTGCTTTGATTTTCATTATTTCTTCCTATCTATTGGGTTCGTTTTGTTTTATTTTTTCAAATCCTTCAACTTATTCTTAAGTCACTTTTTGTGATCTTTCTGATTTTTAATATAGGCATTTAAGGCTATACATTTTCCTCTTAGACCTATTTTAATGTGTTCCAGTTTTTATTGTATTGTGTTTATGTTTTCATTTAGTTTCAGGAATATTTTTACTTCTTTCTTGATTTCTATATTGCAACATTCATCTTTCAGTAATGAATTATTTAATCTCCATGAGTTTGAACACTGGCTAGAGTTTCATTTGCTGACAATTTTAAGTTTTATTAGATAATGGGGGGTTATTTCAATTTTTCTGTGTTTGTCAATGTTTGTTTCATGTCTTAGCATGTGCTCTATTTTAAGAAGCTTCATGTGGTGCTGAGTAGAATGTAATTCCTTGGCATGTATGTAAAATATCCTCTAGATATTTGTTAAGTCCATTTGATGAAGACGTCAAACGATTCTGAGGTTTCTGTAATTTTTTTTTCAGATTATCTAACTTTTGGAGAAAGTGTGGTGTTGAACTGCCTACTGTTATTTGGTTTGTGCTCATCTGTGTCTTTAACTCCATTTTATGTCTTTTAGGTGCTCAAGAATTTGGTGCATATATTCTTAATACTGGGATATTTTCCTGATTACTAGATCCCTTGATTATAATGAAATGACCCTTCACCATCTCTCTTGAGCAGTTTTAACTTGAAGCCTTTTTTGTTAGATATTAGAACGGCAACTCTTGCTTGATTCTTTATGCCATTTGCTTGGAGTACTTTCCCCAATCCCTTCAATTTAAGATGGCACCTATTTTTAAAGATAAAATGAATTTCTCTCAGGCAACAAAAGATGGATTTTGTTTCTTCATCTATTCGATTATCCTGTGACAGTTGATTGGTGAGTTGAAGCCATTAATAGGAAGAGTTTTTATTGAAAGGTTTGTTACTTAATAGTTGTTTACATTCTTAGTTGTGGTTTGCCATTAAATTTTAGCTTCATTTGTTTTCTTTCTAGACTCTCTGGACTCTGTTTATTCCTCTCTTCAGTTTGAAGTATTGTTTCCAGAATTCTGCTTAGCATTTTGTTGTTGTTAGGTTATCTGGATCATGGAAAGGTTTTCTTTCTCCTTCAACTATGGCATAGTTTTGCTGGGTACAGTTGTCTAGGTTGGCATTCATGATCTTTTAGAATTGCTGTGCATTGTTTTAGGCTCTCTGACTTTCAGAGTTTTCATTGAGAAATCGTGATATTCTGGTGGGGTTCCCTTTATACGGGATTCGCTCTTTCTCAGCTTTTAGCATTTTTCTTTGTTTTATATATTTAGTATTTCACTATGATATTCCACAGGGTGTTTCTTATTTGGTTTTGTCCAGTTGGACCTTTGTATGCTTTTTGTGTTTGTAGGAGTATATCTTTCTTAGTTTTGGAAAGTTTTCTTTTTTTTTTTTTTTTTTTTCTTTTTTCTTTTTTTGGTTTTTCAAGACAGGGTTTCTCTGTGTAGCCCTGGCTGTCCTGGAACTCACTCTGTAGACCAGGCTGGCCTCGAACTCAGAAATCCGCCTGTCTCTGCCTCCCAAGTGCTGGGATTAAAGGCGTGCACCACCACTGCCCAGCTTCTATGGTTTTCATAAGGATCTATTCTGTGTTGTGAGAATCTTCTCCCTCTTCTATGCCTATAATTGGAAGATTCTGTTTTAAATGGCATCCCTCATTTCTTGTGTATTTCCATTCTGCATTTTTAGAATTGTTTCATTTTCTTTGCTTATTTTTTTATAGATTCTTACTTTATCTTTGAGTCTGGATATTCCATCTTCTGCTTGACTAATTTTACTTGTAAGTAAACATGAGTTTTCTAATTGGGATATTGAATTTTTAAATTCCATTTTTATTTCAACTTGTATTCTCTTCAACGTTTCTTCCTCTTTATTAAATTGTCTTCATTATTTCATCCAGGTGTGTTTTTGTGTTTTCCTCGATGTTTCTTAAGGGTTTATTATTCTCTTGGCATTTAAGGAAGTGTGTATATCTTCCTTAAATTAAATTACTTTAATTTTTGAAAAGTTTATGATTGTTCTTTTATTTTCTGCATCCTGGGATTCATCTAGGTAGTTCTCATTAGAGAACACATCTGTAGGACTTGTGAGCTTAATGGAAGACATGATGCTTGACCGTTCATGATATTTATGATTTGACATGAGCATGTGGATTTTTTTTTTTTTTTTTTTTTTTTTTTTTTTTTTTTTTTTTTTTTTTTTTTTTTTTTTTTTTTTTTTTTTTTTTTTTTTGGCTCTGTGTCTGATGTGTGGTTTTCCTTGGATTAGGCTAGTACAGGAGCTGCCTGTCCTGAGTTAGGCTGCATAAAGCTGTGTTGACTTATTTAATTGGGCCATGGAAAGATGGCTTCCAAACCACAGGTCTAAAGCTAGGTTAGGCAAAGAAGGTTCACAAATGAAGAGGGTTCATGGCCACATGTCTGGAACTAGGCTTGTGAGTTTGTTGATGGCGTGGGTTGGAGAATGAGAAAACAAAGAAAAGAAACAACCCGCCGAGGAAAGTTGGCTATCACACAAGGAGAGTTTGTGGGCTCTGGGTCTGGAACCAGGCTTGTGGATATGCAGATGGCAGCAAGTTGAAGTGAAGGCATAGAAAGAGAGGAAGTGACTTAACCAAGAAAGCTGGCTGAGGCACAAGCAGGGTTTTCAAGCCACAGGTCTGGCTCTCACCTTATTTTTGGGACAGGATCTCTCACAGAAGCTGGAGTTTGCTAACTGGCTAGACATTCTGTTGAGACAAGCTTCTGGGATTCTTCTCTCTC
Organism: Uromys caudimaculatus; assembly: GCA_028551405.1. NCBI lineage: Eukaryota > Metazoa > Chordata > Mammalia > Rodentia > Muridae > Uromys > Uromys caudimaculatus. The sequence continues at coordinate 47,892,129 of CM052715.1, forward strand.
CACTTCCTTAGCCCTTTTTACATGGATACTGGGATCATCTAGTACAAGCCATATCCCCATCTTCAAGAAATAGCTAATAACCCATCCCCTAGGTAAAAAAAAGCCCAATTCTGTAGCATTTTCTAATTTCCATGGTGAAAACATTCCATCAACACTAATTTCAAGCTGCTATTATGGTGTCATTAATTGTGGAGCCGGGATGTGACAGGTGTACCAGGTGTGCTGACCTTGGCCACTCCAGCAGACCAAGAACAGCAGTCTCAGCATACATGTACAGAGAGGTGTCCTTTATGAAGTGAGCATGCGTATGCCATCCTGATCCCCTGGTTTTTGCAAGCTCAGAATAGGGGTGTCTGTGTATGAGACTTTTAGTGTCTTCAGGGACAATTGTTCCATTTCTAGGCAGCCTGATAGGGCTGCAGTGACTCCTTTTATTAAGGTGACTGCGTTCTTCAGTGTCTTAGCAGAAACACTTTTGAGGTAAAAGTGGCTGTTCCTAGTGACTATAGTAGGACAACTAAGGCATGCTTGGGGAAGCAGAGCAATACGGGCATATCGCTTTAAGCAAATTATGAATTTAATAGGGAGGAAATCTTGGATCTATCAAAATGTGAGATACCAGAGAAGACCACTGTGGCAAGAGTTCAAACCAAGAGAAAGTCTTTATTAGCCACCTGGTGACTGCACTTGATGTTCAAGACCCAAGTGCAGTCCCAAGCCTTTCTTAGTTTGAGCTTTTAAGCACAGAAAAGCACGTCCTGTGTTGACACACCTCAGCTAGCAAGAACAGCTAGCCAGAAGCAGAGCTACAGAAACCAAAAGGCGAGCTTAGTACATTAAGGGAGTTTCCCAGAACTATGGACTTTGATGGATTAGTTCTCTGCTTTCATTTCGGCAGGTGTTGCTGCCTATGTGCTGGACTCCAAGGGCTGAATGGCACTTCCATCATGGTGTCAGTTGTGCTAAGGTCTGGGAACCTGTTGCAGAAGTCTCCTTCGAACTTTGTACCCTTGAGCTTGTTCTTTTGCCCTTCTGGGAGATGCTCCCACATAGCCTAGGACTTCAGCTAACATGGGGGCCAGGAAAGTCTATAGAGCTCATCAAGACATGTGTGTTTTTAGGCTTATAGCCTGTGGCGAATATTTTCAACCAATTCAAATACCCCTTCCTGTCTAAGTAATTGTGTCAGCAGCTAAATGTGTCTCCTGTTGGTATCAGTCCAAACTTCCTGTTCTCATAAAAAAAAAAAAATAGATAAGATTCTGTGACAGGAAGAAACAAACTTGAAAACAGCTCTCTGATTTTGCCATTTTAAATTTGCTTGTAATTCTTACTGATGACTATACAGATACAATTATTGATGAAGTGGGAATGTGTGAGCATCTGCAAAACACGAGGCTTTCTGCTTCCTATCATTGACTGTGTCTCATCTACTCCTTTCCATTTACTGACATCAATCCATACACAACATTTTTATGACAATGTAGTACTCCATCTTGTTAACATCATCTCATTTGATATCCTGTTCTCCATAGATATGTTCTAGTTTTATATGAACTACTAGTCATGACTGCTGGCTGGCGAGGGGCACCCCAGTTCACTTGCACTATGGGAGGCACAGAATACAGGACATGCTGGTGGCCAAGAACTGTCTGGATCTGGTTTAGGAAGTGAATGTGTGGGCAAGAGTAGCCATTAAAACAAAGGGGAAAGCTCAGTGTTAACATTCACCAGTCTTCTGCTTTTGTAACCTCATGTCCTCAGAGGTCTCGAATACTGAATCTAGCCACACATAATAAACAAACATAACTAATGGGCAGTTGGCCTTATGTAGGCTTTGGGGTAGCCTCTATGTTATGCCTAAGAAACACATGGGCATTTTAATTATGTAGAGGTGGAATGGAGCCTGCCAACTTTCCCGTGGTTTCTGAGGGACTCTTGCTGACCAGGTAGTTACTCACTGGCCATAAAGGATGAAGGCAGAAAATTTTGACTCGGAGATCAAGCCCTGAGATTAAGAGCTTGGCTTACCGCCATGGGCTTCTACTTCACACCCTCTTTATTCAGAGCCCAGATTCATAGGCTATTGATTTGAATGAGTGTGGCTTTGGTTGGTAGGGAAGATCGATAAACAGTATAAAGGAAGAGGGTTATACTTAAGTGAAACCTTTGGCCTTAAACCTAGGGCTGAGTTAGTTAAGTTTGATTGTCTTCTTGTTGGGGATGGAGCCTCATTTTTTGTACAATGAGCTTCTGGATAGACACTTGAGTTGTGCTGCCGGTGCCTAAGACACGTAGACTTACTAATGCTCGTTACAGTTGTGCAAAACGTGTACTATTTTCATCTCTATTTGTAACCGAGGCACAGAGAGATTAAGCAACTTGTTGAAGTCACAAAGTCAGTCCATGATGAATCTAAATCTGGGATTTGAACCCTGATGCCTTTGATCCAGGGTCTACACTGTTCTTCTAATGAAATTCCAGCCTTTTTATTAATGGGTTTGGGGGGCTGGTCTGTCTTTGTCTTTTGCCCAGGCCAGGCCACCTTACATTGCAGAGGAAGAACCACAGACAGCGTAGGTCAGGTGTGTCTATCTGAGTCTTGTGAGCTGAACAATGAAAGACACAGCTAACATGATTAACCCCAATTTTGCCTCTAATTTCCTTCCTAAGTCAATTTTTCTCCTCCTGATGAAGTCTGTTTCAGTGTGGTGGGTAGACCCATGAGCTGTTTGGATTCAGAAAGTCTCATGTGTACAGGGAAAAATTCAGAGGTGATTATGGTCTCCAAACACAGAGAGGAAACCACAGCTCTTCTCTAGCTGACATTGTGTTTACCTGTCTTCCCATGTACCCTATGTACCCATGTATTTGCCTGCCTATCTGGCTATCACTTTGTAGGAGGTTGGTAATAGCAGTGTTAAGGCCCCTGTTCAGATGCTGTCTGGCATGTCATTCCACCCCCAGCTCTGTTTATGGCCATCGTAAAATGTTCGTGGATAGTACAACTGCTGATTTTCCAGAGTCTTTTTCTACTGTCTGAAGGATCAGGAAGGAAAAAAAAAATCTATTGGCTGAAGAAATTAAGCCATTTTTCTTCAGGGGAGAGAAATGGAGAAGTAGACATTCCACATTAAAATGCTACAGTGGATTCCAGATGAATGAAAAATTGGTCTATGTATAAGGAGAGTGGGGAGAATTGGAAGGGCTATAATTAGCTCTTGGCAGAGGCTTTAGGGTGGGGCCACATAAAACCCTGTGGAGGGTGTAAGGGGGGCACATAAAGCCCAGTGGAGTGGTAAGCAGGGGGCCACATAAAACCTGGTGAATGGAGCAAGTAGGGGGTTGTATAAATCCTGGCAGAGGGGTAAGCCAGGTCTAACTCTGCAAAGGGTAAGCTTTTGGGGTTCCACCCTATGGAGTTGCTGCCTAGACATCATTTTGTTCATTTCCCCTGCCATTTCTTTTTCCAAAAGGCTAGTTGTCCACAAGATTTTATTATAGATGTGAACTAGCTGAGTCCTTCTTGCCATTATAGCCCTTTGTTCCTGTGAACCAAGTGTCACCTGGCTCTCCATCATCCCTCAAAACAGACTAGTTCTATCAAGAAGAGGACTTTAGCCTTGAAATGGTTCAGGACCTGATCTATTATTATGGTTTCTGGTATTTGGCTAACATCTGATCCAGTTGTGATGCTACAGGCACCTAGAGGTCTAAACATGACCATTGTTGGGCATTAACAAACAGGAGAAGCTGTTTGGATGACAGTGAGCAAAATGATGACAAAAGCATAAGAATTCACTTGAGATACCCAACCTAATCTGGCCTTTTCTGAGGATTTGTGCCTCATGGTCTTTGTACCTGACTGAAGTGGAAACTTAAGGGCTCTTTGGAAAGTCAGTTGGATGGTTGGATGGGGCAAACACATGAAGAAACATTTAACTGAAGTGGACACAGGTGAAAGGCTAAGGCAGACTCATGAAGGAACGTTTTGCTGAAGCAGACACAGGGGAGAGGATGTTCTGCTAAAGCAAGCATGTGGAAGGACATGTGATGAAGGGTTCTTTGCTAAAAACACACATGTATTGGTCTGCCTTACATTGTGTAGTTGAGCTGCATTTGTTGAGACTCCATAGAGAGAAATGGGCTAAATAACTTCTGATTGTGTGCTGTAGTTTCTTGCTGCTTCAGAGGACTCAGCTGATTGGCAGAGGGATGTGAGCTAAGACAGATGAAGAGCTGAGGAAAGACCCATGGAGAACATGTTATGTTTGGAGAAAGAATAAAAAAGGACTTGACGGACAGTGACGGGCTGAGCTTGGCTTGCTTATAGAGCTAGCTGTGCAATGCTTGTTGGTCTCACATCTTCGCTGATCTTTGCTTCCCTGAGAGAGGCACAGCTGAGAACTTCTGGCATCCCTCTGGATCCCTCCTGCTGACTTGAGCCAAGGTTGAGGCCTGGCTGTCTTTGCTAGGTAATGCCATCCTGACTCTACCGAACTGGACTGTTAGTGTATCTATGAAGTGCTTGCAAGTGGATCGAGCTGCTGACCTGGGAACTGAACTGCTAATTTTCAGACAACACAGATCAGAGTTGCAACAAAGAATCTTTCTAAACAGATCCAACCCCCCCCCCATATCCTTTCTTTTCCACTGCCTCTGGTGGGTGGTTGGCTACAAGGGGGTTTAAAGCATTTAAAAACCTATTAAAAATAGACATTTGAAAAAAATAAAGTTACACCTGACTTTCCTGATTTGTCTTAGAGTTCCTGGTTCAAGTAGGCTGTTTCTTGTCCATGTCAGTCTTGGAAACAGGTTTCACACTGCCTGTTCAAGTCTTCTTCTTACTGCTGGTTTTTACTTTCTGGTGAAGGTGGAGACTGACTCAGTAGGCTAGAACAAACTGAATGCACATCTTACCTCTAAGTGATATGGCTAGTCACTTCACTGCTTTAAGGACTGATCTAGATTTTGATGTGTTTAAAATGGATGTACTGAGATATTGTGTTGTCCTAGTAGGTACTCTGTGAATTATTTTGTTATGTTTGCTTGCCTAGCATAAGTTAGGGGGCTCTGGATTCTTGCTGTTCTCAAACATTATGCACTATCCACAACTTGGTCACTATTTTTCATTTATGCATATCAGTGTCACAGCACAGAGGATATGTGTTCTTTCTCTCCCAGATCCTCTTAAAGGGGAAGCACCAGAAAGAGGCAACAAACCATCAGACCTGATACTGCACATTTTCCACAGAGCACTTGATGGTAGAAAGGTATGAGCAAGTGTTCTGGTGAGATACGAGGAAGGGGCCAGATGATAGAGCAAGTGAGACATTTCTTAAGTTTATGTGGTCCAGGCCTCCAGCTTTAGACTGACAAGACAGCATTGTGCACTTAGACCTCTGGCTCTGATGGGACCACAGAATACCTTGTGACCAGGTTTTCAGCCCCAGTTGTCTCAGAGAAGAAAACTATAGACTAATTTCTTTGATGAACATGAATGCAAAAAAAAAAAAATTCTCAACAAAATACTTGGAAACTAAATTCAGAAACACATTAAAAAAGATCATACATTATTGCCAAATAGTCTTCAATCCAGAAAGGCAAGGTCAATTGAATATATATAAATCAATAAATTTAATACACCATACAAACAAAATTAAGGACAGAAACCATATAATGATCTCAACTGAAGTTCAAAGCAAAGCTCTGGAATGTTCATGAAAGTCCTGAAGACATTAGGGAGCCATGGCCCATACCTCAAAACGATAAGGGCTATATACAACAAAACTGTAGCCAACATCATTTTAACTAGAGCCAAACTGGGAGCATCTTCTCTAAAATCAGGCATGACACAAGCATGTCACTCTCCTACTCTTGTTTGAGTGGATGCTTGAAGTCTTAATTGTATTAATTAGATACAAGAAAGATACAAAAGAGATTAAAATAATAAAGGAAGAAGTCAAACTATCCCTATGTGAAGATGACACAATTTTTCTAAACTTTTTTTTTTTTTTACTTAAAAGACCCTATGAATCTACTAACAACCTCTTAGACCTAGTTAAGTTGTCAGATAAAAAAAATTCAATGTTAGAAAACCAACAACAGTTGTCTTCCAAAATGAATCTAACACTTTTAACTTAAAACCTAAACTTGTGAAAATTCTAGAAAAAAAAAGCATAAGAAATACTCTTCATGATATTAGGGTAGTCAATAACTTCCTGGACAGAACTTCAGGAGTGCAGGAAATAGTCCCAAAAACTAACAGATGGGGCTCCAAGAAATTAAAATTTCTGCACAGCAAAGGAGACTATGAGCAGAGCACATAGACACCCACATAATGGCAGAAGGTCTTTTCCAGCTGTATTTCAGACAAGGGCTAATGTCCAGAATCTACAATGGACCACAGAGAACAAATTCAGAGAAAATAAAACTGCCAAGCAACAAATGGGCTAAAGAGTTGAATAGGCAGGATGAGGAGGAGGAAGAGGAGGAGGAGGAAGAGGAGGAGGAGGAGGAGGAGGAGGAGGACAATGAGGAGGAGGAAAAAGAAGAAGAAAAGAAGAGAAGGAGGAGGATAAGGAGGAAGAAAAAGGAGGGAGAGAGAAAGAGGAAGAGAAAGAGGAGAAGAAGGAGAAGAAGAACAAGAAAAAACACAAATGGCTAATAACTATCCTTAAAATTGTTCTAATAGCCACCAGGGAAATGTACGTTAAAACTACTCTGAGATACCATATCACCTTAGTCAAAAAGAAATCAGACAAATGTTGGAGAGGATATTGAGAAAGAGGAGCCCTTATTCCATATCCACAGAGAAATCCGTGTGTGTGTGTGTGTGTGTGTGTGTGTGTGTGTGTGCGCGCGTGCGTGTATGTGTATATTTATATCCCATGCTTATTATTGCCTTATTTACTATGGCAAAAAAATGAAACCAATTTAGATGCTCATTAACAGATGAACAGATGATGGAAATCTGGCACAAATATAAAATGGAGTAATATTCAGTACTTTAAAAAATGAAATGAGAAAATTTGCAGAAAATGAATGAACTTAGAAAAGAGTGGTATTAAATGAAGATACTCATTTCAGAAAGGCCAAAGCCACATTGCCCTCCTGCATATGCTGATCCTAGCCTATACTATAAACAAATGTACACATGGACATTTAGTGTGACATGCAGAAAGGAGAAAAAGAAAGGGTAAATATGAGAAATAATTCATGGAAAATAATAAAGTTTGACTATCATGGATTTTATGATGCGTAAGAAAGCAACTGATAGGGAAATTGTAAAATCCAAAGTGAGGTTCTGAGTTATCAGAATGAATATTCTAACTGTTTAGTTCACTGAGATGTGTAGACTTTGCCCCTGGGTATATGCTAATTTGAGTGAATACATTTGTCTTAGGGTTTTACTGCTGTGAACAGACACCATGACTAAGGCAACTCTTGTAAGGGGTATTTAATTCGGGGCTGGCTTACAGGTTCAGAGGTTCAGTCCATTATCATCAAGGTGGGGACATGGCAGCATCCAGGCAGGCATGGTGCAGGAGGAGCTGAGAGTCCTACATCTAGTTCTGAAGGCAAACAGGAGAAGACTAACTTCCAGGCAGCTAAGATGAGGGTCTGAAAGCCCAACCCCACATTGACACACAACAAGCCACACCTACTTCAACAAGGCCACACCTCCCAATAGTGCCATTCTCTGGGCCAAGCATACTCAAACCACCATAACATTAATGTAGCTGTGTGATGTTTTTATTGGCAAATTCTGTACAATAAAGCGATTTTTATTTTTAAAAAGTTTATGCAGATTCGTTCTTTTCTGAAGCATAAAGGCACTGGCAAATGTTTAGTTTGGAATGAACCAGGAATCTGGTAGAGGATGAATATGTTAGAGTAGAACTCCACCATTGTTCCCTCAGGCCAGCTTCAACAGTACCATGCAGCTGTTCAGACACTATCCCATGTTGACTCATACATCTGAGCTAGCCTCTGAAAATCTGGACCTTGGGAAATGTCTGACTTGAGGCCAGGTTTGTCATCCACTGTGTAACTTATCCCTCTGACTGTGGCCGAGAAGCCTATGGAGATGCACGTCCTAAATGTGTTGAGACCTGCACAGTTTTCCTTCAAACCAAAGGAAGGTGGTTGAGGGGGTAGAAGCTGTGTGTAGGCTCAGGGTGTGTGTGGGGGGGCACAGGAGGAAAGCCAGTACATATAGAGGAGGGGCTAAAGTCAGAAACCTAGTCAGCGAGGCCTTTATGGCTTCTCCATATCTGTATGTTTTGCCTTACTATAACAAAACACAAGCATCTCAGGAATGTATAAATAATAGAACTTACTTAAGTTCAAGGTGACAGCACCAACAGATTTAGTGTCTGGCAAGGTTTAATTCTTTCCAGATGATACCTTATTGCTGTGTCCTCACAGGTGGCAGCTGTCAAGCAGCTATCATCTAGGTCTTACTGGGATCCACTTCCCTATGACTTAACCCTCTCACAGAAGCTTCTACCTCTTCATCCGGTCACACTGCAGATAAAGTTAGAACATGAATTTGGAGCAAGGCAGGCACCAGTGTTCACAATGCATCACTAAAATGAAATTAAATATAAGCCTTTGGATCTTATTAATATAGTCTGAATGTGAAAATTGCTTAAGGAATCAAAAGCTACCGAGGCTGGACTGCAACTATGCCAGTATTCCATTGTGGTGGCTAGTTTTTATGCCAAATTGACACAAGTGAGAGATCATTCTTAAAAGGGGAACTTCAACTGAGAAAATACTGCCCACCAGATTGGACTTTGGGCAAGCCTTTGGTGCACTTTCTTGACTGATAACTGATGCGGGCATGGCCACCTCTCGGCTGGTGGCCCTGAAGGCTCTACAAGGACAGACTGAACAAGCCGTGGGGAGAAAGCCAGTAAGTGCCCCTCCTCCATCGCTTCTGTATCATTTCTGCCTCCAGGTCCTGCCTTGAGCTCCTCCTCCGTCTTCCCTATATGGTGGATAAGCTGTAAGATGAAACCCAAGTTGATTTTGGTCATAGAGTTTTATTACAGCAATAGAAACCCTGACTAAAGCACCTGGACACTATGATCTGATTTTAACTTGACATTTATTGGTTACAAAATGTGCTGCCCATGACAAAACTACAGGAGCCAGGTGACATCGTTCCATGAATGTCGAGGGGAAAGGGGCATCTATGTCAAGGCTCTCTAAAACCAGAGCTTTGGGGATATTTTGAAAGTCTGCATACAGGACTGGCCCTCCTGTAATGCCATGTCTTGCAGTACTGGAACACTTGACTCTGCCTGGCTTGGCCATGAGTGTCACCTCCCCTGTACACTGGCGACATGTTCTCTTGCAGTCCCACTAAAGATTGAAAGCAGTGAGCAGCAGACAGGCTGCCTGCGAGCTTCCCACTTCAGGTTTTCCAGTTTGCCAGCCAGCCAGGCCCATGCCTGCATTTCTGCTGAGGCAGGTGACCCCCTGGGACCTGACCTCTGGCCCTTTGTCCCTCAGCAGGACCAGTTGTCAAGGAGATGACAAGATTGGATTCTGAGTTAAGGGAGCCAATCTCTCTTTCTAAATTTATCTTCACTCTCTGCTTTCTTCCGCTTTCTGTTCCTCCCTTTCGACCTTTCCCTTTTGTCTTTTCTTTTTATTGCATGCAGCCATTAAAATGGCGTACATGTGTGGTACACAGGAACTTAGTGCTTACTGTCCAGCTTTCCTGCACACCTACAATTGACTTTTAACATTTTTAATTTAACAAAAATTACATTTACTTATTTACTTGTTTACTTAATTATGTGCATGTGCATAAGGTGGTCAGAAGACAACTTGAAATAATCAGCTCTTTCCTTCTGTTCTGCAAGTTGTAGGGATTAAAGCTGGGTCCTTGAGTTTCAGAAGTAAGTACCTTTACCCCTGAGCCATCTCACAGGCCCTTGTTTGTTTGTTTTAAGTAAAATAGTAAAGTATTAATTAAAACTTAATTTCACTTTTTGTGTTTTATTAATGTGGCTACTAAGAGAATAAACATTGTGCCCACACTTGACGACTGTAGCTATATTTCCTCTTTCTACCATGTCTACTCTCCCAGGGACTTAACTAAAACACTCTGCTGCTTGTATATCAGCCTGGAGTCTTATAATAGGCGGACAATAGACTCCATTAAGGCCCAGGGATCCCCACAGCTTATGAGTTCCAGTTTTCTCCTGCCCAGTCTGGGAAGTAATGGGGAGGAAGGCGAGAACAGAAGGGCTCCCTCTTGCCTGCTGTCTGCTACGGAGCTGAAGGACAAGACAGATGAGATTCTGTGACACCCACTGCCTACCCTTCCCAAATCTGGGACAAAGATCACACAAGTTTAATCCCAGCACTTGGGAGGCAGAGGCAGGTGGATTTCTGAGTTCAAGGCCAGCCTGGTCTACAGAGTGAGTTCCAGGACAGCCAGGGCTACACAGAGAAACCCTGTCTCGAAAAACAAAAACAAAACAAAACAAAGATCACGCAAGCCCTACTCCTCCAGTCCTCTGCTGCCAGCACGTCAGGAAGGGTTCTGAGTGGTCATTTGGCTGAGATAGTTCCCACCCCAAAGTGATCCAGTCAGAGAGGCTCACAGTACACAGTAGGGATGTGCTTTCTCAGGCCAGCACTGGGATGAACAGCCCCTGGCTCCCTGGAGCATTCTCTCTTTTCTGAGAGAAATCCCGAACCTGCTGCTAACAGTCTTTCCTGTAACATCTGCTGTTCTGCAGAGATCTGTGAGGCATCGTTGTATATGCAACTTAACATGTGTCTGGAAGCAAACCCCCCGTCAGTGAACCTTGAAGTCCAGAAACACTCGGAGCCAGTTGCTCAACCAGAATGGCTTTCTGAGCAAAGTCCCATCTGGCCTCTCCTCTGAGAACCAAAGGTCTGAATACAAATGAGCACCCAGCCTCTCTGCCTGGGTTGCTGTCCTTAAGCAGCTTGTGGTGGCTATGTAGCTGTGGAACAGGGTGGCCTCTAGCCTTGTTGGTGTGAGCTGAGGCCCCATTTACACTGCAAATACCTTCCTTCATTGAGTTGTATTTTAAAACTGCAAAATAACCCGAACATTTGAGAGGAAAACATGGTATGATTCTATGTATCAACCATCCACATATGACAAACATTAATATTTCTCATTAGACTTCTAGTCACTTTAAAAGACAGGAGCTTTTATACATAAGGAGAATCACGACTTGACTTACCCAGTCATCTATGATGTCATCTGTGACATCATCATAAACAATGCAGCATTATTATTGTTAATATTTAATATTATTACATTATTATATGTTATATATAACATATTATTTATATATGTTCTCATTTGTATATGTAATATATAAAATATTAATACAATAATAATAATAACCAATGTCTACTAAATATCTACAGGATGGCTCCTGTGTAGCAGCTACAGTTTTCTCCAGGGAGGACGGAGACATGGAAAAGCAGAACCCCAATAGGCCAGGTTCTTGAGTGTGATTGCTCTTTTCCACAGCAGCATCTTCTCAGCTCACTGACGACATGGCTTCCTGAGCTGGTCTTTCACTACCCCATACCCAGGGCAGTTGACTCCCTAGTTCTGTATTTATTTTTCATAAAAATAACTCTTAAAAAGATTTGTTTACTTTTAATATATGTGTATAAGCATTTGCCCGAATGTGTCTGTGTGCCATATGCATATGTTGGCCACAGAGGCCAGAAGAGGGTATTGTATTCCTCTAGAACTACAGTTATAGTTATGAGTCACTATGTAGGTGCTGGGAATTGAACCCAGGTCCTCTGGAAGAGAAACCAACACTCTTAACTGCTGAGCCTTCTATCCTGTCTAAAAATAACCTTAAATGCATTTAAAAGTAATTCTGAGGCGAGGGAAGTGGCTCAGCAGTCAAAAGCACCTTCTGTTATTCCACAGGACCCAAGTAGGTTACCAGCCCCCACCTGGGGAGGCCCATACCACCTAGAGCCCCAGGTCCATGGGATCAGATATCCTGTCCCGGCTTTCACGGCAACCCCACATGTGTGACGTACACTCACACAGATGTGCACACATATCTGCATAAATAAATCTTTAAAGGAGTAATGCTAGGGGGCTTCTGTTGTTTCTAACTCCATTGTGGATGAAATGCTACAGGGGCTCTGGCTATCAGATTGAGATGAAAATGCACTGCAATAAAAATGTAATACAAAATAAGCCAGTTAAACCAAGCTGATTTAGGAAGTGGAGATCTCCAGTGAAGGTTACAGGGGGTGATGGTGAGTGGGAATTTTTTCTTACACACACACACACACACACACACACACATATATGAATGATCTGGTAGTATAGCTCAGTTGTGTCATGGTATTTGGGAGGAAGAGGCAGAAGGATTGTGAAGTTAAAGATAGCCCTCATCTACATGGTAAGTCATAGGCCAGCCTGGGCTAGATGAGACCTTGTCTTTTTTTTTTTTAAGTTGCTTTTTAATCTTTTATATCAGTGGTTCCCAACTGGGATCAAAGGACTTTGGGGTTACCTAAGACCATCAGAAAGCACAGATATTTACATTATTATTTATAACCATAGCACAATTATGATTATGAAACCGCACCAAAATAATTTTATGGTGGGGGGGTCACTATGACATGAGGAACTGTATTAAAAGGTCACAGCATTAGGAAGGAAGGTTGAGAACCACTGCTCTACATGATTTTTAAAAGTCGTGCTAATTCATGGAAATTTGGGGACTAGAGAAAATCACACAGAAGACCAATTATTTATAGTTCTACCAGGCAGAGAAAGCTGCTTGCAGCAACTTCCAAGGCTAACTGGTTATTTAAATATTTAACTTTGATATTCTGCATGCTCTTTAGTTCCTGTCCATTGACTTCCACAATATTGGGTGTGCTCTTCAATGTCAGGTAACCCTAGTGTCTGCTGAGGTATCTGAAGTGGACATGGCCGTGTGAGGCTCTGTCGGTCATACTGGGTGGAACCTTCCTGGAAATCATAATGACCCTTGAGCTTTCTTTTCTTAATTTTTCAGTTAGAACTTTGTCAAGGGTGCTACACCCATTTATTTGAAGTGGTCATACAAGTAAATCTCCGTGGGTCTTCTGAGTGACCACGGTTGTATTAGTTACTTTTTGTTCCTGTGGTACGACACCACAACCAAAACTGATTTACGGCAGTTCGTTTTGATTTACGGCTTCAGAGGGCGGGCTCATAATGGATCCCATCAATCACACGCAGAAAACAGGGAGTCAAATAGAAGAGGGACAAGGCTTAAAGTTCTCAAACCCTGTCCCCAGGGACACAATTCTTGCAGCAAAGCTTTCCACCCTAAAAGTTTCATAACCTCCCCAAACAGTGCTACCAGCTAATGATTAAGCGTTCAAATATATGAACCAATGAGGGATATTTCTTATTCAAACCACCACAAAAATGGACCCAGAAATAGAGCAACAAGACAAGAAGAAGGCTGCACACATAGGGAGCCATTTGGGTTAGCAGAGGGGGTCATTAGTGTGATGACTAATTTCGGGTGTCAACTTGACTGGATCTGAAATCAACTAAAACTCAAGCTGTTGGCATTTCTGTGAGGGATTTTCTTGATAGCTTTACTTGAAAGTGGGAAGACCCACCGTGAATGTGGGCAAGCACCTTCTGGTGGCAGCCCAGATAAAAAGACACAAAAGAAGGAAACGACTTTTTACCCACTTGCCCTTTACTTGAGGGAAAGTTCGTCTGTCTTGTCGCTATAGCGTTCCTTCATCAATATTACAACCAACTTTCTTGGGCCTTCAGTGTAAGCAGAAGACCAGCAGCTCTCCAGGTCTACAGAGCTACATTGGGACTACTGAGGCATCCAGCCTCACGACTGAGAACTTATTGGATTCTCAGCCTCTTCAGTGTGAGTTAGTCATTGTTGGACTATCCAGACCACATCCTGCAAGCCAATATCTCTCTAGTGTTTATGTGTATGTGTATATATATGCATATGTGTATATACATACATATATACATATATACATACATATATAATACATATACATACATATGTATACATATACGTATATACATATATGATTGTATATTCATTCTATCAGTTCTGTTCCTTTAGGGAACTTGACTAATACACAGTGATTTTATTAGTCTGTGCCAACCTGTAGTGAAGGGAATATGTGGAGACTGCACAGTGTAGAGTGTCCATGCCCTGTAGAGCAAACTTACCAGCTAAATGGTCAAACTAAAAGTATATGTGGTCCTGGCTTGGGCCTGCAAGATGACTTGTCAGGTAAAGGTACCTGACACCAAGAATGACAACCTGAGTTCAATCTCTGGAATCTACACAGTGAGAGACTCCCACAAATTTTCCTCTGACTTTCACATGTGTGCTGTGTATGCTGTGTGTGTATGTGTGTATGTGTGTGTGTGTGTGTAATGATGTAAATATAATTTCAAAAATATACAGTATAAAGAATAGCTTGTGTACTATCTATTTATCTTTATGGTATTTATTGAATCTGAGCTGTGCCCCCACAGTACCAAGGCTTAGGCACTTGGTACCCAGCTTGTGATACTATTTGAAGGCTGTGGAACCTTTAGGAGAGTAAGGCTTGCCTAGTTGGAATAGCTGAGTGGAAGAGGACCTTTGATGGTTCTAAGAAACCCTGCTATCCCAGCATATATCCACCATTTCCTCAGTGTTCTGCTCAAAGATGGGGTGCATGGATCCTCCTGTCTCTGGGTAAAATGGGGGAACAAGAGACCTGCAGTTAAACCCACTTTGCCTCAGTCCTGCGTCTTCCTTGGCAGGGTGGATGCAGTGTCTCTGCATAGCAGCTTGACATCTTGGAGGAAGATCCTAAGATGGTGGCTCCCAGCAGCCTTCTTATATGATCTTAGCCAAAAGTCCTAGCTGCCTTGTCTGAGTTCACACCCCTCCACTTCTTCCTTGGTTTCTTGGGCAGGATAGTTGCTAGGAGCCCCACAGAAAGATTAGGAAGAGGTGAAAAGGTAATGCTGGAGGTAATGTTTACTCTCCCATGGTCCCTGTGTGACCCAGAAGGAACAAGGAGACAGCAGATAAGGTTAATCAGTAGGGCAGGCTGCCTGCTCCATAGGGACAGTAGTTGTACTCTTAATGGAAACCTAAGAGTGGTATTTGATAAAGGGGGAAATCATGTGGTTCTCACCACTGAATCCTTCAGAAAATCAGCCCTTTCCAGAAGATGGCTTGATACTGTCTGTAAATACAATTAGTCTGGGGTCTCTGCCACATGGTAATAAAGATGCCTTTTTAAAAAGCAGGAGGGAGATTAAATGATGGCATTAGTAAAGCAAATATATGTATGATAAAGTTTTATGAGTGTTCCTTCCAAGAAAGGAGCTTCACAAAACACTATTTTATTACACTTGCTCTAATGCTCAGGAAAATGTCCCCTCCCTCATCCAATGTGAAAGTAGGTGGGCATAGTCATCTAGTGTGACATCTCGTTCTTAATTATTATTTGCGAGAAGATTCAGAGTAGGCAAATACTGGTATTTTAAACTGGACTTTTAAAAAAATTAACTAAAACTTGTTATAGCAAAGTATCAAAATAGTGATAATGATGGCACGTGACCTCTTGTTTAGATTTTGTGATTTCCTTGGTTACAAGATTTTAAGAGTCGGTTCTCTAGCTCTTAGGGAATAGGATCAAAGTTGATAGGTGGGCTCAATAGTTCTCTGGGTACCACAGTTAGCTTTTCCATAGGCACAGCTCTTAAATAAAATGAGAATTTCCATTCCAGGTACCATTTAGACTTATTCTTTTGGGTATGAGCTCACAGGCTAAAGCAGGCAAGAAGTTCTTTTAGGTGACATCATATCGCTCTTGCTACATAGCTTAATTAATGTAGTATAATATAATATTTTGTATTAGATAAAATAAAACAGTCAACATCCAGCTGATAAGGATGAAGTTTTGAACTCCATGTTATTGTGTAGCCTAATCACTTTTGGTCTTCCCATCAGTTAGGAAAATTGTCCCAAATGAAATTTTTCTGTTGCTTATTTTATTTTCTTGATTGAGAATGTTGAGTTCCCAAGGTTGGAGAGAGGTTGGTTCTAGGTCTTCTAGAGTTCTGCCCCAATAATTGGATGTAGATATACCAGGATGAACTTTCTAACTTTCTACCACTAGGGTTTTCCCACAGATAGTCTTGTCCTCCAGATTCTTTAGCAGTTAATCCAAGAGAAAGCAAGGAAGACGCCAAAATGTTTTCTTATGGACTTACCTGGGAAGTAATACTCCATCACTTTTGTATATTCTTTTGGTCTCATGGGCCAGCCTCATGTAGGAAAGGCTATACAGAGGTGGGGTTATCACGAACTAAAAACCACTGGAGGTCATATGGGAGACTGGCTACCACTTTCACTTGTTAGAGTCTTCCTTTTGTCTTCTACTCACTGAATTTTTCAAGTGTTATTTGTGGTCTTCCCTCAAAATGTTAGTAGGTGTTGGCCAAAACCCACCCTCGGCCCCAATTGCCCTTAGCATTCACAGTGTAGTTTATCAGCAGTGTAACCTTCCAAGCTTGAAAGTAACACACCACTATACTTCAGTTGGTGTTATAAAGCTTTTGGAGTTCATTCTGATAAGATGTAACCAGGATTTCTTAATTTCCCTTCACCTTGAACTATCTTTCAAAGGACATATGTTGATGTTTCCAGAGATGCTGTATCTGGAAGGATATGGTTTGATAAATGCATCTTTGGACATGTTCCAAATTAAAGCTGAGCTGTCTTGAAGTTTTTCAGTCTCCATTGAAGCTTCTGGAGCTCTGTGATATTTGTGGAGCGACCAGTAGGGAATAAGGGTGAGCTTGCCCTAAGCGTCACCTTCTTCTTGATTATTATCTTTGCCACTTCCAGGCCACCAGAAACCATAAGGCCTCAGACAAAGGCTTTTAAAAAAATAACTGAAGTAGTCCTACCCAGCCATTTTTGTATTAGAAAAATCATATTTATGTTGGTGGTCATGTGAAGCTTGTCCTAATTAGGAAGAGAGAAGATGATGTCACCAGTCTTACATGATTGCTGAGGGACTTAAGAAGGAAAAGTATTGCCTAGTAAATAGGTTCTGGTGTCCAAGAACCTCCTGCCATTACTCCAGCCACTCAGGACTTGGGGAAACTCAGATGAGTCCCTTTAATTCTTTTATGTTTCAGTTTTTTTATTTGAAAAATAAAACTAAGAATAATAAAACTGACCACCTAGGAGAAAATCAAAGGCTACATAGCTTTAAAAGTCTTCACTCTACCTCTGGTCCTTAGGAGCATTCAATAGAAGTCTTGACTCCCTATAAAGGAGGTGGGAAGGGACTTTCTTGAAAAGCTGGTGCCTTGGTTGTCCTTAAAATTTCATGTTTCTGAGTTGCCAGCATAAAAAGAAAGCAACTGATAAGACTATTCACTGGAAATGGATCCAAGAAAATGAAGAGATGGGAAGATTCAGGAGGCAAGCAAGGCAGGTGAAAGGGTTGACGTGCATCAGGGATCTGACGGATGTCACCGGTGTCCAGTTTTGCCATCACTCGGTGACTTCATCAGCACGCAGAGATGATGTACCCCAATTATAGAGTTGTAAAGTTAAAAGAAATGTCACAAATTTAGTCAGTTTGAAGACTCATTTGATAGTTAAAGAAACGGAGAACTGCAAAGGGTTAACATGCCATGATAGCCCTTGGGTTGCCAGACTTGAGACCACAACCCTCATGCTAGAGTCTGGGCCTCTTCGTGTGAATAAAAAAAATGTCTTATGTGAATTAAAAAAAAAAAAAAAAAAAACCAGTTGTTAAGACAAAATTTTCCTGATAATATAGGACCTACAACATCCCCTGCATTGTGCTGTATCTGACAGGCCTATATTCTAACAAGTGCCATGGGGCAAGCATGTCACCATAATTGCTTGTTAGGAGAGACATCTACTGAGGATGGGGTTAGAACGCCAGTGCTGTCAGAACACGAGGGAAGCCTGGTTCTATTTTGTGGTATGATGACATTGGGCTTTTGTTTCCCTTCGATCAATTTTATTGAAGTCTGGTTTACCTGGCAGAAAATGCAGATTTTAATTTTGTAGTTTTGTAGGTTTAGAAAAGCGTGTATATGTAGGTAACCTCTGACAAGAATCAGAACAGTCTCCACACCTTGGAAAGTTCCCTTGTGCACCAGCCAGCCTTTGTGCCATGTGTGCTTAGCAAACATCAGTCTGATTTCATATCAGAGTCTCTGTCAAGGGAGGTCAGCAGTTCTGGCTTGGTCCTTGCACTGTCTGGTGACCTGAATCATAAAGAGTAGAAAGCTGGCTCTTACTTCTGTGGTTGGCTTTAGAGACAAACAGGAAATGATTGAGTTGCAATACCTTTGTTTGTCGTCCCAAGCCAGAATGATAAGGGGTGAGTCGACGAGTCTGGAAATCACCACAGACCCACAGGGTTGGGAAGGTCTTAAGAGTGGATTTGTGGGAGAATGGAGCCCAGTAGAATTGGATGGTCAGGAGCTGACCTCTAACATCAACTGGCTTCTCATGGATTTGAATACTTACTGATTGAAGAGGGCTGTGTGTGTCCTGCTGAGTAGCCTCGATAGGCAAAGTGAGATCTCGGATAGGAGGATCAGGCTGTTTCCATAATTATTGCATAGTATAGCACATGCTGCATTAACATACATTATTTACTAAATAAATGCAGGTTTTAAAAAAATGTCGGACTATGATCCCGTTGCCCTTTTGCTTTTGAAAATGGCCTTGGTGCCTCTCAGGCCTTGGCCAGCTCTCCCGGGCTTTGAGAAGCTCCAGAGTGGGAACATTTGCCAAGCTTCTAATGACACGGGCCCATTAGAGCACATGGCTGGATTCCTGGAACCACCAAGTAGATTAAAAAAAAATGGAGCCAGAAAATTAGCTTGATACTCACTCTGCCAAGGAGGGACACATGTCCCCAGTGGTGGCAGCTCCCTGGAGGTGAGGCAGATGGGTCATTATGACAACACTGCCAACAGCAGCTTGGCTCTAAGCATCTCTCCAGCTCCCCTTCCCCCAATGCTGGGCAGCTTAGGATCCTTGTGACCCCCATGGCTCTTGCTGTCAGTACAAGAGGCATTATGAAACAACAGAGTATTTTTAAAAGGATGAGAGTAGCGGGTATGTGAAATCATTAACAATATGGAGAGATGTTTTATGCCACCTTCTGGGAGTCAAGGGGGAAGTCAGGTGTCCTGTGACGAGGGTGGGACAAGAGTGAGGGCAGCTAGTAGCTTATGAAGAGATGAAGTGATAAGGACCCTGCTGTGACTGTAGTGTTCTCCCCAGACTCTGTGACATTGCAACCATCAGCGTCTCAGAATGGGACCTTGTTAGGAAATAGATCTTAACAGAGTTATTAAGAATAAAATGAACTCCTAAGTAGCCCTAATCCAATGTGCTGTTGTCTTTACAAAAACAATGAGTATTCAGAGATTAGTAACATAAAGAGACAAAAACTATATATAAGCTGAAGAGAACAGCTTGTTCACTCTGTTTTCGATCCCAGGCTCCCTCAAGATGAAGGTCTTGATTTTGTACTTTTCCTTCTCCAGAATGGGAGGAAGCAAACTTCTCTTGTTTAAGACCCTACTCTGTAGCACTTTGCAACAACAGCTGTAAGAGGCTGAAGTCCTACTGCAGAACACTGGAGGGTCTCCTCAGACAGAGTATGATCAATTTTAGTTCCTGAACCACGGAGTGTCTTGGCTGTGATCTGAATGTAAAAGAGGAGCCATCCAGCAAGGGAAAGAGGCGATGGCGACTGGAGAAGAAGGAACGCTATCTGGCCAGAGATACTGCCTAGCCAGCGATCTTGTAGACCAAGGAGGACCTTTGAGCATTATGTTTATGCGGCTGGAAACTTCAAGAAGTCTGAAGTCAGGCATCAGATGGAATCTGAGAGACAAGCCTGAAGCAGGCCAGAGTAGACAGTATCAGGCAGGCTGTCCCACACAGGTATCTGGAAACGTCCCTAATCCTCCATTGGCAGCTTCCTCCCCCAAATCACACCTCCGAAAACAAAGCTATAAACCAGGCCACTGACCATGTCTACACATTTACTACTGGAGATAAAGAATTTTTTTCTCCATAGTGATTGATTTATGTGGGTCTCTAGGATCAGGTTAATTGTTACCCATGGAGTGAGCTTCTACAGCAAGACTTGGAATGGGGTAATTGCCCACCCCACCTCCTTGCTTGGCCCTTGGTTCTTCACACTGAGAACTGGAGATGATGCAACCCTGTGCTGATTGAAGCTGGCCTTGGTGGGTCTCACTTGCCCTCACTGAGACAAGGCGTGATGACTAATTGCCTGATTTCAGTGATTAGCTTGATGTGGAGCCAGCACATTCCAAAGTCCGATGGTGGGAGGCACGGGGAGGTGTTTGCCCAAGCATTTTGGATTTTAGCTTGAGTTTGTTACTTTCCAAACAATAAACAGGCATGTTTTCTGAATGGAAACAAGCCAACCTGTCTGGATTTTAAAATCTTTTCCTGGAACGTGTTGGGTGTGGTGTGCTGTGGGAAAACTAGCATTGGTCAAATAAAGCAAGCACCACACCAGAGAGACTGCTTGCTTGGTGAATGAACAGAAGTGGGAGACTGTCGGAAGTTCAAGTTTCGGCCTTCCTTTTTTGGGGTGTGATAGGGAGAAGATAGTATGAGATTGAACAATGAGCTTTCTCAGGGCCAATTTCTGAGCGGTAGATTTTGTTTTATTGTCTAGAGAAAGGCAGGGACTATTCTCCAACATTTTGTAGGCTGTCACATGGAAGGATATATCTGGGGCTGCTTTTAAATACTGGTTTTCAATGGATTCCTCTATCTGCAGGCAGAGATAGGTCTTCCAGTATGATTTAATGTCTGAGCCCCAGGGAATGGTGAACTCCTGCAGGCTGGAGAGGGGACTTTTCAATTCGTTTTGAGTTCTTTTCGGAAGACAAGCCCCGGTTCTGGGAAGATCAGTGAGAGACCAGAGCCTGGCCTGGCTTCCTGCTGTTTCTGAATATGGGAAAAGGCCCACACCATAATAATGACAGCAATAACCACAGCTGTTCTTGCTGTGCCTTTGGAGGTGCATGGCTGCTCTCTTAGACTTAACCCTATGGAGCAAACGACCATCAAAGGGTCAGTGATATTGTCTAGTAGAATGGGACAGGATCTTAGAACTGCCTCTCAGGTCTGAATTCAGACCATAGCCTCCCTTGTGATGGGCACTCCGAGGGAGAGAAAATGGTGGGCTACACATGAAGCCAGGTATAAGTGAGAACTTTCTAGAAGCATCCACATTGCATTCTGGAACCCTGATCACCGTGCATATGGCCAATATCTTTGCCTTATTCTCTTTAACTTCACCCAGTGGGAGAATATTTCTGCCGTGATGGAACAGGAATCAGCCTGTGACATGAGTTTAAAAAGGCATAGGAGGTGTTTATTCTAATATTCTTCTCTTCTGGCCAATGCATGAGGGAGACATATCAGGAGCAGGGTCTTATGTTTGTCCCTCTGGTAGGTACAATGCTGTCAGTATGCCACACATACCTGGCACTCAGGCCAGGAGGTTACACATGGTAGTATACTCTCAACCTAAGAATACTTTGCTTTCTGGCAAAACTCCAGAAACAACGGATTGGCCAGCACCCCTAAATTAGTGGTTCTCAGCCTGTGGGTTGTGAACCCTTTGGCAAACCTCTATCTCCCAAAATATTTACATTACAATTAATAACGAGCAAAAATATAGTTATGAAGTAACAATGAAAATATGTTATGGTTGGAGGTCACCACAACATGAGGAGCTGTATTAAGGGGTTGCAGCATTAGGAAGGTTGAAAACCACTGCTCTAAATAGTCACTGACCTCTCTGAGTCAAGCTGTGGGTGAACAGGGCCCTTTTTAATACCCTGTGTGGGCAGCATTGGCTGTAACTGGCCACAGGCTGGTCACTCTAAGTATTAGGAAACAGGAACTTGGACAAGAAAAGAATTTGTTGTGGTTTTGTATTCTAGGCAACTGGCCATTATATTCTGTTCAAGCCTGGAGACTGATTCCCGTTCTACCCATAGATGTGATTTGGGGTCTTGTGTTGTAATTACTCTTCCTCAGAATGAGCTGCCCCTTTGTCAGAAGTTGCTAGCTGACTTCACAGTGGGGCAGTTGAGAAGGCCCAGTGGCAAGATCCAGTGTAGAGCAATGCCAATCCAGAGGAACTATATAGACAACTACAGAAAACTCTGAGGCCTTTGTCCAATCATCTATCCCCACAGGAGCCGAGCCAGACATACTTCTGGCTTTGATTTTGTTTGTTTGTTTTGAGACAGGGTTTCACTATGTAGCTCTGGCTGGCCTAGAACTCACTATATAGACCACAGGGAGTCACTATATAGGCCTCAAATGCATACAAATGCGTAAATTAAGCTGATAATAGATTATCCTAGATTTACTGATTCATGAACCACAGGCTGATGTCATAGCTATACTGATGGAATAGAAGGAAAACTACTTGAAAATAATTCTTTGGTGTGTATATATACAACTTTACCATGTTTTAAAGTTGAGAAAATTTGTATTCTAATGGCATAGTTATGCTTATTTGTTTTGCATATAGAGTTAAATCTTGGTAGAATATTTGATACTTCAGGATGGCATAAAACATCTTCAACATTAAAAAAGAAAAATCCACTTGCCTGTGCTTCCTGAGTGCTGGGATCAAAGGTATGCACTACCATCCTCAGCTACTGTCTTTCCCAGTAAGCCTGCATATCTCCCCTCCATTTTTGAGCTGAGTTTCTGCTGTGTCTAATCAAAAACTCTTGGCATAAGCACTAAAGAGTATTTACAACAAAATTAACCGTTTTCAGACAATTGATTGTAGACATAAAGCAGTAAACACACTTGACAAGACAAGAAGATTCTTAGCACCTCTGTGGCCCAAACTAGCCCACTTCCATCTTCAGATGGAAGAGCCTCCCGAGTTCAAGGTTAAAGCACCTGGTTTTATAGAGGCATGGTAGCTGAGGTTAGCACAGATTCACTGGTGGAGTGTCTGAAAAGATTGAATATGCCGCCCGCATTTTGCTATATAGAGCGGGTAGGACATGTGTGAGCTATGTGGTCAGGTGACCATGAGAAATATAGAATGAAGAGAGTTAGGACTGGGGGAAGAAAGGCTGAAAATGTAGGAAACACTAATGGTAGAAAAAGTTGCGTCTATAGAGATGTCACGGGGAGCAAAGTGAAGGCAAAGTCTCCCTGAGTTGGGCCTCTGCAGATGGCCTCCTCTCCCTTAGACAAAGCTGGTACAGGTGCTTCATCAAACAGTGGGAAAAACTGTACCAAGAGATGGGCACTCAAGTATGTGACCAATAAGGAGTGGCATCCTCCCTCCCCCTTCCCCTCTCCTTCTCCTCCCTTCCCTTCTCCCTCTTTATTTCTCTGTGTGTGTGTGCATGAGTGTGTGCTCCTGTGCGTGCATGCATGTGTGTGTGTGTGTGTGTGTGTGTGTGTGTGTGTGTGTGTGTGTGAGAAGTTGGGGGTAGGAGGTGTGGCTTAGAAGCAGTAACAGGCTTGGTTTATCCCATAGGCAGCTGTCAGCCGAGAGGCGCTTCCCGTTGTGACTGAGAAACGGCACTATCTTTCCCAGAGTGGGTTGATAGTAATTAATTGTTCATTGATCCCTCAGGTCAGCTAGAGGTCACTGAAGTTACTCTAGTGGCGTGCTAGTTTGCCAAGCAACCAGGAGGAGTAGTTTTGAGACCAGTGGGAACTGGCCTGTGCCCTCAGCCCTGACAAAAGGTGATAAGATAATTATGATAACCCTAATGTCTATTATTACAAATAGCATGCAGTGAGGCAGTCAGGAAAGAAAGTCAACACATCACTTAAGACTTGAGGATGCAGATGCATAAGAGGAAGAGGAGGAGCGGGGTGGGTGGAATCAGTGTACCTGCATAGGAACTGGTATTGAACACTTAGTTCCCGGTTCATGGTGATGTTAAGGGGGGGGGGGGCTTGCTGGAGGAAGTGATTCACTGGGGGCAGGATTTGAGAATTCAAAGCCTGGTCCCTATCTTTGGTTCTTCCTCTGCTTTGTGTTTGCTGCTGAAGATGTGGTCTCTTGGCTTCTTGCTCTGGGTGCTGCTTCCGTTCCTCCAACATCATCATGGACTCCCTTTGGAACTGTAAGTTAAAGCTGACTTTCCCTCCTATAAGACGCCTTCATCATGGTGTTTTATCATAGCAAAAGAAGAGGAACTAATAAATGGAGAAAAAGAAGAAATGGTTTTAATAGGGACTGATTTTTTTCAGCACAGGATGTAATATTCAATGGGATTGTTATTATAGCTGCCATTTTAGGTAAATGTCCTTCTGGGTACAAAGCTGCTCCTGGGAAATCCCACAGGTCTCCCCCTTCACCCATTTATCCACATGGCAATTGCAGTCTAAGACAGAGAAGGCTTCCGAGATCTGAGGGCACACACAGTGGCCAAATAGGAACGTATTCAGACTCAGATGGTGCCCTACCTGCCGTACCTTCCCTGCCTATGAATGGTCCCAACACATGATACGTCTCTCACCCGTCATCTGCATTTGTGTTGCCTTCATCCAACAAATAGGTGTGGTGTATTTCTTTGTGTTAGACACCATGCTCAATACTCATCTTACATCCATGTTCCATGTTTAGGACCTGTGTGGGTCCTAAACGGTCTTCCTTGTTTGTATCTTCCACCTTCAAATAGACTACGAACTTTTTGAAGATTAGCTATGTTGGGTGTTCTTGACAGCAACCATATTCAGCCTTTATTGAGTGTTTTATGGGATACATGCCAGCTTTGGTAGATTTGCTGATTTATGTGGGATTCAGTCCTTTCTAGAAATCTGCTTAGTGGCTAACAGGGCAAGACTACTGATAGAGTATTGTATGAATATTCTTGTTGAATATACTACATTATAGTTATTCTAAAGCTCCGAGCTATCAGAGGTATAGCCATATTAACTTGGGGAGGAGAGTGAAGTAATGACCGCCCCTTTTGGAACACTGTATCTTTCTGGGCATCAGTAATTTTCCATTCAAGAGAAATGGATGTGGGTACCTTTTGCGGATCTTACTGGCAATGCAGTCTTCTTGTTGAAACACCCTTCCAACAGATTGACCCCTCCACTGTCTGGTCATCAATGACTACCAAATCTGAAGGATGCCTTTGGGGCATCTGACCCACGTTTCCTTGTAATGAAATATTTCAGGTTATAACCTTAAACTCTTATTGCTTTCTTCCCATGTGCTCAGCTGCCATTCTTAGCTCTCCACATGCTATGATTCTTATCTCGGTTCTTAGTTGCCATTTCTACCAATAGTCTCCCTAGGTGGCATGGTCTCCATTTCTTTGGACTTCATAGGCAGATCTCCCT
Source organism: Uromys caudimaculatus (assembly GCA_028551405.1). NCBI lineage: Eukaryota > Metazoa > Chordata > Mammalia > Rodentia > Muridae > Uromys > Uromys caudimaculatus. The sequence continues at coordinate 47,917,619 of CM052715.1, forward strand.
AGCTGGATGTCTCATAAGGACCTCACACTCAGGAAATGAGGATTGACAGACCATTTCTCTTTGCCTTCCCAGTCTCATCTCCAAACATGTTGCCCACTTAGTCGATAATGCCATCCCTATTGGCCCAGTCAGAAACATTAGCCCTCTTTCTTCTTGTCAGTCCTCACTCCCAGTTAGCTGCTCATCAACTCCAGAATGAATTGTGTGTGTACGTAATGGTGTGCATGTATAATGTGTGTAAATGAGGAGGGAGTAAGGGAAGGAGTGAGGGAGTGAGGGGGAAGGAGAGAAAGAGAGAGAGGGAGAGAGAGAGAGAGAGAGAGAGAGAGAGAGAGAGAGAGAGAGAGAGAGATTCATGTGCCATGGTGCTTCTGTGGGGGCTCAATGACAACTTTGGGAGTCGCTTCTCACTGTTCATGCTTATACTGAGGCAGGGTCTCTCTTGTCTCTGCTGCTGTTCTGTCTACTCCTGGCTGGATTGCCCATGCATTTCCGGGTGTCTTCATTACCCATCACTCTGTAACAGTATTGGGATTTCAGGTGCCCCTCACCACATTTGGATCTTTTATAGGAGTTACAGGGAGTGAACTCAGGCTTGCATGGTAAGTACTTACTCTCTGAGCCAGTTCTCAAACTTTCTTAAACCGCTCTCGTCCTCTTGGCCTGCTGGACCACAGCACAGTTCTCTGTCCCCCTCCCCATCACTGACCACTGGGGTTGTGGCTTCAATAGTCCGACCCATGGCTTTCCTCTTGCTCTCTCCACATTCCTACCCTGCTCTCTACTTAGAAAGCTCCACTTAAAAACTCTGCAAGACATCCTCATCACCTTTAAATTCTGTCAAAGTTTTCCATATCTCTAGAAGGTCAAGAAACGTGCATGCTTTCCATGATGATGAGGCCCATAATGGTTAGGCCCCTTGTTACCTCTCCTGCCCTAAATGTTGTCATTCCTCGTAGGACAGCCATGCTGCCAAATGTCCTGGATTTGTGCTCCATCAGCTTCAAGCCTTCTGTACTTTGAGCCACACTCGCTGGTTAAATGGAATCACACCTTCTCCAACCTCTACTAGCTATTCCCATATATCCCTAAAGCTGTGCCAACACTTATAGTAGCATTTGTCACACAATCGGTGAGGTATCAAACTTTATTTTCCACTGTTAATCTTCAGGAGCTGATGAAAGTACCCTCCTCTGTTCTCATACAGCCAGTTTGAAAACCAAATGCAGGAGCCTGACTCCCAGCATGGAATGCACACTTAATAGCTCCTTTACTAGGCTTTTGCTATATCAGCTAGTCCCAGTAAGCTGCCTCTTCTTAGAGTTCTGTTGATCCTGGTTAACGTAACCTTCTGCCTGGGTGGGATTCGCTTATCATTTTTTCTTTCTGGACCCCAATGTGTGCTGCATTGCAAAAGTTCAGCAATTTATTGAAAGAAACTAGTTCCAGGTGTATCTCTTCTACAATTTACTTAGAGTCTCAAATTGTTGTTCTCAGAGTTTAAAAGGTAAAAATAATGTCGTATTTCACATCAACAAGTCCAAGAGCAAAAAGACTCTCTTACCCCTGTATGTACGTTTAGTTGTAAATAGCTTAAAGTGATTTCACAAACTTGAGAGTCTAAAGGCAAAAGACTCTCTTTAAAGACACCCCTCCCGTTCCTAGGTACCAGGCTCCTTTTGAGAATTAGCTTCTGAATATGAACAAGCCAGCTCTTTAAAGTTTAATGCCCCAGCCGTTATAATTGTTTCTTCCAAAGTACAAAAGAGCAGCTGGGCTACATAAGCAATGATCACTTGCCAACTTTCCTTTTGCAGAACCAGCTGAGCTCTTTCTGAGATTTACAGTCACCCCGTCTGAGACCCCAGCTTGGCACCTACCTTTGCACTCACATAAAAGGAGCCTAATTTCTGCTTTTAAGAGATGTGTTGCTCAAGAGATTTTTGATTTGGATTCTTTTAAGAATAATGCAATAAAGCACAATACAACTTTAAAGTTTTTCTTTTTTCTCTAAGTGCTCTCTCCTCCTTCCGCGCTTCAATTGTCCTGAGATTGGGTTGCCAGGTAAAATATAGGACACTTTTTATTGTCCTAGTCTGACTTCCATTTCTGTAACAAAATATTGGAGACTTGAAGGCTGTAGACAGCTCAGTCAATAAAGTGCTTGCTTTGTAAGCATAAGGACCTGAGCTTGAACTTCAGAACAAAAACAAAACAAAAACATAGTAAAACAAAAGCATAACAAAACAAAAACAAATGAGTAAACAAACGAGACAGCCTCAGGGTCTGCACTTGTAAACCTGGTGCTGAAGAGAATGCTGGTACCTGGGGCTTGCTGGCCATCCCAGCCTAAGTGATGAGTCCCAGGCCAGGGAGAAATCTGTCCCATACAGCAAGACGAGGCCTGGAGACATGGCCCAGCCTCTAAGGGTGCTGGTTGCTCTTCCAGAGGGCCCGAGTTCAGTTTCCAACACACACACATTAGTTAGCTCAGAACTGTCTGAAAGTCCAGCTGCAGGGAACCTAGGGGATCAAATATCCTCTTTGGACCTCTGTGGGTACACTCACATGTTGTACACAATACATAAGTGAAAATAAAAATACCTAGAAAATTACAAAAAAATAAAAAAAAAATAAAAACCGACAAAGCAGATGGCTCCTGAGGAATTATACCTGAGGTTGTCCCCTGGCTTCCGTGTGTGTGTGTGTGTGTGTGTGTGTGTGTGTGTGTGTGTGTGTGTGTGTGTGCACTTATACATATACACACAAAAAATTTAAAACTTTATGAAGAAAAATGGTTTATTTATTTATTTGAGTTAAGCTGAAGTGGGTCAGCCTATGCTGAGAATCTCCTTGGCTCCATCCCACTGAACAGTCAGCCACAACATGGTGGGACAACGGCAATGAGGGTGAGGTCACGTAGCAAGTCAAGAAGCCAGCGGATGGGGAGAAAGGGTAGAGCTTGTTCTTTTATAACAAACCTTTTGAAGAACTAATTTATCCCATGAGTGCTTGGTTAATTGCATTGACAGTAGCAGCCCCAGCAAATGCATTTGGCTGCTTCTGAATGTCCCTATTACATCACACTTTGTCACACTGGGGACACTCTTCCAGTATATGAAACTTTGGGTGGCACTCAAACTATGAGGCTCAATAAATCTGAATTTCAGAACAGAGCAAATGCTTGTTTGTATACATAAATCACAAGCAAATTTTAAAACATGTTCATGCTTTAAACTTTTTGTTATTTATTTAAAGCTCAAATTTACTGGTCCCCTGACTTTGATTTGCCAAATCTGATAACCCTAAGGCCTTTTGTGAGTCTGAAAAAGGAAAAGTACTAATCTATCTGGGAGAGCACGATTCCTAAAATCAGTAAGTCAGTGAATAAAAAAATGAATCCTGTCAGTTGAGACATCATGTTCATAAGACTATGTTTTTAATACTTCCTCATCAATAGTTTCTTTCGTGTAGTCCAGGATAAACGAATAGAATTTCTGGGATTTGATACATTTTCATCTGTGCATTTTACCTATTTATGTTTATAGGGGACTTGTACATAGGTGAAAGTCTCTGTCCCTGTGGCCACAATTGAAATTTCATGAAGCAAAAGAGAAAATGATTTATTTGAGCTGTGATCCCCTTCCCCCAAAGATGAGTGAAAAGAATTTCATAAAAAGAGTAGAGCAGTGGAGCCAGAGGGATAGACCAACAGTTGGACAAATGGACATACACACACACACACACACACACACACACACACACACACACACACACACACACAGTGCATGTTCCTCGTTAGGATGCAAGATGTCCCTCCTACTTTGTCCTCTTTCCTCCCCAACTCCAGTTCTCAGAGCTGGGTGAGCACGGATGCCCCCAGAGGCACCATTTGGCCTTGGGTTTGAAATCGATTCTTTCTGGGTTACAGGGTGTCAACAGCAAGCAGGAGCTCAGCTGTCATTTGTAAGACTTCTATAGATTCTGACGGCAGTGCCAGATCCCTGCCTGCTGTCTTTTGTATCGGGCTTTAATCGACATGGGGGATGACACGAAGGGGGCCCACATGGGACTGCCCACATATGGGTTGAAGTGGCCTGTAGGATAGTTCCACGAGGACCCCTTCCAATCCTGGCCCTGTCCTGCTTTATTCTTTTGCCTTAAACACCTGCTTTGGGGGCTTCGATGGAGGAAAATCTTTCTGGCCCAAGACCCAGGAGTCATGCAGTCTCAATCATGAGAGTATGACTGGTATGTATCCAATCATGGGTGGGAGACATAGTGCCTTTATGGGTGTCTTAGTCAGGGTTTTACTGCTGTGAAGAGACACCATGACCAAGGCAACTCTTATAAAGAACAGCATATAATTGGGGCTGGCTTACAGGTTCAGATGTTCAGTCCATTATCGTCAAGGTTGGAACATGGCAGCATCCAGGCAGGCATACATGGTATGGGGGGGGGGGAGGTTCTATATCTTCATCTGAAGGCTGCTAGGATAAGACTGACTTCCAGGCAGCTATGAGGAAGGTCTTAAAGCCCACATCCACAATGATACACTTCCTCCAACAAGGCCACACCTCCAAATAGTGCCACTCCCTGGGTCAAGCATATTCAAACCACCACAATGGGCATGTCTACTTCTCTCAAAGGTCTTGTAGGAAGTTTTGGGAAGCGACATCTAACTAGACAGGTAGTGAAGAGTGAGACTTGAAGCAGGGAGTTTGTGGTGCTTCCAGAGTGTCAGTTCTGAAACCTCAGAGCTGAGATGCTTCAGGGTCTTTGGAAGAAAACGTTTTGAGCAGGATTTTGGAGGAAATATGGGAAGCAGGAAGAAATGCAGGGATGCTACCTCTGAAAGACGGGCCCACAGGTATGACAGCAGAGAGGGGTGGGGCAGGCGAGAACAACTGCAAGCAGGAGGCAGACAATGAGAGGCATTCTACACTCTGGTTTAGGAAACGAGGCTGCGCTTATAGCGAGGGACGCTTGCGAAGCACGTATCCTGGGACCATTCTGGAGCGTGTAGTGCAGGGAGACTACAAGAACACATTTTTACAGAGTTCCTGGGGATGCGGTACTGAGATTTCTACATCATGGAACTGGGACTATCTGGAGGACTAAAACCATTTGCTTTGTTCTTTCTAGAACTGGTTGCTTTCGGGTCTTTTATGAAATAAACAGTGGATGGTGTTGTTTGGTTGGATGGAACCTCTGCTCATCCCCTGTACAAGCCAAGAAACCCTGTTTGTTCTTTTTCTCCCAACCCTGCCCACAAGAAGAAAACTCTGGACTAACACATCATCTCTCCCAGTCTCCAAGTTTCAGGCAATCCACCTATCAATGCTTGCCCAGGGGTTCAGTTTTTTTTGTTGTTGTTGTTGTTTTGTTTTGGTTTTTTACCTTATGTGGACACAATCCCAGCTCCTAGTTCACATGTCATCACCCTGCACCCCAGATCTATAAAAACCCCCTTGCTTTATAATCTGGGCTTGCGACTCCATTGAACTTGCATTTGTGAGATTGGTGAACTTGCCTAAGAACAATAAACCTGCCTTTATTCTCTTGATTTTGCTTGAATTGGCTTATTTTGTAGATGGAGAAACCTATTAGATATCATCAGATATCAGCTGATCACTGAATTGTTTTATAGATAGGACGGGTTGGAGAAGGAAGAGAATTCTGGTTTCCTGTTTCTATCTAGCCAGTCTTGGGTGTTCAGATCTCATCATTTCTGTGTTTTTCTTGCTTCCATCTCCAATTCAGCCAATTTACAAGCATCTAGTAGGAACGCTGGTCACACTAGCCTTCCTCTTCTTTGTTCCTTCTATAAAAATGCCAGGGGTGGGGCTAGGGGGCAGATCTTTACAGTGTTCTCAGAAAAGTGAGCTCAGCATGTTTTGCTAGTTCTCTCTGTCTCAGCTTTAAACGCAATGACCTCCCGGCAGAAAGAGCAGGGCGGGACTCCATTCAAGTTAGAGCTTTAGACCTGTCATCGGCTGTGAGTAGCTCTAGATATAACGGGCAGACTCTTAAGTTTAAGAAACAAAAGTTATCCAGTGGAACTTCCCCAGGCAGACAAGCAGCGGAGTGAGGTCCAGCTCTGACCCTTTCATGGGATGTTGGAGGAGCTTGTGTAGTTGACTGAAGGGCACACTCGTGGGAGAGGTGCTTACTCATTTCTTGACACTACATCTAATTTTTTTTTTTAATTAGTCATGGTCATGAAATAAACAGCAGGCCAACATACTGCTTCAAACTACTGAACAGAGGCCGCAGCCGTGGCTATTGCTTCAGCACACCCCTGAAAAGTTTGTATGGGAAGTTTAGTACTCAGTATGTGGATGTCAGGGATGGAATCTTTAATAGGTGAAACCTAGTACAATGTAATTAAGGCATCAGGCACCACCATCAGAAGCAATTGATGAAGTTCTTGCAGGACCCTGGTTGGTTCTTGCCTAGAGTGAGTTATTACTGAAAGAACAAACCGGATGCCTGAATTTCTCTGGTTTCCTAGGTTACCCAGTGGTTATTTCTTCTTATGAGTGTCCTCCCATGATGCTGTGATTGTCATGCCTTTGTATTTCCAGTGAGTTAAATAAAATTCTTTCTTTATGAAGTTCCTATCCTTGATTGGGTATGTTGTTAACGAAGCAGAAAACACCATCAGTGGGAAAGAGACAGCCTAATAGTCACACTCTTTTCTGTTTGGACAATATGGAGGAGGTATTCCCTGTCTTTAGTATTTAAAACTTTTAATCTGAAATGCCATGGCAGGTTCTAAAACCACCTGTTGGTGGGTATAAACAGGCAGAGCTAATTTGGCTTGTGATGGGGACTACGAGAGAGAAACAGCCCTGTGATAGGTTTATCAGAAGGCAGGTGAAAAGTCTTTGAAAGATGCCAGAAATAATACAGATTAGGACTGGAAGGGATTAACCCATGGAGGTTGGGCGTAGACAGCAAGGGACACAACATTCCATGCTCTCAGGCTCTAGCCACAGGCTTCCCCGAGGATGCTGGGAATTTCCAGCTCTGACAGATTGCCACGGATACTTTCCCATACCTCCAACTAGGGAGAAAGAAATCCCAAATAGGTATCTCACCTACGCAGTGTACAGCACTGCACAGCTTAGCTGCCTTTGGTCTCAGCGTCTTCCAAGATTTCCCCCACCCTCTTTCCTCTTTATTCGTTCATTGCTCCTTGTGTCTAAAACAGGCATCCTCCTGCTGACTAACGGGCTCACAGCAGGGCTGCAGTGGGGTTTGTCTGACTGAGTGAGGAATGAAACAGATTGTTGCTTCATTTCTAGGTCTTGGCTAACACACAGACCCTCTTTTTATATCTCTTACATAGGATGCTGATACTGTGTAGATTGGATGGAAATCAGGGAGACTTAGTTTCTATTAGTCAGCATACAAAGCTGGCCATCCGAGTGTCTAGACAGCCCTATCGAGTGAATAGGTCCATGGAAAAAGTTAGCCTATAACATATAGTTTATTATGGATTAATATGCAGTTTCTTTCTTATGTTTTCAAATATTGGGAATAGGTTTGGGTATCAGTCTTTGGGCACTTCCCAAGGTCTAGGAAGCTCTGATTGGGAGGAGACCTTTCCAGATGAACAGTAGGGAGACTGGGAGCTGGGAAGACGGCTCAGTGGACAAAAAGCTTGCTGTGCAAGCGTGAACATGGAAGCGCAGATCCTACCTCCCACACGAGAGCTGGGCCAATGCCCACCCATACTCCCGTCCCATAATTCCAGGAGCAATCTGGGTCATTAGACTAGTTTCGGTACAAGGCAAGACCCTGTCTCAGTAAAATAAGTGGAAGACATTTGACATCAACCTTTGGCCTCCAGACACATGTGTACACATATATACATGTTACACACATGTGCACCCACACACACGCAAACACAGATGCTCACATATACAGATACTACATACATACATACATGCAAAAAAAGATGGAGGAGGAGGAGGAGATGGTAGTGGTTGTGGTGGAGGAGGAGGAGGAAGAGGAGGAGGAGAAAGAAGAAGAGGGAGAAGAGGAGGAGGGAAATAAATGGTTAGTATAGGGGCCAGAGCTCTCTGCAGGGCCACCACACAGGGACCCTCTGAGCATCTAGCTCCTGCACCAGGCCACTCAGGTGCTTCCTACTCTCCCTGTGTCTTGGCTCCCGGTGCAGTTTATCTTCCCAGATCCCTGACATGGGCTAATTGCTTGTAACAAAACTTGGCCTTAGAAATGTCAGGCAGAATGGTAAGAGGGGGGGGAGGAAGGAGGGAATTAAAACCAACAAGAGGACTTGGCAGAAGCCACCGTGGAGTGTGCAGTCTCTGGGCTCTGGGGCCAGCCAAGTTTATTAACTGATGCGGATTTAGAAGGTCACCACCTTGCACGGCGGTCACTCCAGCCCAGTGGCCCCCAGGTAGCAGCTGTCATGAGAACACTGTGGAAAGGGCAGAGAAGTGTCAGCAGGCCCCACAGCACATCCCAGCAGCTCCGAGGCCAGGCCAGGGCCTGCCCTCCGCCAAATGCCAGAGTAAAACATTTATTAAGCCGGTTCCTTCTAGTCTACTGGGTCCGTCACTGACAGCGGGCAGCCTGCTTCTGAGGCTCAACCTCAACTCGGGGAGGCCGCAGGCTTCCTCTCCACATATCTCCCCCTGCCCTGCTTCCCTCTGCCCTTGTTCTAGATGAGGTGGCACTTAAGTTAAGGAAAAGTGAGCTTGCTTCTGGCTTGTACCCAGAAACCCCATTTTCAGTACTTTCTAGCATTGCTCTGGAGTTCTCTCTCTCTCTCTCTCTCTCTCTCTCTCTCTCTCTCTCTCTCTCTCTCTCTCTGTGTGTGTGTGTGTGTGTGCTCTTTCTCTCTCTAACAATCAATCTGAAATTGAACACAACTGTTCTATATTAAAGCATTCATAACAATGCATTTGGCTTTGGAATATTTATAGTGATCAGTAGAAAAGACTGGCTAAGGGCATTGCCCCAGGCAGACCAATTAGGGTTCCTCCGTCCAGCCTCTGCCCTGAGCCTCAGCCCTTTGGTTGTGTGTGTGTGTGTGTGTGTGTGTGTGTGTGTGTGTGTGTGTGTGTGTGTGTGTTATTGAAGTGAGATTGGGGACACTCTGGGTCTACTCATTGTAATGTAAAAGTCAATTCTTTTTAAAAATCATTTTATGTGTATGAATGTTTTGCAAACACGTATGTATGCATGTGTATGCCTGGTGCCTAAGGAGGCCAGAAGAAGGGGCTATAGAGTCCTTGGAACTGGAGCTATGGCAGTTGTGAGCCATCACACTGCTGCCGAGAACTGAATTGGAGTCCTCTGCAAAAGCAGCAAGTCTACTTAATTGCTGAGCCATCTCTCCAAAGTCCATTCTTTATGATGTCAGTTCCTCCTGCTCTCAGCTCTTTGTGTACCCATAGTGAGATCCGTGGCACACGTCACTTGTTCAGGGTCTGGGGAAGACAGCAGGGAGTTTACTCACTGGACTGCCTGGCTTATTTTTGTATTTCTGATACCTTCTAGGTGGCTAGTTATTTCTCTCAATTTCAGTCTCCTTGCTTGTATAAGGGTAAGCATGGTACCTGCCTCACTGGGCTACTGTGGGATTTTGAATGTTTATAGATAAAAACACTTAGAGGGGGCTGAGGAAATAGTTCAGTCAGTAAAGTGAATGCCTTGAGAGCATGCAGAGCTGAGGTTGGTTTCCAGAACCTGTGTAATAAAAGTGGGGGGAGGGGAGGTCTGGAGAGACAGATCGGCTCTTTAAAATGCTCACTGCTCTAGCAAGAACCAGGGTTCAGATGCTGACACTCACATCTGATGGTTCACAACTGCCTGTAACTCCAGCCCCAAGAGATCGGATGCCTCCTTCTGGCCTTCATACCCAGGCTCCATTACGCACATATGCACACACACACACACACACACACACACATAGAGATGCACAAACTAAAAATTAAAATAAATCTTAAAAAGAAGAAAATGCACGGTGGTGTGTTCTTGTAACCCAACTCTGGGGAGACACAGAAAGGCAGATCCCTGGGATTTGTCAGCCAGCCAGCGTTGCTGACTTGGTGGGTTTCAGGCCGGTTGCAAGATCTTATATGAAGAAATGAAATGGGTAGTAACCAGGGAATGACACCTAAGGGTGTCCTGTAGTCTCCACAAGCACACACATGCACATTTACCCTTACGTTCAGGAACATGCTTACACACATACGCATACACACAACAAAGAAAAAAACCCATTTAGAAACAGTGCCTGGCATGTGAATTCGATATGAATTTATTGGATTACACTTTGCTGATTTTGTTTGGATTTTTTTTCTAAGACTCACACCTGGCCACACCCAGAACGAACAGTATCATCCAGCAGGTGCTGTTCAGCATCTATTACATGATGTTCAGCACCTACCTGTGACTTACACAGGTGCCAGCTCTTGCACTACCTCCATGGAGGAGCGAGCTTACACACTGGCATCCACGAGTGTGGATTCAGAAGCCGCCAGGGCAGAGGCAAGGGCCCAGAGCAGGCAGCAATTAAAAAGTAAAGTCCTGGCTACTGTTGTAGGCTCATGCACTCTCACCACAAATGGAGAGTTTGGTTCGTACTTCTGCAACAGTGAAAGAGATCAGAGACAGCAACCAAATCCAGCATGTAGATATTGTTTGAATCCTGCTTTAACCAGACCAAACACACAGTCATAGTTTAAAGGTGATTGGGAAAGTCTGATCATAGAAAGGTTGTTAGGCTTGGCAGTGAGGCTGTGTTCCAACACACTTACTGTGATGAGAGCCATACACACATAGTTATACATGAACCAATACAAAACCTGTAGCTTGACTTAGAATAGTTGGATGAGCATGTGTCAACAAATGTGGGCAGTTGTTAAAGCTAGTTGACACTACAGAGGGACACAAGGGTCTACTTGAAAATTTCTATGATAAAAAGTCAAAACTAAAACATAGTGGAGATGGGGGCTGGAGAGATGGCTCAGTGGTTAAGGGCACTGACCACTCTTCCAGAGGTCCTGAGTTCAATTCCTAGCAACCACATGGTGGCTCACAACCTTCTGTAATAGGATCTGATGCCCTCTTCTGGTGTGTCTAATTGTCTGAAGTCAGCTATGTTGTACTTGTATATACACAAAATAAATAAATAATTTTAAAAAACATAGTGTAGATGCAGGTATTTTAGCCTTAAGCCTTGCAACTGTGGTGCCTGTCCCCCACTGGGGTAAGAACACTTCAACCTGAGATGTTTGAAGGAGACTTTCAGGTAAAACATGAAAACTGGGAGAGTCTATTCTTTAGGCTAAGAGACCCAACCATGGGTCTTTACTCATGTCCCTGGATCAGACCTTGTGTCTCAAAGAATCATTTTCCTAGTCACAGGCATACATAAGGAGAAGGCTTCTTGAAAGGCTCCTGCCCCACCCCCATGGGTCTCCCAAACGGCCAGTTCACAAAATCTTACTACTTCAGGAGAAAGTCAGCTGTTCAAGACACTGACCACATTCAAAGCCATCAGCTATGGGCTGATAGCTGGAGGGACCATTGTCTTAACGTCTGAGATCCCTTGTCAGTTACACATAACTTATGTACAGATCCCTGATGCTGATGGCTGTACTGTGCTCTGTGTAAACCTGAAGTCATGTTGACATTTCATTGCCAGTGTAACATTTTGGAGTGGTGATGGATCTCTATAAGTCAACCCATTAAGAGAGTTCCTGTATCCCACCAGAGTGCAAATATGGCTTCCTCAGCTCCCCGACTTGCTTCCTTTCTTATCATGGGATCTTTCTTCAGGTCTTCTGCTCCCTGCTTCTTTATCCTTGTCCATAGAACAGCAAGAGGTAGTTAAGAGTAGGCTCTAAAGTCTCCTGAATTAGAAGCCCTGACCTTTCCCAGCTCAGCCACTGACTGCCTATATGAGGTAGTGTAAGCCTCAGCTTTCTCATTTGTCCAGTGAGGATAATCTTCCTTTCTTCAGGAAGCTTTTTGGTAAGAGCCAAATGAGTCAAATTCCCAAGAAAGTCCCTGCACCTAAGAGGAGGCTGAATAATTACCATTGATGATCATGGCTAATACTAATTAGTTGATTAATTAATTAACAAAGTTAATCATGGCTGTCAGACAGTTGCTATTGAGCTCTCTCACAGAGTGACTGGCAAGTAGGATGGCATGGGCAGGATCCAGAATCTCAGCGATGATATTTTTGTTGTCTATACTTGCAATGGACAGAAATGCTAGGTTTTCACTAATTTGTTGAAAGTAAAGATACATTTTCTCTCACTCAAGTTCGAAGGTTCATGGGTTCTTAACCCAGTGCTTTAGGTTAAGATTTATTTGAGGAATGTTGCTTTCTCTCTAGATGGTACGGCATGGGGAATCAGTAAACACATCTGGAATAGACGTGCCTATGTTATAATCTCCAGAAAGGGTTGTCACCCAGCCTTTCCCACAATGTTTAATAATAAGATAACATAACTTGCTCAGTGGCTGCTTGTCGGCACCGGATCACTCTATCTACGTCCACCCATTTAGTGCTCCCAGCTGTCTCACGGCATGGCCTATTAAGACTCCCTTCTTATGGTTGTAAAAAACAACTGAAAATCATCTACTCACAGCCACAAAGCTTGTCTGGGGATTCAGATATGAGTCCAGAGTTAAGACAGGCTTCCTCTGTCTCAGTCTGAGGGACTGAGCCTCAGTTGCATTAGGTTGTACCCTTTTCTCTTTTACAGGCTGAGTCCAAACAGCTCTCAGTACCTCTCACCTTTTTAGGCCACTGTTGGGAGACTTTGTCAAAGTCCAGGATCACATAAAGACCTAAAAGCTAAGGACCACCATGCTGGTATCTTCAGGACTGACTGCTTGTCTCTTCTTACAATGTACATAAACCTGTCATCTTGACATCGTCTCCTGAATGTTCTTCAAGCCATTCTGTCATAATTAAAGGGCAATTCTCTTCATAAAGACTCCCTTGACCCTTCCCAGATAGTCACAAGGACTTGTCTGTCACTTCCTAGATATATCATCCCACCCACTGTTCTCCATTGTTGCATGTACCCCCGTCACATCCTGGTCATATCGTATCACCCTATTGGTTTATGTCTGTACCCCTCCATTCTAGAAGTACTGTGAGGGCAGAGACTGTTTAAGGTTTGTCTCCAAATCCCTGAAACGTAGAACAATGTCTAACCCAGTAGGTGACTATGGTTACTCATTGAATGGATGAATGGATAAATGGATAAATGAATGAATTGTATGTACCAACCATGCTTCACATTTTGGCTATTGTGCTTATTATTATTATACCTAAGCAAGTGTCCAGTGCTTTGCCATGATCCAAGGACAATGGATCCTGAAGACACGAGATCAGGATTCCCCTTCATTTCCAAACTTCAAATCAGTTTTCAATAAAAAATATAGAGAACTGGGTCACAGCAGGGCACAATATCTCTTCGTTTCAGTTCTTCGAATCAATTCAAACCTCATTAATACTTAATTTAATTCAGTGAGCCTTTTTTCTAGAACATTAACAGATATGTTATTAAACTGTAGGGTCATCCATAATTGGTCATCTTTCTGTGAATTAAATTTTAAAAAGGAAAAGTAAGATGAAGGAATAATCAGATTTCCTACTTATGCAAGGCAACCAAGTTAAATTATATTTGCTTTCTAAAAATAGATTATTTTCTTAAGTATTAAACATTTGTTTTGCTCTTAACCAATACCAATATATGGTATGTAAAATTAACAAATAAATTCTAGGTAATAGTATTATACATTTAATAGATTTAGAATGTATTGAATGATGTTTGAGTGTAAGGCACTGAGCAGTGTCTTAGAAGGAAACAGAGATGGATGGCACATTGTTTGTTCTCTTAAAAGGTACTCTTAAACAATACATCAGGATGAGCCTTGAGGGAAGGGCCAAACAAAGCTATGGAATTTTTGCTTCAAGGTACCAAACTGAAGCACTAAGTATATTGAAGTGTTGGTTTAATGACATGACTAATGGTGGAGAGTTACACTTTATTACTCTTCTACAGTGATGTGCACTCAGAACGGCCCTCATTTCCAACTGACACAGACTGTGGTGGCATCCTGTACCTGTGGCCTTCTGAGACTTCTCTGCAACTACCCAAGACCGCTTCATCCCAGAATGGCTCTGTATGTCTTGATCATATTTGATATAGGCTACTTGTTCTTAATGAGAGACAAGCTCCTTACACACAACTAGGGGAAAATTGACAATGTCTGAGACATTTTGATTGTCGTGATTGGAGGGCATATTACTGCTACCTAATGGCCAATGACGCTGTCAAATGTCCTACAGAGCACAAGACAGCTCCTACAAGGACTTATCTGGCATATGGTGTACATATTCTGAGTTTGACAAACCTGTGGCCTGGGCCTCAATCTTTCTCCTTCTTGTGATCTGGTAGACTTCAGTGACACTGTGAACCTCCAGAGAATAGGTGACAATTTTCATGTGTGTGTGAGATAGAGAGTAGATTGAATAGTATCTCTCCAGAATCTTGAGTTATTTGGAAATAGAGTAGGAAATTATGTGAAGATAGAGACGAGCAGAGACCGGAGTGCTACTGCTCTAAACCAAGGAACATGGGGGTCCTCCAACAGTTCAAGGAGAAGAGGGAGGATCTGACCCTAGAGTTTTCAAAGCCAGCACGGCCCTACCAGCATCTTGATTTTGCTAGAATCTTAAGAAAATCATTTGTGGTAATATCTTTTCTCATTTTAAAACTAATTCTTGAAGAATTTTGTACAGGGACTGGAGAGATGCCTCAGCAGTTAAGAGCACTGGCTGCTCTTCTAGAGGCCCTGAGTTCAATTCCAGGCAACTATACAGTGGCTCACAACCATCTATAATGAAATCTTATACCCTCTTCTGTCTGATGCCCCCTTCTGTCATGAAGACATACATGCAGATAGAGCACTCATATTCATAAAATACATAAGTACATCTTAAAAGGAACAAAAGAATTCCTATCTCTCTCTCAAAAAAATTTTGTATAGTGCATTTCGATCATTTGTATAAAATAATTATTAATATTCTGTAAATATTCACTAATACTGGAAATTAATATGGTGGCAATTATTCCTTTACCAGATAGTTCTTCAAATAATAACACAGAGACCTTTCAATATTTCAAAACCTAGGCTTAGCAAAGAAGACTCTCAACTAGCTCATCAAAGTTTACCTGGTCACCTAGCTCCATTCAGCCACCCAGCTAGCTATGCCTTCTAGGCCTGTAGTGACATCTATTTCCTCTGATGTTTCCTGGCAAAATGACTTTCCTCTTTGTTCTTCTCAGAGTTCCTTTCTCCCTTCCAGGAAGTCCCGCCTATCTCTCTCTTTCTACTGATCAATCACAGGTTTTATTCTTTTATTGACCAATTAACTTGGGGAGCAAGGTTTGTACAACAAAAGCTGGTATTTGCTCATCTTGGGGCAAGCAAATCTAAGGGTACAGTTTAGCATTTGAATACATAGTGGCACCAGACCAACCCAAACTTATTTACTTTTGTCACCTCAGCTCCTTCTTTACCCACCCACCTTTGTGTCCTACTTATCAGGTTCAATTTGTGTTGTTCATATATTCTTGGATATTCAGCCTTGGATGTGTGAAGTGTAGATGTCCTACTAAGACTACACTTTTGGTTTTTTTTTTAACCTTCATTTATTTTACATTGAATGTATAAGTGTTTTTCCTGCATGTATGCACATGCTTTATGTATGTGTGCCTGGTGCCTGAGGTCAGAAGAAGGTTCCTATCTCTTGGAACTGGAATTACTCTGGTGGTTATGAGCCATCATGTGGGTGCTGGGAATGAGATCTGGATTCTCCATAAAATTAACAAGTGATCTTAACTGCAGAACCAAATGTCCAGTTCCCTAGGCGCTATACTGTTCAGGGAAACTGACTCTCCCTCTCCCAGTATATATCAAGTGCCAATAGCTCCTAAGTTAGGGAATGGAAATTTGTGCCCACTTCCCCCTTTTTATGCTGAGATTTTGTCTGGCTTGAGCTTAAACAGGTCTTGTGTAGATTCATATGTGCAACTGCCCTGCTATGTCTGGAAAACACTGCTTCCTGGTAGTCATCTACCATTTCCGACTTTTATAATTTTTCTGCCTCCGACTTCCACAAAGGTCTCTGAGCCTCAAGGGGAGGGAATGCTATAGGGATGTATATCATTGCATGCCACAATCTATTATTTTCTACATCTTGACTGATTGTGTGCCTCTGTGTTAATTACCATTATTGAAACATTGTCCTCTCTGGTCTTGAGACCAGGACCACACCACACGGCCAAGGGAAACCTGTCTCAACCTCCTTAACCAAGCTGCAGCTGGCACTAGACTGTAGCTGATTAAAAGTCCTTGTATAGAGGCTGTAGCTCCAAATGTCAGACAAACAAAGGAAATTGACTTTGCTCAATTCAAAAACACTTCTTTGAGAAGTTTGAGAAAGCTTAATCTGAAGTGATGTGGGAAGTGAAAAAAAGTCTATCAGCCAACCAAAACCCTCGGTGGAAAGCCTCAATCAACCAATTAAGACCCTTGGTAGAAAGCCTTGACAACAGAATGGATCATGTCTTTAAAGCACAGAGTCAGTGTGGAAGACAGAGTAGAAGAATTAGACCACTCAATAAAGGTCAGTGAGAAATTAAGAAAACAATATGAATAGGCACAGCATGAAAATATGCAACCTCTGAGTTATGTACATAGAAGAGGAGAGAACTGTCACAGAAAAGGCACGAAGTGTCTCTTGTGGTCATTTTTAAAAATGTCAGCCTTTAAGCATCAATACAAGGTACATATAGTTCTAATGGGCACAGTTTTTAGTTTAACCAACATTGTACCTTTCTTTTTCTATTTGGTAGTGTTCCCCAATTTCCTACCTGCTTTTACACTCTGAATTTACTCTGAGTTGTTTAGCGTGAAATTGTCTCCACCCACAATCATGTGACCCAGGTCCAAACTGCCAACAACAGCTGTTGGGAACTGGGCATATAGCCAAGGTCATGTGCAGAGGTTCTGGTGAAGGTCTTTCAATGACAGCTGCATTGAAATGTGACTGCCTTTGCTGGTGACTGCTTTTGCCACCGTAGAGATTCTGGCAGAGCAGAACAGAAAATCAAAGACAGAAGACATAGCCCAAATCTCAACGGAAGGGGTTGCAAATAACTTGGGAACCATGTGTTAAGACCATAACAGTCAAGATGCTGTCATGGGCCTCTGAAGTGAGAATCTTTAATGAGAGAGATGATATCTTGATACTATTTGGAGTTCTTGATTGGTCTGTTATTGAAGATTCATCTTTCTTTCTTGTAACCACTGAATCCACCCCACCCTTTTCTTTGTTTAAGCCAGAATAAATTGAGTTTCTGTCACTCAAAAGTGACCAAAAGAGAGATTGGAGAAATGCTCTCCACCATCCCTTTGAAAAAATGAAAAATAACTATGTTAGCATCCATATTGTAATTATGTCAGAATCTATCATACAGATTTGAGGGGTGGGTCACATTTTCATATTGATCTATTTGTTCTTTTGTGTATGTATAGCTCTCCCTCCCCTCCCCCTCTCATCTCTCTCTCTCTCTGTATGTATGTGTGTGTGCATGCATGTTTGTGTGTGTGTGTGTGTGTGTGTGTGTGTGTGAGAGAGAGAGAGAGAGAGAGGAGAGAGAGAGAGAGAGAGAGGAGAGAGAGAGAGAGAGAGAGAGAGAGAGAGAGAGAGAGAGAGAGAGAGAGAGAGATATGCTGGGATATACTGACTTGGGTGGGGTGCATGTGGAGATCAGAGATTGACTTTTTGGATGCCTTCCTTAATAACTTCTCTACCTTCTTCTTTCACAGACCCTGGAGTTCCCCATTCAGTAAAACTGGCTGTCTAGTGAGTTCCAGGGCCCTGCCTGTCTCTGTGTCCCCCTCTACTGGAGATGGGGGGACAGATACTGCTATGCGCAGGTTTTATGTAGGTGCTGTAGATCCAAACTCAGGTCTTCATGTGTTCCCAGAGACCACTTTCTACACTGAGCCATCTCAATCACTTTAGTTGGATGAGTATTCCCTTCTCATCTTTCTCAAACCTACAGTAATCTTGGGATGATTTTCTCACCTTGTGTCACATATAATCAAGTGACCTGATTCCTTGACCCGATCCCCCTGGCACTGTGAAGCAGAAATAGCAACATCCTTTCCATCTGCTCTAGTGAGGAACCAAAACATACTGGCAATATTCCTCTGTTCCTTCTTAACATGAAGGTATTTGGTGCTCTCATGGGTAGACCTGGTAGAAATAAAGAATAACAACAAAGCAATTACTATTCCCTCACATTCCATCAACCCCAAAACACGCATTGTTCTGAGGAATGACCTTTAGATTCTGAGTAAGACTAAAGAAGGGGCCAGCAGTATAGTGAAGCTTGTATCCTAATAGTTAAGTTAGCCTCTACAACCCTCTTTGGAAGCAAGAAGTCTTCCAAACTAGACCTAAAGCTGCCACTGAGCTGAATAAACCCCACAAGGTTGTGGATTTCATTCATATCTGAAACTTAGTATACCATTAGCCTCAAAGAATGGAGACAACTCTTACAGAGAGCTTCCTCTGAACTTTACCTCTCTTACTTCTTGTGTGTGGACAAAGATCAGAGTCCTTTAGGTGAGAACACAGTCCAACATCCTCATTTTGTTTGCCAAGAATCTAAAGTTATCAGGGCAGAGATGCCCTTAATAGTTTTACAGATGACGCAACTCCTCACAGAGCAAGGCGTGATGAGAATCTCTGTATGATGCTCCTTCAGCTGAGGAACAAGGCTATGTCTCCTCTCCCCAAGTCTGTGTTCTGTGACTGATTGACTAATAAAATGTGGCAAGATAGACAGGATGGCACCTTCTCACCCAGAGCTTTAAGAGCTTGGCAGCTGCCACCTTCTTCTCTTGAAGCTCACATACTTGGAAACCAGCTGTCATGCTGTAAGAAATCCAGGCTGCCCATGGAGAAGATCCTGCTGAACTTCTAGCTCAGTACCAAAAAACCATCCATGTGATTCTGCCATGTTAGAAGTGGATTCATTTGTTCACCAACACCTCACCCCAGCCTTAGATAGGGGTGCTGGGGTATCTTCTCTGTAAGATCTGTTTATGGTGCAGCTTAATAGACTGAATAAATGTTTGTTTTTGGAGATTTAGTAGGCTCAAGCCATTGTTTGGGCATGGTTTATTAATAGCAACAAATGACTAGACTCTGTCCAACATACTCCCAATTACATTATTGACCAGCATATCCTTGGGGTGGAGATGGGATTACTACAGACTTCCCTACCTTTGTCATTCTCACACTTTAGTCAAGAGGCCTTGAAAATACAAACTACTTGATTGTTTTAGTGACTCCATAGTAGGTTCTAGAACCTGCCCTTTGGGGAGCATTGATTAATAACAATGACTTATGGTGATTTAAATGAGAATGGCTCCCATAGGCCCATAGATTTGAATGCTTGGTCACCATGGAGTGGCTCTATTTGAAAAGATTAGGGGGTGTAAACTTGTTAGAAAAAGTGTGCCTTTGGAGATGGGCTTTGAGGTTTTCAAAAAAGTCCAAACCAGGCCCAGTGGCTCTCTTCCTGCAGATGTAGAACTCTCAGCTACTTCTCCGGCACCGTCTGACTACATGCTACCACACTCCCTGCTGTGATGACAATGTACTAAACCTCCCAGACTGTAAGCAAGCCCCAATTAAAGCCTTTGTTTTTATAAGAGGTGCTGTGGTCATATTGTCTCTTCACAGCAATAGAACACTGACTAAGACATTATTCTGATAAGAAAACAGGCCCACTAGCCAAAACATCCTTTGGGAAAATTGCAGCCATTCTTTGGATCCAATTTCTCTGCCACTTTAAATCATTTTGTAGCCTAAAAGAGACTGCTAGTCATTGTGCTGGAGAGAGAAACAAAGTACTACTCCAGTCTTACTCATCTGAACTAAAGTTCTATGTATCTGGAAGTGAGATGCTGAAGAACTTCTGTTAAGAAGCCATACTTCAGAGCTGGCAGCCTGGGATAGGTCCATGTATCCTCTCCACTGACCCATCCTCTGTGGTAGCAGGACAAAATGGCGAGGGAATGAATCTTCCTAGGGAGAAAATGAGCCTGTGTTCAAGTCTGGTGTGTGAACCTTAACAAGCTACTCCATCTTTTTAAGTCTCCATTTTTTCCTCCCTAAGATGATGATAACCATGTTATATTAGACGACTATGAGGTTTAAACAACTTATATACATTTTATGAATCTCTTACAACTCTGGGCACATGGAATGTGCTCAGTAAATACTATGACTTATCCAATAAAGATAAAGAGGAAAGAAAGATGCATCTCATTGCCAGAGCATCTACCTAGAGAGGGAAGTGGACCAACTCTGTGCTGACCACACACTGATGGGAATTAAGGACAACTCTCAGGGTACAGCTTTACAAACATGAATTCATAGGTCCCAATCTCACTGATTCTAGATCAGGAGAGATGCATAAACCAAAGAATCTTTGCAAGCGTTTCTAAGATCAAGTATTCAGGGGAACATGAGTTCCCCGCTCCCTTGCTGAATCCTTTAGACATCAAAATAATCTGCTAGAGAAATGCTCTTCTGCTCCCGTAGATATCCACACATTTGACACATCACACCTGGGAAGATGCAGTTCCTGTGCACTTAATAAATGAGTTATGGAGGTCAACACAGGCTAGTCCTGGCTCTAGCTTCCAAAGATGATGGAGTTCCATTCTGTCAGAAGAATGGCTCTGAAGGGGGGTAAACAGCCACGTGGGCTGCTCTGGTCTCTCCTGAAGTTTCTTATTTGCGTCTTCTACATCCAATCTGCTTCTCCCCACAAAATGAAGGACGTCACTCACAGAGATTTTAATTAATCATCTTCCCCCTTTTCTTTTTTTTTTCCATTTTGGGTTATACTCCCAAGTGTCGTATGTTGATGGCCCTCTGGGGAGTCTTTTGTTCTGAAGAGGTGAAAAATTGCCCCCACAAAAAGAGTTCCCCATCCAATCAATTCTCCCTCACAACTTTATTGATTAGCTGTAGGAACATTTTTTCATTTATTAATTATGAAGATGTTTCTGTGATTTCTTAACGTGACTATTGTGATTTTTCTCTTAAATACTGAGTTAACCCTGACTGACTTCCTCAAACGGCTTAACAGGCTATGGAGCCCTGACTCAAGGATGTGGCATCTGGGCAAAGGAAGCCATCAAGGGCCTCTAGGCACAGTCAGGGGTCTGAATCTTCATTTGGGTTGGTTAATTGATGGCTTGGGGAAGACAATATGGCTTGTCCTCTTCAATATTTGCTAGCAACAAAATACCATCCCAATGTGCTGTTCAGGTGAGTGGCAATTAATTAATTAATTGCTGCCAGTTAAAAACAATGTTGGATCCAGGTAAATGTTTCGGTTAATAAAATTGATTTTGGCAATGGCTTTGCAAAGGGATTTGGAGTATGGATAGGAATCTTGGCCAGCTCTCCCTCTCAGCTCCCTGTTCCTGCTCCACCTCCACTCCCCCTGCTGAGTCTGGCAGGAACAGGTATGTGTTGGAGCCTCATTCAGCAGAGCAAGTCAGAGTCCTTCCTCGCCCCCAATGCGATTTTGTTTTTCATGTTCCAAGCCAGCTTTCTTTATTCCTAAGTTACTCAGCAGAAAGCATTCTGCCCGTAGATGTACCTGCTGGGTGGATTCCCATAGCTTGCCAAGGAGGAAGGACTAATCTATTCACAAGTGAGGCAGTCTGTACCAAGAGACTGGATTCTTGCTCACCCCCCGGCCCCCAACTCTCACTATACACATTCTAGAAAATATTTATGACAAGGACTCCTATCGTGGATGAGGGGAAAGAAGCGTGCAAGCACTTCATCCCTTAATTACCCAGAGATTGCTTTGAGTCAATCAACCTTGGTGGGCGTGACCATGAACAAGGGCCTATTCTGACTCTTGGGGTCTTCTCCATCTAGTATTGAAACATTCATTTTACAGATCTAGAAGAACTGGGCAGTATCCAAGAGAAAAAACCTGTTAGTGGAAGGGAAAGATCAAGACCAAAGAGAAAAATAGTTACCTAATTTCAAGTACTCCAGAGGAAAATGGATTTGATCTTGGACTCCCACATTGTAAAAGTGAGTATTTCTCGAGTGACTAAGGCAGGGAGCAATGGGTGGGATGAAAGGTATGAGTGACATTGTGGGCTGCCAATGAGGCCAGGGAAAAAGGGAAAGAATGGGAGACAAAATAAAATCAAAACTTCCGGGCTCCTGAGAGAGATCACTGAAAACTGAATGTCACAGGCCTGTGGCAGAATGCTGCCCAGGTGAGGTTCAAGGGGGGGCTGGGGCAGACTGTGAAATGAACTATCAAAAGCTTGACACTTGCATTTTGGTGTAGGAAGATAAACAAGGAGAAAGAAGACTAAAGAGGGATTGCCAGATGGGTTTACAGGGCTAAACTGGGTTCTCTAGAAAAGAACCAGCCTTCCCACAGAAGGGACAAGGGAAGCTCATGCTATGTGACAGGGGCTAGTGTCTATGAGAAAATGATACCCCAGGCTCTTAAATAGAGCTTTAGCAAGTACTATTTTCTGTGTTAAGAAAGAAGAGATGTAGATAAGAAAACACGTTGGCAAAAGTCACAAATAAGTCCTACTGAGCCCCCCCCCCCCAACTCGCAGCCAACCAATTCCTGCCACGAACACGCACAAGTTCATGGTAAGTTTGCAGAACAGGCTGCTAAAAGGAAAATTGGAAGCCTTTAGAGATGAATCCAGTAGATACTGCATGGTGGTGCATGCCTTTAATTCCAACACTTGGAAGCCAGAGTTGGAGGCCAGCTTGGTCTACAGAGCCAATTACAGGACATCCAGGGCTACACAGATAAACCATGTCTTGGAAACAACAACAACAACAACAAAAACAAAAAAAAGAAAGAAATGACTCCAGTTGTTTGTCGAAGGCAACATAATATTGTTAATAATAAACAAACTATGCATTTTTTTCCCTGATAGGCCTGTAGATTTGTATAGCAGAGGCATGTCTTAATGGCAGATCATTCTTGTCCTAGCAAAGCAACTGAGTTGATTTGTCATGATCTTTTAATGAGTTGAATTTATGTAGTTAGCTAGGATTGGTGAGCATTGATGAAGACTTCTTATTGCAGCAATCTAGGCTGCTAAGACAAGAGGAAGGTGGGTTTACAACTCCATTCCTAACCTGTGTGGCTCAACATTTTTCTGAAGAAGTGAATGAAAAAAAAAAAAACCAGAAGACATGCTTATCAGGTTTTTCAGTATGACTCATGTCTGTGAGAGACAGATAACACAGCAAAAGAACAAATCAATATTCAAAGTTATTCTGTTAGGTTGATATATGGAAATGAGCCAAGAGTATAACAGGAATAAACATAATGTCTGAGTTTAAGTTAAATAAAATCAATCACAAAGACATAACCTTGCAGTACAATGGTTTGAGATGTAGTTAATATTAAAAAAATACTGTTAGGGGCTTTGTACACTCTCAAGACTAGGAAAAGAAAGAGCAAAACGATTGCAGCATTTGATCCATCTTGCTTCACCCTTCAGAAGTAGATAAGAGTTCTAACACAAGTAATTAATTTGTGTTATGACTCCAGAAAGCATCCGTCTATGTGTGAAGGAGGAGAGACACAAAAGCTATCAAGTCTGTGACTGTGGTAATACAATCCTGGTGCCAGTGGGAAACTCTACAAAGGGTGGGCAGTCTGAATCTTGGGATTATCCCAGTGGAGAGTGGGAGGATGGTAGTGTTTATCAGTCATTGGTTGAAGGCTTCCCTGTGGAGTGAAAAACCCGCTGGCATCTTTGACTATAGACAAGATGGGCTTTGAGCAAGTCTTTAGTTAACACATACAGGTACCCACAGACTAGAGTCTGGCAGACATCAGCATGCTGAGGCTCAAAGGGATGAGGACCAGTACATCTGACACACTCTCTAAGAATTACAGAATGAATCTATCCTGCTGCCCAGCCATTATCTGTGAGACTCTGTTTGACTCTGGGTGATATGGGCAAGAAGAACTTTGAAAAGCTTAAGTGTTTCATATAGTAGGGCCACAGCTGATAGCTTAAGTGTTTCATATAGTAGGGCCACAGCTGATAAGGAGGTTGGTGATCACATTATTTGAAAATGCAATTTTAAGGCTTCTGTTTTAAAATGGAAGATATATGAGTATCTGTCATCTTTGCGGTCTAACAGGTTCTTCCAACTAAACAGGTTTGAATGGGAACTCACCCCTGCCCTACACTCCCAAAAAATTATAGTAGAAAATAATTGTGGACAAATACACAAAATATTATATGACCCTTGTCTGTTTCCCAAGATAAGAGTACTCTTCTACGGCAGTGGTTCTCAACCTGTGGATTGCAACCACTTTGGGGTCATATATCAGATATCTTACATATCAGATATTTACAATTCATAACAATAGAAATTTCAGTTATGAAGTAGCAACAAAATAATTTTATGGTTGGGGGGTCACGACAACATGAGGAACTGTGTTAAAGGTCACAGCATTCGAAAGGTTGAGAATGACTCTTCTAGAGGGGTGGTAGGAAAGTCTAACTTTATTTTTTTCAAACCTTATTTTTAATGATGGTTCTTAAATGCTTTAACCTCCCTTCTAACCCATCACCCACCAGAGGTAGTAGAAAAGAAAAGATATGAGTGAAGTAGACCTGTTCAGAAAGGTTCGTTGGTGTGTTGTCTGGAAATCGGCAGTTCAGCTCACAGGTTAGCAGCAGTAGCTCGATTTACTCGCAAACACTTCATGGATACACCAGCAGTCTAGTTCGGTAGAGTTGGGATAGCAAACACAAATCAACAACAATGACACTATTTAGCAAAAACAGTCAAGTCTTGGTGTATTGAAGACTTAGAACCTGTCTTAATTCCTTTCTCATTGCTAGTACACTTCCAGAGAGGTGTAGTCCATCCCCATCATGGTGGGGAAGACGTGACAGCAGCCAGTGAAGATGGGGCTGGAAGAGGAGTCTGACTTGGCAAATTACATCGGCATTCAGGAAGCAGAGAGTACAGGAAGTGAGGATACATTACAAATCCTCAAGGCAAGCCCCTTGGTGACCCATTTCCTACAGGCTCCACGACTTTCTCAAACAGTACTGACAGCAGTGGACCAACTGTTCAAATACATTAGCCTGTGAAGGACATTTCACATTCAAACCAGAACAGTCAGTGCCCAGTGCAATGCTCCAGAGGTAAGATTTGGACAAGTAATGGGACTTTCATCAATAGATTTCTCCATCAATGAATCCATAATCTGATAACATCATTGGGAAGTGGTAGAAAATATCAATATTACTGGGAGGTTGCTGGTGGCATTGTCCCTTCCACTTCTCTGTTCTTCTCTTCCCTTCTCTCTCCTCCTCCAAGTCTCAGCCAGTCTTTCCCCTCCTGCCTTCATCCAGCTCCCTGGCTACCATGGGGCCAGGAACCATGATGTCATGCCTTAGCACTAGTCTACAGTTATGAAGCCAAGAGAAGGTGAGCGGAAGATTATGAAAGCATGCTGAAATAGTTTTCTGTCTTTCCATCATCTTTCTTGGGAATTTCATCACATTGATGAAAAGCTAAAACATAAATGGAGTTACTCAGCTATTGTTATTACTGCTCTATTCATGTAATTACAGCCTCTCAGGAAAATAAAACCTTGCCAAGAGCAAAGGGATTGCTGTAGGAGGATCCAGAAATGGACTAGATGTCTCCCTAAGCATTTGTTGACGTCACGCTTCCGACTATCTAAGGAGCTTGATCAAAAAATAAACCTAGCCTGGAATCTGTTTCCTGCAAGGATCATGATTCTATAAATGCTCATCTCTCTCAGATATGTGTGAACATTTAGTGCCCAGTCTCCCTCAAAGTGTAGTATTTTAGGCTTTTAGTGGAATTGTCATAGGTCAATGCAATGAGTCAGAGTAGTGGGAGAACCAGACTGTTCTGACCTCAGAGGTACAGGAGAGTTCTGAGCCTTTTGTCCTATCACCCAATGAGTGAGGGACAAGGTTGCTTTTCTAGGGGTGCAGAATGGAAGCTGGAGGTGTTTATTTGATCTCTTCTTTCCTCATGCCTAACTCCACTAATGATTACAGAAGCACACTCTCAGCACATCCAGTGGGTTTGGACTCCTGAAGGATCATTCCAATTTCTCATTATGCTGGGTAGGCTGGTAGGAGTCTCTGAAGATGGAAAACTGCATTTGAAGTTTAGAAGCTCATCTTAGCTCTGCCTGCCCAGGGCTGCATTTTGCTCAGAGTCTAAGCTACAAACAAGAATTTCTTCAGATCCAGAATTTCTGGGAAAGACTTTATGGAGGGTTGTTTGCTTGTAGCAGTATTTTAAGCCAATTCTTATTTCTCTAGGCCTGGTGGTGAGTGCCTGTAATTTCAGTATTTGAGAGGCTGAGCCAGAGGATTGTGAGATTAAGACCAAGCTGAGCTGTATCATAGAGTTTGAGACCAGTCTGTCTCCAGAAACACTCTGCCCCTTCCTCCCTCTCTTCTCTCCCTCTTCCCTTCCGTGTGTGTGTGTGTGTGTGTGTGTGTGTGTGTGTGTGTGCATGTGTGCTGTGAAATTCTTATCTTAATTGTAATATTGGCCAAAGGAGAATGGCCAAGTAGCTCTCTAACCATGATACCACATGCAAATGTGAATACTGAATTCTTGGTCATATTTTTCTCCATGGCTCTTCAGGTTCATTTTTTCCTCATATATCCTTCATTTTTATGCATACAAGTGTTTTCTGTACATGTCTATGTATCACCATGTGCATGTAGTAACCATAGAAGCTAGAAGAAGTCATCAGCTCACCTAGGACTAGAGTTACAACACTTATGATCCACCATGTGGGGGTCAAGCCCAGGTGATTCAGAAGAGCAGACAATGATCTTATCTGCTGAGCCATCTGTCCAGCTCTGAATGTCACATTCTGAGCCAGTCTCCAAAATGAGGACTAGAGAAAAACAAGAGTAAATTCAAGGAGACAGACGAAGAGTTCAGCCAAGAGGGATACAAGAACTGGGTCTTTCCAAGGAGCAGGGAGTTGATATACATAGGGACCGAGCAAGTCCTTGGTGGTTTTATTCTAACTCCTTTTCAGAAATGAATAGAACCTGAAAGCCTGGAGAGATGGTGGGAATGATATGTGACTAATTGATGAGCAGAACCTAGATGTTTGGATCTGATCAGTTTGGGCAACATCAGGAAGAAAGGACTTGGCAGAGGAAAGGGAAGTAGAGCCTAAGAAGTTCCCGCCTATTGTGTTAACAAGTGTGTCTCTGGGTTGACTAACTTGATCACAAAACCATATGGATGAATAAAAATTTTAATATTAATTAAAAAATATTTTTAAACTTAGAATTTATTCTGCACAGGGTAAAAAGAGTTTAATATTTAGCTTTCAAGTTTGGATTATCAGTATATTACAATTTTGTGTATCAGACTCAAGTGTTACAGGTACAAAAAGAATATTAACTTGCCAAGTGAACAAAGTTTAGCTGAGTCTCTGTAGCATACAAATTAAATAAATACATTGAAAATTTAAAAAAAAAAAAATGTGATTTCCAAAACACCACTATGTGTGTGGCTTAGTTTCTACTGCTGAATAGCAAACTAAACAAACAGGTCTTTTCTGGTTTCTGTAAACCAGGGGACATAGTTAGGCTTCAGATATCTCAGTAGACTATGACCAAGAATGAAGCTGGGGCTGTGTTCTTATGTGAAGATCTGTCTAGGGAAAGCCTGAGATACAATTCTTTGTGGGCTATTGGACTGGACATCCCAGCTCTGTGATGGCTGCTGGCCAGATGTCCTCTATTTCCTTGCCATGGGGATTTTCACATAGAACAAAATGACAACACAGCAGGGAGCTTTCCTCAAAGCATGTGAGGAAACAAAAGATGTTCGTACTACATCCCCAAATGGGAAGTGGTGTCTCATCAACGCTACTGCATTCCGTTCTCTAGAATCAAGTCACCAAATCCCCCTCACACTCAAAGAGACAGGGAAGGTAGCAGGGTATGAATACTAAGAGGTGGATAACACGGGAAACCATTCTGGAGACTGCCTATCAGCGATTCATATTTTCAGTTGAAAATACAGATAAATTCGACGCTATGTACCATTTCACGCTAAAGGTCTTAATGACTTGTGTATCCTTTATACATATATGCATTTTAAAAAGAATTTTCAAACTGTATATTTTCTTGTGTTACGTGTCCTAGTCTCCCAGAAGTACATCACAAATTGGTATCGATAAACGTTATTCTATACTGTGGGTAGAACTGACTAGAGAGAAATAGGTCAAATGTACAGCAGAATGTCAGCTTGATGCCAAAGAGAGAAGTGCTCGCTGGAGCAAAACAGAACTTGGGTGCAAATAGAAGACCTTGGTATGGCTGAGGAATTCCAGCAAGGCAGGAACAATTAGTTTATTACTCAACAGTATGTAATAGTGGCAGTTTAGAGACACCTTATAGTCATATATAAATTAGCAGGTGTAGGTTGTGCTGAACTGATGGCCAGCCCACCACTATTCACGAAAGTATTTGAATAACATCAAGTGTGTAACTCAAAATCTCTGGGCTCCAAGGTGCGACTTGTAGCAACCTGGGGGGGAAAAAATCCTTGCCTAGCATGTGGAAAGCCCCTGAGTTAAATCCTAACACTAAAAGAGAAAGAGAAAAGGGTGACACAAAGAAGGACTGACTAGCACAGAAATAAAGTATCAAAGACAATTCATGGCAGTGAAGATAAGAGAAGTCCCAGCAGGCACTGCAGCCTCACCTAAGTTGAGGTGTAAAAACGAGACCCATAAATGAGGCAGTTCTCAGCCTTGGCTACATTTTGGAGCCACTCAGGAAAGTTTTGTTGTATGTGTTCTGCCCTCAAGGGTCTGATTTAACTGGTCTGAGGTGGAGTTTGGGAGAGCTCTCTAGGTAATTATGATATGCAGCTGAGGCTGGGTACCACTGAGCCACCAGTGAGGCATTGACTTGGGCAGGTGTGCAGGGCTTGAGCATAGAGAACTGAGCATCAACTTACTTTCCTTTGTAGGCGACTGAGTCTGAGGAATCAACTGAAAGTGCTGGAAGACAGTTTCAGGAGAATGGAAGAAGAGATTTCCTCACATTGGTGTCTACTGGAAGGGGTTTTAGCTTCCCAGGCTCATTCCCACAATAATTTGAAATGAAAGTTAAAGCCATTCCAGGAAGGTGTATGTTTGTACTGGCTGGTTTTGAATGTCCACTTGACGCAAGCTGGAGTTATCACAGAGAAAGGAGCCTCCCTTGAGGAAATGCCTCCATGAGATCCAGCTGTAGGGCATTTTTCTCAATTGGTGATCAAGGGGAGAGTGCCCAGCCTATTGTAGGTGGTGCCATCTCTGGGTTGGTAGTCCTGGGTTCCATAAGAAAGCAAGTTGAGCAAGGCAGGGGAAGCAAGCCAGTAAGCAGCACCGCTCATGGCCTCTGCATCAGTTCCTGCCTCCAAGTTCCTACCTTGTGCGAGTTCCAGTCCTGACTTCCTTTGGTGATGAACAGCAATGTGGAAGTGTAAGCTGAATAAACCCTTTCCTCCCAACTTGCTTCTTGGTCATGA
The DNA here is from genome assembly GCA_028551405.1 of Uromys caudimaculatus. Lineage (NCBI taxonomy): Eukaryota > Metazoa > Chordata > Mammalia > Rodentia > Muridae > Uromys > Uromys caudimaculatus. The sequence continues at coordinate 47,947,362 of CM052715.1, forward strand.
TGTTGTGTGCAGGAATACAAACCCTGACTAAGACAAACTGGTATCAGGAATGGGATATTTCTGTGACAGCCTGATCATGTTTTGGGGATGACTGTGAAAGCACTTTGGAACTTTGAGCTAGAAGAGCCATTGGGATGTTAAGAGCTCTGTGGGATCTTCCGTAGGAGCTTGGAAGATAATGTTGAGAACAGTGCAGATGATGGAGGCCTGGCTTGTGAGATTTCTGAGGGAAGATTAAAGACTCTTATCAGGACTGTTGCTGTTTTGATTGTGAAGATTCTGTGGTTTTGATTAGCTGGGGCTGAAGAATCAGCTGTGATTAACAAGATACCATAACTACTAAAGTGAAACCTTTGCATTACTGGGATGATTGATGCTGGTTAGCTGGAGCTAAGAAATTAGCAGAGTTTAAGAAGAGACCAGCATCACTAAAGTGAAATCTTCTGGGAAGTGTTTCTGGGGAGTACAGAGAAGCTTTGTTCCAGAGGCAGGCATGTTTGTACCTCCTGTTGGCAGCCAGACTTGGTAATATATGAGTCACCCAGGTGGTACTGGTTTTGTAACATGAAGGGGTAGCAGCTGATGCTTGGGAGTGTGAAAGGCCAGGACAGGCTATTGGTGAGGTGCAGCCTCAGTGGCAGTTGAAGGCCCAGGGATGAAGGGGTCATGCAGAGAAGTTGAGGTGTAGCACAATGAAAAGAGCCTGTGAGAGGTTATTTGTGAAAGTGCAGCCTTGCAGAAGACAGCAGCGTTATGGAGATGCCAGTACCATGAGATGACCACCAAGAACAGCAGCAGCAGTGGAGTACAGGCATCTGGAGCCTAGAAGACAAGTTGTGTGATACAAAGAGCAGAGCTGGAGAAGCGACCCAAGTCCTTGAAGGAACCCAGAAGATCGTGAATAGATCCCAGACATTGAATGGTTAGAGTTTGATTTTGCTTTTGGTTGTGACTGTGCCCTGATATTTTTCCCTCTTGAAGTAAGAACATATTTTAGTGGAGACCACAGTTAAGAGACTTTGAATTGTAAAAAGACTTTGTATTTCAAAAGAGATTGGATGTTTTAAAGGTATTGAAAATTTAATATGTAAGAATTTGTAAAGATTGTTGGACTTTTAATGTTATTTAGTTCTTGGGGATGAATAAGAAAGTAAAGGTTGAGGCTTAATAGTGATGTGTTTGTGTGTCAAGTTGTCAAGGGATCAGTTGTACTGGCTGGTTTTGCGTATCCACTTGACAGAAGCTGGAGTTATCATAGAGAAAGGAGCCTCTCTTGAGGAAATGCCTTCATGAGATCCAGCTGTAAGGCATTTCCTCAATTTGTGATGGGCTGGGGGATGCCCAGCCCATTGTGGGTGGTGCCATCTCTGGGCTGATAGTCGTGGGTTCTATAAGAAAGCAAGCTGAGCAAGGCAGGGAAAGCAAGCCAGTAAGCAGCACCACTCATGGCCTCTGCATCAGCTCCTGCCTCCAAGTTCCTGCCCTGTGTGAGTTCCGGTCCTGACTTCCTTGGTGATGAACAGCAATGTGGAATTATAAGCTGAATAAACCCTTTCCTCCCCAACTTGCTTCTTGGTCATGATGTTGTGTGCAGGAATACAAACCCTGACTAAGACAATGTTAAACCCGGTGTTTGCATGTAAGTTAGTCTGATTGCACTGCTATAACAGAATACCACGTACTGGGTAACTTCTAAGAACAAAAATGTATTTTTTAGTAATTTTGAAAGCTGTGATTTCCAAGACCACAGCTCTAGTGAGAAGGTTTGTCTGTGAGGGCTGCTGCCTACCTCCAAGATGGTTCCTCAATGCTGTGTCCTCTAGAGGGGAGAAACAATATGTCTTCACATGATAGAAAGTAAAAGGGCAAGCTAGCCAAAGAGTGTATAGGCTTCTATTTTATTACATATCAATTATATTAACTTATGGAATTTCCCTACATGGATAGATGATGCTTTATGTCCACTCTCTTACTCCCTTACCCCATGCCTTCCTCTTTCCTAGTAGTTCTTCTACTTTCAGGTCATCATCATCACCATCACCATCATCATCATCATCATCACTCCTCCTCCTCCTGTTACTATTGCATGTTTGTGTGTATGATGTATGTATGTGTATAAGTATATGCATCCATATGCATCAGCATGTCATAGCAAACTACAGAGATCAGAGGACAACTTCCAGGAGTTGGTCTTCTCTTTCCATCATGGGATCCAGGAAACAAACTCAAGTCACTAGGTTTCCATAGCAAGCACCTTTAGCCCCTGAGCCATCTCTCCTGCCACCAGCTTCCATGCATGAGAGAAAACAGGCACTATTTGTTTTTGTGTAACTGGCTTATTTTCCTTAGCATGATGGCCTCTGGTTTTATCCATTTTCTTGCAGCTGAAATGGCTCATTCTTGTTATGATAAAACAAAAACCAAAACAACAACAACAAAACCCCTCCTTTCTGTGTGTATACCACATTAAAAAAAAAATGGTTTCATTAGTTGATGGACACATACGCTGGTTCTGTATGCTGGCTGCTGTGATAAACCCTGTTTCTCTGTTGGTTTTACCTCATTTGCTTCAGGTAAATTGTGCAGAAGTGGTATAACTGGATCATACGGAAGTTCTTTTTTTTTTTTTTTTTTTGCAATCACATGAGGTTTATTGGGGGCCAGTGCACTGGGGTCATGCTCATAACCCACGCAGGGGCAGAGGAGTCCGACCCCGAGCAGCTGAAGTCAGGGGTATTTAAAGGAAAAAACCACAAAGGGGTGGGGAACAGAAGGAATTTGCGTTATGGGGAAGTACAGAATGTTCTAAGTTAGTCACGAGTCAGTTGCACAAACATTTCTAGTTCCTGAAACATTGTGCCTCTGGCCCTGGGACCAGGCCAAGGTCACCCATTTCTTAGTATGGAAGTTCTATTTTTACTTTTTCAAGGAACTTCCACACTGTTTTCCACAGTGGCTACATGCGGTGGTTTAAAGGAGAATGTCCCTCATAGGCTTATCTATTTGAATACTTGATCACCAGTTGGTGGAACTCTTTGGGAAGGATAAGAAGATGTGGTCTTTTGAAGGAGTTGTGTCACTGGTCTTTGAGATGTCAAAAGACTCAAGTGATTTCTCTCTGCCTAGTGGTTGTAAATCACCACTAGGTAGATGTGAATTCTCAGCTGCACCTTCATTCTACAGTCATAGACTCTAGCCCTAACTCTAACCAGGAGCCCAATTAAATGCTTTCTTTTATGCTTCCTTGGTCACAGGAATAGAAAAGTAACTAACATGCTAAACTAATGTGCATTCCTACCAACAGTGAATAAAGAGTCTTTCCCCTCCTTGTTCCTAGTTTTTATCATATATTATGTATTTACTTATGTATATATGTATGTATATATGTATTGCTAACTGGGGTAAGATGAAATCTCAAAGTAGTTGTATTTTGATTTGTATTGTCCTGATAGTTAAAGATAGTGCCTGTTGTTTTGTTATTGCTGTCATTCATATAGTTTTGGGTTGTTTGTAAAAAGCATCTTTTATAAAGCCCTTAATCCCAGTGACAAAAGGTGAGCCCTTGCTGGCCTAATCATCCTATAAAGGCCCAGAGTTTCAGAAGAAAAATATTCACACCATAGCTGCAGGGCTTGGCTCACATTGCCAACTGGTCCTTCCTCATTGTTATGGCATCTGTTCACAGAGAAACTCAGGGAAACCCTTATGCCAATAGAAAGCCCAATGCCACTTATGGAGCTTGTTTACACCCCTACCCTTTTGGCTTCCCTACCTCTCAGAAGCTCAAGGGCCATTGCCTAGGCCCCTGATGCCTGTCACATCTGACATCCCTGGGAGACAAAGATGATAGTTTTCCTTTCGTGTCATCAAAATTTATTCAACTTATGCCTCAGTTTTTCAGAGACTTCATAGATGGTTTCAAGTGTATGGTCTGGGGCATGATATGAGTTAATTGTGAGTTAATTTTAGCCCACTATCTTCAGGGATAAGAAATTTTATCACAGGACAACACTAGCCGAAAGTCCAGGCAGTGGGTCAGCAGAGGGCCATGAGAGAGGTAGGCAGCTTTTAACATGCCTCTGGTTTCACGTGCCCAGGACCAGTGAGAAGAAAGAGAAATGGGTTTGGGAGTGATGTGTGTGAGAGGTTGGGGTGGAGAGACGGGGAAGAAGATTAGGAAGAAAGAAAATTTTGATGGGACTTGAATTTTTGTTGGAATTTCTTGGTTCCTTTGAGGGAAAAGAGTTCCACTATTTCTTCAAATGTGTGCAAAATGTATAGAAACATAAATGTCTACATGCTGGTTTGGGAAAGGAGAGCTTCAAAGAAAATGCAATTTGGAAGTTCTTTCTCTCTCTCTCTCTCTCTCTCTCTCTCTCTCTCTCTCTTTCTCTCTCTCTCTCTCTCTCTCTGTGTGTGTGTGTGTTAGAGTAGAACATATATTCTAGACTAAATACATGGGCAGAATAAACTGCAAGAATTGACAAATTCTAATGGTACATTAGAATCATTCTATGTAATATTAGTTTTTCATGACTCCTGATTTGGGATGAAGTAGATATTTAAAGGTCAACACAAAACTATTTCTGATGTAGAAGTTAGAGCAGGAAGAAAAGAGACCCAGAGAGAGCACTCTAATCACCAAGGCATCCCTGAGAAGTTTCCTACTTCCCAATAGAGTGTAAAAATCAAATCTGTAAATAAATACGAGGCCAAAGCAGGTGCCCTTTGAACAAGCAGCTTGGAAGACTCAGGAAAACACTGCAAGGTCGAAAAGATGGGAAGAGCAGCAAGCTGTATTCAGGAAGCTGCACAAAAGGGGCTGGAAGCTGGTAGAAAAGCAAGAACAAGAGGGAGGGGGCAGAGAAAAAGTCACAGAGCAACAAAAAGTGGCCTAACTGGGCAGGCTCAGGGAGAGTGCCCAAACGGTCTTTGGTGAGATGTTGCCAGAATTTTTCATTTACATCACACAAAACAAGAGTCAGGAAAACACCATTCCTGATGGACAAAGAGGGTAAATGGATAACAAAGGGATTCAGAATAGCAGAGGTTTTAATGTGTCCTTTTACTTCTGTCTTTACCAAAATATATTATATTTTGGTGTAAGGTCTGTGGGTTGCACTCTGAAAGCAACCACTGGCAGACATATTGTCTCCCAGGGAGCCAGTTCCCAGTAACTCTTGTGATTCCTGATTCCCCCTTCAGCCCCACCCAAGGCTGCTGCTGAGTATGATATATTCCTTTGTCTTCCCTTGTGTTTAACGCTTAGGCTTGCTCTCCAGCCATAGCATCCCTGTTCTATACCACACGATGTGGCTGGGGCCAGTATGCCTAAAATAGACTGGAACATCCTTTGCAAAAAGCTGCCTGAAATTAAACCCACAGGGATGCCTGATGCTCAGTTGAATGGACACAGGGAATTGCCAGCAGCCACTGGGGAGGAAGCAGCAATTATTGTGAGCATTTGCAGAGAGTGGGTGTTACCTCTGCGGCTTCCCAGATTACAGTCACGGTGCTGCCCATCTCTTAGGAAGCAGAGAAGATGACCATATTCCTTATAGCCTGACAAACTTAACCTGGCTTCTGAAGAAGCTGTTAGAACAGATCATCAAGCAATCAAGGTGTAGTCAGCCAGAGTGGGCAAGGCCTGTGTAGCTGCAAGGAGTAAATCAAGTTGGGCCAATTTAATTTCCTTCTATGATAGAGTGACAGGCTATGAAGATAACATACAAGCAATAGATGTAATCGACCCAAGACCTCAGCAAGGCATTTGCTCCCGCCCCACGTGACAGCTCAGTGACAAGCCAGCTTGCTATAGTTCAGGACAGGGGTCATCAACCCAGGAGTTCTTACACAAGATGGTGGGTGAATCTGGTTCCTGTCACACATTCCTCCTCTCTGCTCCTTACTGCAGTAAGATGTTGCTTATAGTCACACAGCTCTATTTGACAAACATTTATTTTGTGCCTCTTCATTTTATGCACCGCTGGCCCTTAGTACATGCTTATTGAATAAACACTTATGATATAGTCAGTGGTGTTAGGGACCAGACACAGGGGAGACTAACGTCAGCCCAACAAAGTCTCAACATGCCATAACCACTGTGTGTGCATGTGCGAATGTCTGCAAGCATGCTCTTGTGCGTGCTCGTGCGCGCACGCGCGTGTGTAATTGTGTGTGTGTGTGTGTGTGTGTGTTCAAACTTGAGTGACTTGTTAGGGTGTTACCCACATTGTTTTTAGAGACAGGGCTTTTTTCATGGTCCTAAAGCATAATAATTCTGCTAGGATGGTTGGCCCATGAGCCCTAGAGTCCTGCCTTCTTCTGACTCCTCAGTGCTGGAATTACAAGCACACACTACCATACTAGTATTTTTAGATCTGTCCTGGGGATGGAACTCGGGTCTTCATGCTTGTGAAGCATTACCAACTGAGCTATCTCCCCAGACCCCCAAACCTACTTTTGCATCTTTAGCAAACTGAGAAAAAGTATATGCAACATGAAAAGCAGGACTTGCCTCCCAAAACTTATTAGCCATGTAGACTAGTAGCTTAGATATCAGGGTTTTAAAAATCCAAGCTTGAACAAGACGCAGGAAACTGACCGGAGTCATCAGGACATGAAACAAAGTCCAAGACCCACACTGGGAGATTCAGGTATAGTTGGTCTATGTGAAATGTAGGTGAAACTAGACCCCCAGGTGGCAGAAGACACAAAGAATCAGCAAGCAGCATAAAATAAGAGCCATCCAGCCCTGAGAGCAGATCTTGTGTACGTCCCAGTCCTGTTTGTGGAGAGGATGATGAGAAGCTGAAGTGAGTACACATGAAGATGACTGGGTGATTCAGCGGGTGGGGAAATAGCAAAGGCTGGAGCTCAAGGGAAACAGAAGAAGCAGCTCCACTGAAGAGAAGGTGCCGGGTGTAACAACTGTCACTGAAGGCATGGGAGCAGTAAATAGGGCACAGGTCATTGCCTTCCATTGTTCCTCTGAGTAAGGGGAAAATCAATTGCAAGAGCTTATTATTAAAGTTTCCCTTTTCCCACCAAATAGCATATACATACATTTAAATACTGAAAATGGTTAAAGACTGAAATCAAAACAGCATAAAAGTGTCTGGAGAGATGGATAGGTGAATCCAGTACTCACAGCATGAGCATGAGGACCTAGACTTGATACCCAACACTAGGCATGCAGGACTTGGTGACAGACATGTAGCTATCTATAATCCCAGAACTATGGGGGGGCAGAGACATGAGGATCTCTGGGGCTTGCTGGATAGCTTAGCTGAATCACTGAGCAACAATGAGACACAGCAATCAACGAAGACTCATCAACTTCTGGCTTCTTTGTGCCTGTGTGTCTGTGTGCATGTGTGTGTGTATGCATGTGTGAGATATACACACATAGTGGGGGAGGGGGCAAGACACCAAAAAGAAGAGCAGGTCTTTGAGTCTACGAACAACACACAGCATAGTATATGCACAACCTTCCTCTCCTATGGCAAGGTTACTTCTGGAATAGTTATCTGATGGGTGCTATTTAAGCACTGAGTCTCAGGTCTACATCCTCTGATGCTTGCATTAGAAACCTCTGTCGGAAGATGCTGTACTTGCTTCATGAAGAAAGTTCAGGAAGTGAAGGACAGACCCCACACAGTCCTTTCTCTCTTCCCACTTACATTTTTCCTAAATTGCAATAATATGTTCCTTATTTCTGTAGCAAAATACATGACAGAAGCCACTTAAGGAAGGGTTTATTTGGCTTCCAGTTTGAATGTCTAGTCCTGTGTGGGTGGAGAATTCATAGACGTTTATACAGTCTTGAGGTAAATGGTTACATTGCATCTGTGGTCAGGGAGAGAGGAAGGCCAATGCTGGCTCTCAGTTCCCTCCCTCCTCTTTATTCAGTACTGGATCCCATCTCATGGAACAGTGCCAACCATAGCTGGGAGGGTCCTCTCACTTCAGTTAATCCAGTCTAACCCCCCCACACACACCCACACACAGACATGCTCTCAGGCAATTCATGAGGACAATCAATATTAACCATCACAGATATTTATCAAGTCTCTACTTGACTGTACAGTGGTTTAAATTTGTTCATCTGCTCTCTGAGGCAAATGTGATACAAGGAGATCTCTCCTTGTTCTCTTCATTTCCAGGGCATTGTACAGGATCTGGCTGAGAGTAAATACTCTGAACTCTAATACCCTATAGTCCTAATAGAGAGATCTATCAACTCTGTTCTAAGTCAGAAAATTCAGAGCACACAGAGTGCACATGGAAACAGTGGAGAGCAGGCAGGAAAAGAATCACTTCTGTGTCAGAAACTGAAAGACATAGAACCCTGAGGAGCACAGACCCTCTGTGCAATCCTCATAGCCACCCTATGAAACTCCTCTCTCTCTCTTCTCATGGGATCAGTAGATTTGCCAGGCTTTGCCAGGACAGCAATAATACCCCATCTTCCCGCAGCGTTGGAATGATGACGATCTGTTCTTACTCTTTTCCTCCCACCATCTCACAAGAGTGGTCCCTCCCCTGGGGTTGGTAAGGAGCAGAAGTATAGGAATCTACAGCCCTGAGGAAAGTTTTCCCGTTCTTACCCCAAAATTTCAGTGAGATCTGTGACCTGTGTGACCCACAAAGAATAAAAGCAGTAGTAATGATTCTTATTGGGGTTTGGGTCCTCTGAAGCTTCTCTCCACCATAAGAGGTAGATAGAGCCATCTTTTCCCTCTAGAATTTGGAGGCCTCTGGCCTCTGTAGTATGAGCCAGTGATCTGTGACTCCAGCCCAAAACAGCAGGCCTTCAGTGAATCGTTTTCCCTCCTCAAGGTTGGCCAGCCTCCAAACAGCAGGCCTTCATTGAATCATTCTCCCTCCCCAAGATGTAGGTCAGGTCCCACCTCTCTGTACTCTAGCCTTTATAGACAGACTCTATCTCTGATAGGGCCAAAGCCTCATCACCAGGACTTGTTTCCCTTTGTGTTTCTATCCCTATGTAAGTCTTAAAGTGACTTTACATTGTCCTCATGTCTTCTCACCTCTCACACATCCTTTGGGGACTCCTGGGGATCCAGCATACTGGGGAAAGCCCTTTCTTCCTAAATCCTTGACAGGAAGATAAGGAATAAAAGCTCAGTGAGACTTACTGCTTATTCAAGGCTGCCAGATTTCTATATCACCTTTCCTCATCACCAACGTAATAATTGTTTGTTTCAGAACTTTTGGAACACACAGCAAATAATGGAAGTCATGTGCATTCTAGTGTATTTCCTGCCAGGACAAATAGGCACACGTTTTCAAGGAAATTGGAACCCTATCATGTAGTTTTCTGTGCTTCTTTCCCTTTTGGTATTTTATGGGGACATATCGTGTTGTTAAACATCTTTCCAAAGTATAATTTTTTGTGGTTGTAAAACATGGTACCATATGGACCCGCTTTGCTGTTTTGCATTGTGTTGGGCATTCCAGAGTTGCCCATTCTCCATTTTGAAAGTTATTCATTTGTTAGAATTGCATGGCTTTCATTCACATGGAGGTCAGAGGACAGTTTTGTTGAGATGGTTCCTGTTTCCACTTCCCCATGGGTTCCAGGCTCCTATGGCAAACACCTTTAAAGTCTGAGCCATCTCACCGGCCCCAGGGATTTTTGGAGTCTCGTCTTACTTTCTCAGCCCACCTGCTGCAGTCACCTTCAGGCCTCTGCTCCACTATTTAGCACTACAATATGTTTACTTGAGAAGCTTTCAAACCCTGTTCTGGCTTGACCAGCTCCTCTACCAAGCATCTCTCTCTGCTTTGTTCTCAGCCTTAAGTAAAGATGCTAATACTTAGGCATCTCATAAAATTCTTTGGCCTTAGACCCTTGTCTTAGTCAGGGTTTCCATTGCTGTGAAGAGACACCATGACCAAGGCACCTTTTATAAAGGACACCATTTAATTGGAGCTAGCTGACATAGTTAGAGGTTCAGTCCATTATCATCAAGATGGGAAACATGGCAGCATCCAGGCAGGCACAGCGCTGAAGAAGGAGCTGAGAGTTTTACATCTTGATCTGAAGGGAACCAAGAGAAGACTGCCATCCTCAGGCAACTAGGAGGAGGATCTCATTGCCCACCCCCACAGTGACACACTTCCTCCCGGAAGGCCACACCTACTCCAACAAGACCACACCTCCTAATAGTGCCACTCCTTGGCCAACCATATTCCAACCACCACAACCCTTTAGTTTTTCTCTGCTGTACCCAGCCCAGTGCCTCAAAGGCTAACTCCCTGGGGCTGATCCAATGCTTGGTTTTCCTGGTCTTTCCCTCTTTCCAGTATTAGGCCTTTGACCAGTCCCTGCCTTCCGAGTCTCTCTCCTCCATTCTTACTATCATTCTCTCCTTTCTATTTCTAGCCCCAAACTGCGTCCTCTACAAGGATTCTCTTCTTGAACAGCCATGTCACACTATGTATGTGTGACAATGAAGACTGGCCAGGTAACGCCATTCTACACACTATGGATGACCCAACTCAACCTGTAGACACCTGTCCTAAGGAACTAGACATAAAGCCTTTGAGACTCCTACTTTAGGTGGACCTACTGTGGGCCCTGAGCAGGCTTTATGTTTTAACTTATAAAAGATAAGCTCTCCTCTTTCAAGAGAGCTTAGATGGCTGAGCAAAACCAGCTAATTCTATTTAGAGCAAAGGCCAAGCCTTCATTTCTAAGAGGAGACTGGGGCTATGAAACTACTTGGATTCACCTTCTAGCTGTACAGTCTTGGAGTTCAGGCAGGTTATTTTACTTTTTGTACCTTCATTTGCTCTCTTGGCAACCAGACATGAAGATTAATGGTATGTACTCACTGATAAGTGGATATTAGCCCAAAAGTTCAGAATACCCAAGTTTCACTTTATGAGAGTGAGGTCCCAGATGGAGGAGTTGGAGAAGAGATTGAAGGAGCTAAGGGAGTTTGCAACCCCATGGAGGGAGCAACAGTGTCAACTGGCCTGACCCCCCTGGTCCTCCTGGAGGCTGGACCACCAACCAAAGAATACACATCGAGGGACCCATGGCTCGGATCACATGAGGAGGGCCTTGGTGGCCATCAGGGGGAGAAGAGGCCCTTGGGCCTGAGGGTGTTAGAGGCCCCAGTAAAGGGGATGTCAAGGTGGGAAGACAGGAGTGGGTAGGTGGGTGGGAGGTGGAATACCCTCATAGAGGCGGGGGAGAGGGAGGGGATAGGGGGTTTCCAAAGAGGAGACCTGGAAAGGGGAAAACATTGGAAATGTAAATAATCAAAAAATAAATAAACAATTAAAAAAATTAATGGGTAATGAATCTAACATGTATAGAAAGTACCTGGCCTGCAACAAGCGGTCAGTGTATAGTGACGAGTTTTACGATTATCCAGGTCTTTCTCTCAGAGAGATAAGGAAGTATAAAAGGACCTCCACCTCTTTTTCCTTCATTTATACGTGAAGAACAGAAGAAAGCCCTGAGGTCAGGGAGGGAAGTTATGGCTCAAACACGACAAGAAAGGCAGAGTTTAGAAGGTTCCATTCCAAACCTGGGATATTTGTCTTTGAAAAGGTGTGACTGTGTATCTTGCCAGAGTCCCATAGACAGAAAGTATGCTGTGTTCATCTCCAAGTCTTCATGGCACATAACAGATACTCAATAAACACAACAAATGCAATAAGCTAAGGTTGGATTAGAAGGTGAAAGTGGTACTTAAGAAGCTGAGGGTGAAGTCATCAATACTGAAAAATTGTCCCCCATCTGGGAAACTTCCTGATACTCATGGAGCTATAGCTGTCTGAGCTGAGAAGAACACAGAGTTGTACATTCTAAACAATGGGTGTTTGCTTTCCTTTATCCTCTACTGTTGATCAGGAAGGAAGTGGGAGAAGATCGGGCATGACTTGATGTTTTAGTCAGGGTATCTATTCCTGCTCAAAACATCGTGACCAAGAAGCAAGTTGGGGAGGAAAGGGTTTATTCAGCTTACACTTCCACATTGCTGTTCATCACCAAAGGAAGTCAGGAATGGAACTTAATCAGGTCAGGAAGCAGGAGCTGATGCAGAAGCCATGGAGGGATGTTACTTATTGGCTTGCTTCTCCTAGCTTGCCCAGTCCGCTTTCTTACAGAACCCAGGACTACCAGCCCAGGGATGGCATCACCCACAATGGGCTGGGCCCTCTCACATTGATCACTAATAGAGAAAATGCCTAAGAGCTGAATCTCATGGAGGCATTGCCTCAACTGAGGCTCCTTTCTCTGTTTTAACTTCAGCTTGTGTCAAGTTGACACACAAAACCAGCCAGCACACTTGAAAAAGTTAAAAGGTGAGTATCACTGTCTTTATTAAATTAAGTGGAAGGTTCAAGTGACACCCCAGGACTTATCTGGCAGTTAAAGGTCAATTAACTGTGTAGGAAGCATTAGAACATTCCTGTAATAGGGGAACTTAAGTGTGTGAAAAATTTTTTTAAAAATCTCAGGCTTCATGAAATGGGAAAAAATGATTGACCTTGTAATGGCAATAGAGCTGATTCCCAGGCAGATCCAAGGTCAGTGGGATCCCCCCTTGCTTTTGTGAGTCTTCTTTCTTGGCGTGGCCCTATCATAGTAGTCTACTGGGGCCTATGTGCTGATCAAGGTCCTACCACAGAGTTTCAGCTAGACACATGACTGTGTGACTATTCACCAACACTGGAAGCTCATTTGTGATGGTTCAGAGAGACTGAGTTGCCAAATGTCATATTGCGGGTAAGTGGTAGAGCGCTTGCACTGAGGTCTGATATGTGGACCATGGTTCTCATTCCACTGAATTAAGGATGATCACACCAATGGGGGCAAAAGAATCCTTCCAGGAGTTTATTCCTTCTCTGCACCCTGACTGTAGATCTAGAGGACTTGGGGGTGATACTCAAAAAGTTACATTTTTAAAGAAGTCCCTCAGATGACCATGATGTAGATGATTTAGGGGTATTGAAAACATGGTCTTGGGGTATTGAATCTACTGGAATGCTAAATGACTAAGCATCTAGTTCTCTGTGACCTGCCCCAATATATCTAGTTTCAGAAGCTCAGAGGTCAAAAAGGCTGTCCTACCAATCCTTGGTTCTCGCTACAGGAAGTCGATCGGTGAAAACAACTTTAGGTGAAATTCTCTTCCATTGGAGATAAATTATTAATGCTCATATTGTGAAAGGGACAGGGTTGGAATAACCTGGAAGAATCTCCCAGAGAATGTGAGCTCAATGATCTCATTAACAAGCACCCCATCCCAGACTCCTCTGAAGGGAACAGCCTTCTGAGGCTGTTAGCATCATTTGCTTTCCAATTTGCCAGACAAAGGACAGAGTTCTTTTCTAATTCTTATCTTGTCTACTGGCACCAGCCAAAGCCTTTAAAGAACATTCTGGAATCTCAGTTTTCTCTTGGAAATACTAATAGAGCAGCTGGTGATGTGAGTGTTGGGAAAGATAACTAGAATTTTCTTTGAAAACCTGGGGGAGGCAAAGACGACCTCTGGTTCCGAAGCCCCTGCCTTTCCAGAGGAGGCTTGGGGGGCTGATCGCACTTTTGCTTTCAGTATTTCTGCCCCTCACACTGTATGTTTAAATCATCTAAGGAAATGTAAGGTCTCTGAATGCTTTGTCTTCTATTCCAATAAATTATTTGAGACCAGCTGCAAGTGTGCTGGTCTTTATGCTTCTTCAAACCCATTGCTTAAAAGCCCATGTACTCTTTTTTTTCACTCCCCCCATGTGATTTCTTTGTGTAGCTAAGAGGAAGAACTGCTCCCATGCATTTAAATCTTTCCACTGCCCTTTGAGGTGCTATTTCTGGACAACTAGTATATACTCCAGGACAAGACATTCGTCTTTTTCTGTGACTTCCTCAGCAACTAGAACAGTGGTTCTCAACCTGGGGGTCGCAAGACTTTTAGGAGTCGTGTATCAGATATCCTGCATATCCGACATTTACATTATGATTCATAACAGTAGCAAAATTATAGTTTTGATATAATGATGTTATGAAATTATTTAATCATTGGGGATCACCATGACATGAGGAACTGTACTAAAATGTCGCAGCATAAAGAAGGTTGAGATCCTTCTCAACTTGATCAGTTGAGAATCACTGATCTAAAATGTTGTCCTCAAAAATATTTATTTATAAAATATTCATTGGGTCTACTGTGTGCCTTAACATGGGGGACATTGGTTATTCATCATGCATAATGCTAGTTGTACAGACACCTAGAATTTTATATAAAAGTATAAATATTAAACAGTAATGTACAAAGTAAGTAGCAACTTGATTTTGTTGCAATAACTCATCAAATATATGCTTACTATGAGGATGAAGAAGAGTTCCTGGTATGATCCAGGATGTTTGGCCTGAAGGGTGGGTCTTAAGCATCTATCTGTGGAGGGTTTGGCAGTGGGAGGAACTGTGAAAGGGAGGCCTGAAGGCCTGAAGATGACTCTCCAGATAGGCAGAGGCCACACTCCACGATGAGCTTTGTGCTGTCAGTCTTTACTTGTGAAGCATGCCAGAACTTCAGGGTATGACACTTTTCACTTCTGTCTGACAATCGTGTGATAAATAGGACTGCACAGCAAGTTAGGAAACCAGGTGACATTATTGAGTATTTATTGTACTATTGTTGTTGTTGTTATTTAAGAACCAAGAGCAAAGAGAAGTATGGGAGCTGTAGGCACTGCTATGTGCAAGGACAAACTGAACTGAAGGATAAGAAAGGACAAAGAGACAGAGGCCTCTGGCCATGTTGGCCAGATGGACTCACTATTTTGAGACAGAAGGAAAGTCGACTGTGCACATGCAGACCAGTGAGCTTTAGGATTGGCTTACTCCAGAGTTTTGCTAATTCTGAGCACAGAGATGCATGAACATTTAATTTCCCAGGCAAAGTACCATGTGTTGTAATATTTCTTGGTTCTGTTGGCTCTGAAACAAAACATTTTGTTTCAATCATCTATTAATTTTAATAATTGAATCTCCTTCTTGATTGATTGGCAGCCAGAGAGGTAATCAATTATATTGATTAAATCTTTACCCATATTCAGGCTATCTTGATTTTCATAATGAAATTATAATATTTCAAAGAATTAAGAATTACAGAAAGAGAGTGGGGCATGTCCTATGTATATTCCTCATTTTGGTTTTAAGAGTAGGAGTTTATCCATCTGATGCTGATATTTAATTATCAACATTTTAATAAAAAGCATAAGCATTGAGCCTGGATTTCAAAATCCCCCCCCAAAGGGTCCCCAGTAGGCCTACCAATTTATTTACTTTTAATAGATATTTTTTGATGGTAAACCCCTTAAGAGGTTACTCCATAGGGATTTGACTGAATTTTACTCAAACACAATTTCCATGAAAATGTTTATATAATTGTCTAGGAGTTAATCTTTTAAGTATTTAAGTATTTTGATGAAATGTTGCTAATATTGAACACTTTAGAAAGCCTCAATGTAGCAACCATAATTGGCTTCATTATAGCCTAAAGTTTATTATTTTTCTGTCCTCAGGATTTTACTGATGCTTAATCCCTCTGGCTCTTGGTCTCTGCTAACTGAGGTAACCAACAGAACGTTAAGGTCCACTTTATATTTGATATTCTCTAATTTGGTTGCAGAGCCATGAGACTCAGAATTTACCTTTTAAAATAAGCTCTATTTTTAACTAGACTCTTTTATTAAGTTTTAAAAGAACTTCATGCAATGGATCTCATATATTTTGATCATATTCACCACCCTCAATTCTCCTCAAAATACCTCCCGGCTCTACCCCTGACCTCCCAAGTCTATCTACCCTTGACCTCTCAAACCATTCCCAACTTCACATCCTTGTTTTTCTTTCATAAGGCACTGATTGTGATTTGTGCTGCCCATGTACTTATGGCTACAGGGCCAGACATGAGAGCATGACTGGCTTCCCAGGGGCTACATCTTTAAAGAAAACTGAGTCTCCTTTCCTCAGAAGCCATCAGCTGTCTCTAGGTCCTCAGCTGGCAGTGGGAACCTGTACAATGAAGTTTACTAAATGTGTTCAACATACAGTAATATGTGTCAAAGTATATGTTTGGGTGAGTTTCAACAAATTTATACACTCATGCCATCACAATCACAGTTGAGAGCATGTCTATCAAGTTTCTCTCTACCTTTCCTAGTCAGTTATCACTTCCAGATACTCACTCTAGGTAACCACAGATCAACTTTCTGACCCTACGAATTAATTTCTCTTTTCCAGTCATCTAGTCTTTTGTGTCTAGCTTTTTTCAATTAACATAGAGTTTCAAACTGAAATGCATTCATTAGCCTGTATTCTTAGCTCATTCCCTTTCAATGTACTAAATGACATTGCACTGATACACTCTTGTTTTCATACATTCATCTGCTGCTGGATGTTTGTGGTGCTTCTAGTTTGAGGTTATCATAAATAACATTGTTGTACATTTTCATGTGCAAGCATGTATGAGCATGTATTTTCATTTATCTTGAGTAAATACCTGACAGAAGGGCTCCATTTGCTGTTCATTATTGCCAACCCTTGGTATTGTCACCATTTTACATGTTAGCCAATCCAGGTTATGTTTTGATCTTATATCATGGTTTATGTCTATGCAGAAAGGGTCTGAAGGACCTGTGGCACATTCAGCACAACTCCTGTGTTATACTGCTTGGATCCAAGACAGGTTCTGCCTTGTGGGTTACAGAGGTCACAGTGTTCTTTGAAGTCTAAATACATGGTTGGATTTCACTAGAAGCCAAAGTCAGGTGATCCTGGTGAACTTGTTCTTCACCCCTTTTCAGTGGTAAATCTTGAGGTCCCTTTGTAGTCTTACCCCAGAGTCTAACACCCACCTAGTGCTTCATGGGCTTTCCTGGGCCTACCAACATATCTGAAGAAGAAAGGCCACCAGGATGCTTTCCCTGCCACCATGCCAACTCTTTTATTCTGTGATGCGTTTTAATGAGGAAGCTTAGGATAGAAATGAGTGCCAGATGTATCTGGAATGGGTCTGAAAATTGTCTTAGTCAGTGTTTTATTACTGTGAAAAGACACTATGAAGCATTTAATTGGGGCTGGCTTACAGTTTCAGAGATTTAGTCCATTACCATCATGGTGGGAAGCATGGTGGTATGCAGGCAGACAGGGTGCTTAGAGGAGCTGAGAGTTCTACATCTGAATCCACAGGCATCAGGAAGGAGAGAGACACTGAGCCTGGCTTGGGCTTCTGAAACCCCAAAACCCACCCCCAGTGACACACTTCTTTCAACAAAGCCATACTCACTCCAACAAGGCCACACCCTCCTGATTCTTCTCAAGTTGTACTATTCCATGATGACCAAGCATTCAAATATAAGAGCCTATGGAAGCCAGTTTTATTCAAACCACCACAATAACAATTGCATTCTACAGTGCAGAATTTAAATTAAAGAAATGCTGGGCTCATCCTGCTTTGACAAAGCTAGTAGGATAAAATTGCTTCCCTTAAAGCTCAAAATGCTAGCAGAAAAGGAAGCCTACAATACTAGAAGAGAAGCAAAATTTGCTTTATCTCTTGTTTTGGAAGAGAGAAAAAAAAAAAAAAAAGGAAATTCAGCTAAGATTTTGAACATGTAGACCTGCCTTGTAGTAGAATCTTTCCCATGCTGGATTCTAAAGCTCTGTGACAATGATATCTGTATTAGTTGCTTTCTCGTTGTGATGAGTAAATGCTTAATAATCAGGAACTTAAGAGATGAGAGGTCTATTTTAGATCATAGTTGGAGAGATCACAATCCATCATGGCTTGGAAAAAATGGTGGCAATGGCAGCTTGTAGTCATGGAAACATGAGAGTGAGGCTTCTTGCATGTATTTTGGTGGATCAGGAAAGAGAGCTTGGAACAGGGTCAGGCTATAACCCATAAGGCCTACCCATAGAATCACCTTCCCTCTAGTGAGATTTTTATTCCCTAAAGGTTCTATAACCTCTCCAAACAGTGCTATGAGCTGTTGACCAAGTGTTAAAGTGTGTGAGCCTATGGGGAACATTGAACACTCAAACTATCACACAACTCACCCCGTCTCCTTAGCCTTGGGGTGTGGGAAGAAGAGGAAGTCCCTAGTGAATGGATGTTGTTGACATGAGTATGGCCATGTCAAGAATCTCACAGTGCCTCAGGCCTGGGGGAATGGCAAAGCCTTCTTCAGGTTAGCATCAGTGAAAGGGCAGAGGCTTCCCCTAGACGATGTGCAGATGTTAGCATAGCCTCTACCAAGATTTGTTAAGGCTTCCTCCTTGTTCAGTAGTAATAATAACCCTCCCTCCTCACTAAGAAGGTTACTGTATACAATAACCTCAACTCTTTGATTCAGTTGTATAAAATAAACACACTGAGTTTTCCAGGCTACTGCTGGTGTGTCTCCATCAGAGCCCAAAGCAAACGTGATCTAAGCTTTTCTGTGTACACATGTATGTTTATGTGCATATGTGTGTATGTATGTATACATGCATGTGTGTGTGTGTGTGTGTGAGTGTGTGTGTGTGTGTGTGTGTGTGTGTGTGTGCATGTGCGTGCTTGTGTAGTTTCTTTATTCCTAGTTGTCCCAGTGAGGCCAATCCCTAATCTATATAGGTGGAGGTATTGGAGAATGCAAATGTGCAAATGTTGGTCAGATTCCCACCCAGACAATAGCCCTTCAGTCTCACAATTCAATTCCCTATGTCTCAAGTTTATCTTGTCTACAACCAAAGACATGGGCTTGCCAGCTGCCTTCGACCTCCTGATGGTCTGTCGAATGTGTGACTTTCATTTTAAAGGTCATAATATAGCCACTGGAGTTTTATTTATAACTAACTACATTTCAAGTTAAAAAAAAAAACAACAACAAAAAACAGGAAAGGGTTTTAAAGGTTTTCAACAATCCCCAGTGACTTTAGAAATACTTTTATTGCTCACTCTGTCTTCAGTGCAGTCTGAGGGATAGAATTTTGTGACATTGTCGAACATGGGCAATCCTAGTAACCTCAATTTCCATGGGTTTGGGTTTTAGCTTTCTACTTCAATAGATTTAGTTCTTAGAACACCAGTCCATTCTACTAAAAATCTCAATACAGTTCTCCCTTTGATAAAATTATTGAAATAAAGGGTGAAGATCTGAAGACTAATAGGAGCTGCAACTTTAGTCCTGAAGAATACTTGCCAGGAAAGACAGTACTCACTCCCAGGGAGAACTGGTCCACCCAGGCCACATTCAGGTCTAGATGTTTCACCATCAAGATATAGCTCCTGCTATTAAAATCCTGGTGTTTCCTCTGTACTTCTCAAAGGGGTGAGGCCATGACAGCCCTATACATGGTCAGCACAGGCCAGCTTAAAATGGCTCCCAAGGGGCTGGAGAGACAGCTCAGAGGTTAAGAGCGTTTGTTGCTCTTTTGGAACACCTGAGTTCAGTTCCCAGCACCCACATGATGGTTTACAAGCGACCATAACTCCAGTTCCAGGGAACTCAGTATCCTCTTCTGACCTCTTGATACATACACACATGTGGCACACTATATGCATGCATGCAAAACACTTGTGCACATAAAATAAATAAATCTAAATCTAAAGCAACATTTTAAAAATTAATTATATTATTTACATTTCAAATATTGTCCCCCTTGCCGGTCCCCCCTGCATAAGCCCCCCCCCAACCTCCCCTCTCCCCTTTGCCTCTAAGAAGGTGCTCACCCACCCACACACTCCCATTTCATCCCTCTAGCATCCTCCTTCTCTGGGCCATCAAACCTCCACAGGACCAAGCACATCCCCTCCCACTGAGGCCAGACAAGGCAGTCCTCTGCTACATATGTAGCAAGGACCACTGACCAGCCCATGTTTGCTCTTTGGTTGGTGGCTTAGTTCCTGGGAGCTCAGAGGTGTCTGGTTAAGTGCTACTATTGTTCTTCCTATGGGGTTGCAATCCCACATGATCATCTCATTAGATGATGAAAAAGCCTTTGACAAAGTATAACACCCCTTCATGTTAAAAGTCTTGGAAAGATCAGGAATTCAAGGCATATAGCTAAACATAATAAAGGCAATATACAGCAAACCAACAGCCAACATCAAATTAACTGGAGAGAAACTTGAAGCAATCCCACTAAAATCAGGGACAAGACAAGGCTGCCCACTCTCTCCCTATCTCTTCAACATAGTACTTGAAGTTCTAGCTAGAGCAATTAGACAACAAAAGGAGGTCAAAGGGATACAAATGGAAAGGAAGAAGTCAAGGTATCATTATTTGTGGATGATAGGATAGCATACATAAGTAACCCCAAAATTCTACCAGAGAACTTCTACAGCTGATAAACAACTTCAGCAAAATGGCGGGATATAAAATTAACTCAAAAAAAAAAAAAATCATTAGCCTTCCTCTATTCAAAGGATAAAACAAAAATTGTAAGTAGTCCCTGAATGCTGCCCATTGCCTTCCTAGCAATGGGCAATCGATTCTTCTCACTGCCTTGATATTGTGCTGAAATAAACATTCCTGAGATTCCAGATGTTCCAAAGGTGTTTGGATGGGCAAGATGTGACCTAAAACTTGCCTCTCCTTACAACAAATGCCTTCTTCTAAAGTGTATTTTTAAAGCATAAAGAAGACACTTTAAAGAGTCCATCAAGGTCTGGAGAGAGGGCTCAGTGGTTAAGAACACTGACTGCTCTTCCAGAGGTCCTGAGTTCAATTCCCAGCAACAACATGGTGGCTCACGACCATCCGTAATGGGATCTGATGCCCTCTTCTGGTGTGTCTGAAGACAGCAACAATGTACTTATATACAAAATAAATAAATCTTTTTTTTTTTTTTTTAAAGTCCATCTAAACTCAATTTTTAGGGTTTAAAATGTATGACTTTTGCATTAGAATTCTCCAAAAAGACACACCCAGTTACATACCTGTATAAGGGTTGATGGCTGAAAAGTCACAAAATAAACAATGCAAAGACGTTAGAACCAATAAAACCTATGGCTGAAAGATCTATCAGTCTTAAGGCAGAAGTAGACCATAGGCTCCCTTGAATACTCAAGCACAGAATTCGTTCTATCTGGCTAAAGCTTCTCTGCTACTGAGTCCTTCAAAGCCTGAGTGATGCTCACCCTGTTTCATTCTTATCTGCTAATTTAAATGCTGTTGTTCTTTGGAAGCACACACCCAGGATAATATATAACTAGCTCTCTGGGCACCAGTCATATAAAATTAACCTTTACAACTTGACCCAAAATTACCTAATCTCTCTGTGCCTATTTCCTTATTTGTAGAGTAAAAATGATGACACCAATCTACAAAATACTCAACAGAGTGCTCCAGCATCCAACAGGGGGTAGGAGAGGGACAGGAATGAAGAGGATTCAGAAAAATTCCATGCTGACTCAGCTCTAACTTAGCTATTGCTCCATCATGGACGCCATGGCTGTTCTGTTCCTACGTTTCTTCTAGTGGTTCTGATAACTACTTTTGACATTCAAGCCTGCATTTGATACTTCCAAGAGACATTGCCTTTTATTCTATTTGGCAGCCTCTCTTCATTATAAGTCTAATTGCTCCACTCAAAGTCTTTGATAAAGACCAAGACAGAACAGATGAGCTGGATCAGAAGGACAATGCTGTCTGCAGCTATGACTTTTGATATTGTGGGGACTGAATGGCTGGCTTCCTCCTAAATTGTCTAATTTCTATTGATAAAAGTAAGAACTCAAAGTCATTTCCCTGTTGTTTCTCAGCTGCCATATTTATTCTAATGACCATGGGTTTCCATGGAGATAGTTCTTTGGTAATATTGAAAACTAGGATTACATCTATGGTGCAAGCCAGAGACACATGAGGGTGATGGAAAAATTTGATGTAAAAGAATTCTCCCCTTTACACACAAATATCCAAAAACTATTAATTTGAGGCAGCAGCAAGGAAGAAATACATGAAAGGAAATTGATTTCTATTTAAATGGTATGTTTTCATCACCTTCCTTTAGAGTCTAAGCATTCATCTTTGAGTACCTGTGCTAATTGATTTCAAATGCAATTCAACACAGCAGCTGTAGAATAATAAATCTCAGGCCAAAAGGCTGAAGGAGGGGACTTGAACAGGTAGGGAACATAACA
Source organism: Uromys caudimaculatus (assembly GCA_028551405.1). NCBI lineage: Eukaryota > Metazoa > Chordata > Mammalia > Rodentia > Muridae > Uromys > Uromys caudimaculatus. The sequence continues at coordinate 47,969,534 of CM052715.1, forward strand.
CTTGGCACTTAAAAGATGCACCTGTGTCACCCTGGGGTGAATCTTGGGATGGTATCCCGAATGGAAATGGCAATAGTCCAGTCAGCAGGAGATTCGTGGTTGTCTCTGTAGTGTAAAAGCCCTTGGACTTGAAATCCACCGACTGATGCAAGGACTGTAGAAGTCTGAGCCACTGCTTGGTCTTAGAAGGACTATTCCAAGGCGAGCTTTGGGCATCTCTGCAGGAAGAAAGTGTACTTCCTTGCAGCACCTGTTGCCTTCTTTGCCTACACTTGATGCCTATTGTTCGTCAGGTAATGGAATGTTGGAAGGCACACGGCTGAGCTAGTTCTTGTGAGATAAGCCTGGACTATAAACTTAACTCAGGAATAATTACAATGTGAAAATCTAGAGCCTGTGGCCAACATAGGGCAAATGGGCCATTTGGATTTTGTGCAGATGCTTCCCCATGGGTAAATGTCTTCGAATCTTGCCATTTCTCATTCCTGAGAGAAGTGAGGACTGATGGAGGTAGCGCAAGAGCTGGGTTATAAGACTAGATATGAACCAAAGGTCTCAATGAATAGTCTTCCTCAGTAATCACTAAAGACTATAATATTTCTCTTCAGAGAAAGAATAGAGCATACAAAAGAGAGAACCACAAATCCATAGGACATCCCCATGCTAAGAAGCTGCCCGATCACGAAAAAGCACTATGCCTATGCTGAAAGCAGTTTATCAGAGTGAGGCCCACGGCCTGGGAACTGGGCCAGCAGGTGGCTGAGTTTGGAAGAAAAAGGACAGATGCTGTTGTCAGTGTGCAGAGCCCAGAAGAGCTGGCATTTGAACCTCTGACTCTCTTCGAGGCCGACTCATCTTGGTGGTCTGGTGTTATGACTGGCTGTCCCATTTTGTACCAGCTGTGATGTATTCCGCAACAGCATGGAATCCAAGCAACCCCTGACATTCCCCAAGTCACAAGGCAGTACCACCTATCAGGGTTTTCTCTAAATTATTGGCAGCAAGAGTTTCTTTTTGAGCATAATAACTCTTGTGCAGGATGGGTCTACCAAACCCCAAAACCAATGTCTATAGAAGATCACAACACAAAGTGATTTCAGTCAGCTTGAACACAAAAACCATTAGTTCAAATTGCCAGTGTCTTCATGACTTAGTTTAAGACAGTCTGAATGACTAATGGCTTTGGTAGTTTATAGTCTTTTTTTTTTTTTTGGTTTTTCGAGACAGGGTTTCTCTGTGTAGCCCTGGCTGTCCTGGAACTCACTTTGTAGACCAGGCTGGCCTTGAACTCAGAAATCCACCTGCCTCTGCCTCCCAAGTGCTGGGATTAAAGGCGTGCGCCACCACTGCCCAGCTTAGTCTATAGTCTTGTATAGATACTGCTTCATTCTTTCTGGCATGCTTTGCACTGTCAAGTGAGTGCATCTAAATGTAAAATAATTTGTGTTTTGTTCAACATGGCATAAGTTGTCCTCAAGCTCCCCATGTCCCCCGTGGTTATTCATCCGCCCACCTATCTGTCCCTGGTCTTTTTCTCCCATAGAGTTTACCACCACAAGGTAGACAATGTGTAGACAAGCATGTCCAGCTGTGTTGTGGGAATATGATAAAGAAGATTTCTTTTAAACTATGAATGATACTTTATTCAGTCATTCTCTTTACAAATGAAACTCTGGGAATTCCAAATTAACATGCTTGCCTGTGAGCTTCTTTTACACACCAGAAAAAGTTTCAATCTCATGCTCCACAACATCCTGCTGTGCTTTGTCTAAATGAACTTTTATGGGCCTGCTATCATCCAGTTTCACACAGATCCTCTCACCCACCATTTTCACTTGGGACAAGGATGGCATCGTGCACTGCTGTCAGGGTGTGGCTTCTGAGGTGCTTTTGCTTAGTTTTTAGATGACATTTCTGGGTTGGCTTGGGCAGAATCCTCCTCTGAGTAGTGAGGACTACATGCTTCCCACTGAACTTTTTCTCCAATTCATGAACTAACCAGACTTGGATTTTCTGGAAAGATTTCAGCTGAGGAACTGGTACAAAAATGATAGCTCTCTGACCACCACCGACTTCAATTTCCTTGGCCATGGCGATGTTGAGTTCCTGCAGCTGCGCCTTGAGATCTGAGTTCATCTCCAGCTTGGGCATCGCCTGAGAGATGCCAGACTTGAATTCCTCTGGCTTCAACAATCTTGGCACTTGAGCTGAACATGGATTTGTCCTTATGAAGTGCTGGCTTAGAAAGAGCCACAGCGGGACGCTAAGAAAGATTTAAAATCCTGGCCATTGGTAAGTCCAAGCCAAGTCCATGTCCCATCCTAGATTGTTCCTCCATTTTCCACCTGCCAACCACTGCTGTGGCCTATTGATTTTTGACATGCTGTGATGTAAAATGGCTGTTGTGGTATCATTCAGTAGAAAGCTGACAAAGAGGAAAGCAAACCTTTCTAGTTCATGCTGAGAGTTACTTTCCTCACACCCACTGTCCAGTACAACCAACTCCCAACTTATGCATGTAGCTGGGAGGTTACAACAGCCAAGATGGCATGCAGAGGGAGAAAGATGAATAATATTTCCACTAGACCCATTAATTGGTCTCTACCTTTGAAGCCATGAATAGCCAGAAAATTGTGGGAGATAAGAAACTGTGAAATATGTGGTTATTTTTTAACTAAACCTTTGGGGAGTGGGCATATCTTCCGAGCATATAGCTGCTATTACAGAAACCATACCTCCCTGAAAACAGTCCCTTGACTGGAAAACAAAACAAAACAAAACTCCTCACTCTGAGCAAAATAGAGAAAAAGGCTTTGGGAAGGAATCTGAAGAGGAGAGAAACAGGTGTTAACAGACAGGGCTTGTTGGGTGTCCAGGCCTGGTTTTGCTTAGTGTCTCCCTGCTCAGGGACCAGGGAGGCTGAGTCAAGATCTTCCAGCTCCTGGGCATAAGGGAACATGATTCATCTTTCTCCTGACCTGGGGCCAGTAGGTTCTCAGGGAACCCTTGCCAGCCCTTCCTCTCTTGTGGCTCCTGCCCAGTGAGCAGTTGACTCTTTCCCTTCAAGACCTGTATGGTGAAGGATGGTTGAACATTTAGATGGTCTCATTGGCTCCTTGTTCAGTTTTCATCACAATGTACAGCTTAGCACTGCTTGTTCCCATGGGGAGCCCTCTGCCTTGCTAGGTGGCCTTCTACAATACGTTGTACACAACAGGGAATTAGGGATAGAGGAGTTGTTTCCATACACTCTTGGCAATAAATAAATAAATAAAACAAAAATAAAACTTAAAAAAATTAAATGAACAACCAACCAACCACATCGAGTTTTACAGGACTCCTGTAAATAGTCAGCATTGAACCTCACAGACAGGAGAGAACCTTTACTGCTCTACTTAAGACCCCTGCCCAATCTAAGTGTTTTCTCATCACCTTACTTTCTGCACTTACTCCAGTCCTCTTCCCATGGCACACACTACAGCTGGGCTTCTTATTGGCCTCCAGCAGAACTATGGGGAAATGGCAGTTTTCCACCAGAGTAAGCTGTGTGATACAAGGGGAAGCTGAAACCGGGGAGGAGGATGGACTTCTGGACGGGCAAGGACATTTGAGAATGTCTGATGGTGTTAGGCATTGCTGTAGTTGAAACTGACCGCCTCCCCACAACCCCATACATGTATCTTGTCACCGGGTTATCTTCAGTATTGTTGTGTCCCCCGTCACTTAGCATACTTATTGCATGCATGCATAAATGAATGCATGAGTGCATTAATAAGTGAATGTAAGAGCGAGTCTGTAACTTCAAAGTGCTTACAATCTTTTGCAAGGCAAGGTTATCCTACATCAAACAATTAAAGAACAGCACAAGATGGAACCTAATTAATTTCTAAATGATCGAGTGCAGGCCATAAGTGCCCGAGTTTCAGAGAACGGAAAGATCAATGTGGGCTGGAGGAGTTAATGATGGCTTAAATATAATTCCCTGACATTATAAGCACCGTGCTAACAGCAGTCCTAGTCTTAAAACCGAAGAGATGAAAGCCAATACATAGAACCTATTTACCCAGTGTTGTACAGCAGACCACAATGATATGGGGGATTGAATTAATGACATTGGCCTTAGGGGTTAGTGCTGTTCAAGTGGACTTATTCTTACACAACTAGTGATGAGCTGTGATATAATTAATTCTCATCGTATTCTTTTTCTAAGAATTTTTTATTGCCGTAAAAGTCACCCAGTGACACTAGGATCCCATAGACAGGCAGCTCCGGGAGACAATCCTCTCTCTCCCAGGAACGCAGAAAAGCTCATAGCAGGGGCAACACGTCCCCAGAGCTCACTGACTCTGCCCGCTTTCTGCGGGCCACAGAGTCTGAAAGCCGG
>CM052715.1:47974417-48002507 GCA_028551405.1 Uromys caudimaculatus
CTGAGGGTCCGCCAAACTGATTTCCAGAGTGGTTGTACCAGCTTGCAATCTCACCAACAATGGAGGAGTGTTCCTCTTTCTCCACATCCTCGCCAGCATCTGCTGTCACCTGTGTTTTTGATCTTAGCCATTCTGACCGGTGTGGGGTGGAATCTCAGACTTGTTTTGATTTGCAAGAAATAAGGTTCTTAACCGTAGGTAGGCTCAAGCCCTTCATATCTCAATTAGAGAGATGCCAGGCCCTCTACCTCTGGGTCATGCTACACCCACCTTGAAGATTTGCTATTCCTAAAAAAAACACAACTCTGTCCCTTAACCCTTGAGGAAGCCAGATTTCCCTCTGTGTTTTAACTGCCTTCTTTGGAAAGGCAAACCCATGGTGCTACAGTGAGCTCACTTTATATGGGGCATCTGCATGCTAAACTGGGTCAGAAACTTTGGAAAATGGAAAAGTACTCAGAAGCAATTCTCTCGACAGACTCTGGGATTGCCTCTCCTACACGCTACTGGGTGGTGTAGGCGGAAGAAGGAAAGGGGTGCTTTGTTCTGCACACCTCCTCTCTGCCAAGCAGAATGGAGAGATCGTGAGTAAACAATATTTACCTTGCATGGCCATGGAAGAGACAGATGAACTTGCTTTAGCCTGAGGTCCCCTGGCTCCCTAACCTAGGAATCTAGGAATTCAAAGCGGCATGACTGGCTTCCCTGCCCAGGTAGATGGAAGTTGTGCAGTCACTTGGCACTAATGAAGGTCAATGATAGGTAACAGTGTGTAATTTAGTATAAACAAAATAAAAGCTGGTAGCCCGATGCTTTGTTAGCTCTCAGCTGCCTTGGAAGGCAAGAAAGGGGGTCTAGAAGGTTAAAGTGGCAAACCACACTTTACCTAAACAGGGTCACAATGAGTAGGCCATTATCTCCTCCTTAGAGCCTTGAGATATTTCTGAGACTCCTTCGGGGTTTTTTTCTCTGTTTGAAGTTAAACGTTTTCTTTAATACATTAGTTTGTGACGTTTTTATTGATTATCATGAGATAAATGATACCGCTTCGAAAAACATTTTCTCTCTTTCATCATTTTAAATAAAGGGGATGATACATCAACTGGCAAAAAAATTCTCCTTGAGTTTTTTATGGGTCCACATATTTTGAAGAATAGATTTTTTTTCAACTGTAAAGAAAGCCAGAATGGGAAAGAAAAGTTTAAGGATTCCTTCTGTCCTTCTTTCCAATTTCCTTGAAGTTGAAGGTTAATCTTGCCTGGCCAGTGCAAGTGGTTTGCCAGATTGGGTTGCTGTCTCCTACCTTTTTACATAGTTAGCTCTTTAGATAGTTCTCAGGTCTGACTCAACATGGGTCATGAAGCAGTTGAAGTGAGCTCTGTTCTAAGCCACGGCTAAAACAGCTATGTCTGTGATAACTGCCCACTCCATCAATAACTCCGCCTCTCTGCCATTTGGCTCACTAGATAAGAGTCTACCAATCAAAGCCCCCATAGCGGTTTGTCAGCTTTCCTCAACCCACTGATGTTCATGGGCAAACATCAGTCTATTGCTTTGGAGAAGTTCAAGGCCAACTTCCCATGGGGCCCTGAAGAACCACTTCATATCTGAGTGCCTGTCAGCCATTTTGAAGATAAATATTAAGGAAAATAGCATCTTACTAAGTCAAATGCTGTCAAGGTAAAACCTTTGGCTCACACCGGCTTCCTGTATCCATACTGAGGACCTCACCTTCTCTGAGGGAGATATGATGTCTAGATCAGTCCCAACCCTTGTGGTCAAGAAACATTCCCAGCTCCAGATCTGACTTCATGTGAAATGATATTTATGTTCTTTGATTTCCATCTGCCTATAGCGATGCTCAAATTAAAGCAGAAATTCTCAGCCACTAAAGATCCAAGAAAACTGACCTTGAGTAGGCCTGACTTAGACCTAGATGGTGTGTGTGTGTGTGTGTGTGTGTGTGTGTGTGTGTGTGTGTGTGTGTGTGTATGTGTGTGTGTGTGTGCGTGCGTGTTTTAGTGTGATCTCATAGTCATAAAGGACTGACATGGAAGTTGTAGAGATGTGGTATTCAGGGTTACTTCTTGCTCAAGAGCTTCTTGTGGTTCATAATCTACTCCAGACTTTTTGTCTTGGCATTCAAGACTTGCCCTGTGAACCCATGCTGCTCTCCTGGGGCATACATTCACCTTTCTATCCAGGCCAGCCTACTTAGTCTCCAGTACATGTTTTGCTGTTTTTTGTTTGTTTGATTTTTCCCCACTGCTCTTCCAGGACGCTCTCCTTCTTTGGGTCCAGGTTCCATGCTGAACAGCTTTGGGGAACCTTCTCTTATCACCTCAAAGACCTGACTTCTTCTTTCCCTGAAGTGGAGTTCTGTCACCACTACTCAGATGGTAAGAATCATGAACAGACCCCCACCTACCTCATGCTGGACCTGCTAATCTGTTAAACAATTCTTGGATCAAGACTAAAGGTTGTTTTTTTTTGTTTGTTTGTTTGTTTTTTTTTAGTTGTTTTCTTAAGTGTGTTGGGAACTCCTCAGAGGACAGGATTTATAGGTAATTCATTTTGGTATCCCCCTGGCAGACAGTAGGCGTTCAATCGTTGTGTACTGCATGATCAATATGAAAATCATTCTATCTCCAGAACCTTGTTCAGATCCAAAATCATAAGAGATTCAAAAAAATCTCTCTCACTCACTGATCTAGTTGAGAACTTGTGTGTGCTGTGATTACAGACTTGGAAAAGAATCATGTACATTAAATTATCCCACCCCCTCAATGCCTGAATAATCCTAAGTAAGGTCTTATCATTGAAATAAAGGGACTTCCAGAACCAGAACGGTGAGGCCTCAGCTGCTATTCTCCCCTTTCATTTACTGCAGCATAGCTGTTGACACACAACTTGGTGTAATTTAAACATTGATACTTTTAACAAATGTCAGCTTCATGCTCAACACTATTCTTAGCATCTCACATGTGGCAATTCTTTGGAATGGGTCCCTGCTTCACTTTAAAGGTGGCTTAAATAACAGTGGCATCATAGCACAGAGTCACATAGGTAGAAGAAGCAGGATTTTTACCTCCCTTGGCTTATTCTAATCACCTTGGATCTTCCCCTGAGATCCGCTACCTTTCTGAAGTACTATCAACAGCTTGCGATAAGGAATATTACTTATCTGGGGGACAGGAATGAGGACACTCCATCAAAGTCCTACAACTTCGTCATAGGTACTAGAAGCCAGGATGAAATGCTTCATGTGGCTGTTTTAGAGAAGAGAGGGAAGCCAGTAACAGCTGCACTGATACAAGAACAAGTCTGTCAGTCCATTTAGGGTTGCAGCATATGCTCACCTGTGTCCTAAAAAGGCTGAGTGATATGAACATAATAGTATTGTAGAAAACTCAACTATTAGCCAACAGAACACACTTGGGGTTATTTCATTGTTGAGGAATACGCAGCAAGTGTTTGCTGAGTGTCCACTATATCCCAGCTACCTGGGGATGACAAAAGATCAATTCTTTCCCTTGGAGAATTCACTATCTAGAGAGAAAATAGACATGTAGATACACAGTCATATAGAACCAGACTGCAGGAGCAGAATGATGGAGAGTCTGGTGTTGGAGCAGGCTGTCTCCTAGCAAGCTCTCCATTCTCACACTTACGTCCAGTACCCTTGTATTTTCCACCCCTATCAAGCTAATGCAGTCTATCATGCTTATGGAGAAAGAAGAAAAATTTGGCTGGCAGCTCATCTTTCAGTCTCTGGAAACTGTCACAGGGATATAACAACTCTAAATCTTCTGAAGAAAGCAGCAAGTGTGGGAGAAGAGGAAAGGCAAAAAAAGAGTGGGATGGGGAGAGATGATGGCATGGACCACTCACCTGATCGCACCCTGCACTCTGTCTCTGGGTCTTTGGAATATGCACTCTGTGGTTTCTTCTGGAAAGAAACAAAGAAGAACACACACACATATATATACATATATGTATGTACACATAAACACAAGTGAACTTACACACACACACATATATAAGCCCATACACAAGGACATGTGTGTGTAGAGAGAGAGAGAGAAGATACAATATATATATCTAGATAGATAGATAGATAGATAGATAGATAGATAGATAGATAGATAGGGTGAGGAAGAGACAGATTGACATACACACCACATATCAGAGCCCACTTTCTAAGCTTAGCGTTCTTTGTCTGGTTATTCTTACTATACACATCTGAGCATCATCCAAACTCTCAAGGAATTTGGTTTAAGGAAATTTTGAATCCTACTTGCTCTAAGTCATCTGGAACTGATTAGTAGGAATATGTAGTCTCCAGATCAAGAAGCTATTATAGAAAAATATAATTCTACATGGGTAAGTTCATGATCATGGAAGAAAGAATGAGTCAATGACAGCTTTTATATATACCCGATTATATATAAAATAGTGTAGGAATGAATGAGTCTTTTTACAGAGGCATTCATTTGGAACACATAGCAGGTCAGTACTAGGGAAGCTTGGGTGTATATTTTACTTACCTTTTCATGCTCTCCTTATGACACTGGGATTATTATCTTCATTTGGTGGCAAATAAACTAAGGGTGAGAGTGGACACAGGATTGTAAAAAATAATACAAACGTGCTGTTGAACGGCCAAACTGGAATTTCATAGGTTCTTCTTTTGTTCCGTAACTGCTTGCTGATGCCACATGCTCTTGCTGATGTTAGGTGCAAGTGAGACGTGTAGGAAATGTAAGACTCCATCCCAACTCAAAAGGCTCACCGACTAGTGATGCTGATATACCCTTCTGATGGGACATCATTCTTGGGGGGCAACCACTTCCATAAGAGAGCACACAATAAAACACAAGATGTGGATGTAAGAAGAAAAGTTCACTCCCATCCCAGAGTCTTGATAGAGGTTATGTGTAAGCACAAGGTTCTGAGCTCATAGAGGTTTCTTAGTGTGCTGGTCTAGTCCTAGTGAGATCGAGGCAGACAGATCAATGGAAGTGCAAAATCCAAAGTACAGAAACAGACTTGAGAGTAAGAACCACTCACTCTCTGACAGCAACTGGGCATAGATGTCCTAGTCACCCAGTACTTTAGAGTGACTTACTTGCCATTGGATAGAAAGAAAAGCTGCATTCTGGCTTCATGCAGAAAATAAAAGTAAATTCTGAAATAATTAAGGGTTTATGTGGAGTCCAAAAAGTGAAATGAGCAGGACCAGGAATACATTCTTAATTCAGAAGGCTGTTGCCAAGCTGCCTCCCACAAAGACTTTACCAACTGACCCCACACAAATACTCGCAACAGTATTTTATCCAATGCCTGGAATTTAACAAGTGGGTAAAGGGAAAGAAAAACTTTAGGATAGTCTTAATTTGCATTTCTCTTGTTATAAATGAAATCTGGACACTGCTCCATGGGTTGAACAGGCATACTTTGGAAGGTCTGTTTATCTCTAAAGTGTAGTATCTAGAGACTATGAGAAAGGACTAGACACATACTAAATAGGATTCAAAAAATGATACAAACATTTTTGAGGATCACTTGTCAAAATGCATTTAAAAATACTTTCTATGTGAGTATTTTTTGGACCCAGAAAATTGTATTTGTAGACATGTGTCATTGAAAAGGGGGTCATTGATGTAGAAGAACGTGTGAGAGAACATGCATCAAAGTACAGTTTCTAATGTCAAACACTAACTCAGAGAACCCATGAGTGGAATTTCCACTTGTATTTTCCCCTCTCTCACTCTGCACCTTTCTTCAAGTAAATCCTTTTCTCTAAAGACAGGGTCTTGTCATGCAGCTCATACTGGACAAGTCTGCATTCCCTTGTGGAGTGCTGGTATTCCAGGTGTGTGCCATAACACCCAGCATAGACTGGCTTTTCTGATGCTCATTAGAGTCAAATCTTGACCACTACCTCAAAACGGTAGCCCTAAAAGCCAAGGCAATTTACATCTGCTGATGGTTTTACATTAGAGCCAGTCCTAGTAGCAGTCAATCTTTTTTAATATTAATTTCAAATTCTTGGTAGAGAGAATATCATTGTCTTGGGAAGAATGAGTGCCATTCTTCACTGGTGACTTTTTTTCAAAAGAGACATTTTCCAGTGAGCAGCACTGAAGACAGCAGTGGCATGAGAGCTGGGGCTTTGGAACACTGGAAGCAAGCATCTACTTGTTGCCCCACCTAAACAGACCCAAAAGCTCATAAAATAGGTCCCTATTCAAAACTAAAGAGGCAAACCTCACTGGGCTACAGATCTTATCATATTCAATTACTAGCTCTTCAGTTGGTTGGAATTTCACAAACAAAGCTTATTATAATTCCCGAGATTCTGCCTTATGACACAGTCACTGCTTCCCGAGAAAACAGAAAGAGACCATCAGAGTCCCAGTGACCATGCGTGTATAGAAGAGGCTTTATCCTCAGTGTTTTGAGAACATCTGTGCCTGCATATCTACTAGGCCTCTCTCTCTCTCTCTCTCTCTCTCTCTCTCTCTCTCTCTCTCTCTCTCTCTCTCTCTTGTGTGTGTGTGTGTGTGTGTGTGTGTGTGTGTGTGTGTGTGTGTGTGTGTGTGTGTGTGTGTGTGTGTGTGTGTGTGTGTGTGTGTGTGTGTTCAAGGGCAAAGCTTGCATGAAAGCTTGCATGCTTTCTTTGCAGGAAGAAAAAGGATCTCTGGTGAGTTCAGGATTTTTATCACTTTACCCAAAAAAGCAAAGGACAGACTCAAGAGCTGTTTCAAAGTTAGATGATTTGAAAATTTTGATGATGTAGCTGAAGTAATAGATGAAATTTGAAGATTTCTAGCTTGGAACATAGATGACTTGTGCTAGGGTTTATTGATCTGTACTCATTCAGAGAAGGAAGAACAGACAGAGAAAACAATATATTAAGTTCAAGATTGTGTTGCTCCGCTGGACTGAGAGTGAGGTCCCAGATGGAGGAGTTGGAGGAAGGTCTGAAGGAGCTGAGGGAATATGCAGCCCCATGGAGGGAGCAAGAGCGTCAATGGGCCTGACCCCCCACCCTGGTCGTCCTGAAGTTTGGACCACCAACCAAAGAATACACATCTATGAACCCATGGTTTGGACCACATATGTGGTAGAGGATGACCTAGATGGCCATCAGGGAGAGAGGAGAGGCCCTTGGGCCTGATGGTGTTAGAGGCCCCAGTAAAGGGGAATGTCAAGGCGGGAATATGGGGATGGGTGGGCGGGTGGGTGGGAGGTGGAATTCCCTCATAGAGGCGGGGATGGGGAGAGGATAGGGGGTTTTCAAAGAGGAGACCCAGAAAAGGGGAAACATTGGAAATGTAAATAAAGTATCAAAAATAAAAAAAAATTAAAAAAAAAAAGATTGTGTTGCTCTTTAGATGACCCTGGTCTATGGCTAATAAGATGTGCTATCTTTACAATACTGGTCTATACATACTGTAGGTCTTGAATCTGCCACATTCGAGACAAATCTAACATTTGAAAGTTCAACTTAAAGTATTCTACTCTGTGATTCGCCACCTCAAAATTTCTGAGACATAAGGACTATGACCGGTAGCTTAGCTGGGGGGTAATGTCAAGAAGTGGAGTGAAAAGAAGGGGACACATAGACAGACAGACAGACAATACAGAAAAGCCAGTGGGGCATGCTTAGCTATCTCAGTAGGCAACTGGAGCTCAGTCTGACAGGGATGAGGGAATGAAGCACAGATAGCATCCGTTATGTGAATCTAAAGTGGCACAAGGACCAGACCTCAGAATCCAGAGAGAGGAATGACAATGAGTGACCAGAGAGGCAACAGGTCACAGCAGCCAGAAATATGCTTATGCAGAAAACAAGGTCAGGACATGATCTCAGATGGACTGAGACCATTTTTGACCTTGGTGCTAAGTTTTGTTTGGTTTGGGTAATGGTGAGAAAGGAGATGGAGAAGTGTATCACTTTTTCAAGAACTTTGGTTTTGAAGGAAAAAAAGAAATTGGGAATGTTAAGGTGCTAACAGTGATGTGCTATAAATTGTAATAGACTCTCCAGAAACAGTTACACTCTTTCTGGAACCGGGAGATATTCAGGGGGCAAATATTCCCAACATAGCTTGTTTCAAACTATCAGTGTAATGTCAACTATCTTAAACTTTTTCCAAAATTATAACAACTAGCCTTTGTGAACTGGTAAGAGTTAGTTCCAGCATACCACTGGGTAGGACACTAGATGGATGATATTGGGCAAGAACACAGTGAAATAGGTTGGTATGGGAACATGCATATGTAATCATAGCACTCAGACTAAGACAAGAATATTACATAGGCTTGACTACACAGACCCTGGCTGCGTAATAAAACCCCATCTCAAAACAATAAAGAAATGAATCAATGAATATTTTTATAAGAATGTGGTAAGATTGATGAAATTGAGCCCTGAAGGAAGCTGAAAAGGATGAGGTAATTAGCGTAATGAGCGGTTGGAATGGAGTAGAGATTATAAGGAAAGATCAAACATGGAGCAAGTGAAGTGTGAGCTTCACAGGCAGGGACTCATTTTGACAGGTGCCATCTGCTGAGCATCCAAGCAGGAGGCAGGATGTGGAAAGAAACAAAACAAAACAAAACAAAACAAAACAAAACAAAACAAAACAAAACAAAACAGTGATGTGAAAAGGGCACTCTGAAAGCCACAGGTCTCGGTGTGAGCTCCACAGCTCCCCAGCTCCCCGGCGTTCCCACTAAACTTCTGCCTCCATCGTTAACAAATCATTAAAAATCTATTTCAAGGGAGTCTCAAAGTGTTAAAGAAACATGTGTGATGGCAACAACTGAAAATGACAGTACATGCACTTTATTGAGCAGAACTACCTGACAGGCTGAGCATCTCCATGATAATCTCATTAAGCCCTCACAGTAACTTCATGAGATGAATTCTATTAATTAGCATTTATTAATTATACACGAGTTTCATTATGACATTCCTATGTGTGCACATAATGTATTCCCCAATTATATTCAAACCCTGTTACCCTCGCTTGCCCTCCTGCTCTTCTTCCTAACCTCCTTCCTCATGAAGTGAGTTCTGTTTTACCCAACTTCATAGATGTATAGAGCTAGTATTCAGTGGAGCCAGAACTTAAACAGTATGACATCTCTATCAACTGCTGCACCAAACCACATCCTACAACAGCTGACCCACGGAAGTCAGTGACATGGCAGTTTTGTCTCTTCACCGAGAAAGATTGCAGAGTTTGGAAAAACCGGACAAATAGCCTGGGAAATGTGTTCATTTGGAGATGAAGGAAAGAATCACTTCACAGCACTGACAGGTGATGCCAAACCCTAGTGCCAATCACCATGGCACTATAGATGTTTGCTATGATGGTTGAGAAGATGATCCACTGCCCCCCCCCATGAGTCTATCTTGACTCGGTGTCTGGAGGGGTTAGAGGACCCTGTGACTCTTAGGTGGGGAAGGCACAGAGCAGGAAAGCTGGAACATTTCTTGCTCTTCCATCAGATCAGGTCACACCTATAGTTGTCTAGAAGGTTCCACAGACATCTATCAGATGCTGTTTGCTAGAGAGTTTAACATTGTCACAGCCCAACACACTCCTACACTCAAATCAACTTTAGTAAGGTCCACTTCCAAAAGAACTGTCCTTGGTACTTCTCTCTTGTGCTCATTTTGGAATGGAAAATGAAAGGAATTCTTATTGCTCCTCGGTGACGCTTAACTAATAATACTCCAAAGTTAACAGTGAGGCTGGGTTTTGATAACTAGCCCTGCTCATCTCCTGAGCTGGCATGAACATTGGTAGCATGACCAATTGTTCACTCCAGAAAGATTCCTCTAAGATATGAAAGCAAGAAAGAGAGCAGAGCACATTCAGCACATCGTTTCTGTTTCTGTGAGAAGTTCTTCCCATGGGAACAGAACATCTAGGTTGGTTGAAGGATGTTCTGTGTTGAGAATTATTTCTTGTGTCTTAGAACAAAGAGATCTGAGATAGCTCAAGCATCCGTGGGTATGACAAACTGCCTCATAGTTTTTAATGAAAAGATGATAGTTCATCTCTCTAATGACAGAGGACTTGGGGTGGATCACAGTACCATCTGCCCCTTTTAATACATGGCTTGCCATCTCAGACAATGGTGCTATGAAGGATGGTGCAGCAGACAAAAGGTTAATAGAACACTGAGCATTTTTTAATTGAAGAAATGACTGCAAGACTCCCATAGCAGACTGAACGGTAATAACATCACAGTCATAACATTAGACTGTGTGTTTCAGAGACTTGATAGTCATTGAGAATGAGGTAATAAATACAGAAACACATTGCTAAGCTTCAACAGGAATCTGAGTCCAAAAGGACGTTAAAAAGCCATGCATAATATTTTTCAAAGCATATATATATATATTTAAAAATCCACCTCCTCTTTTCAGTTATTATTAATTTGCTATCACCTGGGAAATGAACATAGCATGTTTACCAAATTGCTATCATTTCTGATTGTATTCAGTTAAACCTGCTCAAATAACAGGCAATTTTTCATTATTTTCACTTGGGTAATAGAAAAACAATTAACTTCCAAGAATAGTCTTTGAAAAGATGGCACATAAAACAAAAATTTGGTCCTTTTTTTTTTTTAATCAACTAAGGTTCTAAAAACAAAATGCTGAACAAGAAGGCACTTGGGTCTGTGCTGAATAGTCTTATGCCAACTCTATACAGCTAGAGGTACTGAAAGGAGAGGACTAAGAAAATGCTCCCTAAAATCTGGCTGTGAGGCATTTTCTTAATTAGCAATTGATAGCAGGAGGCCTAGACAACTGTGGGTGGCATCATCCTTGGGCTGGTGGTCCTGAGTTTTACAAGAAAGTAGACTGAGCAAGCCAGTAAGCAGCACCCCTCCATGGCCTCTGCATCAGTTTCTGTATCCAAGTTCCTACCCTGTTTATGTGCCTGTCCTGACTTCCTTCAGTGGTGGACCACTGGATAAATGGTAGAAGTGTAAACTGAATAAACCCTTTCTTTCCCATTCTGGTTTTGGTAATGGAGTTTCGTAGCAGCAATCAAACCACTAAGACAAGGTATGTCCATTCATATTTAGGGACTTCCTCATATAGACTTTGCAGTCCTTACTAAGTACCAAGTATTGTATCTGCCAGATACAATATTCAGTCACATATTGTTTACAAAATCTTGTGGGGTACTTTAGCAGCTGTAGTCTTTTGAGTATTGTGGTCCATGGAACTGAACCCACTCAAAGATGAGACAGAGTCCTCTTGAAGTGAGCCAGGGCTTCCATGGAAACATGAACCTGTGTGTAGCTCCCTCAACCAATACTTTAGCACCTCATAGGGCAAGCGTGTTTTGAAGAGGACTTGGTGATCAGGCCAAGTAGCAGGAGAGCTAGAAATGAAGCATCTGATGCATAAAGCTGTCCCCAACTCAGGAGCACCCTGTCCACTCAGGCCCAATATGCCCCTTATGCTAACACCTTGTTACTCTTTAAAAAGCAGATGGAGAGGGTTGGAGTGGTGAAGTAGATGCAGCAAACATCGAGTAGCCTTAATACAAGACACAGGGCGAGGCAGCGGGCACATGGGTGGCTGGACAATGGACTTCCCAGGGAAGACCTCATAGTTCAGCAACTACTGGTAGAGTCACTGTGATGCTTCTGAGTCACCAGAGCACAGGACACTGCGGACCTCCACAATCTTCCTACTCCAAGGGACAGCACAGACCCTTACAAGCCCAAGTGAGAATGTATTTACTCTCGTGAAAAAATCTCTATTTATCTGGTAAATACAAATACAGAAAGATGGCTTTTATCCAAGAGTCATGCTGATTCTGAAAGTGACAGGAGGCCCATGATGACTATCACTACAAGTTGTGACCTCACAAAGCATCCCCTCAATATTGTAGGGTTCACAGATACTCTCTTGAGTTCCACTTTATTTCATGTACCTTTCATGACTTTAAAAGGCCAAAAGAAATCAGTTTGCTAATCTACTTTAAAACAACCAAATTATTTCATTGGCATACATTCATTATTCATAGAACTGGATTGTATAACATCAGTTTCAACCAAGTATATAATGTACTTTGACCATATTCGCTCCCAATCCTTCACTTGCCTCCCCCTTTTCTCCCTTCCTACCACCCACCAGTCCCCCCTTCTTCCTCTAGGCACTTTCCTTTCTAGTTTTATGACATATATTATATATATATGTATATATGTATATATATATATATATATTTCACATGATTTCAAATATCCATATAAAACCTAGGATTTGTAGATGAAAGAGAACATAATATTTGTCTTTCTGAGTATGATTTAATGCATTTAATTTGATAATCTCCAGTAGAATCCAATTTTTTACAAACAATGTAATTT
Source organism: Uromys caudimaculatus (assembly GCA_028551405.1). Taxonomy (NCBI): domain Eukaryota; kingdom Metazoa; phylum Chordata; class Mammalia; order Rodentia; family Muridae; genus Uromys; species Uromys caudimaculatus. The sequence continues at coordinate 47,986,832 of CM052715.1, forward strand.
CATTCCTCTTCATGGATTAGTAAAATGTATGTGTGTGTGCGTGTGTCACGTTTATTGCCTTTATCCACTCCTCTGTATACGAACACCTAAGTTGATCCCATAACTTGACTGTTGTGAGTAGCACTGCCACAAATATCGGTATGCATCTATGCACAGTGGTGCTTCTCAGATCCTGGGGAGTGTCCAAAGCCAAATGGGGGTGAAAGAAGGGCTTCTCAGCTCTCTGAGAAGGTAAGACTTCTCATGTTTGCCCTTTGGAGTCCTCACTGTCTAGAACAGACAAGAATAGAGTGGATAGCTTGACAGCATCTACACAGACATTTTGGGAATGGTAGAGGAGCTAATTGGGGCTGATTTTACATGCATAGTCTCTGCTAAAAAACCCCAGTTCATTGTCAGCTGCTTGGATTATCTGAGGGAAATGATATGTATGTAGACCCAATAGAAAACATAAAAATAATAAATGAAACTAATAATGCAAAAGACATTTGGGAAATAAGACGTCCCTTCTGACATGAATAACACTGGAAGCCTTGGGGAAAGAAAGCTGGAATATCAAATGAAAGATGTAAATTGTAGAAATTGAACCCATAAATATCCCTGTGGAGGAAGAGGGAGGCAACAGCTCTATCTCACAGAGCCTGGCTGTCATCCAGGTTGAGTGCAAGGACGAGAGTCACCCATGGGCCCTCACAGATGGCCAGAGATCAGGAGCAGGAAGCCGTGAGAGAAGAGGACAGATGAGCAGCTTTGCAGTCTGCCGTCCAGGTTAAATTGAAATCACCATTTCTGCGGGGGCTGCAGGAGGCTGATGGCAGGCAGCCTGGAGTAATCACCCTCTTGTTCAGCCTTCTGTTTCTTGGTGAAGGCTTCCCGGTCACCATTCTTCTCCCCTGAGGTGGCCAACCAAGGAAACAGTGCATGGTGAAGTTGAAAACTTTCACAAAGATGAACAGAAAACCACACATGGAAACCCTGCTCAAATCGGATCGAAATGCATCCTGATCAAGCCCAGTGCCCCAGGATGAAGACATGAAGGGTTTGGGTCTGTTCTGTTTGAAAAGGGACAGCAGTTGAGGGAGGCTGGTGGGCCATCGTGTCTTGCTCTTTGTTTCTCTTGAGGGTTTCCTGTTCTCAGTGGAGGGGCTGCCTGCCCATCATTTGGTTGGTCATTGTCCACTCAAGCTCATTAGGAATGTTCAGAGCTTCTCTAGGCGACAGCAAATATACCAAACATACCAAGTCTCACCATAGTCTATGCTGTCCTTGAAGAAGTCATGCCACTGTCCTTGAAGTATAGCCTTGACTTGTCTTTCCTACCAGCCAGCAAATGGAAAGTGGGGACTCAAGAGCTGTTGAGTCAAAAGCAGATCCCAGGGGCCCCAGCCCAGCCTGCTCCCTCATTTATCTGAGATGCAAAAGACAAAAACAATATGGATAGACACACTCAGGCACTTCGGGTACCCCTTCCTAATAAGCATCAGGGAGCACACAGGAGACAGACCCAGGATTCTATCCTACATTCTACCAGTCCCATACACAGCCTTGATTCAGGTTTTTTTTCATTCATACATGTACATAGCATGTTTTGGTCATATTTACCCATTATTGCCTAGTGTTCCCTTCTCATTCCTACTGGTTTCCTTCCTCTTTGAAATCACTCCTTCTTTAATTTTTATGGTGCATGCCTGTGTGTGTATGTGTGTGTCTGTGTGTGTGTCTGTGTGTGTCTGTGTGTGTCTGTGTGTGTGCCTGTGTGTGTGTGTGTGCCTGTGTGTGTGTGCCTGTGTGTGTGTCTCTGTGTGTGTGTCTCTGTGTGTGTATGCCTGTGTGTGTGTCTGTGTGTGTGTGTGTGTGTGTCTGTGTGTGTGTGTCTGTCTGTGTGTGTGTGTGTGCACGCACACATGCATGTGTACATGTGTACATGCATGTGCCCCAATAAGTCTCACTAGGGCTATTTAGAGGCATGGGTGAGAGGTTACATTTAGGAGCTTGGGGAGCTTGCCAATGGTTTGCACCATTTAGAGAAAATATATGTTCCTTCCTCAGAAGCTGTTAAATGCCTATAGATCCCCAGGGAGGGGAAGAGTCTCATGAGCCCTTTTGTCTTGATTTGCTGATTTCTCATCCTAGAAAACCTTGAGGACCACACTTGTGCTAAACCCCAAGTCACCAGTAGTAAGTAAGCATACTTGGGTGACGTGCTTTGGAGCATTGCACCACAGACCATCCTATGCCAGGAAGATTTCATCCAAACTAATTACATCTGGAATGACAGTCAAGAAAGCTGTATTCTGGAATGCTGAGGATTAGGGTTTTAATAGATCTTTGCTATAAGGATGAAGAAGTTTAGATCACAAATTACCAGGAGGCTCCTTTCAATTTGTATTTACTGAATGAATTCTTCCCAATTCCCTGATGTCCTCCCCACAAATATTACCTGGTATTAAAATTCACAGTGGTAGCATAGTCTCTGGAAATTATTGTTTAGTTTCATAATAATCCCCACTCATTTCTTCTTCCAATATTACTTACCCACATAATCTTTGAAAGGCACTATCCTAAGTGTTAGGGGCTTCAGAAATTTTAAAATGTATTTACCCAAAATAATGGTACTGAAGATAAAATTTAAAAAACACCTATGTCACAATTTGTGCCTCCTTCTTTCCTCACTATGAGCTAAGTTGGAATTCTGATGAGTTATGTGTTTGGTTATATGCCCTCTAAGGCTATGTCTGTAGAAACAGTCTGTGTAGCCAGGAGTGAGACACCACCCATGTGCAGAATCTTCTGCTTGTCCATGTCTATGCCTGAGATGTGAGGGTGGTAGTTAAAAGTCATCTGGAGCTATTTTAATTAAATATTAAGTAATCAAAATTAGATAATATTATAAAGTCAATTGCACTAGCCACTTGTGGGTACTCAGTAACATCTATAGACCTTGTACATCACACTTACACGATTCCTGCCTCTACAGGAAGTTCTGTTAGACAGCACTAGTTGATGAGGCTCAAGTGTAGGGAGCTGTTGCTTTGGAAAACTGAAATGATTACCATTGGAAAACAAATGTTGGAACAGGGGATGGAAGTGAACAGGAAGACGGGACAGTTATTGAGACATCTATTAAGGTGGCACGGAAGTCGTTACCCATGGTGATGAGTGGGAATTGTGGGAAGATCCTTGGTGCCTGCTTTGTGAATATCACAGGTCTACTCTTGTCCTTGTGCCCTGCAAAAAAAAGCCATATGTCACAAAAAGGGCACCTCCAGGTGAAGTGGCCATGTGGAACCAAGAGGTGCCCTTCAGCCAGAGCTGGAAGAATGGGAACGTCATCTGAGCTGGACCTGGAACACCTGGTGAGGTGCATACTTTCAGAGATGAGGAAAGGGCATCAAAAACAGGAAGCTAGGGTGGGAAAGACTTTTGCTGTACTCTCTAGATACAAAATTTCAAGGGAGAACAGCTTTTCTCTCCTCAGGTTTCCAGAAACTATTGCAAGTGCAATTGTTTTTAATTGAATTAAAAAGCAAACTTAGTGTGAAGACTTACACACATGCATGTATAAGGTATATAAGACCACCCAAGCCCTGTCATAATTATGAATCCTCGTATCTTCTTGTAGAGTCTGTTTCTTAATGACCCATCCCTCGGGAACTACTGACACCCCTGTACTGTTAGTCCCTGTCAGTCCCTCCCAAGGGCACAGTGCTGCCACAGTCCTGGTTGTATTGAGAGATTTGCGCAACTCATCTGGGCAAAGAGATCATGGCAACATTTGACACAGCAACTGTCTACCGCATGCCATTGAAACATTGCACTGTTCTAAACCCTAATGGAGGGAGCACTGCACTGAGTGACAGCCCTCTATCACAGCTTACCTACCGCCTTTTAAAGCCTGAGTCCTTTGAAGGACTTCTGTGACCTTCCCTCTTTGTTTCCTGTCATCTCTAGGATCCAAGGCTGCCAAGTCCTCACCAGAATCTACAAAGGATCTAGGCACATGAAACACAGTTTTTAATGCTCCGGAGTCATGGTAAATATTTTGGAGAAAGGATAATAGGAAGGATGCTTTTCACACAACTCTCATTTTACTTATCTTTTTTTCCCTCTAGCTCCGCCCTCTCCCCAACCCCAGTTGTCAGTGCTTCTCCGGTCCTTTCCAGGGAACCCTTTACATTTCTAGGAAGCCTAACCACAGACAGGGACCCCGGCCCTGATTTCAGCCCAGAAGAACTCATGAAGCATCCATTCTTCATCACAGGCCCTGTCTTGCAACAGCTCAGAAGAGAAAGTGTTTTTTATTTCAGATATATTCAGAATCACATATCTTCTCAACAGCCCTAGGAGGAGCCACAATTCTTATTCCTATTTTGTAAGAGAGGAAATTAAGACTTTGAGAGACTGCATGATGTAATTAAGGCTACCAAGTGGAGGGGCCTGAACACAGACACAGGTCTGCCTGAGTCCAAAACCCAGGACCTGATGCTTACTCTTTGTCTGAATGAATTAGGACCTGAGCAACCATAGGGGAGAGGGAAGAAAATACAATCAGAACACAGGGGGGATTTTCCCGAACTCGATCCAGGCTGTCTAAAATGACTGTAAAAATAGAACGCTCTGAAAAACATGCAGAACGCACTTGGTAAGAATTTTAATGAACCTACTTGGTAAGAATTCTAATGAGCCTCCAGGCTTTGCTGCACACATCTGAGCTCTATCTGTTGTAGGTCAGAAATGAGGGATTTATTCTGCCCACGAGTCAGAGAATAACTATTGTTATTATTTAGCATTGATTAATTGTTCCTTCAGCCCCCCCAAGACCTCTCTCTACACAGTTCTCAGAAAATCGTTATACTTCGAATTTGCCTGAGCCTTGACATCCGAAGGAAAGGGGCTTTACTGTGAGTCTTTGAAGAATAACCTGCATTTGAGTGACTGGGAAAGTACCCACACAAATGACACAAACCAACCCACAGTCGTGTGCTTCGTGGATCTTTCCTTGCTGCTACCCAAGGGAGGTCATGATGGAGATTCAAACAAAGAAACAGAAATCAGACTTCTAGCAGCTTACGGAGAAAATCAAGCAAGCTGCCCCCATCTTCCATGTTCAGGATGTTGGGGAATGTATAAATATTGCATAATCACTAGTGAGGAGGGGGTAACCCTTCAGGGGTGATTACAGCAGGGGGGGTTCAGCCAGACTCATGCAAACCTGATTAAGTGTAACATTGTAAAGGGAGCTGGGGCAGTGAATTTTCCTCCTGACATCCAATAACACTCCCTGACCCTTCGGATATTGTCCTCCCTGGAGGTCAAAGGTATGAATAAATTATGGTTCTGACAACTTGGACATGGAGTGGAGTGGGAATGAACAGCTCTCTGGGAAAAGAAAATCTGACATTAGGTTTGTGATCACAAAGTATAAAAAAACTCTGTATGCTAATAGTGCCACATTTAGGCTTGCTGGGAAGAAAGCACATGACCTCTGGGGCTATATTCATTGAGAAGGCCAGGGGCTCTTGGAACACAAAGCAAAGATTCAAAGTCCATCACCCAGCAGAGCAAGGAGTTACTGGTACCTCCTGATGATTCTCAGTCATCAGAAATGATCAACCCAGGGGCAGTGCCATCCTGAGGCATTGCCTGCAAAATAGTGTTGTTAAACAGTTAGAGGAGAAGCCATTTGTCATGTGTAGGGACCCTGATTTGCAGAGACAACTAAGGCAAGGCCATCACCTGAAATCTGTGAAGCTAGGAATTTATCATAGCTTGGTGAAGAAAGATTGTCTCTTGTTTTAGGTTCTGTCAGTAGATGGGGGATGTGCAGAAATCAAGGCCTGGAAGGAGAGGAGGGAATTACTCAGGTGGCCTTGGGGAGGCTGGCTTTTGGATGAAGGCCAGAGGTCAATGTAAAGAACCCATCCATCCATCCATCCTAGCCTGGAGCCTATTGGCCTTGAGTTCAAAGATTCAGCATCAGAGACATAAAACCTACCATATATGTCATTAAAGCAACTGGTAAGACATCCAGGCACAAGCTCTATATCGCTCAAAAAGCAAGATTGATGGAAAAGAGGGATCAAGAAAACCCCTCTGTCCTTGGATATCATGACCTTGATTGGACTATTGTATTGGTGGCATGGTAACTTGTTCAGCAGCCCAGGCAGGATTCTTTCTTTCCTAGTCCAGGCCCAGATGCATCTGAATGCCCATAGACACAGACCCCAGAACGCTGCACAAATTCCAGCTATCTGAAGCCCTACTGGCAGTTATATGGCAAAGAACAGCAGGGAGGTTTAATTTTGCAATAAAGGCATTGTCCCACCCTTCCACTCTTGTGATGGATTCCTTGGTTGCATCTCTCATTTCTTTCCCTGGAAGTACTTCCTTGGGATTCCTCCAGACAGTGATGACAGAGAGTAAACACTTAAGATATAGGATCTGACCTCCAAGCCTTAAACACAACTTAGTGTGGTGGGCACTCTGATGTGGGACCCATAGGGACACCTTGGGACGAAGGCGCTCTTGCATCCAGTAGCAGGAAACCATGACATGCTGAGATACACAGTAGCCAACAACGACTGAAAGCATCAGTTCCTAGCCTCATGAATAGACAATGTTGAGAGATCCTCAACAGGGGTTAGGTTAATTTTAATGTTTTCTACTCTTCATCTAAAATACTATTTGTCTCGAGTGCTGAGACCTAGCACCTTCTGAAAAGTTGCACATCGGGTAGGTTTTTTCACTTTTCTTCCTCATTCTCACCCCTGGCAGCAAATGTTGGCTGCTGAGGGCTGACAGTTGAACATCCTCCCAGGAATACTGCTAACCAGAGGGACCCACCTCAGTGAGTATGCTTCAGGTGAGAGAGTCAGTTCGGAGGAGCAAAGGCATAGCCGTGATTTAGTGGCTAACTCTGATGCTACAGGAAAAAACTGGTGAATATCCAGCTCTAGGATTCTTCAGGGGATCTGATACTCGTGCCTCCAAGACCAGTTTCTGGGGGCAATGTGTCTGGAGCATTCACCTCCCTCCATAAAGACGGGATGCCTTTGTTGCCATTGTGTGCACAAGCAAAAGCAGCCTGCAACCGGCCATCACTACCACCATTAATTACATCATGACCGTCACTATCACCATTACATCAATGAACGTGATCTCTTTAACCCTTAAGATGTACAGAGTCACACAGGCATTATTTCCCTTTCATTTCATTCTCACAGCCACTCTGAAGAGGGTATGGTTGGCTCTTCTCGTGCACAAAAGAGGGAACCAGTTCTAAAGCCAAATATCTCAGCTGGGGGTTCAAGACTAGGAATCAGTTTTCTGACCTTAAAGTCAAAGCTTCATCCTGCTGCTACCTTGGCTCATGGCATTGCCCTTATTTTGTAGAGGGAGGGAAACAAGACAAAGTGGCAGCCTTTAGCATCTTCAGATGCCAAAGCTGATAGACATGTGGAATAACAGTAGGGCTGTTCTTTTTTCTTAAGATTTATGTTTCATTATTGGTGGATTGATTTAGTAAGTGTGTGTGTGTGTGTGTGTGTGTGTGTGTGTGTGTGTGTGAGAGGGAGAGAGAGAGAGAGAGAGAGAGAGAGAGAGAGAGAGAGAGAGAGAAAGGGAGGGAGAGAGGGAGAGAGGGAGGGAGAAGGAGAGAGGGAGAGGAAGGGAAAGAGGGAGAGAGAGAGAGAGAGAGAGAGAGAGAGAGAGAATGCCACATGTGGGGGGTCTCTTAAGGACCAAAAGAATATCAGATTCCTTGGAGCTGGGGTTATAGGTGGTTATGAACCATCCATGTTGTGAATATGGGCACTAGAAACTGAACTCAAGTCCTCAGCAAAACCAGTATGTGTTCTTAACCTGGGAGACATCTCTCCAGCTCCAGGTGGGACTTTTGATGAAGAGAGAATAGTTATTTGTGGCTAATGTTGGCCTCTGGCTAGGACTAGCCTGATAGATTCTTGTCCAGCCTGCTCAGTCAGACACTCTTGAGTTTCCTCTCTTCTAGTTTTCAAAAGATAAGAAATCAATCCCCTGCCAATTCTGTTTCCTTTGAATTCTAAGCACATATGTCAAAAAAGAATCACAAATGTAAGATGAGCCCTGTGGACTCCAGAAGGTTTGGAATATGTGAGAGGCTCAGTAAGTAGCTGTTATTTGGATTTGAGTCGTTGCTTTGTCAGTCACATAAATTTGAAATCAGCACTCTGATGTGCACACCTATAAACTGTTCATGAATCTGAAATAGAGTGGAAATGATGGTAAGAAAATGAAAAGATACTATATAGACAAGGGAAGGAGGTGGGAGATTTATTAGAATGGCTGTGGTCCAACTAGTTCAACAATGACTACCAAGGGAAGCTCCAAGAATCCAGTAGTTGTTCAGTCCACAAGGCTGAATGTCCCAGCTGGGCTTCAGTACATGCCAGAATCCCAAAGAAGTAGGCTCTAATGCTAGTGAAGGAATGGACTTGCTAGTGAGAGCAAGAAGACAAAGAAAGCAAGCTTCCTTCTTCCATGTCCTTTATATAAGCTGACAGCAGAAGGTGTGGTTCATACTAAAGGTGGATCTTCCCGTCCCAAAAGATCTGGATTGTGCTTATCAAACATCCATAGAACGGAATAAAAGCTTACCTCAAAAAAAAAAAAAAAAAAAAAAGATCTGGATTCAAAGTGTATTTTACCACCTCAAAGATCCAGATTAGAAGTAGGTCTTCCCACTTTAAATGATTTAATCAAAAAGAAAATCCTTCACAGATGTGCCCAGCCATTTGGGTTTTTAGTTAATTCTAAATGTAGTCAAGTTGACAGCCAGGAAGAGCCACATTGACTACACAGTGAATTACAGGTCAAGTTGGACCACAAAGTAGGACACAATCTAGAAACAGCAATGCAAGCAAACAAAAAGCAATACAACCTTAATGTGGCCCAGCTCAATACTAGTCTCCCACCTCACAGCACTCAATGGGGGATCTCTTACCACACAGAGAGCCTCTTCAGCCTACCCACAGGGGAATTGACTGCCTTGTCTTCAGAGGCCAGGCTGAACACTAACGTGTAAGAAGCTCACACTTTAGCAGGCACGTGGAGATGGAACTTAAAAAGGAAGAGGAGAAAGTCTACACTTTCTACCTCACCACGCTCATGTGGGCCAAACCTCCAGTGGAAGATGGCTGAGGAATTCTCACTACTTTGTCTCCTTCTACTTTTCTCTCTTCTTTATGGACAGCATACACTTTACAATGAATTAAACTGTGTGTCTCTCAAAAAAGACTTATGGAAACTTTCACAGCCAGTCCTTCAGAACATGACCTTAACTGGACAGAGGGACTTTACAGAGGCAACCAAGCTAAAAAGGGTCATTATGGTGGGCCCTGACCCAATGTGACTAGGGTCCTGATTTGGGCCTAGTCTTATGGCCTTCGAGAGAAAGAGTTGTATGAAGACACTGGGAAGGGCCATCTGTAAGCTAACAAGCCTGAAGACATTAAAAGTTACTAAGGAGCTTGCCACAAGTGCTCTCTCACAGCCCACAGAGAAATCAATCCTGCGGACACTTTGATTTTGGATTTTTCAGTCACCATAACTGTGAGACAATAGCTTTTGTTCTTTAAACCTCTTGCTATAGAAGTGTCAGGAAACTGAGACAGTGGGATTTGTGTAAGTTAAATACACTGTTACCCAGACACCCCTAAATGTCTATCAGACCGGGTTTGTAAATATCAAGATTATTAATGTCTGTGAGGTGCACTGTAATGGACAGAAGCCTTATGAAGTATTAGCTCTTTTGCCAACATTGTCCTTTGAGTTCTGATGACGAGCCATACCACCGCTAAGTCTTTGTGCCTTAGATTCAGCTAAGGAGCCTTAAGACCTTCCCAGCTACAAGGAAGGAAGGAGCATTCCCTAGGCCTCTTGTTTCTCACAAAACAAAAGTCCAGTTTATATGTTTTCCTTCCCATTCTAACATTCTAGAGTCCCTTAGCACATGGGGCTAGGCAAGATCAAAACACTGCACCAAGGCTTCAGATATGTTCAGCTTTGAGGGGGGCACCAGAACTAACACATCCATAACATTCAGTGTTTCTGAACATGCATCAAACTCGAATCAAAGCCTGGTGTATCTCCCCTTTGCTATTTGTTAGCTGTAACTATTCTGTGATATGTTTAAGGGAAGGTTGCTTTTTCTCTTGACACATACACAAACACATCGAAATGATGGTTTGAATAAAAATGATCCCCATAGGCTTATGTGTTAGAAGACTTGATCCACAGTTGGGAGAATGACATGTACCTGGCCTCTGCCCACTCTATGTCTGTATCAGGTACTGTGAGGGTAACAGAAAGATGTGGGTCTCCTGCTATGACTTAGCTGGAAAAAAGCAGTGGTCAAGAGGAATTAAGAGGGAAAGAGATGGGAAGGCTGATCAGAGTGTATTGTGTCACAGAACTTAAAAACAGGCAGCTAAAACCCTGGTCAGAAGAAAGAGGGAGGCCGTAGATAGTAACATGATGCTGGACGAAGGCTTCAAGTCCACAGTGAATCCACCATGGTTCCATTGGACTTCACTTACAAAACGCATCCTCAAAGACAAGATGATCCAAGATTCTAAGGAATAGCAGTTATAAATTATCAGACTCTGAGCAAGAGACTTCTGACCACGTGGCCTACGAAAGCAAGGCCAAATGCCCAATATACACACCGTTCAAAACAAAGACTACCATAGCTCACTGTGAGCTCCAACAAAGAGGAGACTGTGTCAGCTTGTACTCTGGCTCTCCCATATTTGCCCTGGGTGCTGCGAAGATAGAGATAAAGTATAGGATGTAATCGTCAGCCCTGGTGAGGGCTATTAAGTGGTTGCTGATGATAGAAAGATGTATTTCCAGCGACAGTGTCTTAGAAGCCAGTACCTGGCCTAAAGAATAAGAATCCAGGAAACAGGAAAGGCTACAAAGACTGGTTGCTAAGGGCTGGGCAGAGCCAGAGCACAGAGCTGAGCATCTCACCTGTTAGAAGCTCCTTCATCTTACTTTTGGGGGGGGGGGGGAGGAAAGAGACATCTAGTGGAAGGTGAGGGAAGGTCGCTGGGACAATGGCAGGAAATGATCAGTCATTTGGAGAAAATAAAGCTTGTTGTCTGTGAGTTCAAATTAGCCGCTTGGATGCAGTCAAAATGCTTTAGAACCCGGTGCTTGAAAGTAATTAGGAGATAGATTTTGCATTTTGTCACACAATACAATTAAGAGGTAGAGTTCAGTCAACATCTGAAACCTATTAAGAGACCTCAATGGGAGATAGCCATGCTTGCAATCCTGGGATGACATAGACGCTCTCTTATGACTCTCTCAGGCAAAAAGTGACTAGACTATGCAGGCCACACACAGGTGTCAGCAGGCCTGCAAGAGGAGCCTACCCTGCCCGTCCCCCCCAGTCACTCGATAACACTTCAATACATCATCATCGTGGCCCCTGTCACCTCTGACAGCAAGTATGATTTTAGTGTCAGAGAGCTGACAGAAAGCACAACATAATTTACAGCCGCATTCAGCTGGCTGAAGAACACACCTGACTCCCAGAGGTATGGGATATAGACACACACCCAAGCACAGGAATTTGTTGGCCTGCAATTACCCTTAGGATGAAGTAGTACTTCCTGTTGAGAGAAGGGACAGATGTGAGTGAAAATATTCAGGGTGGCTATGATCTCTAAAGTATGCTTAGAAAAGCACTGCTGGTAATACATTCTACCATGGTATGCTGCTAGTGAGCTGTGGCTTTGCAGTCTATAAAGGGAAAGGAGTACTCCATTGTCTGCCTTCAAGAGTCTGTTATGAGTGATGTCATGGGCTGCCTCTGTGGCCTTAGAAAGCACACAGTTTGATAAGTCCTGAATTCTTGAGAGCTGCTGGAAGTTGGGGATGGAGGTGGGGGAGGTTCTGAGGAACACATTTCTTATCACAAGTAACTAGAAGATGAGACAATCAGAACTAGGAGCTCTCTACAAATGTGGAAAGTTTTGTACAGTTGACTATTTTTTTTTTGATACTTTATTTACATTTCCAATGTTTCCCCTTTTCTAGGTCTCCTCTTTAGAAACCTCCTAGCCCCTCCCCCTCCCCCACCTCTATAAGGAAATTCCACCTCCCACCCACCCACCTACCCATTCCCATATTCCCACCTTGACATTCCCCTTTACTGGGGCCTCTAACACCCTCAGGCCCAAGGGCCTCTCCTCTCTCCCTGATGGCCAACAAGGCCATCCTCTGCCACATATGTGGTCCGAACCATGGGTCCACTTTACAGGAACCGCTGGACTGAGAGTGAGGTCCCTGATGGAGGAGTTGGAGAAAGGTCTGAAGGAGCTGAGGGAGTTTGCAGCCCCATGGAGGGAGCAACAGCGTCAACGGGCCTGACCGCCCCGCCCCCCCCCCCCCAGTCGTCCTGGAGTTTGGACTACCAACCAAAGAATACACATCTATGGACCCATAGTTGACTATTTTAAAGGATGCTCATTGACTCTCCAGACACTCTGAGAACTGTGAGGAAACCTGGAATCTGATCTAGTTTGTTTTCAAGTTTTGTATAACCACCATTCTATATTGGGCAATCAAGAAACACAGTCGATACCGGGGCCAGCCAATCTGCTCAGCTTTGAATCTTGGTTTTATCACTTCTTTTCTTTCTCTCTGCTCTGGGGCCAATCATCTGACCATGCAAAGCCCTGGTTTTCTGTGATGTCATGAGCAGGTGAAAAGTATAGAGAAATACAGAGTGAATGCGATGACATGGGCAGAGGACAAAGCACGGTGGCCAGCACAGTGTAGCAGCTCAGTGGATGGCAGACTACGGGAGATACGTGGGTTAATTGAGCAAGCTGAGTGAGGACCTCTTCTGTGCAGGTGCACAGGCTCACACAGGCAAAGCTGATGGGCAGGGGGGACAGGTGATGCAGTAAAGGAAGAGAAAGAAGACTCTGAAGAGGGACAGCTGAACAATGTGCCCTGGAGTAGAAAAGACAAGAGAAAACAAAGTTCAAACCAAGGAAGCTGTGTTGACGCCTCTGCCTCCCCATCTGTGGAAAGGAATAGTGAGTGGCCGTCCTTGCCATTGTCTGTTGGAGTCCCTAACATCAAAAGACTTTTAACAAATGGATTCAAGTCTCTGTGCACTTGGGATGGGAAATGAGAAGTTTTTATGGAAAAAGTAGTCGAGAGCAAAATCTTGTCTCTCCTGGAAACCCTTCCACTACCAAAGGGCAACTATCAAGCCTGAGAGCTCGGGACTGTAGAAAGGTAAGAACCGTGTGCCGTCACTAGACCTTCTGATGAGTCTAGAATCACAGGTTTCATCATCAGTGGTCTTGACCTTATTGTTAAAAAGTGTCTTCCTATTTGTATGTTGCCCAATAAATCTTCCATACCTGTTCGTATGTATCTGGAAGGAATAAGGAAAGAAAAGGGGTTTGTATATAAATAATTTATATAAATTAATAAATATATATAAATATATATATAAATTTTATAATAATACATAAAAACAAGTTGTTCTTATGAGTTCATCCATTCAGACCTTGGCAGACCATAGGATATTAAAGGCTGGATTGTGCCCTCAGAAATTCATACACTCACATATTAAACAATAGTAAACATCCCATAACATGACTACCTTTAGAGATAGGACCTTTAAAGTAGTAATTAAATTAATGAGGCCATTTAACTAGTCCCTAATTCAGTAAGACTGGAGTCTTTAAATGAAGAGATTAGGATGAACACGTACAGCGTAGAGGTGACATGAAGGACACAGGATGGTATTACCATTCACAGTCCAAAGAGAGAGACAAACCCTGGGACGTTGTGTATTGGAGTGGTCAACAGCATGGAAGCTCTTGCTCAAACAATTCAAAACTAACACTTCAGCATGATCTAGCTCATTCTTCAGCACCACAAGGCTGGTGTTGGTCAATCTTCAATCAATAGATCACATCTGTTCCTGTGTCCGGTAGATTGCTTATTCACTGACTTGTACTTTGTGGTAGCAAATAAGGGCTATATTCATGGGACTGCAAGAAAATGCTGATGTGTGCATACGTGTGTGTGTGTGTGTATGTGTGTATGTGTGTGCGCGTGCATTCATGTGCTTGTGCGTTGCGTTGCATGTGCGTGTGCATGTGTATGTATGTGAACATTGGAGCCATTCCAAACCCTTAAATTATTTCTGTTCAATGTTTTTTGTTTGTTTCTTTGCCTGACAGTCTTCTGTGTATCACAGAGGATTTGTGTTCATGGAATATATTGTTAAGTGTAAACATTGGACTGGATCAACACAAATAGTCAAATAGCTAAACACATTTCAAAATTCAAATCAAATGCAAGCTGAAATTTTGGCCCAAGTGAACATGCTATGTAATTAATACTAATATTTCTATCCACCTCTATCCATAGTCAGGCAGAACATTGGGCTTTATCTCAGAAGGGGCCATTTTATGCATTTTAAGGTTAAGAAAATAATCTTTTCAGGATTATCAGAGGAATCCAAGTGAGAGGTGATTTCCCTCTTGCGGGCTTGAACTTGGGAAGACTTTCAACATAATGGTTGACATATAAATGGCATTTATAATAATTACTTGGGGGCTAATGACAGTTTAAACAATAAGAAGCCTAGTTCCAAACTTCCTTGATCAGCAGTGTTTGCAGTGACTAAGAGCCGGGTAGACAGCAGGCATTGACTTTGCCTAACCTTTGACTTGTAATAAAGATGCAATAAAGTAATTGGTTAAAATAGAGACATTCCCGATAAAGAATGTTTGCTTTTTAAAGCAACTGGCAAAAATAAGAACAAATCTGATAAATGAGTTTATGGGGAGTAGAAGGCCAGGGTCTACTAATTAGTGGGGTTCTTATGTGGATTCTCTGCTTTTCCTCGTTTAAGAGAAAGGAAGCAATGAAAGGGTTCTGTGATGGTAATCACCACCATATGAGAAGAGCCGATTGCTAACATGCTTCGATACGTCTTAAAATTTCCTTACTTACGGCAATATAGAAATGGAATTCCACTACACATTTAGTCACACACCTGTGGTTATTATCAGGAAACCAATACACTTTGACCTTGTCTTTTCCAATGAAGCGGAAGACAAACACAAGAAATGGGGATTTTCTAAATCCTCACCTCTCTGAATTCTTGATAGTCTATACCACAGTGTGTGTGTGTGTGGGGGGGGGGGTGTATGAATGTCTCAAGGAAACTTATTTCCCTAAGAATTTGGGTTGTATTAAGTTCCTTTTAACAAGTGCCAATTTTTTAATTTAAAGTTTATCTCCTTACTTAAGTGTATGAAGGATGTCATTTAGTACAATTATGAACAGGCCAGAACGAATCATATATCACAGTCATATTAAGAATGGCAAGAAGGTGACAGCAGATGCTGGCGAGGATATGGAGAAAGAGGAACACTCCTCCACTGTTGGTGGGACTGCAAGCTGGTACAACCACTCTGGAAATCAGTTTGGCGCACCCTCAGAAAAATGGACATAATACTACCTGAGGACCCAGCTATACCTCTCCTGGGCATATACCCAGAAGATGCTCCAACATGTAATAAAGACACATGCTCCACTATGTTCATAGCAGCCATATTTATAATAGCCAGAAGCTGGAAACAACCCAGATGTC
>CM052715.1:48002607-48050640 GCA_028551405.1 Uromys caudimaculatus
CTTAAACAATGGAGTACTACTCAGCTATTAAAAACAATGACTAATTAAAATTTGCAGGCAAATGGATGGAACTTGAAAATATCATCCTGAGCGAGGTAACTCAGTCACAAAAGAACGAACATGGTATGTACTCACTGATAAGTGGATATTAGCCCAAAAGTTCAGAATGCCCAAGTTTCACTTCACAGTAACCATTGGACTGAGTGTGAGGTCCCAGATGGAGGAGTTGGAGAAGGGACTGAAGGAGCTGAGGGAGTTTGCAGCCCCATGGAGGGAGCAACAATGTCAACTGGCCTGACCCCCCGGTGCTCCTGGAGACCGGACCACCAACCAAAGAATATACATGGAGGGAGCCATGGTTTGGACCACATATGTGGCAAAGGAGGGCCTTGTTGGCCATCAGGGGGAGGAGAGGCCCTTGGGCCTGAGGGTGTTAGAGGCCTCAGTATAGGGGAATGCCAAGGTGGGAAGACGGGAGTGGGTGGGTGAGTGGGGGAATACCCTCATAGAGGCAGGGGTGGGGGGTAGGGAATAGGGGGTTTCCAAAGTGGAGACCTGGAAAGGGGGAAACATTTGAAATGTAAATTAAGTATCAAAAAATAAAAATTAAAAACAAACAACAAAAAAAGAGTATGTCATAGGTTTGGGTGTCTCTGTTCATAGTGATTCTGTAATTGTCTATATCCATTCCAGATATCTTGAAACCTATGCCTCTGGAGGTGAAAAAAAAAAAAAAAAAAAAAAAAAAAAAAAAAAAAAAAAGAATGGCAAGAAAAGGGGCATCATGAGTAACCACACACATTAATTGCTGGCCTTTTTCATCCCTCCAGTAACAGCTAATGGAGCTGGATGGCAGCCATGTTGACTCTAGGCACAGGATAAGATCCATCCCCCACACACACCCTCTCCCAGCTTCCCTCCATGCACTGATGACCCCTCGGCTGTTCTTAGCTTGCCCCAGTATCTAAAACTTCAATTCCAGTTCCCGGAGCTCCATTTTTTCCTGCTGGGATATGCTATCTCACAGTAAAGACATTGACACCCCTAACCAACTTGGCGAGGGTTACAGCAAGTGAAGCAATCTTTAGAACCTCATTCTCACTGTGAAAGAGATGTTCTTTGTAGAACGCAACAAAAGCAGAGGGAAAATTACTATGTGAGATATTGCTGCCCTTAGCAACTGAACGTGGGAGCATCGGATAACAGCTTCAAGGAGAGGCCCCAGTAAAGGGGAATGTCAAGGTGGGAATATGGGAGTGGGTAGGCGGGTGGGTGGGAGGTGGAATTCCCTCATAGAGGTGGGGGAGGGAGAGGGGATAGGTGGCTTCCAAAGAGGAGACCTAGAAAGGGGGAAACATTGGACATGTAAATAAAGTATCAAATAATAATAATAAAAAAAATAAACACAAAAAACAACAAAAAATGTATGTGGATACACATACATACATATGCAACAATAATAATCAAAGACAAAGAAAGAGGCTGTCCTGGGAGTGACCGGGCAACAGGAGAAATGGAAGGGAAGGTACCTGAGAGGAGCTGGAGGGAGGATGGGAGGGCATGTAAAAATAGTCTTTCAATTAAAAGCATATTTTACGACAAAAAACATGACTACTGTAAGAGAGGTAGAAACTCTTCAAGGAGAAGGAGAATACGTATCTTGATAGCTTCAAATACCTGCCCTAGAAGGCGTCCCTGCAGCAATTGAGAAATCATACAGTGAACTCACATCTTACTCTTGTTTATGGTAGGCCTCACCTAACTGAAAAATAATAAATGACAACACATTTTACTATCATTATTGATAAAGATATTTTCAACAATCTCCTCGTCTCTTCCTTTTAATCAATTTTATGTATGTTCATGAGATATATTCAGTATTATTAAATAAAATGTATATAAATATAAAAAAAAAACAGCTTCAGAAAAGAGAAGGCCTCACCATCTCTCATCAACCAGTTATTACTTTGGGCACACTTTGTGGGCATGGTATTTCTGGACACACCAGGGCAAACTTTTTTTAAATTACTTTTTATAATTCCTTTTAAGTTTTTTGAAATCATAGCACAATCCTATTATTTCTTTCATCAAATCCTCTACACTTCTCCTTGCTCTCTTTCAAATTCATGGCCTCTGTTCTCATTAATTGTGAAATTCACATATGTAGTGCTGTGCACACCTTAACAATAACCAACAACTTTCTAATTGGTCTTAAGACACACTCAACAAGAGGTAAATCAGGACAAACTTCTTAAATGCCTCATCTTTTCAAAGCTAAATAAGGAGAACTGTATTTCCTGAAGAGCTGAAAACAGATCTTTTTATTTGAAAGACTTGCCTATAATACAAAGTAATTTCAGTTAACCAGAATCCACTTAGTTGAGTCTTTGATGGATGAATATTTCTCATTTTGAATAATTTTTTTTTATCTACTCATCGTTATTTTAGGTCAGAAATATTTACAGTCTTCTCTCTGCAAGCTTTAAGTGCATAGTCACCAAGCCACAAGTGTATGGTCACTAGCCACAAGTACATCATCACTAGGCACAAGGCCATGATTACTAGACACAAGTATGAAGTCATTAGCCACATTTGCTGCTATACAATAAACAGATCCTGATCAACATCCCTCAGATGTTACTCATTTGCTCAACCACTATTCTTCTCTCTTCTTCTGAGAGTTCAAGTCTTAGGGTCCACACATGAATCCCATCATGCACCTGTGCCTTTCTATGCCTGGATTATTCCGCTTTACTCAAGTTCCCCTGGGTTCACTGACACTGCTGCAAACAGGTCTCCTTTTCTAAACTCCCAGTAGTGCTCCAAGCTTTAGAGTTATGCAGAATAACACTTTGAACACGTAGGCCGGTTCCATACCTTGCGTATTGTAAGTGCCCCAGTGGATGTGGTATCCAGGTCTCATTCTTATATATTTGGTTTTACTTCCTTTGAATATACACTCAGCCATGAAATGCCTAGGCAAAGCTGGCAGTACCATTTTTTCAGTCTTTTGTTTTTCACGCATTTTAATTAAAATATAATTACATCATTTTCCCCTTTCCATTTACTGCCCCCCCCCCAGTCCCTCTGGGATCCCTCCATTCAATTTTCAGCTCTTTCCATGTACCCCTGACTCTCAAATGGATAGCCTCTTCTTCCCCAATTATCACTGTTGTATGTATGTATGTGTGTATGTGTGTCTGCATGTATGTGTACCCATATACAAATATGACCTACAGACGCCATTTTTGTTGTTTGTGTGTGTATGGTTTCAGGGTTGACCACTGTGCTAGACAACCAATGGGCATTCGTCTCTGGGAGAAGCTGATTCTCCCTCTCTCAGCAGACATCACTTGCCTGTAGCTCCTTGCTCAGAGGTGTGACCCGGTGAGATTTTCCACCTCCCACATTAGCTGATATTGCCATTGTTCAGATCTTGCAACAATTCCTATGAGTGCATTTTCACAGCAGACTTCCTGGTTTTCTGGCTCTTATAATCTTTCCACACCCAATTCCATGATGCTTCCTGAGTCATAGATTCGGGAGCGGTGATGTAGCTATATCCACCAGGGCCGGGCTTCCCGCAATCTGATCTCTGCCCTGAAATTACCATATCTAATTAGAATCTTTAGTTAACTAGAAATCACCCATAAATTTAAAAAAAATGTAGAGTTTATAATAGTTTATAATCACCATGTGCCAAGCACATTTAAGCTGTGTAATAACAATTTGGGAGCAGGATTTATTATTCTCTCAAATCTGAGCCGAGATGATGAGTCGGGCTCAGAGAATTCACTGTATCTGTGTCTGGGGGACTGGAGGCATAGGCCTGAAAAGAGAACTGCTACAGTTCTGAAAGTGTTTCATTGGTCAAGATTTACTTCTGGCCATAGACTAAGTCCAGCAATGACTTAGAGGCTTAGAAAAGCTTTGAATACATCAACTGTTCATATGAATTGGGTGATGAACCTCAGGTGTCCTGGGATGTGTGCTACACAGACCACAGGCTTCTGTATATTCCCTGTATATGGTACCCAATCTGATTTATTTATCTGTCCCCCATCCAATGTGACTTCCAATGGAGGCAAAAGGAGCACTGGTAGAGTTGTCACTTGAAGGTCTACTCCTGGTAGAACCCACTTGCCATGGTTGTTTATAAGATGCAGTATCACAGCACACTACTAATGTATCTGTTAAGAACTCACTCTGAGGGAATGGCCAACCAACAACTGGCCCAATTTGAGACCCATCCCATGGGCAAACACCAATCCCTGACACTATTAATGATACGCTGGTATGCTTACAGACAGGAGCATGTTGTCCTCGGAGAGGCTCCACCCCGCAGCTGACTCAGACAGATACAGACACCCACAGCCAAACAGTGGATGTTGCTTGGGAACTCTTATGGAAAAATAGGAGGAAGGATTGCGGGCCCCAAAGGGAATAGGAACTCCATAAGAAGACCAACAGAGTCAGCTAACCTGGACCCTCAGAGTTCTCAGAGTCTGAACCTCCAACCATACACAGGCTGGACCTAAGCCTCCCCACCCGCACATATGTAGCAGATGTACAGCTTGGTCTTCATGTGGGGCCCAAACAACTGGGGAGGGGGCTAGCCCAGAAGCTGTTGCCTGTATATTGGATACATTCTTCTAGCTGGGCTGCCTTGTCTGGCCTCAGTGAGAGAGGATGATCCTAGCCTCACAGAGACTTGACGTGCCAGTGTGGGGAAATACCCAGGGGGGTCCCCACCTGCTCAGAGGAGAAGGATAGGGGGTATGGGGGACAGGTTGTGGGAAGAGGTGACTGGGAGGGGCAGTAAGTGCAATGTAAAGTGAATAGGTAAGTAAATAAATAAACTCACTTTGCCTCAGAAACTAGTCTAAACTCTATACCTATGTCTCCCATTTGGCCCTCATAGCAACCTCTGAGACACAGGAATTTAAGTGACTCTACTTTAGTTACTGATGGAAGGTTCAGACTGGAGGAGATGGACTGCAAGCATGGAATGAAATTCGCTGTTAAATAAATGAAAGCAGACTTGATTACTGAGAGATGATGAACCTGTAGCTAATTGCCCGTGAACTGTAAAGTAGAGCAAGCAGCCTAACATATGTGTTCCCACCAAACCTCTATGTTGAAATGCCCTCCCCCCATGTGGTGGCATTAGGAGGTTGGGCCTTTTGGAAAAGTAGGTGTGATAAATCAAACTAAGCCTTACAGTTGGCATTTAGCTAAGACTCCATTTCTTAAATATAAATGTGTGCAGCTTGCCATGACCAAAAGACAAATATGTTACAGAGGCATTCTTCTATCCAAACGTTTATTTCTATAAAGGCTACGAATAAGGATTATTGTCAATCCTTGATAGAGCTAAAATTATAGAAATCTTGACTCGCACTTAATTCAAAGGTTTTGAAATCTTTATTAGTTCTTCGAGAATTGCGTGCCATGTATTTGATCCTATCCACTCCTTCCCCGACTCCCCCAGATCCTCCTCTCTCTTCCTCACCCACACAACTTTGTGTCCTTTTCTTCTTCCTTTTTAAAACACACCACATCTAACTTGTGTTGCCCGTGTACTCCTGGGTACGTAGCTGTTCACTGGAGTTTGGTTAACTTATTGGTTCACATCTTTTAAAAAAAATCTCTCCCTCTCCTGGTAGCTATCAATTGCCAATGATTCCTCAGCTAAGGTGCGGGAATTTGTGTCCACCTCCCCTCTCCATGTTAAGACTTTGTCTGGTTTGAGCTTGTGCCGGTCACATGTGTACTGTCATAGCCATTGTGAATTCATAAATGTAACTGCCTTCTTGTCTCCAAAGCCCTCCATTTCCTTCTAGCTACTCACCACCTCCGGCTCCTGCTCTCTGTACCTTGACCCCTTGTGGATCCTGTGCTAATCACCATCTATTGAAAAAAGAGGCATGCTGATGAAGGTTAAGAGATGCACTCATCAAAGATTGTTTTAAATAGAGATTTCCAGGTTTATGAACCCCAGAATGTATATTTTTTACCTTGTCATTTTCTCTATAATCCATTTTTTTCAAAATGCCATCATGTCAAATCCTTCATATCATCCCCCAAATTCCCAGTTCATAGGCAAGGGTAAAGATGAGGGGCTCCCACCTGCCCCTGCATGCTTCTAACTTGAGATGGTGCCCGGCAGGCCTCTGCTTTGTTCTACATCACAGAATTACCAACTTCGCTGATGCAGTTTACTAAATTGAATTGACCGCACACTGAATTGTCCGGCTCCAGCACCAACCAGGGCACCGGGAGTACATTAGGAGGAGTTCTTGGCTGTAACTAGGTTACATTCACCCGGACATTATCAGGCCCCAGATAGGAACCGTCTGGACTGTAAAACGTTTAACCCAACCATTTGAAACCATTGCCCTCTGTGGCTTCTAGGAAGTGGTGGGGCTTTTAACAGCTCAGCTGTTCCGCTGACCTATTTATTTCTTGGTTTTGGCTCCTTTGGCAGGAAGGGAACCTTCCTGAAAAAAAAGAAACAGCAATGAGAAGGAATTTCATGTAACCTTCATCAGCTAATGGGCACAGGGCATCAAGTGGCAGTCCATGGGAAGAAGGACTGGTTCTTATTCCTATGCCCTTGAATCTGAGACTGGTCTCCTAGGGATTCTCCAGACTTTCACTGAGCCCTGGGAGAGTCTGCAGAAGTTCCCTGGAATGCAGAAATGGGTGGAGAGTCACAGTTAAGGCTTAACTTACAGTGTAAACATCAAGACAGTTGAAGTTCAAAGTGCTACCCCACCCTGGCAGTTAGTTGCTCTGGTGGCGCAATTGAGGACAGGGAGAAAAGTACCAGGTGCCAGGCACCAGCCTAACTAGACCAGGCTGAGTTGGGGAAGCAGTCTGTGGTGTCAGGAGAATATTACATATCCTCTCTCCAGCAAAGGCTGCTAGGTGCTTGCCATAAACAGTGAGCTGACCACACATCTGGATACAGATTCAAAAAGGAAAAGAGGGATGAGAGCACACACCCCTCCTCGAGCCCCAACAAAGTGCAGTATGCCAATTCAAAATAATGGCTCGATTTTAAACATGAAGGGATGGTCCTGTACTAAGATATTTAGAAAAGATAAAAATAACACCACAGCCATCACTCTGACACTACAAGCCACCCAGACCTAGACCCTACCTACTGAAAGAAGTTTCTCAGATAAAGTGAGCCAGGGGCAATCCATGGGCTTAGCCTCACGGAGCAGTACACATGTAACAAACTCATGCTCCACGACTGGCCCTCCCACGGACTTGCTCATCACTTTTCATTTTAATGCGTACAGGAACCACACTTTCACTTTGCCATTTCTCTGGGACTGATAGATCCCCAAGAGGGAGAGCCAGTGTTCAGAAAGCATGGACCCCCATGTTTCCAAACTTTTGTTTCCCCATTGCTACCTTCTTCAAGAGTCATCATCTCGCGTGTTTATCGCTTTCAACCTAAGACAAGCTAGGCACAATTAATTTATTAGAAGTCCTTGACTGATTGATTCAGGAAAGTTAATTTCACGGAAATAGGCTTGACCTCTGCAGCCCAGCTATTGGCAGCCTGATCCTGAGTGCACACTCTTAACCAACCGGCTGAATGCAGACTGTCCGATATTTTCCTTGCATCCTGGGCATTTGGAGCTGATCCGATCCGATCATTATTTTCCTTAGTCCTCCCAGCTTTCAAGGTCCTTGAAGGGAACAAAGAGCCTATGAACTCACTTGTTTAGTAGCTGAACCTGTGGACATCGGTGTGTTGGCATGTAAGAATTTGAATTAGAGGCTCAGTTAGGTAAGTGACTGCCACACAAGCAATTGGACCTGAGTTCAATCCCCAGGATACTTGTAAGAAAGCCAGTTATTGGAACCTGTACTTGTTATCCTAGCACTGGGGTGGTTGAGGCCAACTGATCACTGGCGCTTGCTGGCCAGCCCATCTCACTGAAGAGGTGAAGGCCAGAGTAGTGAGAGATCCTATCTGAAAAATAAACAAATAAATAAATAAATAAATAGCAAACAAGCAAGGTGAGTAGCCCCCTGAGGAACAACATCAAAGGTTGAACTCTGACCTCCATACACACAGGCCCCACCACCACATACATACACATATATATATGCACAAATAAAAAAATCAGGCAATTAAATAAGCAATCATAACAGAAGAAATGGTATACTTTCCAACTCTGTGCTCCTTGATCCTGGGATGGTTTCAGAAGGAAGGGCATAAAGGATTCTGAGGATTCTGGATTTGGGGAATGGATTCAGAACTCAGAACAAGGGTTCCAAAGCTGGCCAACAAACAGAAGACTCAAAAGCAACTGGCAGGCAGCGAGCAACCTCTGAAGCGATGATCGTGGATCTTCTGATTCATCAGAAATCCAGCCATCCGAGATAAGGCTTCAAAAGGAATTTTAGATTGTCTTGCTGTTTAACATGAAATCAGAGGGACGGTTTGTTCTATATCTTCATCCTCGCTCCTAAAAATTAGCAGGTACCCTCCTCTCAAAATATCTGAGGCTTTTGTTATCAAGACAAAATTGATCAAAGGTTACAACAATCTAAAAACAAAAGAATGAGAGAGAGAGAATTCTCTGGTTGCCCAGTTGCTAAGCAACCCTGTCTGTCCTGATAACTGTGTCTGAGGGCCTTCGACTCCACTCGCCAATATTTGCTCCATATACAATTTATACTAGCATGTTTATTCTCCTGTAAATGTCTAGCAAATAAAAAGCAATGAAGCCCTTTCACTAAAATAATTCATGTGCTAAAACCTTTTATCCACATCACTAGTGTGACTGACAATAGCATACCAGCAAGCTTTCCAAATTAGTTCTTGCTCTGGTATTGGACTCCTGGGCCTTCTTTCTATAATAAAAGAAAAAAGAGCTACAGTTTTAGTTAAGCTTTCTATAGTCTGGCATTATGGTTCCTGGATGCTGATGATTAAGATGTCATGTCTATTACAGGCACTTTTTTCTTCTCCTAGTTGCTGTCAACTTTCTAGAAAAAAAAAAAAACATCATACCTTTTGAATGATTTTACCCAGTTAAAAACTTTTGGCTTGCCATAGAGCTAATCTACATAAGAAAATTTGAGCGAGTTGCTGTACACTCCAGAACCTTTCTGAAAACCCAAATGCAATATTGCTATGACTTGCCCTGAGAACAGAAGAAGGCAACTCTTGGGCTTTTGACTCAGGTCCATCCTCTGCTTCCATGTGACCATCGCCCACCTCCAGGTGACCATAGCAAGGAGTGTAGTCCCTGTCTCTAGTTTTAGCTACAAGGACCCTTTGCAGGCTGTCCACCTAGCACTCACATGACCGCAGAGACCCAGAAACTTAGTTTTCTCTTCTCTGCTCACCTCATATTATAGGACTGGAACTCCACTACTGGGAGGACTTATTTATGAGCCTGAATCCCAGGGATTTGCCCCCTCAAGTGAGAAACAAGTCTCTGCCCCTGCTCAGGTTTCCAGACTGTAGGAGGAGTTTGGAGAAGGAAGGACCAACCCTCTTGCCATAGAACAAACTTCTCTTCTTTCTCACCAACTTCTCCCTTGCGTCAACTCAGAAGTTTCTACTTCCTCCTCTGGAGGAAATAGGAAAGGGGCACACACTGCTACACCAGAACCTAAACCTTTGGGAGTTTAAATTCAAAGGAGATTTATTATGGAACAAGAAAGCAATGAATAGGATTAAGAAATTAAGGAATGCCAATGGCCTTCCACAAAAATCATCAGACCACCTATGTGCTGGGTCCCTGGAAAAACACAAGACAAAAAGATACAGTTTACAGAATATAAATGACAACATCTTTACATTTACTATGCCTTTGGGGTAGGACAGAACTCCAAGTGAATGCCTATCCAAGCATCTCTGCAGTGCAGGTCAAAGTCTTTCTTATCTTGCTGTCAGCTTGTAGTAGTCATTAAGTCTTCTAAAACTGGCTCCTAATTGATTGTTCTAGTCAGGGCTGACATAGCAAAGTTCAAAGCTTACCTCCAAGAACCTTAAGCTAAAAGGGGGAGATGTTAACTTGCATAATGGAGACATGTGTGGGTTTCAGGCACAGCTAGATCCAGGACAACTAGTGACGTTGTTACAGCTCCATTTCTTCATTTGTCAGTTCTTCCTGTCTAGTCTGCCTACTTATTGTGCAAGGCTGTTGCACATTACTCCAAGTTCAAGACCCCTTGCTGAATAATCTGTGTAGAAACAGATAGAAGTAGATACATCCCTGGCAAAAAAAAAAAAAAAAGCCTGGCTTTCATTGGCTTAGCCTGAGACAAACTCTGCTGCTGCACCTACCAGGCCAGAGATGTGGATGTCTGAACCAAAATGACTAGGTGCTCAAGGAGTTCTGTGGTCAGATGAGAAGGAATGTCCTGGGCAATGAACAATAACGCCCAGTCTAGAAACCCCTCTGCTATCCCTTTACTCCCTTATGCCAAGAGCTGTTATTCTAAAGTTCTGATAAAACTCCATGTCATTCTGACATGCAGTAACTATTAACTATTCATTGAATATTACCATGGTCCAGGTCCTTGGTGGGTTTTGAAAATAGTTATGAACAAATAAACAGTCCTTGTTTGAGGGTGCTTCCTTTTATTCCAGGCACTCCCTCCAAGCCCTGCCTCTGCCTGTGTCTTCAGTTCCAGTTCCTCCCATGTTCTCTCAATCGGCAGTTCCATCCTTAGAAGGCTGCCCCTGCCATGGCTGTCTTCAGTTCT
Organism: Uromys caudimaculatus; assembly: GCA_028551405.1. NCBI lineage: Eukaryota > Metazoa > Chordata > Mammalia > Rodentia > Muridae > Uromys > Uromys caudimaculatus. Next base: position 48,013,354 of record CM052715.1, read on the forward strand.
TTCCATGCAGTTCCATGTGACATCAGTCTAGTGAGCTTTTCACTTCTCACCTGCTCTACCTTCTACCTGTCTTATCCTTTGCAACCAAGTCAAGCATCTCTTCTTGGTAGATCTGCCTCAGATTGCCTGTCTGAAGTAGTTGTTCCTCCCTATGCTCTTCTGCAGCTCCGGGGGTCCTTCCCAGATTTCACACACCTTACAACAGTGTTCTGGTTACTGGCATGCTTACATTCTCTAGGGAATTAGAAATTCCTGGATATCATCATGTCTTTTTAACTCCTCCCCTTTCCCCAAGCAGATACCAAGCTTTCACTAACTATGAAATGAAACAAGAAAGGCTTTTAAAAATGTTTAAAGGTATCTTAGTGGTATGTGCCCATCAGTGAGCCCTCCTCGTGGGCCCTGGCTCTGATTGTTGAGCAATGCACACGTAATTAAAATGCATCTCTGAGCTTCTCTGCTGGAGCAAATGTAAGGACCATCATCAGCATCCCTTCTTGCAAGCATGCTATCTCACAACTGGGCACAGGAACAATAGGATGGAACATGAGGCAAGGGTTCTCCTGTTCTCCCAGAATTTCAATGAATATTCAAAGCAGAGAGGAAAGTACTCAAATAATGAGCTAAGAGGCACTGTTTTAAAACCCAGCCTTCCCACCCTCAGTCCTATACAAAGAAGCATTGCCCTTGATGAAGGGACAGCATCTGAGATGACAGGCTTTCTAAATTATTCAGGAAGCAAAGAAATCACAGGCTTTACCTCATCAGACTTTCTTAGGAGAATCTGAGACAGCTGCAAGAAGTGGGAATGTCTTTACATAACAATGGTGTGGAAACAACCTCTGGAAAAATCTGAAGAAAACAAGTCATTTCTGCATCATCTCTCTAGTCCTTTGCTTCCCGGACCTTTTGTGAAGCTGGACACATTTGAAGATCTGGCTTCCCTCAACACGAGAGCCCCCCCCCCCCCCCGAACATGATCTCCCTCAAAGCCAGCACTTAAATAGAAATTTACAATCTTCAGGAGCTTCCACATGAGTTGCTCTTCTAATTCCCAAGTGAAATATTACATACTCTAGATTAGACAGTCAGTTTAGCATGGAGCCCTCTGAAATGATAGTGGGACGAACTTCTGGGCCAGAGGATGTTCTGACTACTAGATTATACATTCATGTTTTGGGGGAATCTTTTGGGACTGAGTCCATGTAGCTAGTATGGAAACACAGCCAGGGTATGGGTCTGTGATATACTGACTAAGAAATAGTGGTCTTTTTTTTTTTTTTTCAAACTTTTAGAAATTTTATTTTTTTATTAGCTTACAAAGAAGCAGGTTTTCTTGTGCCTTTTTCATAAACCTTAGATTTCTTTGACCTCTTATTTGACCTTAGATTTATTTATCCTCTTCCCCCATCTCTCCATTCCTTTGTCTTTGCTTAGACATTTGCATCTTTAGGGTTCTCTTTCACTTTTGTACCACAGGAGTTCTACCGTCCCCCTCAGTCACACTTTTATCTCTGTGACTCCTTCAACCAACTCTGAAGACAAAGTGACATTTCTATAGGCAGGACCAGTGGCCTATGCAGCCACAGCGATTCATATCTAAGAAGCATCTGGTTTGTTCTAGGTACAGGACTTGCCTCTTATTCTCTTAAGTCCTGGGAAGTAAAAATCCTTTATCTATCTTTCATGGATGACAAAATGGACAGTCAGAGAGGTTAAGTAACATTCGCAGAAGCTCTTGGGAAGGAAGTAGTAGAACCTCCAACATTTATGTAACCATGAAAACTCTACTTTAAAGTACATGCTCTTCCCCAAACACAGAGCATGCTGTGATCACAGAGAAATGCCCTTCAGGCAGATCTACTTCCTCCCAGTAGGCTTCTCTTAACCCTGCATGGCTATCTGCAGATGGTTGCTTTTCAAATAATACCGTTTACTTGGAAGTAACATGGCATACACAACACAGAGTGATAAAGAGCTCGACAGGGCGGGATGTGATGGGGGAAGAAGACTGACGGAAAGGGTGAGACTTGGCCAAAAGTGAATAATATCACAGAATGGGACCACGGTGTCTGGAGGTTCATACGGGGTGTGTGTATAAAGTGGGATACAGTGGAAGGGTGCGCTGGAAGATGCTGGTGCAAGGAGTTGCCAATGGCTTAAGTTTGCCTTGACTTTGTTCCCAACAGCCAATCTTTGAAAAACTTGGATATCTGACTTCTATTTGCCATTTCTCTGTCTAAATGGATTTCGTAGTGCCAGCTCAGGAAGAAATGGAATCTCCTTACCCAATGGGACACTATGACAAGTGTCCCCAAAGAAAGCTTAAGATGGTTAACAAACATCAAGTAGTTTAAACAGTCACTATACTCATATACAACCCTTTCCACATCATTTTAAAATATGGCATTAACCATTTTTCCATTTCTTTCATTGAAAAATGCCTTTCAACCATAGAGAATCATCATTAATTTGAGGCAAGAACTAGTTTTCCTACATTTTGATATTTCCAGTGTATGATTAAAAGGAGCAATTTCCAAATAGGCATCTTTGAACCTCACATGTAATATTGAGTGGTTCTGCTAAGTAGCTTTCAGATGTGCTGTTCATATGTTATTTGATGAGAGCTGATGGTGGTGTTAATTTGTGATAGAATCTTACAGAATGTCAAGTTCTATTTCTGACTAATAGCTATCTGCATGCTAAGGGAAGGCCTCCAGTACATCTGTGAGCCAGGCAGACTTTTTCTGCAAGGCATCCTGGGATGTATTTCTTTTTACAGACATCTATTTAGTTGGTTTTTTTTTTTTTTTTAAAAAATTTGTTTTTCCAACTACTATATAGTCTCCTTCAGAGTGAGGTAGGACTTTTTCTTTGCTCGGGGCTAAATTATCTTGGTTAAAAAACTACTGATTCATGGATGAGGAGATGGCTCAGTAGATAAAAAGCTTTCTGTGCAAGCATGGGTATTAGAGCTCTAGTTCCCAGAACCTGGGTAAACTCTGGGTGGACCGTATACCTGTTTTCCAGTGGCAAGAAGGGAGGCGGAGCCATGAGCATCCCCTGTGGCTTATGGGCTACATGAGCTTGATGTGTTCATCAGCAAACAACAAAGAGAGCTTTCCAAACAAGGTGGAAAGTAAGGACCAATACCCAAGGTTGTTCTCTGATCACATGCACACATGAATGTGCGCACACGTGCGTGCACGCATACACACACACACACATACATACACATAGATATACACACATACACATAAATATACACATACACACACATACACATACACACATACACATACAACATACAGATACACACACATACACACACACATACACATACACACATACATATATATATACACACACACATACACATGCATGCACCTACACACACATAGACACACACACATACACATATACACACATACATACACACATACACATAGACACACACATACACATACAACATACAGATACACACACATACACACACACATACACACATACATATATATACACACACATACACATGCATACACCTACACACACATAGACACACACACATACACATACACACACACACATATATATATATACACACACACACACACATACACATGCATACGCCTACACACACATAGACACACACACATACACATATACACATACCCACACACATGCACACACACACATACACACACACACACACATTGTACATATAGCTTTCTAGAGTATTATATTAGTTAACTAGCTTGAATAGAAAAGGAGAGTTGTTTAATTTTACAATGAGTTGTGTATATCTCACAGCCATTGTGGGGGATTGACACTGCAAATGGAAAGTCATTCTGACCCTAAGAATTGAACATGTAGGGCCTTGTCTGTGGACTAACTTTGAATGTCATTGAAAGTCAAAATGTTAGTAAATCAAGTAGCATACAGACTGCATAAATGTGAGACATAGATGGAGCAGAGAGAAGAAACCCTCAAGGAGACAGAGGAAGATGGGTAGGAAAATGGCTAAGACAAATTAAAAATAAAATAGCCTACTTCGTTAGGGCAGTGGTCCTCACCCTTCCTGATGCTATGGCCCTTTAATACAGTTCTTCATACTGTGGTGATCCCACCACCACAAAATTATTTCATTGCTACTTCATAACTGCACTTTTGCTACTGCTGTGAATTGAAATGTAAATATCTGATATAGAGGATATTTCATATACAACCCCCCAAGAGGCCACAACACACAAACTGAGAACCAGTGCTGGGTGAGGAGGTGTCAGTCCAAGCCAGCTATGTTCGGTGGCGTCTAGGAGCTCAGCGAGAGCAGAATAAAAGATGCCTGGGCTTACTCACGCGGGAACTTTTGTAAGATGTTTCTATGGAGTGATGGGGTGGAACCCAAGGTGGGTAAGGCATGAGTACAGGGAAAAGAATTAGGAGAAGAAAGAGATGAGCTAGGTTCTCAAGGACTTTGGTTATAAGAAGGAGCAAATAAAGTGGTAGGCGATGGCGTCATGGATGGGAAGAGGTTTGTCTCATTTAAAAAACAATCTCATCATGAAAATGAACTTCTACCCAACCCCTTCCCTCAAAACTATGCAGTCCTTTCATAGTATTTCTTTCAGAAAATTTCCAGATTGAAACTGTAAAGCCCAGAACTGCCTCTTTGGCATCACCAGTCAGTCAGCCATTGTAGTTGGTGGACCAATTACATAATGATGCTTGAGACACCTCTTCTAAGAAGCACAGGGGATTGCCTCCATGGGAAATGGAGGGTCTAATCCCCTTGTATTGGTCTGAGTGATACAGAAGAAGCACACACACACACACACACACACACACACACACACACACACACACACACACACACATACAATTTGGGTTGGCTAGAATGATCATACACTGGGAAGTTTTTACAAGTTGCACAAACCAAAAGACAGCTCCTCAGTCCAAGAAACTAGAAGCTGGGGGACTAATGGTTTAGCCTCAGTCCAAAGTTGAAGCTCCTTGGATATTTGCTGGTATGAATCTCATTCGAGGGCTGGAGAAGCAGGAGTCTGATATCTGTAGGAACTGTGTCAGCAAAGATGAGTGTGCTCAAGGAGAAACAAGCTTGCAAGTGTGTGGGCTTCCTCTCCTACTGTTTTGTTGTATCTGGGCTCCAGGCTATGGAAAATGCTGCCCACATTCAGGGTGGGACTTCTGGCCTCAGTTTGCTTGTCTTTAGGAACAGCTTCACAGACAGTTAGGAATATATTTGACTTCTTTCCTAGCATTCTTCAATTCGGTTGAGTCGACAATCAAGATTAGCAAGATTACCTGTGCTGCCAAGAGTCCCAGTGTTTATATGGCCTCCATCCAGTAAAATCTGAAAACTGATCTCTGGCCTAATCACAGTTTACATCATGTATTTTCTATTTCTTGGGGGCATAAACCCTACAGTACATTTTAGATGGTACTTTACACCAAATTTTTATGCCTGTTCATGTGCACGTATGGTGTGTCTGTTGATGTGTGTGCATTTCCGTATGGAGGGCAGAAGGGAATCCAAGCTGTCGTTCCTCAGGTGCCAATAGCTTAAAGCTCACCAAGGAGGGCAGGCCAACTGACCAACAGCCCTCCTTACTTTCATCTCCTCAGCTTTATGTGTACACATGTGCCTCACCATGACTGGCCATTTTTATTTAGGTCCTTGTACTCAAACTCAAGTCTTCATGTTTGCAAACCTGAGCTGTAACCCCAGCCCTATGCTGACCATTTAATTGGCATATTTTGTTATTAGATCCAATCTCCCCAAGGTAGGATGGGACCCTCCTATGAAACAGATAAATTGCTTTGGTTCCCTTGTGTCTTGATGACACTGTCTTCTTCCTGGATTCAAAGAAACACACATAGATGATTTTGTTTTCTACACCAGCACTATGTCCATCATTTGCAGAGAAGGCTTACTGAACACACTTAATATAAACCCATGCCCTCTTATGCTCGAATTGGAATATTTGTCTGCAGTATATATCACAGTGTGTGATTGACAGGTTTTATTGTGTCCTAGTGGGATGACAGAAAGGAGAAAGGCCTTCTTTCCTCAAGAACCTCAGAGACTTGAAATTACCCAGCACATTCCCTCTAGGGAAGCTCTGTGCTTCCTGAGCTATAAATGTTGAGTCCTGCAGGAATCCCTCTCAGAGCTGAAGGGCAGCTAATGATGTTTCAGTCTTGTGCTGACTTTGACCTGGAAGAAAAGAGTTTGAACTGATAGGGCTATCAAAATTGAGAAGCTTGCCTTTGTCCTGATCATAATGAGTCAGAAGGGCTGTCCAAGCAAATCTTCATGAGTCATATTTATGGAGGCATGGATAGCTGCTTATGCTTATGGTCACCATGGAAACCCCCAAAGTCTCCACCTGTTGTGAGCACTTGAGGAAAGCCCTCTTGTCTTCCCCAAAGGAGAGATACCCGCCAGTTTTTATAACCCTGCCCCAGCACCCAAAAACAGCCCTTTGTTCATAGTTAGACTGGCTCGGTTCCTCTGTCACTTCCACTATGGCCATGACCCATTTTCAACCATCCTGGTGATTTCAATGAAGACTTACATTTCTTTTCTAACTCCAGCTCTTGATGGCCAAATTCCCAGCATCCCCTGCCACCGTCTCAGTGAGGCCCATCCAGAAAGCTTAAAGCACAGAATCTAAGTTTCTGCGGTACCTGGCAGATGTACCTCTTCAAAGTGCCTCCCTCCCCAAGGCCACTTCCATTTCTTAGATCTTTGTTTAAAGATTTCAGATGAATTAAAGGGAAAGGTGGCTGGGTAAAGTGACATTGCTCATGTCCTTTGGGCCATTGCCTCCTTGGCTTTGTTGCCCTTTCTGCCCTAAAGCTTCATGCTCTGCTCAGTCATTGTGACTGTCTGTCACTGTCACGCTAATTGAAACAAAATTCCTTAAGGTCATATCTCAAGTGCTTTATCTACCCACCCTGCCCACATTTTTCTACATCATTTGACACATTTGACAACTCCCTCCCACCCTCATGTCATATAACAACCCCATACCCACACCCGCACTTCTTTGAAATTCTCTCTTCCCGATTTCTGTAGATTTCTCTGGAATCCTTCTACTCCCTCTATCTTATCCAGCCTAAGCTCTTCACACCTCTACTCTTACATCCTCTGAAACATATGTAGAACCACACTGTGGTCCTCCCTTCAGACCCACTCTTCTGTTCCTTGAATACCATTATCACCTCTCATCCCCCTATACTAGGATCCAGGAATCTCTGAGCCCTTCCTCTTCTCAACCCCCATATCCAACCCATCTCCAGATGCCACTGGTCCTTTCTCCAACATATACCCCAGACTCCCCCCATTACTAGTTCGTTCTCTCATCTCTAGCTCTTTTGTCCATCAAGAAGGATGAACGTCCTAGGCATCCTCACTGAGCCTCAACAACAGAGACTCTCACTTCCCATGTGGAACTAAAGTTTCTGCTCTATTCTTTGAAACCCCAAACATCCCGATCCCATCAGCTACATTTTCTCCCAAATCAGAGTGTGAACTCTTTGCTGCAGTCGGGTTTCTCTCACGAGGACAGTTTTGCTTGCCCTGACGACCCACAGACTGGCACTGAGTCTCTCCTCCCTGGAAGCTCTATTCCGGCTTCCCACATTTGTTCTAGGCTCTTCCTCATCAAGCTTGCTTGCTTTTCTGTGGTAATTAGTGGCATTTGGCCATCGCTATTTTAGATCTAATTCTTCTTGATTTCAGTTCCTATAAAAACATAGTGCTAATTATTTTCTGATGGGTATATCTGCAATGTAAACAGAAGACTTATTTTGACCAGATTATCAAACTAGGGATTGTCAATGCTGGAGAAGGTATTTAAGATTAACTTTGATAGTCTGTATCAGTGGTGAGCTTGGTGGTAGAAAGGAGGATTTAAGTATGACGATACCCTTTAACTACCTTCTATGCTTCTGCTTTGTTTTTTATTTCGTTTTGTTTGATTTGCTTTGCATTGATTTCTCCTTGAGACACCACCATACTATGTGGCCAAGGCTGTCCTCAAACTCTTACCTTAACCTCCTGATTGTCACAACTGTAAGTGTGGGCAAAATACCTGGTTCATTTTCCATTCTTTAATATAAATGATTAATGGGGTGTCCTAATCTAAAGAAACGGAATTGATAGAATGAACATACATTACTTACATATTAAAAGTGGACCTATTAGAGTGGCTTAAAGGCTGTGATTCAATAATGGCTGTTTTCTGATCAAAAGGTAGTTGTTCAGTCCCCGAGACTGTATGTATTAGCAGTCCCAATCTGGTGTTAGCATCCAAGAGGATTCCTAGAGAGTGGCTGGTCTTCTGTCTACCTTAGCATCTGAAAGAAGTAGGTTCTAATACCAAGGAGTGCCTCAGCAGTAGAGTAGATGAACTTAGCATTGATAATGAGGTCAGTAGGCAAAAATCAAGTTTCTTTTTTCCTGCCCTTTTATACAGGCTTCCATCAAGACTTATGATCCAGATTGAGGGTGAGTCTTCCTGCCTCAGATGGTCTGATCAAAAACAATCCCTCACAAGCATGCTCAGATATTTGGGTTGATTCCAATCATAGCCAAGTTGAAAACCAAGATTAGTCAGCACATGAAGGGGCTGTTTTTCTTTTTTCTTTTTCTGTTTTTTTAAAAGATTCATTTATTTATTATATTTAAGTACACTGTAGCTGTCTTCAGACACACCAGAAGAGGGCATCAAATATCATTACAGATGGTTATGAGCCACCACTTGGTTGCTGGAATTTGAACTCATGACCTCTGGAAGAGCAGTCAGTGCTCTTAACTGCTGAACTATCTCTCCAGCCCCTTGTTTTTTCTTATTAAAGCTCTGTAGACAATAGAGGTGCATCATTTCTTCCAATCCAAATGGAAATTCGAGAACTTTCCATATTCCGTGAATATGATGTAGGATAGATTCACTGACAACCATGTGACACAGTTAGAACTCTGCAATGGAAAGACCCAATAAATCCGCACCTGAAAACTTCAAATAGATTTTCAATCAGCTCTTAGATCAGGCTTCTGAAGAAACACAAGCAAATTACAAACCGTATATTATTCAACAAATGTAGTCTTGGGAGTGGAACCAAGGTGGTTCTCGGAAGTCAATAGGCAACAACACTAAAGTCTATGAACACACACACACACACACACACACACACACATACACACATACACACACACACACACATACACACACACACACACACACACACTAAAACTAAATGAACTGAACTCTCGAATGAGAAAAGTAATAAGATAGTCCCAAGGAAGTAGAAAAAAAGAAGTTCAATTTCTACAAATACATTATAATTAATAAGATAAAAATCCACCCTTCATGGAAAAGCACATTTGGCAAATTTCACTAAGAAATCAGCTGAACACATGGTTCCTTGGAAAGGCAGAAGGATAGAATTTCCGAGCCTGGATTTCAGTTGCAAAGCAAGTAGCAACGGGGGTCTTGGCAAGCTCCTTAAATTCTCTCAGCACAGGCTTGCCATGTGCAAAATGTAGATAACAAAATAAGCTTGCTCACACGCGCTGTCAGCATTAGACGATGTGCGATATCCAAAGGATACAGCACAGTGCCTGGCTCACAGACAAACAATAAACAACGATCATTATAACATCACTCTAACGCCCTGGGCTTAAACAGAGCAGTAGATCTCAGTCTGGGGTTCGTATTGGAATTAACTGTGGTGATTTTGACAATTCTATTGGCTATTTTCATTCTAAGGGGCAGCCTGAATTTCTCATCAGTGGAATCGTTTCTGGAATTCTCTGAACTACACTGTTTTCACATCCATGCTTCCCAGGTGCACCCAAGTTTATTGTTATCCGTTTCTGCAACTTCCCGAGACAGTTCTTTGATGTGTGCCTATGCAAGGTTTATGGCTTTTCCAATGTCTAACACTGAAAAGCTCTAAACATTTTCTTTTGATTTTCCTATTTTATTTCTTAAGAATAGGAGTCCATACCTAACAGTTAAAGTAGCAAAATATTTTAAGTTACTCTAACAAAAAGCACCGTACTTAGTGTGGGACAAGGACTTGTCATACATGGTTTACCGAAGAAGTGACCTTAGGGAAAAGAGTAGGAAAGTGAGAAATGGAGGTGACAGGACCCGTGAGTTATTTCAATAATGGGGTTGCCACTGTAGAAACATGGAGCATAGTGCTGTGTAGGATGCTGTGGAGAATATAGCTCAGAGTGGTGCTACTGAGATGTGAGGAGGATGGCTCCTTAGCCACAGTTCCCTTCCAGCCTGGGTTGAGGAATGCCCTTTGGAGAGTCAATAAAGCAACAGAGAAAACCCACAACCACTCTTGCCTGCAGGGGAGAGCTGTTAACATGTAGGTGAATAATCGTGCCAAATTGGTATGAATTGCCACTGGGAAAGACAGTATTGTCAACCCAGCACTCAAATTTTGGGTGAATTTGTCCAGGCTTCCAGGTTTAAAATGAGTGAGAGATGAGGTGCCATACTTAGAAAACTCTTTCTCGCATCTGTTCTATTTGAGATTGTTTTTTGCTTTTTTTTGTTTGTTTGTTTTTTTGGTTTTTTTTGTTTTGTTTTTTAGTTTTTTTTTTTTTTTTTTTGGTTTTTCGAGACAAGGTTTCTCTGTATAGCCCTGGCTGTCCTGGAACTCACTCTGTAGACCAGGCCGGCCTCGAACTCAGAAATCCACCTGCCTCTGCCTCCCGAGTGCTGGGATTAAAGGCATGTGCCACCACTGCCCGGCTTTTGAGATTGTTTTTAAAATTTTTATAAAAAATGTGGGCTGGAGAGATGGCTCAGCCATTAAAGGCTAGGCTCACAACCAAAAAAATATATAATTTATACATTTTTATAGTTCACAATATATACAATATATGTTGATCATATTTTCCTTCCCCCAGATGCTCCCAGATCCTCTCTAACATCCTACCAACTCGGCTTCATGTTCTTTATCTCTCCTGAAAAAAAATAGTAAAAACTTTTTTAAAAACTAGTAACAAAATCCCCAAAAACAAAAGTCAAAACAGACCAACAAAAGAAAATAAATGAGACAGAAGTGCGCGTGTGCGAGCAAACACACACACACACACACACACACACACACACACACACAAAGATAGGTTCCATTTTGTGTTGGCCACATGCTCTTGGGGCCTGGGGCCTACCCTGGAGTGTGGTTGATATATCCAATGCCATTCCATTGAAGAAACCTGATTTTCTTCCCAGCAGGTATCAATTATAAATATCTTCTTGATTACAGGTAGGACTTTGCAATCACTTCCTTTCTCAAAGCTGGGATTTTGTATGTTTTGAACCTGTGCACGTCTTGTGTGCTGTACCAGTCTCTTTGAGTTCATACGTGTATCAGTCATGCTGCGTCTGGAAAACATGGTTTCTTTGGAATCAGCCACAAACTCCAGCTCTTACACTCATTCCATCTTCTCTTCTGCACCGATCCCTGAGATGTATGGGGGCGTTTGTTAAGACATCTCATTCGTGGCGGGGTGCACCAAAATTTCTTACTCTCTGTACATTGTTCAGTTGTTCTCCGTGTTAATTCCCATCTAGTACTAGAAGGATCCTCTGTGTGTGTGTGTGTGTGTGTGTGTGTGTGTGTGTGTGTGTGTGTGTGTGTGTGCGCACACACACGTGTGATTAGGGTGAACAATGCAGTGAGCTGTGGGAATAGCAATGCCATTAGGAGTCTTATTATTGCTTTGTTCCTTAAGCGGAATAAATAGTAGGTTTTCCCCTGGCCTGTGATCTATCTAGTCTCAGGTTCTTGGCCACTTAATCGTGCCATGAGTGGGTTCCATCTTATAAAGTAAGTCTTAAATTCAATTTTAAATGTGATTTGTTGCTCCCATAACTATGTGCCACTATTGTACCAATATATCTTGTAGGCAGGTCTCTACTGTAGGTCACAGTATTTATAGCTAGGTGAAATAGATAATTAATTTTTCCTCTGGTATTCAGCAAAGTACCTTCCATCCCTGTAAATGCTAGTCAGTAGGGATGAAGCTTCTAGTTGTACACCAGTTCAATTTCTCCCTGTCTGATGGCATAAGTAACTTGTGTGTCTTCAGCAATAGGGCAGGTTACAGAAAGTAAACAATTGTCTGTGCCCTGTGATATTTGGACACTGACTAAAGAAGATACCATCCTGATGTGCTGGGTCTCATCTAGATTGCTTCTTATTCAGATATCCTAATCCCTATGAAGCTCTTAAGAAAAATGAAAACATTGGTGGCTTTCAATGAAGGAATCAGCATTTCACACAGTGTGCTGCATGGTGGACGTGCTACTAATTGCCCCGTTTGGGTTTCTCCATACCCAAACCTGCCTTTGCTTTTCTTGATGGCAGGATGTATGTGATTGGCAAGCACACAGACTCAGGATGCTCTCACTCATACCTGATTCACTATAGCGGTGTGGTGTGGCTCTCTGAGATTTTCAAAATCATCTGCTTCCAACTGCAATTATGGTTTGTATATAGCTGCGATGGCTGTTCTTGGTTGTCAACGTGACTATAGCATGACAAACTTAAACCCACGTGGCTGGGCACACTGTGAGGGATTTTTTTTTTCTTAACTCAATTATTTGAAGTGGGAGGATCAACTTCTAATATGGATCTTTGAGGTGTGAAGACACACTTTTAATCCAGATCTTTTGAGGTGGGAAGAATCACCTTTAATCTGGACCATACCTTCTGCTGACAGCCTATAAAAAGGACACAGAAGAAGGAAGCTCTCTCTCTCTCTCTCTCTCTCTCTCTCTCTCTCTCTCTCTCTCTCTCTCCTGCTCTCCCTCTCCATCTTTTTCCCTCTTCCTCCCCCTCTCTCTTCTCCATCTCCTTCTTGCCCCCATCTTTGCTTGCTCTTTCTCTCACTAGTAAGTCCATTCCTTCCATTACAACTTCTTCCTTCAGTGTGTCCTGAAGACCAGCTGAGATACTCCGCCTGATGGGCTGACCCACTTGGACCTTCCACTAGTAGACAGCCATTGTTGAACTAGTTGGACATGGCCTGTAAGTCACTCTACTAAATCCTCTTTAGAAAGATGATAGATGATAGATAGATAGATAGATAGATAGATAGATAGATAGATAGATAGATAGATAGATAGATAGATAGTAGAGTAGATAGCTAGAGTAGGTAGATAGATAGTAGATAGATGGTAAATGTAGTTATATAGATGATACATAGATTCATTCTATAAGTTCTGTTCTAGAGAATCTTGACTAATACAACTTCTAACAACAAAAATAACATTTACACATTAAATCTCTCAAAATTCTATCATGAACTTTATTTATTTTATGGTTTCTTGACAAGACAAACAAAATCTAGATGTCATCATTTTAGGACTCAAATACTGAGATTTAGAGAGATAAAGCAAATTATAGGAGGTGGCAAAAGAGCTTTTCACGACCCCCCCCCACTTGATCGGACTGCTGTTTCCTGAGAAAAGAATCGAGTGTAGGTGAGACTCTGATGTCAAACCATAGCTTATCACAGGGTCAAGGCACGTTCTCCTCATCACCCAAGAGGTTAGGTGGAATTCCCTCATAGAGGTGGGGGAGGGGCAGGGGATAGGTGGCTTCCAAAGAGGAGACCTAGAAAGGGGGAAACACTGGAAATGTAAATAAAGTATCAGAGAGAGAGAGAGAGAGAGAGAGAGAGAGAGAGAGAGAGAGAGAGAGAGAGAGATATTCAGGCTTGTATTGTTCTTTTTTAAAAGAAAGGAACAAAAACTTCTATTTCTTTTTCACCCTAGAAAACTGGATGCTTTCAGTTGCTTAACCCAATCACCGTGATGCATGCCTTCATGGTGGGAATAAAAGGTGTTCATCGCATAGCGAACGTTCATCTTGCAAACACAAAGCAACAGCAACGGTGTGAATGGATCTCACAGCTGTGCTCGTGATGGGTGCATTGTATGATGCCATGTATGTAAGTTCAAACATGGGAACAACTCAAAGTTCTATTGAACGTCAATGTAGTCTCTCTCTCTCTCTCTCTCTCTCTCTCTCTCTCTCTCTCTCTCTCTCCCTCCCTCACTCCCCTCCTCCCCCTCTCTTTCAGCAGCCACTGATTACCTATCTCTTCATTCATGGGTGGATCTCATGAAACTTTCCTCTTCCATGTTGATATGTCAACTGGTATTATCATTACGCAATTATGTCTTGTTTAGGCAACTCTATTGCTGAGATTCATAGATGCAACTTGCTTGTCATTCCTACAAGAAGCTAGCACCATGCCTCCTGGATCTTCGAACTTTTCTGCTCTCTCTTTTCCCTGAGCCATGGGTGGAGGGGTTGCATTACAATGTGCCAGTTAGGGATGGACAAACCATATTCACTGAGTCTATGAATTTTGACCAATTGTGAATCTCAGTAACCGTCTCTATCTGCTGCAAAAGAAGCTTCTTTGATGAGAATCGAGAGCTATATTCATCTATGGGTATAAAGATTAGTATAGAGAATTCAGTTGGAACTTGTATTGGGTTAGGAAAATGGCAGTAGCAGATTCTCTTTTAGGGTCTATGACCTCTCTCCAGCCACATGTAATTGACTGGATTTACAGTAGAAGGCATGAAGTCCCTCCCATTGACAACATGTGGTTGTCTGGGTTTACAGTACCAAGCATGAATCCCCTCCCATTGAGTGAACTTTAAGTTCATCTAGGCAGCAGTTAGTTATTGCCAAGATAGAAGTGCCAAACTGTAGCACTTAGCAAGCCTTATAAGGCTGGTTACTTTTGTGGGTCAGTCACGTATGAGGGGTCGGCATTCCAGCCAGGTAGAACTTTTCATTACTTTTATCCTTTGGCAGCTTGTGTGGCACTCTTGGATCAAAATTCATCTTCATGCAGAAGGCTCTCAGGTCATTTCCAGCTAAATCCGTCTAAGCCAGTGGTTCTCAACCTGTGGGAAAAAACCCCTTTGGGGTTCAAACAACCCTTTCAGAGGGGGGTCACCTAAGACCGCTGGAAAGCACGAATATTTGCATTCCAATTCATAACAGCAAAATTACAGTTATGAGGTAGCAACAAAAATACTTTTACATTGGAGGTCACCACAACCTGAAGAGCTGCATTAAACAGTCACAGCATTAGGAAGGTTGTGAACCATTGTTCTAAGCCCTGTATCTGAAATAATAGGGTCTTATCTTCAAATTTCAGGAAGCAACTACAGGCAGTGGCAGTGCCTTATATTCTTTTAGGAGTCTCTTGGTCTCCCTGGACCAATAATTTGAACTAACACAGGGGTTTGGTTAGATACTCTACAGTTCTTGGGCAAAGAATTATCATCCCATGTGATGTAACTCTACTAATTCTCTCTCTCTCTCTCTCTCTCTCTCTCTCTCTCTCTCTCTCTCTCCCTCTCCCTCTCCCTCTCTCTCTCTCTCTCTCTGTATGTGTGTATGTTTGTGTGTGTATATAAATTTACATGATTATAAATTTATAAAATAATATGTTTCCTTGAGGCTTTTTCAAACATCCTTAATGTTATTTCTTTCTCCTGGCTTCCGTGCCTTTGTATTGCCCTCGCTTCTCCTTCCCCAGTTAAAGCTCCCCATTTTTCCCCTTTCTCCCTGTCCTATCCTTCCCTTAGCTCCAGCTGCATCCTACACTGCTCTCCATGGTTCCTATGCACTTTCCTGGCTTCGGTGGTTACTGCAGGCTTTATGTTCGAGTCCAAATATTCAGAGCTAGGATCCATAAATAAGAGAGATAGAACATGTGGCATTTGTATTTCTAGGTCTGGGTTACAGTATAATATTTTTTAGTTTCATCCACCTACCTGTAAATTTAATTATCTCATTTTTCTTTATAGTTAAATAGAACCTGTTGTGTATATGTGCTACATTTTTATAAAACCATTCATCAATGAAAGGACATTTAGGTTGCTTCTGTTGCCTAGCTATTGTGAATATGGCTGAGAAGTATCTGTGGAGTAGGCTGTTGAGTCCTTTGGTTATGTGCTAAGGTGTGGTATAGCTGGTTTGTATGGTAGATTTACATTTAGCTTTTCTGTGCATTGATGGCCACAGAGGCTGTGCCACTTTGAAGTCCCACCAGCAGTAAATGAGTGCCTCCCTTTCCCCACATCCTCACTGGGAATTTGCTGCTAGTTGTATTCTGCTTTTCCCCTCTGAAAGTTCACATTCAATAAAACAAGCAAACAAATAAATGAAACCAGGATGATTTCTGTGACTGGTATATCAGATAGTCTGCCCACAGCAAGTTCAGCCCAGAGCCCATAGTGAAAGAAAGGCTAACCACCCCCAGCCCTGTAGGAAAGGCATATCTCTAATCAAACCCCATCTTGTGTTTAAGCATGAATACAAGAGATTTTCTTCTGGCTGCTCAATGCTGCCTGGCAGAAAAATGGTCCAGTGTTCACTTCTACTTAAAGAAATACTCTTCGCTTTTTTTGAGCATTAGGCTTGATGGTATCACTGCTAGGTTTCCAGCCAGCTGGGCACACTTTACTACGCTTGTCAGTGAGCTGGAAGGCCTGGACTGGTCTCAGAATCTTATCCACAGAGCAGCCAAGAGGAAGATCATTTATAGTGATCTGGCGAAGGATACTTTTATCATCAATAATAAAGAGGCCCCTGGAAGAGATACCTCCCTCAGCCTTTAACACTCCATAATCCTGAGCAATGGTACACTTGGGATCTGATACCAAGGGAATGTTCATAGGTTCCACTCCTCCTTGTTTCTTGGGTGTATTAATCGATGACAGATGACAGAAGCGAGAATCCACAGAAACTGCGATCACTTGACAGTTGAGTCTCTTAAATTCTTCTGCCCTATCACGAAAAGCAATGATCTCCATGGATCACACACAAAAGTAAAATCAAGAGGGTAAAAGAAAAAACAACGTATTTTCCTCTGTATTCACTTAGGCTGATCTCTCTGAATTGTCCATCTGGCATAACAGCTGTGGCTTTGAAGTTGGGGGCAGGATGCCCAATTTTTGCATTTCCTGAATACATCTTGCTATCAGCAGGGTCAAGCCGCAGGTCTCTGAGACAAAAAGGCAGGAAGATGACTGCCAGTTGTATTCTTGATCTTAGCCCTCCTGAACAGGGTAAGGTAAAATCCCAAAGAAGCTTTCATTTGCTCTTCCCTGACTACTAAGAATTCTGAACACAATCTAAGATATTTCTCAGCCATTTTGTTTCTTTTTAAAATTCTATGCTTTTAACCTTTTCATATAATATAATCTGATCATATTTCCTCCTCCCCTAGTCCTCTCCCAGAACCCTTTCACATTCTTACCTCCCTCCCATCCAACTTCATTCTCATTCTCTCTCTCTCTCTCTCTCTCTCTCTCTCTCTCTCTCTCTCTCTTTCTCTCTCTCCAGGTCAGCAGCCCTGGATTTGCCTGTGACCACGTCGTTCAGAAAGGGTAAATGACTTAGACAATGTCATCCCACTAGCCAGGATCCTGATCCAATCCCTGTCCCTCCTTACTACATACCAGACACCTCCCACCTCTGTGACCTACAGGCTCCACTGGTCTAGGCAGGAAAGGGTTAACCAGTAGCCACCTTTCCACCAGACAGCTGGTGCTCCCCTTCCAGAAGGAATGCTGCTCCTGGATTCATGAACAAGTCAATCTTAGTTCTCCCACATGGGTCAAGCAATTTGGTACATGCGACCTTTGTTTGAGCAGAGGTCTGGTCCACAGGACAGCTCATGCGGCAGTATCTGGGCTTGCCACTGATGCTCACTGACCTCCTCGTCATCTGAGAGCAACCCAGCAGTGTGGGAGTCATCAGGCAGACAGGAAAATGGGGCAGGGGAGGGAGCAGAGGGGGGAAGACACTGACAGTTTCTATTTTTTGCTGTGAAAAGAGATTTTTTTGACACATTAAGTAAAAGAATTTTAATACATTAGCACATGCGGGGAGGAAAAAGAAAGAAAGAAAAATAAAAGAATAACTTTCCTAAAGCAGCTGACTCCTCTCTGCTCCAAGGTGCCTTTTGGTAAGATAAATGGCTTAGTCTTTACCCTGGCTTTTCTCTCCCCTGAGCATCTCAAAAACAGATTTCTTTCTTTCTATTCAAACAACCAAAATATGGCTCAAGGGGATTTTAAGCTGCAACATGAATGTAGATGTGTGTGTGTGTGTGTGTGTGTGTGTGTGTGTGTGTGTGTGTGTGTGTGTGCGCGCGCACACACACCACTACATATTCCCACACACACTGCTCTCCAGAACACACTGCTTTTGCCACTTTGGAAAAGGATAACTCCTCTGCTGCTACGTAAGCATACAAAAGAAGATACTTGCCCACTGTTCGTTGTGTGGACACTGGATCTAAATCCAAACTGTATTTAGTTATTCTTCTCTCATACAATACAGCCTGACCACATATACCTCCCCTCTCCCCTAGAGCCAATCTCCTCCTCCTCCATTTCCCTTCAGAAAAGAGCAAGCCTCCCAGGGATAACAACCAAACACAGAATAACAAGTTAAAGTCAAACAAGGCACAAACCATAATATCAAGGCCGGGTGAGGCAACCCAGTAAGAGGAAAAGGATCCAGGAGCAAGCAAATGAGTCAAAGCACATCTTTAACCCACCACTTGGAAGACAGAGGCAGGCAGATCCCTGAGTTTGAGGCCAGCCTGGTCTACAGAGTGATTTCTGAAAGACTTTTTTTTAACGTCCGAATACCCCATTTCCTCCTCAAAGAATTCCTCCACTCTCTCTCCTCTCTCCCCCTCCTTCTCCTTGGAGAGGGTGGGCCCCCGTCTGGGTATCCTTCCACCCTGGCACATCAAGTCTCTGCAGGGTTAGGAGCATCCTCTCCCACTGAAGCCAGGCAAGGCAGTCCTGTTGGGGAACGGATTCCACAGACAGGCAACAGCTTTAGGGACAGCCTCTGCTCCAGTTGTTGGGGGACCCACACGGAGACTGAGCTGCACAACTGCCACATATGTGCCAGGGGCCTTGGTCCAGCCCGTGTGTGCTCTTTCGTTGGTGGATCAGTCTCTGAGAGCTCCCAAGGGTCCACGTTAGTTCACTCTCTTGGTCTTCCTGTGAGGTCCCTGTTCTCTTCCGGCTTAGGAGCAGTCGTGGTTCATCCAGAACAGATTGGACTGAACCATTCAGCTTTAGATTCATTAACTATTTATATTCTTTCTTTCATCCAATCTTTCTCTTGTTTGTATCCACTTGATTTTATACAATCCAACTTGAATAAACTTAAAAGTATCAGAAGGTTAAACTGGACGGTAAACGCTGTGACTTTTCTTACCAAGGCTATGTTGTCTTTACTTTAAAAAAATCTACATTGCCTATGACCAAATAATTGCACTCTAGGAGTAGACCTTCAGTAACGAGTCATACACGTGTGCAAATGTTTATATACAGGAAATTTATAGTACCAAAATAAAACAAGCAGAAAAATACCTAATAACAAATGAGCATAGTTTCTGAGCAATGATACACTTCTATAAAAATAAAAAAAAAAAATAAAAAAAAAAAGCCCGTGAAAGTGGTGACATTAACATAGAATAATGTCAAGTAAAAACCAGCTGCTGACATAGGATGCAAAGAATGCATGTGTCACAGAAACTAGTATGCCAGCATCAGGGAAAGTCTGGCAAGATAAACATGAAAGTATTCACAGTGAATTATTGTTCATTCCTGGAAATGAGCATGACATAAGTCCCAAGTGCTTATCCATGCTTTCTATATTTTTTCATTAAACAAATTATTAATGCCTCAAAAATTATGAAAATTTTTTCAAAAACTAAACTAAATTTTCCATCTCTGAGATCACTTCGATCATTGCGCTGCCCTCTCCCTGTTATAGCAAAACCACTCGCTAACGTATCAGATACCTAGTGTTGGGACGAGCTGCCTGAATGGCAACCACCAGCTCCAAGCATGCAACTAACGCCGAGAGCCCTAGTACTGGGCCTAAGCTTCCACAACCCCTTGCTGTGATTCTTTAAAAATCCTGGTGCAGTTATGGGAGACACATCTACTTCCTTCTCTCTTTCATTCCTTCTTTCCTGGGTAATAAAAGAGGAAGATAGGAGTCCTAGAGGAAGTCTGATCTTTATTTGATAGGCTTTTCACTTTTGTGAAAATTTTAAAGCACAGGTGTAGAAAGAACAAAGAATGATCTTTGGTCAGCATGTTACTTGAGTCATTTGAGCGTGGCCCAGAGCACCTTGAACCCCAGTACACCAGACAACAGCTGGCCAGCAAGTATGACTCACCAGCCAGGAGGCTGAGACCTGGGGCTCCCTCTCAACAAAGGTTGAATGGTGATATTCAAGAAAGATTGTAAAACTTGTTGGTTTTAATCAGAAAGCTCCAGGTGGTGCTTGGAGCTTGATATGGATCATTCCAGCCTCTCAAATTGATCACCGCATATTGACTGAGTGCTGACTGTTTGCCAGGCTTCGTGCTAGGCATTTTGGGAGATGCTCAATGAACAGTCTGTCCTCCTCAATTATGGCCACAAGACCGTGGGTAACAAAGTGCGAGCTATCTGGATGCAAACCATGTGAGATAAAGGAATTCAGAGACAGGACATCCTGAGGGCAGTAAAGCCAGGAGGCTTCAGAAAAGAGTAAGACGGAAGCTGGAGTCAAGATCAGAAAATACTGCTTGCTGAGAAACCAGGAGTGTATTAGGAAGATACTAGCTTCAACATACCCAAATGCCAACACGTTTACACCGTAGTTGACGGAACAGCTGGGCTGGGGGCTGAGCTCCCCCCTCCATGCAGTTGCTCAGCGTCACAGCTGCCAAGGGTTCCGCTCTCTTTCCCACCTAGGGACTCAACATAAAGCCAGCACATAGAGGAAAGATGGCCTAGGATCAGAAGGATGTCTATGTAGTTCAGGCATGCCAGCAGCTTGTGTCACTTGTCACTCGTGCCTTTGGCCTAAAGTAAGCAAATGGTCTCACCTAGATAGCTAGTTATAGAATTGTAAATAATGGAAATCTCCAGAGCTTTGTATGCTTCCCCTTAAGCAGCCATTCCATACTTAATACATGGATTTGGGTTTCATCAGAACCAAAGAAACTGGGTTGAAAACCTTGTGCAGTGTCCCTGTCTTCCCAGAGGGAAATATCTCTAACAACTCTTTGTGCTGTTTTCAGCCAAATGCCACTGTCCATCAGGCACGCTGGGCACTTCCAGCCAGAAGGAACTGGCATCCTAGAGCTGAGGTGGTCACCACCTGGGAGCTGTGGAGAACTAGACAACTAGACAAAAAAGCCATTCTTCCTTCTTAGACTCCTGGGCAGAGGAGGTTTAGAAAACATGATCAAATATGAGAAAGACCATGCAAATTAAAAGTAAAATTAGGGAGGGAGATAGCTCATTCTTCTCAAGTGCGAAGACCTGTGTGATTCCCAGAGCCCATATACAGATGCTGGGTATGCTTGTAATCTCAGCACGTGGGAGACAGAAATAGATGGATCTCTAGAGGCCACTGGGCCAGCTAGTCTAGCCTGAAGCATAATCTCTCTCTCTCTCTCTCTCTCTCTCTCTCTCTCTCTCTCTCTTTCTCTACACACACACACACACACACACACACACACACACACACACATATGCATGGGTAAAATTGGTGAAGACTTTTGTGAAAGGCATCCCATTAGGATGGTATTAGTCTAACATACTCTAATATACTAATGTCACTGTAATTATCTATATGGTGTGTGATGCTCTACATATCTTACTGCTCAGGTTTGCAGAATAGGAAATGAGGCTGTAAGACTATGGAGTGAAGAAGGACTCCACAGAACAGACACATGACTGCGACTCTTCTTGGGGCTAAGGTACTGTTTCACTGCTCCCAAGAGTCTCAGTATGCCTGTCTGTTTAGGAACACTTGCAACCCTCACCTTGGGTTTAAGATATGACAAGACTTAACCATGGGTCACTGGTTGCTGTTTATTGGTTTCCAAGTGCCACATATTCTGGGCATCATTTCTATTGGAAGGGAGAAGATTCCATGTGCTCACTAACTACCAATGATAACAGGAATGGTCTGCAGACACTGGTTTAGAAAAAAAATAAAAACAAACCCAAAAACTCAAGTAAGTAGACTTAATGAAGTCTACAAGATTGCTTCAGCTGGTCTTTCCTTCCTGGATAGGGCACACACTTGTTAGAAGTATACCAATGTGTGTGTGTGTGTGTGTGTGTGTGTGTGTGTGTGTGTGTGTGTGTGTATTTGCAGCCAAAGACAACCACTTATGTCTAGATAAGCACTGACTGGGACCCTTCTCTGGAATCTAAATAAAGTAGTCCTAATTTATTAAACAAGAAAAGAGACTAAGTATGTATATTTTATTACTGCTTTTCCCATATACTAAAGAGCTTGAACTAAGTGATCTTACTGTGATCTATCTTCTTGTTACCTTATGCTATAAATCGGTTCCGGCCAAGTGTATACAAGATCTAGGAATAAAATAGTTGAAAAGGTGTCCAGAACCCACCGGCTTTCCCAGTACAATTCTGTCCATTTGCTATTCCTCTTATTTGTCATCTCTTTCAAGAGAAGGTTTAGGAGCAGCAGTACCTATCACATAGAGAGTCATAGCTAAAGCAACTAAGCATGCCAATTTAGTACTTCTGGTACTATAAAAATTAGTATTTATCAGTTCCAGGAAAGGAATTTCTGGGCCCTGTACCTGAAGTTCATGGTATCTCAAGCAATAGGGACTTAACTTCCACTTCAGAGAAGTAACAAAGGCAATAGCAATAGGCTACATGTTTGAAGAATTATTTGAACAACCCTAACCAACAACTCAAAAGAGGGCTTCTCAAACCTGGTATTGGGTTTTTTGTTGGACAGTCTATGGCTCTTGGGGGAATCATTGACAGCCCAGATAGAAATATTTCATTTGAATTATATATATATATATATATATATATATATATATATATATATATATACACACACACATATATATATTCCAATATTTGTGTGTATACAGACTTATATGAATTATATGTTATCATAGATAGATTGATTGATTGATAGACAAACAGATAGATAGGTAGGATATAGATAGATTGATAGATAGAAGATAGATGACAGAATGATAAATAAAAGATAGATAGATAGATAGATAGATAGATAGATAGATAGATAGATAGATAGATGATTGGATAGATAGATGGAATGCTTGTCCATGGCTTTTTCAGACATCCTTACTGCTATTCTACCTTCCTTCTGTATTTCTCACCTCCTCTTCCCTATTTTTACCATTTTCCCCTTCAAATCACTTGCTGGTTCCCTCTTTGTTGCTCCCCACATGATGCCCTTAAATGTTTTCTAAACTGCCTCTAAATTTTTTCTACACTTCCTCTTTTTAGATTACAAGGGACTTATAGAGGAGCAAGGGATGAATTAACCTGAGGTGAAGGCCAAGAGAAAGTGATCCAATTCAATTTTAGCCTCTAGACACCTGTAATTTTTAAAATTGAGATTTAGAAGATAGAAAATCATAGGCAGGCGTAGTGCACAGATCTGTAATTCCAGTACTTATGTCAGACAATGGGTCTGATATAAGAGGATTCCAAGTACTGGGCCATCCTGAGCTCTAGAATAAGATCCTGTAATAAAAATAAATAAATAAAAGAAAATCTAAAAGCAAACAAATAATAGAGAATAAGAGAGTAAACCACATAAAAAGATTAAGCAATGGAACTGGCTAGCATTTATTATTTACTTTCTCCCTGGAGGCTCACTGCATCCACGTGGCATTAAACCACGTTACAAGTCTATGAGTGGGCATTATCACCTCCCTTCCTAAGTTACTCCGTCAGTGAGTGGCGTTTGGCTCCACACCAAGGTCCATCTGATGCTAACCACCTTTGCCTGTCCAGCATATAGCAACGAATGGCAGAGTGTTTCTGGGAAACCGTGATGGGAATAAGGAAGGGGTCAAAATGAAAGCAAGAGGAAAGGAGAAGGATCAGGCGGTAATGAGCCAATGGTTAACGACCACATGTCACATGTGAGGTGCTCTGGTGGGTGTCTGCTACGAAGATGCCCAACTCACTCATTCTCCAGCCACCCCTGACCAGGATGTGGGCTCAGCAGTCACTTAACTTGTCAAGCCAGGAACTGGGCAACACCTATACCCATTCCTTGTCCCTTGCCTTCCATTGCCAGGGACTTCATCATGATTTGTCCTGCATGCCATCCGAAGATAGCCAGGTGCCTAATTCATACATGCCTACATATATACATTTACATGCTGCATATAAAGCATTTGGCATAGCCCCTGGTATATAGCAGTTGTTGGTCAGTGTTTCTATTCATTATGATTTATTTTGCCAGAATATTGAAATAAAGGTGAAAATTACTGGAGTTGTCAAATAATTAAATCTAATACAAGGAAGCTAGGTGGTAGGTTTGTGGACAACTGGTCTACTACCTTTCCCTACACACTGTGTGATTTTGAGTATCTGTATTTTTCTTGATGCCAAATTCCATTGTCCTTGTACCTAAGTGTATAGGTCCTTCAGAACCTAAATTTAACAAGTTTTCTAGGATTATATTCCAAAACAAGGTATCTTTTAGAATAAGACTATGCAATAGAAATATAATATGATCCAGATATGCAATTTTAGATATTTGTATTTCACTATATTCCAAACATTATCGTGTCTACATATATTATATATATATAATTTATAGGGGTGCTTCGTTTCTTTTTGTTCCACCAAACCTTTAATACATGGTGGTTTTTATTATATACTTGCAGCATGTCTAACTTTGAACTAGCTATAATTTTAGTCATGCAAGCCACCACATGAGGCCAGTGGCTACTGTTTTTAGACATTCCACCTCTAGCACAAGCTGATACTATTCCTTTAAAAAGTAAAACATCCCTGACATTAATTGTAGGTGGAGGAGTGGATCATTAGAGTGGCAGGTGGTCCCATGGTCTCTCTGCCCCCAGGGAATCTGGAAAGAAGGAATCTGTTTTTGCCTAAAGCAAATCACAGGAACCCATCGAAGGCCCTGCTGATAATACATTCATAGAGTTTCACACCCCAGCACACAAACAGGCTCTGGCTAAACTGGCTTTTAAAGAAAATACCTTCAGGTCTGTAATCACCCCACCCCCACCCCCAACCCAGTTCACTGTCAACATACATCCCAGCACACCCTTGTAAGTGAGCACCAAAGCACAAACTTTCCTCGATAATGACATGGTTCTGAATAATTTATTCCCTGTTTTTTTGAAGTTTCCTGAGCACCCACTATGTTCTAAGAGGAATAAGGGATGGCTCCTAACAGACTTCGAGGAGGACTGAGGAGTATTAGACAAGATTTCTACTGGTCCTTTCTGGAATTTGAATCAGAATTGCATGAATGTATCCCAGAATGGAAATATTGATGATTGCCTATGCCAGAAACTGCCTTTGCTCCTATTTTGTTGCATTTGTACTGTGTGTGTGTGTGTGTGTGTGTGTGTGTGTGTGTGTGTGTGTGTGTGTGTGTGTATTTATATGTATATGTGTGTGTATATATGTGTGTGTATACATATATAC
Source organism: Uromys caudimaculatus (assembly GCA_028551405.1). Lineage (NCBI taxonomy): Eukaryota > Metazoa > Chordata > Mammalia > Rodentia > Muridae > Uromys > Uromys caudimaculatus. The sequence goes on from CM052715.1 coordinate 48,038,971, forward strand.
ATATATATGCTGCATTTGTACACTATATATATATATACACATTCAGAGAGAGAGAGAGAGAGAGAGAGAGAGAGAGGGACCCATCCTCTCCCCTTTTAGGTATCCATTAGCTACCTGCATCCTCACAGAGATCAAGACAAGAGGATACCTATGTGACAGTCACACAGCTGCTTGATGGTCAATCAAGGACAAGCTGTGTGGTCCCTGGCAGATTTCTTTCCAAAGCCAGACAAAGGGGGGAGAGGTTGTTGTTGCCACATTTAAATTACCTTCTTTTATGGGGAAATGAGGATAGATGTCCTCCACCTCATCTCACTTGGTAACACAGGGAATTTTATCATTGCACCATATGTTGCAAGGACCAAGTATAGATCCTTGTAGGGAAAAAAACCCACAACATTGTTACTAGAGACAGACAGAAAACTACCAACAATCCCAGTTAGAGTGGAGCTAAATAGCTAAATTGCTTTTCTTCACCCAATAGCACTTCCGTATGCTCACCAGGCTAGGGAGTACCGAACTCAGCCTTGCTGAACCATGTTATACTCCCAAGAAGACATGGACTATAGGGGAGGGGCACAGAGAGCTCATATGGGTGGAATAGTATGTTGAGGAACCTATTAGGAAATATCATGTTGTGGTGGTTTGAATTGGAATGGGCCCCATACACTCATGTTTTTGAATTCTTGGTCCATAGGGAAGGTACTTGGCACTATTAGGAGATGTGGCCTTATCGGAGTGGGTGTGGTCTTTTTGAAGAAAGTGTGTTACTCTGCAGACTGGCTTTGAGGTCTCATATATTCTACACCTATTGTGGTACACAGTCTTTTTCTGCTGCCTGCAGATTAAGATGTAGAACTCCCAACTCCTTCTCCAGCACCATATCTATCTGCATATTGCCATGCTTCCAGCCATGACAATAGTAATAGTGGACTGAGCCTCTGAAACTGTAAGCCAATCCCAATGGAGTGTTCTCCTTTGTAAGAGTTACCATGGTCATGGTGTCTCTTCACGACAATAAAACCTTAACTAAGACACATGTTTACTACAATGCAGGTACTCAGTACTCTCTACTCTATGAGTTAAGTAAGGACTCTCTCTCTCTCTTTCTCTCTCTCTCTCTCTGTAAGAACACACACACACACACACACACACACACACCACACGTACTCATAAATGGCAGCTTGAGGGTCTTTCTGCTCTATTTATATGAAATCAGAAACAGTCCCTCCGCGCCGACTGAGCTCCTGCACCAGAGGGTTGCTGGCTGTCCTTACAAACCGAAAGGCTTATAGCTCCAGCTGCTGCTATAGCTCTCAGCCTTCGCAGTTTGCCTTGCTCTGTCTCTGAAATGGCTCAGCTACTTTCTTACATGTGCTGGGGAGATAGGAAGCTAAAATCCCTAGGAGCTCTTCTGATCTTTGTCCAACCAGATCAGCCCACTCTACCCAAGATAAGGACCAGAAGCAGACAATACAAAAGGTACTTTGGAGAAATATTTACTTGAGCTTGTTGCAAGACCACGACATAGTAAACCATCCAGTCAAGAAGTGAGAAATATCCTGCTGACATAGCTAGAAAGGGAGCATGACTTTCTTGTACTCTTGTTATTCCACCAATTATGTATGGCCTTTTGAATTCATGGTGACCATTTCCACCCTTCATAAGCCTTAAGCATGCGACAATCCTAAGCCTTGCTTGCACCAATCACAGTTTCTTGCTCCATCACTGAACAGATGTGGAACAGTTGCTGAGTGGTCAGGAGAGATCCCTATATTTATCTGCAGCCTTTTGAAAGGTGGAGCTGGGACAGAAGTTACTGGAAGAGAGATCAGCTGAGAAAGCAGGAAGAGAGAGTCTTTGTGCCTTTCATAAAAATAGCTAGTAACAAAAGAAACTAGTGAAGCAATAGCTTGGTACCCACAAGGCAAAGGGAAACTTATTCAAGTGCTCAAGTCCTGAAGCAGAACATCAGGGAGGAAGAGCAGAGAGGTGAAAATAAGAGAGAGCAAAGGACCAAAACTCTTCCTCAGGATTTTTGACCAGAGTTCATTCAGTATTGTGGAGACCATTAATTCCATAGAAAGGAACGCCTGCAGTGAGTTCTAGTGGGCAGGGTCATCTAGAGTTTCCCAGAGTTTCCCAAGGCTAGTCTCCTAAAGACAGTGCTAAGGACCTGGAGTGGTCATAACTGGAGTGAGGACTCTCTGAAGCGGGAGTCATGGCTTCAGCAGCATCCAAGTTGGAGTGGTCCATGCAACTGAATTTTCTAAGAGTAACCCTGGGGTGTTTAAAACAGCTGACCTGTGGGCTGGGCAATCTAGCCCTTACCAGGCACTTACAATAGGATTTATCATGGCGGCAAATAACTCAACATCTGAACTAATGTCCTCTCACACTACAACTCTCCCCTTGAGACATCAGCCATAGCACCCTCACCTTGCATGGCAGTCACTCTCCTGCCACCTGAAACATGCCTGACCATCTCCACTATCCCCCTCCCATGTCTCCATCAGAAGTTGCCGTTGCTTTGAAGTCTTGGGAAGGCTCTTGGGTGCAGACCCAAATTTCAGAGTTGGCAGAATTGGTTCAAGTCCCACTGCTGGCTTTGGCTAATCCACCTGTATTCCTGGGGTCTCTGGGTCTATTCCTTACCATTTTCCTTTTATGTGGAAAGGATATTGTATTATTTTGTAGGCAAATCAGGCTGATTCCAGAAACACAAATATAGTTTCTTTCTAAAAGGAAAAAAATGTGTTTAATTCTCCACACTGAAAAAAATCAAAGCACATAATCTGAGTGTTTCAGTAGAAAGAGAACACGGTTGATAAAGTCCAACAATTTACTTATGATTTAGGACTGTAAATGATCTAAGGCTGGTGTGTCCATCAGTGTAGAGCACTTGCCTGGTATGGGCAAGATCCTGGGTTCCATGATCTACAACAACAAAATAAAAAAGAATTAAAAATCAGAGAAAAACCACTAACCTGGCATGAAGACTTTATTATCACAGGAAGAGACCAGCAAGCCCTGTGCTTCAGTAATTGCTGTGAGATCTAGTCCTCTATCTAAGTCGGGTTTGTCCCTCACTGATAGGCTGGGTGTCCTGGGTCACAGCCTGTTGCTAGGTTAGGGCGTGGCCCATGGGTATCAGGCCACTTCAGGTAGCCCCATCCTAGTATACTGTCAAGTGACTCTGGTTGGGGTAAGAGGGAGAAAGGTGATCCTTTATTTCTACAGCTTAACCACGGAGCTAGCAGTAACAGATCAGGGGTCTTATGCACACAACTGTCATCTCAAAAACAGACCCTTAAGTTATCCTGATCTCTAACCGTGCCATCTAATCGAACATCCCAAGTTAACTCTTGACTCTCTACACACTTCCCTCAAGAATAGGAACAAAGACGGATAACCAAGGTTGAGACATCAATGACCTGGGCAATGGTTGTCAGACTGGGTAAGATGCTGGAATCTCCCACCTCAGATCCAAGCTTCTGGAATAAGTAACGGCAGATATCTGTATTTTTCCATTTCTATTATTTCTTTTATTTTTGAGATGATAACATAATCATATTATTTCTTGCTTCCTTTTCCTTTCTGCAAAGCCTCCCATCTACCCTCCTCTCATGCCTTTGGCCTCTCTTTACATATATATCCCTAAATACACAAAGCAACCTGCTCAGTCTGTGTAACATCATTTCTAGGTATGTTTTCAGGGCTGGCCTTTTGATATTGGTTAACAGTCTCCTCCCAAGAAATGTTACTATCGAGCTGGAATGCCAATCCCCTGGTTTAGGATATAGGGAAGATGAGGGAGGAAGAAGAATTTAAGAAAGCATTAAAAGCAAAAGAAGAAACAGGAAGAAGAAAAAAATCTTCCTGCGCACAAAGGGTTTGCCAGTATTGGCCCTGCTCTTCATCCCCTAAGAGGCACTAAATCTTTTCCCTTCTGCTTTCCACCCCTCCCACATTCAAAGCAACCTACTAGAAAGGAAAAAAAAGACTAGTGTAAACCAATTTTTCCTTGTTAAGAATGCTCTATAAGGATTGTTTTATTGCTTTATTTGGAGTTTGATTTTTTTTTTTCAGCATACCAAGCAAAAATGAGCATTAGTATCCCACACACCCGCAGAGGTGACCTTTGGTATTCTAGGAAAGTAGCATAACAAACTGTTCACATTGGGAGCATGTCCGATGCCATTTCTTTCCCTAATAATGACTCCATAATTCAGGTCATTGCATGGGAGCATTAGAGGGGCCCTGCAAGGCCATATATCCAGCCCAGCACCCCATAAAAGGATCAAGGAAGTTCCATTCAAGGAACACAAATTTGCCATCACACAGATCTGAGTTTCTCCTTCAACATAGCCCCCTTTCTAACAATAAGGACCCTTATGTTACCCATCTGTAAAATGAAAACCCTGAGTCCCATCTCCATAGTATTACAGAATTGAGGATAAAAAAAAAAAATCAATGACAAATGCTACTCCTTCTTATTAGAGTCTAAAATCCTATATGTTTCTAAACCATTTGCACACACAAAAGTGTTTTATGTTTTTGCTACTAATACCTGACATGTTCTTTGGCTTCAGTCTCATTTGGAGGCAGACTCAGGGCCACCTTGGCAGGAGTTTTCATGTGTCAAACATTTTCTCCTAGCAGTTTGCCAGAGTGCCAGGAAGTCATTATTGACATCCATTAAGGAGAAAGCAGTATGATAATTGGAAGGGGACCTGTGCTGGCTAGTTTTATGTCAACTTGACCCAAGCTAGAGTCATTTTGCAAAAGAGAACCTCAATTGGAAACAAAATGCTCCCAATAGATTGGCATGTGGGCAAGCCTGTGGTGCATTTTCTTGATTGGTAATCGATGTGAAAGAGCATAGCTCACTGTAGATGGTGCCACCCATTGGCTGGTGGTCCTGGGTACGATAAGCAAGCAGACTGAGCAATCCATAAGGAGCAAGCCAATAATCAGCATCCTTCAGTGGCTTCTGCTTCAGTTTCTGCCTCCAGGTTTCCACCTTGAAATCCTGCCGTGACATCCCTTTACAGTGGACTATAATTGGGACATGTGGGACACAAATCCTTTTCTCCCCAAGTTACTTTTGTCATAGTATTTTATCACAGCAATAGAAACTGTAATTAAGACAGAAATTAATATCTAGGGTAGGATATTGCTGTGACAGATCAGAGCATGTGTTTTAGAGATGATCATGGAGGTATTTGGGACTTGGAAAAAGCCAGTGGGTGCTCAGAGCTCAGTGGGCTGTTCCATGGGAGCTTGGAAGATAAGCATGATGAGAGCAATGCAGATGATGTATTCTTGGCTTGTGAAGTTTCAGGGGGAAGTGTGGAACATTCCCTAAAGACTTTATTGATATTTTCAATTAAGTACCACCAAAGTGAAAACGCTACTTTACTGGACCGATGGATACTAACCAGCTATGGCTGAATCAGCTGTAAACAAGAAGAAACCAGCATCATTGAGGCAAAACCTTCTGGGAAGTATTTGCTCTTTGTTATCGTACAGGAACTGTGGTTCCGAGCAGGACAAGGCTACATATATCTTATGCCAGTAGCCAGACTTGGTAATGTAAGAATGACTTGGGTGGTCTTGGGTTTGAAGGCATCAAGAGGTCATTGAGAGCTGCTGAGACTTAGCACTGTGGTAGGGCTGGAGTCCCTGAAGAGAGGCTAGCTGAGGCCATTGGTGAAGGTTCAGCTTCAGTTGCAGCAGAAGGCTCAGGAATGTAGAGTTATGGAGAGAAGCTGAGGTTTGGCATCATGTGGCAAGGTCGGGGATTGTGAAGAGAGCCCTAAAGTGGTTACTGGTGTGAGCACAATCGTACTAGGAGATACAGCATTTCAAAGGTTCCAGGTCTGTGGAAAGAGCACAAGAAAAGCAACAGGGGTGAAAGGGGGCCATCCCGAGCCTAGGAGATAAGCTGTGTGTGCTGCAGAGGGTGGACTGGAGAAGTAGAACTAGCTGTTCAGGACTTTGGAGACAGGAAGGATTGTGAGTGGGTCTCAGACATCAAATATTGAATTTGTTATACTGTTGAATTTTTTTATTGGATATTTTCTTTATTTACATTTCAAATGTTTTCCCCTTTCCAGGTCTCCCCTTTGGAAACCCCCTATCCCATCCCCTCCCCCCCTGCCTCTATGAGGGTGCTCCCCCACCCATCCACCCACTCCCGTTTCCTATCCTGAAATTCCCCTACACTGGGGCATTGAACACCCTCAGACCCAAGGTCCTCTCCTCCTACCGATGTCCAACAAGGCCATCCTCTGCCACATATGCGGCTGGAGCCATGGGTCCCCTCATGTGTACTCTTTGGTTGGTGGTTTAGTCCCCAGGAGCTATACAGCTGAAATTTTATTCCATTTTTATCTGATTTTGCATATGCTCTGGTTCTTCCCTCTTGGAGTAAGAAACCATGGAACTTATTTTTTATTTTGCAGGAGTTCACAGTTGAGAGCTTTTGGAGTTTCAGAGAGTCTTTGCAATTTTAGAGAAACTGGATATTTTAAAGAGACTGAACTTTTAAATTTTTAAATTTTTAAAGAGTGTGGGCTATGATCAGGGCATGTGAAGTGAAATAAACCCTTTCCTCTCCAAGTTGTTTTATCAGAATAATAGGATAACAGTCATTCTGTCTATATATTATGTAGTGTTATGTAGTAAAGTATTATAAAGGTCAAATGAAATTGCATATGGTACAAATTTTTAATTAGCTATTGTGTTCTGCACAAACACTTGGCAACATCTGGATTTACCTTTTAATATATGTGTTAGTGCATGCCTGTGTGTTTGCAACGTGTGTATACAGTGTATATGTACATACTCCTATATGTGCATGCTGTGAATGCAGGTACATGTATGAAGATAAGAGAACAACCTTGGGTGTCAGTTCTTGCCTTTCATCTTGTTTAAGGCAGTATTCTTGTTGTTCACCACTATATAAGATAGATGAACTGGACCACGAACTTCTGAGAATTATCCTATTTCTGATTCCCATCTCACCATAGTTGTGCCAAGATTACAGTCACATGCTACTGCATCTGGTTTTAGGTAGGTTCTGGATATCTGAACTCTACTTCTCAAGCTTGTGCAAGCTTGTCTTTTATCCTCCAAACCATTCTTCAGCCCCAGAGATACTTTTGATCGTCACAACAAATATATAGAAGAGAAAAAGTGCTAAATGTTCTACAAAGCACAAGAAACCATAACAAAGAATTATTTCCCCTGAAATATCAGTAGTCCCAAGATTGAGAAGACCTGCAACCTGGAAGGACTCAGACATTATTAATAAAACAGAAATCACTGGGAGAAGGACTCCAGGGTGTTTCAGAGCCATTGCCATCTTCCTTCCAATGGTTCCTCAGCCCTCCTTCCAACAGGTCAGGGGAGGCACACATAACTCAGAAGCCTTGCTCTGGGCAAGTTCACAGAACAAGGTCACTGGGCACTGTGGAGGAACCACTGAGTACTTGGAAGATAACCCCCCAAAAAGGTTAAAGTTCTTTGTCTTAGCTAGGGTTTTCATTGCTATGAAGAGACACCATGACCAAACAACTCTTATAAAGGACAACATTTAATTTGGGCTAGCTTACAGATTCTGAAGTTCAGTCCATTATCATGGGAAGCATGGCAGCATTCAGGCAGGCATTATCCTAGAAGATCTGAGAGTTCTACATATTATTCCAAAGGTAGCCAGGAGAAGACTGTCTCTTTCAGGAAGCTAGGAAGAGGATCTCTTCTGCACTGGATGAAGCCCGAACATAGGAGAAGACTTCCAAAGCCCACCCACACAATGACACACTTCCTCCAATCAGGCCACACCTCCTAATTGTAGCACTTCCCAAGGGCCAAGTGTATTCAAATTACCACAAGCATAAAGAAACTGACAGAGCATCTCCAGCCCGAAATGACTAGCGTGAGGTTCATGCCATGGGCTCTCTTTTACCTTAGTCACTTTCTCATCATATTTTCCAGATTCACTTGATTAGTTTCCGTTAATTCCTGCTCTTCCTGCAGATTGCAGATCCTAGTATCCAGTCACTGCTTAAGAAAGTGACTTAAGAAAGGGAAATTATTCCCTGACTTCCTTAACTAGGTAGTCCCATTTTATTATTTGTTCATTTTGCCCTTAATTTGTCACAGCACCTCCCACACTGGTTGTTTCACTTAAAAAAACAAACAATAACAAAAAATAATAAAACCCAACTATAACAGGAGAACACCCTTGGGTCAAAGTTCATCTCCTTCATTTATGTTGCCATTCCATCTGATTTGTTGCCCATTATCATATTCATCATACAAAGTACGGTGCTTGGCACATACAGAACTCTACACATATCAGCTGAATAAGGGGATATGGCTCCCAAAGGTAAGTTAAAAGGCACCATTAAAGCAAACAAGTAAGACCAAAAGTAACGAAGGCAGAGGTAGATCGAGAAGGACAAAAGCTTCCTACTACATTGCCAAGACTAGCTTTTGGCCTAGTGGTATCTTTCTGGTACAATGTCTGACTGTTTTCTCATTCCTCTGAACACACACAGTGTCTGTCTCAACAAGAGATTATCAGGAGGTCTGTTCCCCAGAACCAAATCCAACTTCCTTAGGTTTGGCTCAGCAGCTACTGATAACCCACTGGCAAGTTTTGTCTAATTTTGAGCAGCCCCCTTCTGCTCCCAGACCGCGAGAAGGCAGTTTCAATCGGACTTACCCTGTTGAGAGTCTCTTGCCAAGGAACTCCTGAAAATGACAGAGCCAACCTTAGCTTTCACGGGCTGTGAAATCCATATTTAGCAACATGACAGGGCCAGACCCCACTGCTGAGGTCTGACCTGCAGACAAGGATGTGACAGGCCTGCTCCCATCTTCTATGCAGTGGGTTCCTGGGAGCCCCTGGAGGGAACACAGGGCTTCTCACACCACACTCCAGTGATGAATTCTAGGGCATGGCAAACTCAAGGAATGTTTTGTTGTTGTTTTTCTGGAAAAATACTGAACTTTTGTTCAAATGAGATTCACACCAACTTGAAAGGTGGAATGTGCTGGGGTTTTTTTCTTTTCCTAAAGTCATCAGTGTCACAACCAATGAAAATAGGTTTCCACATGCTATAATATCTACTGTGCAGGCTTCTGTTTGCAGTGGAGGGTGGGCATCAAGTGGAGGACAAGAGGGAAGCAGAGAAACACAGAGGAAACAGAAAGAAGAGAGAGAGGCACAGGAGCAATGAGGGGGAAAGGGTGCTCCTTTGAAGGCTTTTCCTTTTTTTATTAAGTTCTGACACCAGGAAGCTCTGTGTACATGGTTGCCCATTCTCTCTTGCTGAAGCCTGGAGGTAAACCAAGATGCTGTGTCAATTACAAAGAAAATCAATGAAGATGCTGTTTGGGAGTCCTTTCACCATTCTGCACTGATGGTACCCTCCACTCTCAGGCGCTCATTCATTTACTTTCATCCTCTCTAGGGGAGGCTGACATATTGCTGAAAAATCTGAAGTGAAACCACCTTTGTCTCTTACTTGTCCCTCTGAGCAGTTTGGTAAAGGAGCATCACATGACCTGGTTGGGACTACAGATCAGGAGGGTAAGACTTCACTGGGTCAGCCTTAGGCTGCCCTTCCCTTTACCAACCTGACCTCTGTCTACCTCAGGTTCTCCAGGCTCATGAGGCTTCCAGAGCTGAGAATCTCCATGGATTTCCATACTTGCCCTTCTCTATCCCATATCTGTCCATCCCTAAACTAGTGCCTGCTCCAGAACTAGTATCTTCCTATGTAAACAACTTTGAAAACAGAACCTTCCAGTAAGATAAACCCAGCTTCTGTGTAGGTCCTACCATGCCAAAACTCAGCAACTGGCAGTGAAATTACACAAAATTGAAATAATTTGAGTAACAGAAAAAATTATTTCTGTAGTAGTTCCCTAAGACAGGGAAATTCATGTTTGTTAAAGATGCTGCAAGACTACTATCATGGCTTGAATATGCTTAATCCAGGGAGTGGCACTATTTGGAGGTGTGACCTTGTTGGAGTAGGTGTGTCACTGTGGGTGTGGGTTTTAAGACCCTCATTCTAGCTCCCTTGAAGCCAGTCTTCAGCTAGCAGCCTTCAGCTCAAAATGTAGAACTCTCACCTTCTGAACCATGACTGCCTGGATGCTGCCATGCTCCCTCCTTGATGATAATGGACTGAACCTCTGAACCTGTAAGGCAGCCCCAATTAAATGTGTCCTTTATAAGAGTTGTCTTGGTCATGGTGTCTGTTCACAGCAGTAAAACCCTAACTAAGACAATTGCTGAGTTTAAGAATGTAGCCACCTGCTTGTGCATCAGGACCTCTTCGATTGTGAAGTTGTGTATTTGAATAAATAATGCCCTTCTACTTTGGTCCCACATTCAACTTTAAGTATTTCTAAGAAGGTAAAGACTTCAATCCACATGTTAGTTTCCAACCAGCACTTCAGCAATTTCACACAAGCTAGATTAAAGTGACAGAAACATTCTCTTGTAGTTCTGGGGCATCAGAAGTCTAGAGAGGTCAACAGGACTGAATTCTTTCTAGAGCCTCTGCAAAGGGACCTTTTGCCTTGCTTTTTCCCATTTCTAGGAGATACAAGCATCTTTGCCTCAGAACTTTCTTTCATCTTAAAGAAGCACAAGACTTCTCCAATCCCCTTCCATTTTCTTCCATCCTTCTCTTCCCTCCTTCTGCTTTTCCAACTCTGTCTTTAATCATATCCTCTTCTCTATCCCTAACCCTCTAATGGGGGCCTGGAGGTTACACTGGTCTCTCCAACTCTCTCTGCTTCCAAAGGCTTTAGCCACACCTATAAACTCAGACATTTTGCATCTAGGAAAGCAGAGTAACTGGAAGAAAGGGTCGCCACATAGATACAGGGGAGGTATTTTCCTGTCTATCACATTCCTTAACTTTCTAGTATGATGAATGATGGAGTCAGATTCTTCCTGGATAAATGGCTGGAAGAAAAGTGGGGAGCTATTAAAAACTGGGAAAGGGGAAACTGTGGTGCAAAGCAGGGATAAAAGTGTGGAGTTAAGAGGCAGGACTGACATAGTGTTGATTGCAAAGTCTTGCTCCCTGACTTTTCGAGAACATGGCAAGGTTTTAGGTTATGGTGGTGCTTGCAGTCTCCCCCAACCCCATAAATTCTATGGCTTTGCTAGCGGCTCTGCTGAGGCAAAGCTCAGATCTGAGAAAACTGGATGATGTGGGTTTAGCTTTACAAATGCCTCCAGGCTCATTGGTCCATCCTGAGATACCTAATGTTACTGTAGCCTCAGACTCCCATGCCAGCAATCACTAAGTTTTGATAGGTTTCCCTTAAGGTAAACTACCAAATGGACCAAGCATTGTGGTTGCTGTTAAGCCACATTCTGGAGGGTAAATTAAGTCATTTTACTTTGATCTTTGATTCAGTCGCTTAGGCATTCAGGAAGGCTCTTGCAAGGGTATGAGGACCTCAGCTGTGGGCAACTCACTGGCTTTGACAGTCTTACTATGCCTTCATTTATGTATCTAAAGACTCATGGAGTCCATAGCCAAGGAGCGCCATAGAGAGGAAGCCTCACAGGAACTTGGAAGGCCCGTGAGTGGGGTTGAGGGGAGCAGCACCTCTCGCCCAGACCCGCCC
>CM052715.1:48061179-48140942 GCA_028551405.1 Uromys caudimaculatus
ACTTTATATTGTTTGTGACAATTGTGAAGGGTGTCATTTCCCTAATTTCTTTCTCAGCCTGTTTATCCTTCGAGTATAGGAAGGCTACTGATTTGTTTGAGTTAATTTTATATCCGGCCAGTTTGCTGAAGTTGTTTATCAGCTGTAGCAGTTCTCCGGTGGAGTTTTTTGGGTCACTTAAGTATACCATCATATCATCTGCAAATAGTGATATTTTGATTTGTTGTCTAATTGCTCTAGCTAGAACTTCAAGTACTATATTGAATAGATACGGAGAGAGAGGGCAGCCATGTCTAGCCCCTGATTTTAGTGGGATTGCTTCAAGATTCTCTCCATTTAGTTTGATGTTGGCTACTGGTTTGCTGTATATTGCTTTTACTATGTTTAGGTTGGCCTTGAATTCCTGATCTTTCCAAGACTTTTATCATGAAGGGATGTTGAATTTTGTCAAATGCTTTTTCAGCATCTAATGAAATTATCATGTGTTTTTTTCTTTGAGTTTGTTTATGTAGTGGATTACATTGATGGATTTCCGGGTATTGAACCATCCCTGCATCCCTGGGATGAAGCCTACTTGATCGTGATGAATGATCACTTTGATGTGTTCTTGGATGTTTGCAGGAATTTTATTGAGTATTTTTGCATAGATATTCATAAGGGAAATCGGTCTGAAGTTTTCTTTCTTTGTTGGGTCTTTGTGACGTTTTGGTATCAGTGTAACTGTGGCCTCATAGAATGAATTGAGTAGTGTTCCTTCTGTTTCTATTTTGTGGAATGGTTTGAAGAGTATTGGTAGGATTAAGTCATCTTTGAAGGTCTGATAGAATTCTGCACTAAACCTATCTGGTCCTGGGCTTTTTATGATTGGAAGACTTTTAATGACTGCTTCTATTTCTTTAGTGGTTATGGGACTGTTTAGATGGTTAATCTGATCCTGACTTAACTTTGGTGTTTGGTGTCTGTCTAGAAAATTGTCCATTTCATCCAGATTTTCCAATTTTGTTGAGTATAGGCTTTTGTAATAGGATCTGATGATTTTTTTCAATTTCCTCAGAATCTGTTTTTATATCTCCCTTTTCATTTCTGATTTTGTTAATTTGGATACTATCTCTGTGCCCTCTGGTTAGTCTGGCTAAGAGTTTATCTATCTTGTTGATTTTCTCAAAGAATCAGCTCCTGGTTTTCTTGATTCTTTATATAGTCCTTTTTGTTTCTACTTGGTTGATTTCAGCCCTGAGTTTATTTCCTGCCTTCTACTCCTCTTGGGTTTATTAGCTTCTATTTGTTCTAGAGCATTTAGGTGTGCTGTTACGCTGCTAGTGTATGCTCTCTCCAGTTTCTTTTTGGAGGCATTCAGAGTTAAGAATTTTCCTCTTAACACTGCTTTCATTGTGTCCCATAAGTTTGGGTATGTTGTACTTTCATTTTCAATAAATTCTAGGAAGTCTTTAATTTCTTTCTTTCTTTCTTCCTTGACCAAGTTATCATTGAGGAGAGCGTTGTTCATCTTCCCTGTGTATGTGTGTTTTCTGTTGTTATTGTTGTTGCACTTGAAGGCCAGCCTTAATCCATAGTGATCTGATAGGAGGTATGGGATTATTTCAGTCTTCTTATATCTGTGGAGGTTTGTTTTGTGACCGATTATATGATCAATTTTGGAGAAGGTACCATGAGGTGCTGAGAAGAAGATATATTCTTCTGATTTGGATGAAGTGTTCTATAGATATCTGTTAAATCCATTTGGTCTATAACCTCTGTTAGTTTCACTGTGTCTCTGCTTAGTTTGTGATTCCAAGATCTGTCCATTGATGAGAGTGGGGTGTTGGGTTAGGAGCTTTTTGCATTTTGTATTTTCTTTGACTGTTGTGTCAATGTTTTCTATGGTATCTTCTGCACCTGAGATTCTCTCTTCTATCTCTTGTATTCTGTTGGTAATGCTTGCATCTATGACTCTTGATCTCTTTCCTAGGTTTTCTATTCCAGGGTTGTCTCCCTTTGTGATTTCTTTATTGTTTCTATTTCCATTTTTAGCTCCTGGATGGTTTTGTTAATTTCCTTCATCTGTTTGACTGTTTTCCTGTAACTCCATCTGTTTAAATGTGTCTTCCTGTAGTTCTTTCAGGGATTTTTGTGTTTCCTCTTTAATGGCTTCTAGCTGTTTACCTGTGTTCTCTTGTATTTCTTTAAGGGAGTTATTTCTTTCCTTCTTAAAGTCTTTTTTCATCATCATGAGAAGTGATTTTAAATCTGAGTCTTGCTTTTGTGGTGTGTTGGGATATCCAGGGCTTGCTGTAGTGGGAGAACTGGGTTCTGATGATGCCAAGTTGCTTTGGTTTCTGTTCCTTATGTTCTTGCCCTTGCCTTTTGCCATCTGGTTATTTCTGGTATTAGTTGGTCTTGTTCTCTCTGACTGTGCCTTGTCCCTCCTGCAAGCCTCTGCATCAGTACTCCTTGGAGACCAGCTCTCTCTGAGAGGAGTTTGAGTTTGGAGACCTGTGGTACAGGGTCAGCTCTGTGGTGCAGACAGAAACCAGAAGGGTTCTGTCCCCAGTTGTTCCTTGGTTCCTGTGTCCTGATGGCTCTGCAAGGGTCCCTCTTGATCCAGGAATTTGAACAGAAGTAATGGTCTTGCCTGTGCTTGAAGGTGTGTCGGCACTCCTGGGATACCAGCTTCTCCTGCCACTATTTGAGTATGGAGCCTGTGTCACAGGATCAGTTCTCTGGCTGCAGAAGGAAACTGGAAGACTATGCCTCAGTCCCTGTGTCCTGAGGATTCCAGCAGGTCCCTCTGAGCAGAGGTGCTCGTCTTACCTCCACTTACAGGCTTGTCCACCCTCCTGGGAGGTTAGTTTTCTCCTGGCGCTATTTGGCTATGGAGCCCTGTGGCCCAGGCTGAGCTCCCCAGCTACAGATGGAAATCAGAAGCCAACTAATACTTTCTAAATTCTTTTTTCAGTTTTAAAAATGGAAATCTCCTATGTTTAGAGGTTATAATCTAATTACATAATTTCCCCTTTTCTTCTCCCTCCTCCAAACCCTCTTCCAGTTTTTCAAATCTATGGCCCCCTTTTTCATTAATTGTTCATATATTATATATAACTTTTAATATATGTATTTTTTAAAGAAACAGAAGGAATACTTCCAAACTCCTCCATGAAGGCAATAATACCAAAAACCAGCTAAAGACCCAACAATAAAAGAAAACTACATGCTAATATTCCTCATGAACATAGTTGTAAAGCTCAATTCAATACTTGCAAGTTGAATGCAGGCATCTATCAAAAAGGTTGTCCACCATAATTAAGTTGGCTTGTAGAAAAAAAAAATGACAAACTCCAAAATGCCTTTGTGGTAAAAGTCCTACCTAAAAGAGAATAGAACTGGAGGGAACATATTCCAACACAATAAAGGGCATATGTGGCAATCCCACAGCCAAAACCATCCTAAATGGAGAAAACTTGGAAGCCATCCCGTTAAAATGAAATAAAGAAACAAGACATGGCTGCCCAACATCAGCACTCTCTTTAAACATAATTCTTGAAGCATAGCTAAGTACTAAGGGAAAAGGAGAAAACTAAAGGAATGCAGTTGAGAAAAAGAAGAGAGGAAATTATTATTTGCAGATGATATGTTATACATAAGAGACCAAAAAACCAAAATTCCACCAAAAAATTTCTAGAAGTGAACAACATTGCCAACAAAGCAGCATGACCCAAAATTAGCTTACAGAAATAAGCAGCTGTTCTATGTCGCAGTAGCAAGCATGCTGAGACGGAGATCATGGTTGCCCGTGCACAAGAGCCTCAAAAATAAAAACCAATAAAATATGTAAAAAAACAAACCTAACCAGGGAGGAAAAAAAGAACTCTACAACGAGGAAGTATCCTCTCGTGCACATGAATTAGAAGAATTAATGCTGTGAAAGTGAGCATTCTATCAAAAGTAATTTAGCAATTCAGTGTGATCTTGATTTTTAAAAAATTCCCATGACTTCTTCACAAGGAGAGAAATCCCTTTCTAAAATTAGTATGAAAACACAAAAGACCTTGGATAGCAATTCTGAGGGAAAGACCTATGCTGCAATGACTACCACATCATATTTTAAGCTATATATTTCAGAGTTGTCACAAGAAAACCAGCATGGTACAGGCACAAAAACAGACATCTAGTTCAACGGGACAAAACAGACGATGCAAATATGACTACACATAATACAGCCATCTAATATTTGTCAAAATACACACTGAGGAAATGACAGTATTGTCGGGAAATGGTGCTGGGGAAATTATTGGACTCACATCTATTACCTGGACCAAAAATCAACTCCAAATGGATCAAACGTGAAACCTGAAATACTGAAACTGTTTAGTTAAAATCACAGGCAATTCTCTGCAAGATAAAGTGTAAGAAAGTCCTTTCTGAATAGGACCCCATTCGCTCAGGAACTAAGACCAACCATTGGCAAATGGGTTGTCATTAAACTAAAAAAGCTTCTACATAGAAAAGGAAATTATCGACTACAAAGTGGGGGGGATCTTTGCAAGTTATACATCTGACAGAAGATTGAGAATATATAAATCATAAAAAAAATAAAGGATCGAGAATCTGAACAGAGAGTTTCTCAGAAGAAGAAAGCAAAATGACTAAGAGATACTTTTAAAGAGTTCAGCATCCTTAGCAATTGGGGAAATGCAAATTAAAACTACTCCACTATTTAATCTAACCCTAGTGCTTTATTTCCCTCAATCGTCTTTTTTCTCTAGCTATGACTTCAAGGACTATGTTGAACAGGAGTGGGCGAAGCATGAACATCTTGGCTTGCTCCTAATTTTAGTGGAAATTCTATGAGCTTTCCCCTATCTAGAATGATGCTAACTGTGATGTCGTTGCATTCTGCCTTCATTCTACTGATGTGTGCCCGCCTATCCCGATTCTCACCAGGACTGTTATCATAAATAGATGCAGTATTTTGTCATCTAATGAGGTGATTGTATGGTTTCTGCTGTTTCATCTATTTATGTGGTAGATTACATTTACTGTTTTATGTGTGTTGAGCCTTGACTGCATCTCTGGATTGGAGCTGACTTGATAATGGTAGATAATCTTTTTTGATGTGTTCTTGATTTTGGTTTGCAAGTATATTATTGAGAGTTTTTGCATCTGTATTCATCAGAGGGACTGGCCCCTCTCTCTCTCTCTGTCTCTCTCTCTGTCTCTGTCTCTCTGTCTCTCCGTCTCTCTGTCTCTCTGTCTCTCTCTCTCACACACACACACACACACACACACACATATATATATGTAGTCTTTGTTTGTGTGATTTTAGTATCAGGGTGATACTGCCATCACGAGACAAATTTGGAAATGCCCTTCCTAGAGTAGTCTGAGGAGGATTTATGTTAGTCTTTGAAGGCTTGGTAGAACTTTCACTGAAACCATCTGGGCTTTTTTTTTTTTTTAAACTTGGAGAGACTTTTAATTACTCCCTCTATCTCACTGGATGCTGAGGGTCTGTTTAAATTATGGGTCTATTTAGATTACTTCATCTTGACTTATCTCTGGTAGGGCATACATAGGAAACCATCCTTTTTTTTTTTTTTTTTTTAGATTCTCCAGTTTGGAAGAATGTGGCTTTTATGTAGTGTGTGCTTATGACCTGTGTCTGTTATAAAGCCTCCATTCCCACCTCTATGTTTACTCCTCTCTCTTTCTTTTTGTTAATTTGGAAAAAAAAAGTCAATTTTTTTTTTTTTTTTTACTTTCTCAAAGAACTAACTCTTTGTTTCACTGATGTATTTTTTTCCTTTCTGCTTCATTAATCATTAATTTCAAACTTGATTTTTATTATTTTTCCTCATCTACTCTTTTTGAATTTTTTTTTTGTTCTTCTAAAGCTATCAGGTACTTTATTATTAATTTTAAATTGTTCTATTGCCAGGCAGTGTTGGCGCACGCCTTTAATCCCAGCACTTGGGAGGCAGAGGCAGGTGGATTTCTGAGTTTGAGGCCAGCCTGGTCTACAGAGTGAGTTCCAGGACAGCCAGGGCTACACAGAGAAACCCTGTCTCGAAAAAAAAAAAAAAAAGATTGCTCTGTTCGTTTTTTTGTTTGTTTGTTATTGTTGTTGTTGTTTTTTATTTATAACTCCAGATTTTATTTTTCTCCCCCGTTCACCCTCCGACTGTTCCACATCCCATACCTCCTCCCCGCCTCCCTGTCTACACGAGGATGTCCCCCCCCCCCACCAGACCTCTAAATTCCCTGGGGCCTCCAGTCTCTTGAGGGTTAGGTGCATCCTCTCTGACTAAATCCAGACCCAGACCCGGCAGTCCTTCGCTGCATATGTGCCAGGGAGCCCATATCAGCTGGCATATGCTGCCTGGTCAGTGTTCCAGGATCTGAGAGATCTCAGGAGTCCAGGTTAATTGAGACTGCTAATCCTCCCACAGGACCGCCCTCCTCCCCAGCCTCTTCCAGCTTTCCCCTAATTCAACCACAGGGGTCAGCAGCTTCTGTCCACTGGTTGGCTGCAAATATCTGTATCTGACTCTTTCAGCTGCTTGTTGGGTCTTTCGGAGGGCAGTCATGCTAGGTCCCTTTTCGTGAGCGCTCCATAGCCTCAGTAATAGTGTCAGGCCTTGGGGCCTCCCCTTGAGCTGGATCCCACTTTGGGCCTGTCACTGGACATTCTTTTCCTCAGGCTCCTCTCCATTTCCATCTAAACTCTGACCCACACTTGTTCAAATTTTTTATGTATGCACTTAGTGCTATAAACTTTCCCTTTGGAATGGCCTTCATCTATTTCAATACTCTTTTCATTTTTATTCAATTCTAGGAATATTGCCATTTCTTTCTTGACTTCTCCCTTGATCCAATTCGCATTTGGTATTGTGTTGCTTAGTTTCCATGAGTCGAGTCTGTGTATTTTCTGAAGTTTCTATTTTTGTTCATATCCAGCTTTATTCGTTTGTGATAGGGTAGAATGCAGGATATATTCTGATTTTTCTGTAGCTATTGGGACTTGTTTTGTGTCCTGACATGTGGTCAGTTTTGGAGAAAGTTTCATGAGATCCTGGAAAGAAAATCTGTTGTTTTGTGTTCAGGTGGAATGTTTTCTAGATTCCTGTTAGGTCCATTTGATTTAGTTTGCATTTTGCTCCAGAGGGTCTCTACTCCAGTTTTGTGTGGATAACCTGTCTATTTCGAGAGTGTGATACTACGCTAACTCTTTATCAGTGTTCTGTGGTCAATCTATGGTTTTAGATCTAGTCATATTTCTTTTATGAAATCAGGTGCCCTTGGGTTTGGTATATAAGTATTTAGAACTGTAATGTCCTCTTGGTGGATTTTTTCCTTTAATGCATGTGGACTTTGCTTCTCTTCTGACTAGTTTTGGCTTGGAGTGTATTTTATATGATCTCAGAATAGCCAGGCATGCTTATTTATTAGTTCCATTTGCTTGGAATATGTTTCCCACCCCTTAAGTCTAAGGTAGCATCTCTGGTTGATAGTGATGTGTATTCCTTGGCGGTAGCAAATAGAACAAATTTTCTAATCTTGGTCTGTACCTCTTTATAGGTGAATTGAGACTGTTTCTCTTGAGGGTTAATGTTTAAAAATGTGTATTAATTCCTGTCATTTTGTTGTGATGGTGTTGTTTTCTGACATATTTTAATTAACTCTCCTGAATCTGATTATTGATTCCTTATGCTCCTTAGATACTTTTAACCTCTTCATACTGAAGTATTCTATCTAGTATCCTCTGTAAATCTAGCCTGGTGGTCATAATTTCTTAAATCTGTTTCATCACTGAAAGTTTTTCATTTTCCTTCAATTACGACTGATTGTATTGCTGGGTATAATAATCGGGACTGGCATCTGTGGTCTTTAAGAATTTGTAGAACACTAGTCCAAGCTTTTTTGCCTTTCAATGTCTCCACTAAAAAGTCAGGTGCTGTTCTGAATGGCCTTCTTTTTTAAGTGACTTAGTCTTTCTCTTTTGCAGCTTTCAATATCCTGTCTTTCTTCACATTTAGGGTTTTGATTACTATGTGATATCAGGACTTCTTTTCTGGTCCTCTCTAGTCACATGCCCTATATGCCTCTGGAACCTCATTAGGCATCTCTTTCCTTGAATTAGAGAAATTTTCTCACTGCTAATTTTCAGAAATCTGTGGAGTGCTCATCAGATTCTACAGGTGGTCCTTGAGTGGTAACCTTGGGGTTACAGTGAAAGTGGGTGGTGATTTTTGGAGGTGGGGCTCAGGATGCTACATCATCCTCATGTAAAAAGTGCATGTGTTAGAGGCCAATCTGAAGGTCCCTGCCTAAGGTGACGAAGGGAAGAGCAGGACACTATACAATACAGATTGTCCTGGTGGGGTGGGGTGCTAGATGAACAGACAGGTAGACTGGCTTTGGAAGTCCCCATCCAACATTAGGCTCACAGAATATTGTGCAATCTACAGAAATCAGTGCAGTGGGCAGAATGAAATTGTTTGTTTTGTTGTTTGTTTGTTTGTTTGTTTGTTTGTTTTAATGGTCATATATTGGAAATGCTCAAAGCATTATTCTGAAAACTTGTCTTTCCTGAATTAGCTTTATCTCAGAGTAACTTAATAATTGATGCAAGACTGTAACACATGAAAGGAATATTCTAGATAAATAGCTAAGAAATATTACTATCTTATAGAGCTTGGAGGAATCAAGGGATCTGGGCCCTAATCAACAATGGATGCTTCCTTGCAAACAGAAAAAACAACAACAACAACAACAAAAATAGTGCCAGAAGGTTCCAGATACAATGCCAACTATGAAGTGTTCCTGACAATCATAAAATAATAATAATAATGATAATAATAATAATAATAATAATAATAATAATAATAATAATAAAGACTGACAATGAAGAAGCCTTAAGGTCCAACTCTAGTTTGTAAAAACCAAAGAAAGGCACATTAAATGTCATCACAATGGGATGGTGAGACTATCTTCACTCTCTGATGCTAGAATTACTGGCATATGCAGCCATGCATGGCTTTTTATGTGGTGCTGGGAATTCAACCTCAGGTCCTCACCCTTTCAGATCAAATGTTCTTGCCCACTAAGCTATCACCCTAGCTCAAGAGAACCCAACTCTTTTGAGGAGTTTTGCTATGAAGGGAACAGGAAAACACGTTGGCAGTTTGAGGAACATATAGAGCCAAAACGAATTTTTTTTAAGATGGGAGAGATTAAAAAGGGTGGGAGAAAAACCTGCAGAGAGCAACAATACAATGTAGGACAGAAGAGCTGCTCAAACAAGACTTTAGAGAACAAGAGTAGGTGGATTTACTGCACAAATACAGAGCCAACAACATCCCTGGCTCCAGAAGAGACAATAGCTGATGTCATGCTGACATGTGCACTGTGTGACAGAGCATGGGCAGCTGTGGACAATCCACTCTAAATGCTTCTGATTGATCTTTCTGTGGAGGCATAAACTGAGAACAAGAATCAGGTACAATAGCCTAGAAAGGAAGAAAAGGGTCCGAAAGTCATCCATGAGAGGGGGACAAGGAGTGACTCAACCAAAAGAATACAAGTAGGATCTCAGGATAGTATCTCTCCACCTCCTTTATGATGTCATAATAAGAATTCAGTCTAATAACACTAGAAAGCACTTAGATAAGTACCTGATACAATGAGGGCACAGTGTACCAGAGACAGACAGACAGGTTGGCAGGCAGGCAGGCAGGCAGGCAGACAGAGACAGAGATACGCAGGCAGGCAGGCAGACAGAGACAGAGATACACAGGCAGACAGACAAACAGACAGATAGATAGGAATAAAGTTGTTTATCACTAAGTATATGAAGTAGAAAGACAATACAGTCTGTGTACAATAGGCACAGTGAGTATGTATTTGAATTTCTTTCACTTTCCAAATTCTCTTAATCTCCAAGAGTTGTGACTCTTCTTCTATCGTCACAAGTTTGACTGAAGCTGTAGCTTGTCTCCCTTATATGCCTCCTGAAATGAACCACAGGAAACAACTCCTTTATTTCACAACCATCAGAGACTTTACCTGCCAAGAACATCTTGCACACGCCCTGAGAGGAACCATCCCTGGCAAGCAGCCTCTCCTGGCAGCAGGCCTGAGCCTGACAGGAGAACACTGTGTCTTGTTGAAAGGGGAGCCCTTTCAGATAGATAGCGTTTTGTTGCTAATACCAAGTCTGCCTGGGGGTTTCATCAGGACCTGGTGTGAATACTGGATTCCACCCCCAAGAGTTTTAAAGTAGAAGAGCATGCACTACAAAGAAGAAATAAGAAGCAGTCACTTGTGTGTAGATTCAGGGAATTCTGTGCATGGCTCCCTTATGATGAATTATTAGCTGTGAAGATGAAGGCGGGACTTGAGATGTAGCTCAGTTGCTAGAATGTTTGTCAGGTATGCACAGAGCTCTGAGTCCAGCCCCTATCTCTGTATAAACTAGAAGTGGTAGTATATTTCTATAATCTAAGCATTTGGGTGGTGGAGGTAGGTGGCCCAAAGTTCAGAATTATCCTCAACTTAATAGGGAACTTGAGATCAGCCTAGAATACATGAGACCATGTCTGAAAAATCAAAAGCAAGATAAAGATGAATCACCCATTGAAATGAGAAATTGGATTACTGGAGAAGTATTGGTGATACTGGTGCAAAGTACTGGACCAGGAATCTAGAGGGTACCTAATGGATCCTTGCTGTGCCACAGTGCACCAAGGTACCCCAAACTTCTCAGATGCCATTTGTGTGCATAAGTATGATGAAGATGGTGGTGGTGAAGGCTGGAGAACAGGATCAATGGTTAAGATCACACTGGCTGATCTTCAAGAGAACCCAGGTTCAATTCCTAGAACCTACAGGGCAGATTACAGTTTTCTACAACTCCAGTTATAGGAGATTTGATGCTCCTTTCTGGTTTCCAGTGGTACCAGGCACACAAGTGGCATGCATACATGTAGGTAAAACATTCATAAAAATAAAATGAAATTTAATAATTTAGTTTAATAATGACAGTAACAGTGATGACATAATCTGCTGCAACAGTCCCTGAGGTTCTGAAGCCTGAATCCCAAAAGGAAGAGAGAGGCTGGGCAAGGACAGAGTCTTAGGAAAGCACTCTTGAATTTGCTCTCCAGAAGCCACTCTCCATGCTGACTCATTTTGCTTTGTACTCCAGGATGTTGGCCTGAGTTGTCTGCCTCAGTGAACTTCCTTGCCACATGGCAAGGGAGAGAGGAAGACAGAAATACACACACACACACACACACACACACACACACACACACACACACACACACACACGGCGGGGAGGGAGGGACAGAGAGAGACAGACAGAGAGGGAGGGAGGGATGGAGGGAGGGAGGGAGGGAGAAACAGAGACAGACACAGAGACAGAGACACAGAGACAGACAGCAGACAGGAAGGAAGGAAGGAAGGAAGGAAGGAAGGAAGGAAGGAAGGAAGGAAGGAAGGAAGGAAGGAAGGAAGGAAGGAAGGAATAAAGTTGTTTATCACAAAGTACATGCAGCATGAGGACAGTACAGTGTGTGCCAAGCAAGCGACCCACACAAGACACAGTACAAACAGAAGCACCTGTTTAGCATAATGAGGCAAGGCTCAACCTGGGCTTTAGCAACATAGACCTCAATTTAAACTCCTCTAGAGTTCAGTTAACTCCTAGATTTAAACTCCTAGAGTTCAGTGAAGTTTATGATGTTCCCAGAGGTCCCTGGGGATCCAGATCTGATAGACAAAGCACAGCATCTTGTCTATGCTTGGGGGTTTTGGGAGAGTTTGAGGAAAAACCATGTGAATTGAAGGTAGTGACCCCTGCAGCGTACCTGACCCAAGTACTGAGCTTGAAAAAGTTGGAACAGTGGCAGAGAAGTAGGGAAGGATGAGTCATTGCTTCGCTATCACTCTGAGAAGTCCCTCCTCAAAACAACCCAAGGAGCCAGACTCTTCCCTCCCTGTGTTACTTTCGGTCATAGTGTTTTATCATAGCAATGGAAAAGCTAACAAGCAAAAGCAGTCTACAGGTTCAGTGCAATCTCTATCAAAATTCCAATGCAATTCTTCACAGAAATTGAAAAATAATCATAAATTTCATATGGAAACAAATAGACCAGTATGGTCAAAATAATAATGAACAACAACCCAAAACAAATAAAAAAGCCTACTGGAGGTATTACCATCACAGACTTCAAGTTATATACAGAACTATAGTAGTAAAAGTTGTGTGATACTGGTACAATAGAATTATCCAATAATAGGGATAGAATACCCCTACTAGATACCACAGCTTATTAAATAAAAATGCCTGGTCCAGAAATGGGGTACTTATTATGGAATCATTAGCCAATACGGTCACATAGAGCCCCAAATATTACAGGCTACTGACAATGCTTTTAGTTACCATTCAGGGCTTGAAAATAAGTTGCTGAAAATACCACATACTTGAGTCATAGACGATGGG
Organism: Uromys caudimaculatus; assembly: GCA_028551405.1. Classification (NCBI taxonomy): domain Eukaryota; kingdom Metazoa; phylum Chordata; class Mammalia; order Rodentia; family Muridae; genus Uromys; species Uromys caudimaculatus. The sequence continues at coordinate 48,073,682 of CM052715.1, forward strand.
GATCTCATGTGGTACTTACCTTAAAGCCTCTTCTCTACTTGATAGCTTTCATGGATCTGGAAGATTTTATGCATGCTACTGGAGGAGAAAAGTAATCATAATTTCCACTCAGCTGTGAACCTTGAGAGATAAAGTAGTGACTGCCTGGCATGGCGTATCCACTGGGAGACCAGCGGTGTGAGTGATAAGGGGTTAATCCAACATTCTGGTTTGTTTTAAGGCTTGCACCACAAGATGGAAGCCATACCTGGCACTGATATTGAGACCAAGAACCTACAGCTAAACAGGTCATAGGGGAGAACCTGCTACTATTATTCTCCTAAAAGGAAATTGTATTAAGCCAACTCCTAATGACTTATCATTATATCCATAGATTAATAAATCTTTCCACCTTCACTAGAAAAGCTTCTGTGTGCAGTAGATGATGATTGACATAGAGACCCACAACCGACCAAGATGCAAAAGTAAGAATGCCCCTCCCTAGATGGAGCACCCTTCCTCCCAACATTCAGGAATCATCTCAGAAAAGTGACTGGAAAGTTTAAAAGCCAGAGATAGTGGAAGCTACAAGAAAAGAATATCTTCCGGATACAGCAGGGCAGCTGCAGGTAGGAACGTACAGGTGTTGTGACAGCATGTACAAGACCTGTGCAAGCCAAGCCAGACTAAACCCCAGCATGAAGAGGAGACATGGCCATAAAGTCCTGTTCTAACCTGAGGAACCATTGGTTAAGAGAAGGACTGCCAGCTTTCTCTAAGGGTAGAGCCCCTGGTAAATCAACTATGCTCTAGAGGAAGGCCACATATCTAGAATATTTAGGTGACACAAATGTCTTGATGTGTTTAAATACAAGTAGGTAGAGAAGGGAGTCACCCTGGAAAGAGTTAAGGAGGAAGATATAATCAAACACATGGTGCAAAATTCTCAAAGAACTAATAAAATATTTTTCAAGAATATGAAATTATCATAGTGGGGCTAATGTGTTAAGAGTTGCTGAGGGGGCTGGAGAGATGACTCAGCGGTTAAGAGCACTGGTTGCTCTTCCAGAGGTCCTTAGTTCAATTCCCAGCAACCACAGGGTGGCTGACAGCCATCTGTAATGGGATCCGATGCCCTCTTCTGGTGTGTCTGAAGACAGCTACGGTGTACTCATATACATAAAATAAATAAATCATTTAAAAACTGAGTTGCTGAGGAGAAGATGCATTCAGGGAATCTGCCATCAATGCCAATCACAGGTGTCCATCTGGAGTGATAGTCTATTCTAAGATACTAGTTACAAGTTGCAAAGTCTCTAGACAACCAACTTTCATTGTAATGATCCAGTTGTGAAACTCAGAATACGAAGAGTGCTTAGCCCTAAGTCATAAGTATTTGGAAGATACACATCTGATGAAAACAGAAAGGGCAGTAATTATCAGGAGCAGAAAGGTTGTTGCTTAGAGATAGCAGTAATGAAATGTGGATCGAAATGGACACTTAAACACGCACAGTGACTAACACATTACGGACATTCACCCACTAAATCTGTTCAGCTACCTTTGAGAGTTACTACTAGTTCTCTTGTAAAGTTGAAGAGGCAGATTTGGAAAGGTCAGGTGGCTTTTTCTACTTAGTCATCACCATGTTCACTCGCAGGTCCTCAGGAAAATTGACTTTAGACAGAACTTGATAACTTAATCTATTTTCCATTCTTAATCTTAGGGGGAAATATTTTCTAAAAGACATAGGTCCCCAGATATTAAACTGGTAGGAAATTCAAACAGAAGAGACAGCAAATAAGATGGAGTAAGGGAGATAAGAATAATCAAGGACATATGCTAGAGGCTCATTAAATAACTTTAGCCTGGTCATTGGGATTCTATTTTGGTGCTACACTAAGGAGAAAACACTGTACCTTCAATTCCAGCACTCAGAAGACAAAGGCAGCTGGATCTGTGAGTTCCAGGTCAGACTGTTCTACATTGTGAGTTCCAGGACAGCCATGGCTACATAGAGAGACCCTGTGTCAAAAAGAAGGAGGAGAAGGAGGAGGAAGAAAGATGGATGAATGGATGGAAGCCAGGAATGTTGGAGTATGGTAAAGCAGACTGAGCTACAGAGATCCCCCGTCTCAAAGGAGAGGGCATGGAGTGAGTCACAGAGGAAAGAAGCAGATGAAAATAATATTTTTAAAACAAGAAATATTAATACTATTAATACTGATATGATTATGGATAGACAGAATCTCATGTTCAAAACCTTAGGGAAAACTTAGTTTTTCTAAAGGATTTATGGGGTCTAAAAGTGTGAATCTAGCAAGTCACCAGCACCCAAGCAAGCTGGTTCAAAGGATACTCCTGTATAGCTACCAGTCAATACTCTCCAAGCCTTCCCTCCATGTTCCAATGAGAACTGAGAGTCTATAGCTCACACTGACCAGTAGGTGTGTGAACACACCCTGGTTCAGCCACTGCCCAGAATACAGCCTACTACTCTATCAGGTACCATGAAGATAGGAGGATTAGTTAAGTGGAAGGGTCCCAACTTAAGAAAGGAGAATAGAAGAGGAGTGTCAAAACTGATAAAGATGAGGCTCACAGGAGGAGACTTGGGGATGCCAACATTTAAAAGAGCTCTGTAGAGCTGGAGAGGTGAGTCTGTGTTTAATAGTAATGGCTTCTATTCTATAAGACTGAGGTTCAACTCCCAACACTCAGAGCAGCTTACAACCCTCTGTAACTCCAATCCAAGAAGACCTGATACCCTCTTCTGGCTTCCATGGGCACAGCACACATGTGGCACACAGACATACATGCAGACAAAACACTCATATGCATCAAATTAAACTTAATTTAATTTAAATATAGTAGGGGGTAGGTAAACTGGTGTGATAAATTTTGAATGGCTTGGCCTCAGATGATAGCCTGAGAAAAAGATGCTATTGGACAGGAAGGCCTGGAATACAGGTCAGGACCTTACAGAGGTGAAAGATGCTCAGCAAGATGTGATCACTGACTTATTAAACATGCGCCTGTTACTGTTCATCTTAGTTAGGGCTTCTATTACTGTGAAGAGATACTACGATCATCACAACTCTTTAAAAGGACAATGTTTAATTGGGAGCTGGTGTACAGTTCAGAGGTTTTTAGTCTATCATCATCATGGCAGGAACTATGGTGGCAAGCAGACAAATATGGTGCTGAAGAAGTTGTTGACAGTTCTACATCTGGATCCAAAGAAGCAGGGAGAGTCTGCCTATAGACCTGGCTTGAGCCTCTGAAATCTCAAAGTCCACTCCCTGGTGACATACGTGCTCCAACAAGGCCACACCCCAATCATGCCAGTCCTGGGCCATTTACATTCAGACCACTCCACTGTGATAGTTCCTGAAGATGTAGCTTCTGCTCAGCACAGCTGACACTCCATGATCCAATCCCTTGAAAGTAAATGAGCCTTTTTACAGCCACCTCACTAATTCCTTCTTCTTTGTGTGACTGTTTAGTACAAAGAACAGAGAGCTAAGGATGTAACTCAATCAGTAGAGTGTTTGCCTAGCATGCACTAGAGTGTTATCTTCAGCACAGAATAAACTAGGATGTGAGAGTGTGCTTGTAATTCCAGTGCTCAGGTAGTAGAGGCAGGAGGTTTAGGGGTTCAAAGTCATCCTTGGCTTTTTCACTACAAAGTGAAGCTGAAGCCAACCTGGGAGACATGAGACCCTGCCTCAAAAACATTAAAAAATAATGAACAAATAAGAAGGATGAATTAGGGTGGAGAACAAACCAAGAATTCAACTGTGGTGGCACATGCCTTTAATCCTAGGAAGAGGCAGGAGGATCCCTGTGAGTTCCAGGGTAGCCTGATCTACATAGTGAGCTCCAAGACAGCCAGGACTACATAAAAGGACCCTTTCTGGGAAAAAAAAAACAAACAAGAAGATAAAGCAGGAAAAAATATCATCAGATAATCAGCTGAGTGTCATTTCCTATAAGTCAATGGAAGAGTGAATTTAATAAAGATATTAGTGTCAAATCGCCCCAGACTATCACCTGAGGAAAAGTTATTAACATTAAACCTGCTATTGGCAAGCTTCTTAATGGGGCTTCTATCTCCACTGAGCACCTGAATCAGCAAAAGCACACAGATACCTAGGAAATGTCCCCAGCATCCAACTCAGTTCCCCTGCTGCTGGGATGTAGGCTTATGTACTATTTTTCACTGACCCAGGTTCTGTGCAGGAGTAGTTAAGAACTACTTTAAAGAAAGTGAGTGAAGCATCTCTTTGGTAGACCAGTTAGCTATTCCACAGTGTGTACAAATTTCAAAACATTGCATAAAGAATAAATGCATGCCAGTTTTATTCATCAACTTACAAATCAATCAAAGGAGGAAGTTTGACATATTTGTTGAAAACCAGCAATTCTGGAAGAGTAGTAGAGAATAGAGAAGAAATAGAGAGGTTGTTTTTCAGAAGAGATGCTAGCAGTCTTAACATCAGGCATGGATATTTAGCCCCCCTGTTTTACTGTGTGATTTAACCTTATCTGTGTCTTATCTGTAAAATCGGGATGAAAACACTTGCTGTGCCCACCTCACAGTTTCCTTGAGAGGTCAAGAAGGGATAATAGATGTGAGAGCACTTTGAAAAAACTTAAGGATTTGAAGTGCTATAAAAATGTAAGATTTATATGGCTGTCAGTTCCTTTTCCCCAAAGATGGCCCTAAAGATAGTGATTATCAACTGCAAAGACCTGTGAGAAGCCAGCATCCCCCTCAACACTGAGCTCACAAAGACAGTATCCTTTGATAAGTGCTCACAGCTACTATCTGAAGGTCTAATGCTGTTTGCAGCTCTTGCTTTTCCACAGCTAGCCTTGCACCCTATCTATTATAGATGCAGTTTCCAGAGTCCCACAGATCCTGCTTAACATTTCTAAATAGATCAGCCATCTAACATGAAACTAAAAAAAGCAAAGATGTTACTGCTGTAAAAGTTGGAAAAGTAAATTAAATGTTGTGTGGTTCCCATTCGGTTGTCAATATCATGCTTATAGAGAAAAGGGAAGGTAGAGATTGAAGGGCATCAATGAGAGCAGACAGCGCTACAAGTCAGGAGTCTAATTCCCCGGGCAGAAGGTAAAGGAGTATCCCAGATCCTGGCCAAAAGCACCACCAAATTCCATGACTGCCTCGAGGTTTATCTGAGTACCCCGGTATGCCCACCCCTGTACCGTGCTAGACCTACAATAACCAGAGCAGGAGCTTCTCAGTTACCTGTTCAGAGCAAACAGTAACACCTTCCATGGTGTTGCTGAGGCTCCACAGGCAGGTGTTTAATCATAGATGACTGTAGATATTCAGAGTTGGATTGCATCTTACTGTGGGTTTCACGTTGTCCTTGGATACAAAAATATCAGCAAATAGAGTTCTTTGTCCAAGATACAGCATGACTTAATATTTGGATTTCTTTTTTTTCTAACAATTTGAATTTAGAGGAAAAAAATGGAAAGATGGATCAAGTCTCAACTAGGAGTTAAGACAGGTGTCCGGTGACCAGTGTGAGCATTTAAGGAACGATCAGTTACCCTCCCCTGCCATGCTGCTGCTGGCTGTGTCTGCTCGACTCTGGTTACTATCAGGGAGAAGGCATTAATGCACTCTTGACTGCCCACACCTCCTTTGCCATTTTCAGACAGAAGTACAGAGCCCCAAAGCCAGCCACTCCTTCATCTTATATCACTTCCACAAGGCCAAAAAGCAATTGGATTTTGAAGCAAAGCTAGAATGGATACTTCTCAGATTTTCATGGGCATTCTCATCCATGCAAGAGTCACTTGCCTTGCTCATGAATCCTTGGAGAAAGTTTGTTGTACAAAAGAAAGTGACCAAGTCTCTCTAGACGCTCCATCCTTGGCTCCCTGCCTAATGAAAACCATCCACATTGAAGAAGCATCTTTCACATTCCAGTATATGCAGTGAAAGCTTCTCACATGGGAGGTAACTGAACTGACTGCAAAAGAGAAATAGTTTGGTAGTCACTCTAGCACTTAGGAGGAAGAGGCAGGAAGATCAGAAGTTCAAGGTGATTCTTAGCTATAGAGAGAATTGGAGCCCAGGCTGAACTACATGAGATTCTGTCTCAAAAATTAGTAAATAAAAAAAATAGTTGCATGGATGGTGACACATGCCTCTAATCCCAGCACATGGGAGGCAAAGGCAGTCACATCTCTGAATTTGAGGCCAGCTTGGTCTACAGAGTAAGTTTCAGGACAGCAAGGGCTACACAGAGAAACCCTATCTCGAAAAAACAAAATTGTTGAATAGTTTCTGGGACCTTGGACAAGCTAGCGCACCTCCACAGATGTCTTTCTCCATCTATGGAAAGAAGTAAAAATAGTATCATTTTTAGCACCACTAGAAATGGAATGACAAGTCCACCACCAGATAGAAGATGGAATATTTGATTTGTCTGGCTATTACTGAGACTGACTATCTCAGTATAAGGAGTGCTGTGGTCTCTGATCTTTGTGAATGCCCTGTGAGCAGAAGACAAGAAATTTCAGCCATAGGTTTGTGCTTATCACGGCCACATGGCTACTCAAGCTCAAGGAAAAGGATGCTTAGCAGTTCATCTCCAGCAATTCTTATTGTCTCCTCAGAGGAAGCAGCACTCATCAATAAACCAGCCAGCAGCGGTGCACTTTTCAAAATTACATGGAAATGTTACTACTTTTATACCTGGTATAATAACAGGCAAACAAAACGGTTGTTTCTTTTTCCTGTTCTCAAAGAAATGCTGTTGACAATTACAGTTTCAGAAGCACAAAGTGAAAGGAAAAAAACTACCCAAAAACTCAAGATGAAAGGTAAAATTAGATTTCTCTTTAAATCCCACCCTCTCCCAGTCTTGGCTGCTCTAACAGGGGACGAGGGGGTGGGGGGTGATTTTCTATGCCCATATTCACTGTGATAAAGAGACATAATAAACAATTGAATAGCTTAAGACTTAACTGTAAGATTATTTTTCAAGGAGTTTCTCCAAATGTAATAACTTAGCTTTCAAAAAAAAGTAATCGCTGCAAATATTTGAAAAGTCGAAACTCCATGTGAGGGCCTGGGAGATTAACACAATTGAGCATAATCGCCCCCTTACAAACCATTTGCCAGGAACTAGAAAGCAAAAAAGAAAAACTTTCAGCCTTAAGACAGCATTCCAAATATATTTTATTTATTCAGTGAAGAAAGGAGACTGGGAAGTTTTTGTATTCCTTTCACAGAGGCCCTTCTGAGCTTTAAGGGAAGCATTTGTCTAGAGGTACAAAATGAGTAATTCCTCTGCTCCCAGGAAACATAATCACTGAAAACATCTGAAATCTTAAAAGCTATGTAAAAGGTCTTTGTAGAGATACTGACAAAAAAAGCCTCGAAACATTTTAAATGGATCTCAGCATTTACCTGTGTAAAGTAGACACATCTCACATGCCTGGGATGGCTGGTATAGAACACATCTAGACCGCCAGTGCTTGGCTGTCCCCAAGGAAATCACTGAAACCCTAAGGAATAGTGTGGGGCTTTCCTGATCTTGGTCTATCCTTTGTTGTATGTGTGTGCGTGTATTGATGTTAACCTAATGTGGTTACTTAATTTCACTACCCATGGCCTCTTCCATAATTAAGACAGCTCCTGCATTCCAGGGGTGCTATGGTCTACATCTATGATCAGTCCAGAAGAACAGCATTCTCCCTGGCCTGGTCCTCAGGCATGCAGTCAGGCAGAGGATTCCCAGTTGCTTTCTACACTGAGCTCTGAGCCTGGGGAGTTGTGTTGGCACTGAGTGATTGAAAGGATAGAAGATATAATTTCCAACCGGGCTGACACTCCAGGATAGTTAGCCCACGCTCCAACACCACTTTGTCTTCTCTCAGCTCCAGAGAGCCTGCAAAGGGAGCGTTTTGATCTTCTCTTTACTGACTCCAACTTCCCACAGTTGCTTCTGTGCATGTCTTCCCTCAAGAACCTGGAGATGCTATAACTAAGTCAGTTTACTTTCCTCCTCTGGGTCCTGGTATCCCAGTGCAACAGACTAGAAACAGAGCTCTTCTGAAGCAAACTAGCTAGCAAGTTTCTTTACTCTCTAAGTTTTGGGTCTTCCTTCTTTAAATGGTGAAAGTCATTGCAAAAACTCTTGGCTTATAATAGGATTGCACTCCTATAAACTCACTATAAACTGAAATTATCATGAAGTTAAATATATTTTAAGTGTTCATACACCTAACTAGGCAAGCATCATAGCCCAGTCTAAGCTACCTCAAACGCACTCAGAGAACCTCCATTAGCTTCCATTTGGATAAAATCAACCGACATGACACTTACTTTAGAATAAAGTGTTGACTACCTCCTGGGATTTATTGAATGTCTCACCTGATCACCCTATGACTTGTGTGTCTGACTAGGAGCTATGACTCCCATTCATCATGAAGGAAGGCTAGCCTCAGAAACAAGTCAGAACTTAATATGCATTTCTACTTGAGTCTATGTTGCTTCCGTGCCACTGTAAAGTTGAAACTTAAAAGTCAAACCAGGGTCAATCAGAAACCTTCTGTTTTCAAAGGAATGGCCAGACATTGAACAATATCAGTAATGGAAATGCCTGGTACCATGCACAACGCGATGAGACAGAAATGTTAGTTGAATCTCCAGACCCATAATCTCCAGTAGTAATCATTATGAGTAGTAATAAAAAGTACTGCTCCCTGTTTCCACCTTCCCTGGAATGTTGAAACTTCTAACCCTCTATCTGTCCCAGAACCTACTTATAAACTGCAGCATAAAGGGTGGGCTTCACATCCAGAGGGGTTTACCTTGAGCAAGTCTTTAACCTCTGGTCTTATCTGTGTTGGCATAGAATCTTACTTTATAGCTCAAGGTGGCCTCAATCCCATGATCCTTCTGCCTGAACCTCCCAAGTGCAGAGATTATAAGAATACGCCACCACACCCAGATCTTTCAAGATCCATTTTTTCTTACCCGTGAGGTAAAGACAGCTATACCTTCCTCATAGCATCTGGACACATGAACAAAAAGGTTGATGTTTAAGTGTTCTGTGTATCTTGGCTGTTTCCAGTTCAGTCCAAAGAGACCCATCTGCTCCCCCACCCCAAACCTTTGTTTTCCTGGGTACCCACTTGAGTTCAGCCCAGATGTTCATGCTGGCTCTGTCCTCTCCATCCTCATCTCTGAGAACCTCGTGCATCTGTCTAAGCTTTATTTATCCGAGAGCTTTTGTGTGACTTCCTCTGACCTCATTGACTTTTCCTACCAATGAATTCATACAGTGCTTATCTTCTATATGGGAAAATATAAGAGATGAAAACTCAGAGGACCTCAAGAACCTTCTTCCATGGCCACTGCTAGACTAATTAGAAGCCATGATGCCAGTCAATAACAAGTTCTAGTCACGTGTTACAGAGAACAGTTTCCCGATAGACTCCCCCTGAGTCTCCTGCACTTTTATCTCTGTGACTTCTGGGTAAGATCACTAGCCATCCACGAGGTTAACTCCTCTGTGCCTATTCAGAAGTAGTCCATAAAAGAAATATGTTCTTGTTCACTGGCAAATAAAAACACAGCGAGCCTTTGGCTATGTTGACAGGCTGGAGAGCCATTGAGCACACCCGTCGGCATCTGTATGGACAGCTCTATTTACAGTTCCACAGAGCTGTCTCCAGCTGCTTCTCCATCCATTCAGAAAAAAACCCTTCAATCATTGCTGTATGCAAACGTTGTACACCTCTGAGCAGCTCTGTTCTATGAGGGATACCTGCCAAGCTAGTGACTTCACTCCTTCTCTGGGCTCTTCTTTGGGGGTAACTCTCATGTCTCTTGCTGTCCCCAAAGCCTTCCATAATCCTTCCTGCTTTTCTCACGTCCCTTACTTGGGGTTCTTTCCTGCATTGGCAGTCTGGCCTGGAGTTCAATATGTAGGCCAGGCTGGCCTCAAACTTATAGAGATCTACCTACCCCTGCCCCTGCCCCTGCCCCTGCCCCTGCCCCTGCCCCTGCCCTTGCCTCTGCTGGTCCCTTTTTAACTCTTTCACTGCTGAGCCATGCTTACACTTTTAAGTTAATCCCAGCCTAAGGGGCTCAAGAGATGGCTCAGTAATTAAGAGCACGGGCTGCTCTTTCACAGGTCTAGTGTTTGACTCCCAGCACCCATGTGAACCGTGTGGCAGCTTACAACTGGCTGTAACACCAGTCCCAGGGGATCTGATGCCCCCTTCTGGCCTCCATGGACACTAAACACACTTGGCACACATAGTATGTCTGTCTATACACTCAGGCAAAACATTTATATCCATAAAAAAATTTAAAAACCCAAATGGTGCCTCGTAAGGAACTCCATCAGTTTTGTACAGCATAGATCAATACCCCGTTCTCACATGAGTCCAGTGTTGTCTGGCTTTTCATAGAACACCTCCTCAGGTGTCCATCCTTTTCTACAAGACAGTCAGCATCATGAGGTCATCCTGCTCAGCATCAATATGAATAACCAATGCACTTTATTTAGTGAACTGAGGAAAGAAAAATGAATGAATGAATGAATGAATGAATGCTGACATTTATAATAAAAAACATCATTCTTTTAAGGCTCTCCAGTGACTCGGTGTTGGAATTCACTCTGGTGAAGAGACACAGAACAGTAAAATCATGTTCGCAAAATGTGACCAAGAGGAAGTAAATACTCTAACCAAAGTAATAAATCCCCTAGAAAAGTTTAAAACCAATGTATGTTTTATTTTTTTCTTTTCACCCTTTATTTCCAAACAGAGACAATTTCTAAAATAAAATTTTAAAACTTTGATAGGCATTTTTTTAACGCCTTACTTATTTTTAATTTATCAAAGAGCTATAATCTTAGGCCTGAAAAACCTTGTATCCAGGAGCTGTAGATCTTTTCTGAAGTGCCGCCATTATGAGTAGAAGGTTCATAGAGTTTTGCTAAGCAGAACAGAATCACTTTTTAATCTTTATGTATGGATGTTTATCTGCACATGTCTGTAAACTCCCTGCATGCAGTGCCTGCAGAAGCCAGAAGAGGGCCCCTGGACTAAAATTACAGATTGTTGTAAGCAGCCATGTGGGTACTAGGAGTTGAACTTGTGTCCTCCAGGAGAGCAAGTCCTCTTAACTGCAGAGCCATTTCTCCAGTCCCTAGAACAACTTTTAGGGTTAGGTTGGTTGGTTAGGAGGTGGAGGTGGAGGTGGAGGTGGAGGTGGAGGTGGAGGTGGAGGTGGAGGTGGAGGTGGAGGTGGAGGTGGTGGTGGAGGTGGTGGTGGTGGTGATGGTGGTGATGGTGGTGATTTGAGACAGGGTCTCTTTCTGCATAGTCTTGGCTATCCTGGAGTTCTCACGATATACATCAGACTGACCTTGAACTCACAGAGGTCCTAATGCCTCTGCTTCTCAAGTGCTGGGATTAAAGGTGTGTGCCACCACACCTGGCACCTAGAACAACATCTAAATCCAGGCAGAGTGAATTGCTATTCTGTGTCCCAGGAATGTTTCGTTGAGGAAAAGGCAATTTCTTGATCTGTGCCATTTTCTGCAGGAAATTCCCTCCAGGTACCTCCTTTCCCATGCATCCTGTACCTGGGCACATAGAGGTTAGAGAAAGAGGTCAAAACTTTGCCCTGTTTATCTCATTCATATTTAATAGCCACAATTCAGGCAAAGATGGTTATCTCATGCTAATCTGAGGCAGGTTTTATCTTGGATCTGCAAATGAACAGCCCAAAACACAGAGAAGCTAGCAATTCAACTAATGTCACAGAGCACACAGATGCCAGAGTCAGCACTGAAGTCAGGTGTGGCCATACCACCTCAACCCCCTCCCTATGGCATGCCCCTCCCCTTTCAGTAAGCATTTTTTTAACATACAGAATTTCTGGATAGCTGTCATAAAGGTCATGGTCCTTTTGGCATTTTATACTCATGCAATTCTTTCTTCTAAAAGTACAAGCGTGGTTATATAGACTTAGCATTTATTCACCCTGTTTATTTGTCCTGCACACACACTTGCTTTTGAACTCTTGTCCATTTGAGGGGGCTGGAGAACCTGTAGGAGGTAGGCTGGCGGATACAAGTAGGTGTGGGATCTGGAAGGTTGCAGACTGTCTCTAATCTCAGTGTTCTGTGATTCCAGATTTGCAGCAAAGCAAAGCACCTCTAAGGCCATGAACCTGTCCAAGTCTCCCCCACCACAGTGGACTGAAACCTGAACAGTGAGTCAAGACAAACCTGTCCTTCTTCGAGATGTTTCTGCCAGGCATTCTGACCATAACAACAAGAACAAGATACATCAAGCATGCGACACTTCTCAAAAATTGTGTGTGTGCGCATGTGTTTATGTGGGTGTATGCACCTGTGCATGTGAGTGCTCATACATGTATTGTTCACGTGTATAAATTCTAGAGGTTGGCATCAGCTGTCATCTTCAACCATTTCACATTTTAGTTTTTGAGACAGGCTCTCTCATTAAACTCAGAATTAATCCATTGGCTAAAATGGCTGGCCAATGGGCTCCAAGGACCCACCTCCTCCTTGTTTCCCTCCCTCCCTTGTTATTTAGCAGGGCAGTGACTAGCTTTTATGTGAAAGTTAGAGATCTAGACTCCTTTGATCCTCACACTTGTGTGACAGACACTTTACCATCTGAGCCATCTTCCAAGCTCCTAGATCGTTTTAAGTAACAAAAACCTCCATGAGGAAAAGATTATCTGTGTCTCCTTGATTCTCATCATCATATTTTGGTATAAAGGTCTTTAGAGGGTACTAGATGGACCCCTTTATCATTGACAACGGAAGTATCCTGTGTCACTGATCACGGTGGCCACAGACTTGGTGAGAGAACTTCATATCTTTAACTAGTATTCCCTCAAGATGAGGTGGTACTAGGGGAGAAGACGTGGTCCTTGCTCTGCAGGAGCTCACAGCCTCAGAGGTCTTCCTTTTGATGGATTTACAGTCCCCAAGGCAGAGCATACCATTAGGTGCCCCCACCTAAATGGCATGAAGCCTCTTGGAGAAATCTCACCTTGCTTTATGGAAAGGTTCTCAAAAGCCAACTTCTCACCTTGACTGTCTTTCAGTAGTGCTTATTGACCAGCATGGGGACAACCAAAAACCATGGGTAAAGGCAGAATAGAAGAGACTATAATCTAACTGTAAAGAGCAAAGCTAAAGACACAAATGAGTTTCCTCTGAGTGTGACTGAAGGTGGACGTACGTGCATTTCTAATGGATATTAAATAGGCAGCATGCGATGAGACAATATAGTCAAGCAATACAAATGTATTTTCTTGCCGCCCTCCAGTCAAACCTTTCTTACCTAGGTCTTGAGTTCTCGAAAAAGCCATTTTGCAAACTTATAATGGTTCTGGTTTCCAAGGACCTTGGGCCACCTATCCCAGCAGAAGCCTGGCCTAAGGATAAGTCCCAAGAGTGAATAATAGAGACTCAGGTCCAACAGTTCCAAGCCTGCTGCTTGAGTACATAGGCCAAGCACTGAGAAGAGCATGAGGGACACAGTTAAGCCTTCCACCATCAATCGCCGTATAGCTTTGTTTGTACCCATCTTTTACGTAAGTATGTAAGTAAGGAGCACGGTGAGACATTCTAGAATATTCTCTAGAATGTTTTCAAGTGTTCCCAAGGCAGCCTAGCCCAGCTGCCATTTAGATCTTCTTTGCAGAGACGCTGCAGCAGGTGCTGCTGGTGGGACTCGGGCGTGATGCATGATGGAGATGAGAGAGCTTTTAAACGTTTGCCTTCCTAAAAAACATTCTCACTGCATCTCTGAGAAGTACCCAGCTGGTGTTTATCCTCCACAGTAGCAAATCAGGTTATTTATCGTCCTAATTCGTGATGTATTTTATAAAGTAATGAATGGTTCATTAAACTAAGTTTGGGCATCTGTCTCCCAACCGCCTCCTACTCAGCTGTACTCTTAGCGGGTCCTGGAGCCCATTGGAGTGGTCTCCAACCTCCCAGCCTCTTTCCCGTCCCCCAGCACCCCCAAGCCGCTTCCCCTCCTGCCCTCCCTCCTCCTCATCCCTCCCCATGGTTATTTAGGAGATTAGAGTTCATTAATTAAATCCTGTGCTTAGATCGAACTGTAACACTATTCCAATCACATTTATCTTTCAGGCGGCGGTGGAGATGGCAACCTCGTTGGAAACGCGCGGGGGAGCCTGAGCCGGCAGCCTGAGACGCACTGCTCGGTGTGCTCCATCGCCCGCCACGCCGCCGCCGCGCAGACCCTCCATCTTCCTGTTCAGCTCCGGGCCAGCTCGACCCTGCCCCGGGGTCGGGTAGGGGGTCGGCTCCCGCTTCTCCCGGGGCTCCAGGTCGTTCTCCACCCCCGGGCCCTCTGCGACTCAATTGCCTGGGTCCCCCCTCCCCCGCCACACACACTCACACGCGCCCGCGAGCACACACGCACGCACACAACACACTCACACGCCAGCAGGCTGCTGGCCGCTCAATGGACCGATTTCCCCGATTTCCCTGAACCCAGCCTAGCCCGGGATGAGAAATTGCAAAATGGCCCGAGTCGCCAGTGTGCTGGGGCTGGTCATGCTCAGCGTGGCCCTGCTGATTTTATCGCTTATCAGCTACGTGTCTCTGAAAAAGGAGAACATCTTCACCACTCCCAAGTACGCCAGCCCGGGGGCGCCCCGAATGTACATGTTCCACGCGGGATTCCGGTGAGTGTGGGCCTCTATTGGAGCGCCCTCGGGTATCTCGGGTCGATGGTGTGTTGGGGGACCGTCAGAGAAGAGTGTTTGGGCTTCTCGGTAACTGCGTGGTTCTTTCATTCCTTTTTCTGTTTCTGCACTTTATTTTTTAATCCCAAAGCCCCTAAAAGCCTTTGTCCTAATCGATATGATTGAATTTCTCCTATTCTTCCTCTGCGTCCCCTCCCCCATTTCAAAACTGGGGTGTTAGTGGTAGAGCGAGAGGCGGTGTTTGGACAGCGGGGTGGTGGGGGGAGGTTGAACCCAGAGATGGGCAAGTCTTGAGGTGAGCGATCTGGCCGAGCACTAGCGGCGGACTCTGCAGGCCAGGCTGGGGCGATCTAATGGCGCAGGCGCCGACTTGCTCTCGCACCCCTTCCCTCCTCCCCTTTCTCATCTAATGATGCGCAGGTTTATTCTCTTGAAGCCCCTAGGGGGTTCTTCCTCGACCCTTCCCCCGCTGCCACCCGCCCCCTCCTTTTCTAGATTTCTGCAATTCCTCAGCCCCTGCGGGAAGCAAGCCTTCTGCTGAGGGCCGCCCACCCTCGCCGGGTCGAAGTCACCGCGGGGCGCAGCTCCGCACAGCTCATCTGGAGCCCCACCCCTACCTGTGCCCGCAAGGAGCTCTCCCCGCACCGCCTTCCGATGGGCGGGTGGCAACCACAAGCTGCACCCTGTGGGCCAAGCTGGGCCAGGGATATGCAACCTGAAGAAGCTAGGCCTGGCTGGGAGAGCCCGGCGGCAGGCAGCCTCTGAGAGTTCAGCTAAAGGCTGAGAGTGAAATCAGACTTGGGCGTGGGAAGGAAAAGGTTAAGACTAGAGCCCCCAACCCCCACCCTCTTCGCCGGAGTCTCGAATTTCCTTTGCCCTTTGCCCGAAAATCAATTCTTCCGGCCTGGGGATGGCGGGTCCGGCCGGCGGCTGCTGTCCGCGGTGCTGACTCGTAGTCCCGCTGAGCCGCGGACTGCAGCCCTGGGCTGGGCTCTGACCCTTACTGTCTGCGTGACCGCCATCTTTTTTATGGTCCCCCCTGCACCCGGAGGGCTAGACAATGGGGAGGTTTCCCCTTTTCTTCTTTTCTTTCGGGCTTGTGTAGGAGCAGAGAATGTACCAAAAGAGGGGCTGTGGGGTGGGCTTGCTCTTGTGCCAGCTGCCCCTTCCGGTTGTTGCTGGAGCTGTCACTCTCTGGGTTCCCCTCTCTGATGCCAGCACCTATCTGAACTCCTGCTCCTCTTCAGGTCACAGTTTGCGCTGAAGTTTCTAGACCCGTCATTTGTGCCCATTACGAATTCTCTCACCCATGAACTCCAAGAGAAACCTTCTAAATGGACATTTAATCGGACAGCGTTTTTGCATCAAAGGTAGGATAGGAAGAGAGGTTTTAGTTGTTGTTGTTTTTCATTTTGAAACTCAATAAAACAAACAGCACAAAAACAAATCCAAAACCAGTACTACACACAGAGAGAGCTACAACCCATCTCATCCCACCTGCAACTGTAGGGGCTTTGTCTTCCTAGCCTAGATGCAAGAGGAGGTGATTCATAGCCATCCCTCTTAAATATTTGTAGTACCCTCTAAATAGGAACAATCAGGGTGGCCAATACCTTCGTAATTTGGCCTTGACTGAGCACCATGATGTCTGACTGCACCAAAGTTGTCTATTAAAAAAAAAAACAAAAAACAAAGCTTTCATTGCAAGCAGGTGATCTCCTTTATAATATAATTATACAATCTTACTGAAAGACAACCTTACCACACCACTCACTAGTGGAGATGTGGGTCCAGATATATATGTATGTAAACATGATTTTATTTTGGTTTTGCCTATTTGTTTGTATGAAGCTTTTGCAGCTTTTAACTTATTATAAAACTAACTTCATTCTTATTAATTGTAGTGGCCTGTTTTTATGCATGAAGAAGGTTTTTCTTTATTGTTTTGTTTTGTTTTAGGTGGAGGGAGAAGAAATAAATTAATTGAGTCTCAGTGATTTTTGGTCTCAGAATCATAGACCCCACCCCCACCCAGTGGGATTGTTATGTCACTAAATGCAATGTGAGCCATCTAGTGTATTTATTAGGGCTGTGAAAACTTATTTTACAAACCAAGAAGGGATATGTGGTTTTGCCCTGGCATTTATTGTATGTGTATATATATATATATATATATATATATATATATATATATATATATATATATATATATATATCTATGTATATATATATGTATGTATATGTACATGTACATGTATATGTATATTCATTCTACTGACAGAATGAAAAGAAACCCATGGTGTCAGAAAAATGTGTGGGTTTTTTTAATGGTATATTGATAGGATTATGGTTACAGTTTTTAAAGTATTTATGCTTAATTATAAACGAGTTTGTGGCCATTAATTCTAAATCATGGAGGTGCTTTTCAGCGTTAGCCTTTGGGATTTTCATCTAACGTTAATTTTGCAGACGGTATGGTTTTCAATGTAGAACACCTTATCCCAGTCCCCCAAACACACCAAATACATCTCTAACTTGATTACAGTATTTCTACACTGGGTCAAGCATCTCTAGCAATTAATCAAAAGAACACTTCTCAAAACATCCTGCCTTTCAATCCATTTCTTAGGAAATCTTTAATTAATTTTAAAAGTATTGTTTTAAGTTGTGTTTTAGCAAACCCAAGAATTACGCTGCTACCTGAAAGCTGAGGTGACTGTCTCAGTCTACATTGTCCTAGATTTGACAATAGCTCTTTTCACCCTGATGTTGTTTAAACAGAAGGCATGGGAGTTTCACTTTGCCTTCTTGTCACTGGGGAGCTCTGCAGCAAAGTTGCAGGTTAAACTATTTTTAAGTACCTCAGACTTTAAGAGGAGATAATTTCACAGAAAACTCAATATGAAATCAAGCTGAAGTCAATTCTAAGTATCACTTTTCTCTTATTACCTTTTTTTCAGATTTTAATGGCCTTTTTTCTGAAGGCTTACCTATACCCTTCTAAATCGTCATTCCATATAATCAAACAGGAAAAAAATCCCTGCTTCTTGGTTCAGCAGGCCTCAATGAGATTATCATCTCATTTCTATTAAGTATTTAGCCATCCCCACTACTCTTCCCATTTTCATATTTTAATAATAGAGAGTGCTGTACTATGTACTGATCCATATCTGTTTAGCTTTTATTTAGACACCTGTAGTATTTGCTATTCATTCATTGAGCACTACAGTCCAATAGCAAACAAGTAGCACCTAGTTACAAACTCTAAGTCACCAATGTTTATACGTTAACGGGAGCTCATTGAGGCCAGTGTAAATTCTCTCCCTATGTTTTCTAACACAGTTTGGTATCTGCCTCCTCCTTAATCAAACACACTCTTCGAGTACCAGAATACCAAGAAATAGTAGATAAAACTGTACAGTGAATTTACTAGCATCCAAAGGTTACATTTAGAACTTGACTGAGATAAATTGCTATCCTTGTACATTATATAAATAGGCTTCGCTTTGGAGCCCGCAAATATGAATGTATACTCTTACTTGAATCAAATGTGCTTACTATTCTTGTCTGAGTTAAGTGGAAGCATAAGATGGAAACTTGGTTCTTTGGAATAGAATGTATTTAATGAATCTTTTTTTATTTTAGGCAAGAAATTCTTCAGCATGTCGATGTAATAAAAAATTTTTCTTTGACCAAGAATAGTGTTCGGATTGGACAACTGATGCATTATGATTATTCCAGCCATAAATACGTTTTCTCTATTAGCAATAACTTCCGGTCCCTGCTCCCAGACGTATCACCCATTATGAATAAGCGTTATAATATTTGTGCTGTGGTTGGAAACAGTGGAATCTTGACAGGTAGTCAGTGTGGACAAGAAATAGATAAGTCAGATTTTGTTTTCCGATGCAATTTTGCCCCGACAGAGGCTTTCCACAAAGATGTTGGAAGGAAAACCAACCTCACAACCTTCAACCCCAGCATCTTGGAAAAATATTACAACAATCTTTTAACCATTCAGGACCGTAACAACTTCTTCCTCAGTTTAAAAAAGCTCGATGGGGCCATTCTTTGGATCCCTGCATTCTTCTTCCACACTTCTGCAACTGTAACTAGAACGTTAGTGGATTTTTTTGTTGAGCACAGAGGTCAGTTAAAGGTCCAGTTGGCTTGGCCTGGAAATATCATGCAACATGTCAACAGGTGTGTATATTTTATTACATTTAACTCATACCCCCACCAGATGGCAAGTCAATATTGTAATCGCCTAGGCATGGGAGCCATCCAACTCACTAGTTGTTGTGGTTGGTTTAGTTCTTGAGGATAAACTCTTATCTTTTTAATGAATGAGTGAATGATGCTAGTTAAAAAGTTCAGTTTACCCCTAGCTGGTAACCAAGTGCGCAATGAAAAGACCATTCATCCCCCTTCCCTATTTCCTGTCCTCTCCTTAGTGAGCAGCCATGGAAATCACCACCAACAAGAATTTCCCTCGTACTAATAGGGACATTCCCGTAACATCAGGGACTAAATCATACAAAGCCTGATTTAAAAAAAAAAAATGTAATTTTTAAAAAGAAAAAATTACAATTGACTTTAATATATCCTTTTTGTCTGATGCTCAGGTGTTTGTAGAGTTTCGGGATTAGGAACCCACCTGGATAAACCCTAAACAGCATAATCTGCTTTTATAATTAAATGTTCGCATATTTCAGGAGCTCATTGCTTTCCCTTCTGGTTTGGCAAGGAGACTGGCTGGAGATGCAACATCTTCATCCAACCCAGTATCTTTTAGTTCTGGCTGTTTGTAAGAATGAGAGTTTTGAAGTACAATACTACTCCCTGGGCTGGACTTGAGGCTGACACGGTGAGGGAGGCAAAGATCCGGCACTTGGTGTTTTTAATTAACCCCTTAGATGAAGTGAGACAGTTATCCAGGGCATTTTTAAAGGCAAGATTAATTGTACAATTTTTTTTTAACTCCTCAGAGCATTGCCTCATCTCCTGTGCCCTCCTGTGTAAGGAATCCAGGCATCACAGCAGAGCACAGATCTTAGAAAAAGTTCAGGTGGTTTCTGGAAGGCCTGGGGACCAGCAGTGCATGCTGTAATAGATGTCCCCTTCCTGTTGTTGCCTAAGATCTTCCGAATTTAAGATCTGTTTAGTTGAGCTTCCGTTGAAAGAGAGCTCATAGTCTAGGAAATTAGTGTGTCTCCAAAAGGACGGGCAATTGTATTATTTATGGTCCAAACTGAGACCCTTACTTTGAGGAAATGAGTGTGATGAATAATTATCAAAGGGTAACGTACACAAACTGGTACCATTCCCAAGAACGTGAGAGATAATAGAACTAAACCCCAAAGTTCAACAACTGAATACATAGAGTGGAGTACATTTGTCTAGTCACTATTGAACATGGGAGAAACCAGAGTTCAAAACCAGGTCATTATCCCAAATCTTTGACTTCATCATTTTTGCTCCATTCTGCCCCATTTTTATTCAATTTTTTTTGACATTTTAAATCTCATCCAGAAGGGAACCGGCCCGTGTACTGAGGCTAGGAAGTGTATCTACCCATGAAACCCAAACAGTCTAGAAAAACCTAGCTCCTAGCCCTGCTTATTGATTTATTACTGAAACCTTCAGTAGCAGCTGCTGAATCTGTGTGTACTTATTGTTCTGCAGGTACTGGAAAAACAAACATTTGTCACCCAAACGACTGAGCACAGGTATCCTTATGTACACTCTTGCATCTGCAATATGTGAAGAGATCCACTTGTACGGTTTCTGGCCTTTTGGATTTGACCCCAACACCAGGGAGGATCTGCCCTACCACTACTATGACAAAAAAGGAACCAAATTTACCACCAAGTGGCAGGAGTCTCACCAGCTGCCTGCTGAGTTTCAGCTGCTCTATCGAATGCATGGGGAAGGGCTCACGAAGCTCACTCTGTCACACTGTGCCTAAGAACTCCAAATGAAAAGTGCCAAATGGCTGTTTAAAAAGTGCCCCCAAACCAAATTGAATAGTCTCCAGAACAGAACCCATAGACAATCTGGTAAAGCCCGTCTGCCACTTACAAGGAAATATGTCTTCTCGTCCTCTTTTGCACTGCTCTTTGAATGGTCTTAACAGACTTAGGACAGGTGCATTGAAGCCACGTGATTTAGACTTGATTGAGAAAGGTTATATTGCATTTGGAAGTATGCTGCACAGAGAATAGCTTGAAATAGTTCTAAGTTTGTATTTTAATAATATACTGACTCCCATGTGAATGAGGACCATGGCTGTCATCTCTTCAGCCCTACTTCAATACAGTCCTCATAACCAGAGCGCTCCAGCCAGCTCCAGCAGGATCTCTTTTGCCAGGGGAATCAGAATCTTCAAAAACAAAAACAAAACACTGGTTTAGAGGTTATATATTCTCTCTCTCTCTCTCTCTCTCTCTCTCTCTCTCTCTCTCTCTCTCTCACACACACACACACACACACACACACACACACACACACTTCCTGTTGCCCTACTACCATTGAATTTAATAATTTGTTACTAAGGATTACTTCTGGATTAGCTTTGCTTGTATGTGTTTGCATCTGTACCTGATGTGTTCAAGGCTCTGGATAACTTGGATGTTTCATGACAAACTGAGCAACTCTTAATGACTTCCCCCGTGAAGAATTCTACAGGAAATGCCTCTTGTCAAGCCCTCACTTGTCCATACTGTTATCCTGCAGCATGGTGGCCTATTTGAGTAGAGTGGCATATGATATGGTGTCTCTTTTCCTGTCTCAAAGAAAGTCCGCAGTGTGGGTGGCATTACGTCTGTTGGCATGAGTGCCATTGTGGCAGATCCTACAAGGGCTTTCTAGCTTAGGCCTTCAACAATTTCAGTTCAAGCACTAGGCTGGGCACTCTCTCAGAACAAAGAGGCATTGGGTTCATTTCAAAGCCTGGGGACTATGAAGAAAGGGGAAGAAGAGTGTTTGCAGGTTGTATACTCTAAAGAGTTGTGACCATTGGAGAAGCACAAGAATTGGTGTGGAAGACAAACTAGAGCTTTGGCCAGACTGGTCCCTGTGTGACGCATGTTAGCATTAGTCATGTCAGATCCCTTCTGTGACATCCCCACCAACAAGCATTCAGACATGCTTGCTTTCTTTGAGACAGTTGAAGATACTATTCTCTGTTTCCAAGTCTGTGTGCCTATACATTGAGCATTTAAAAAAGAAAAGCCATTATGCAGTGGCAAGACTTGGTCCTAAATAACCTTTGGAATTTGAGATCAGCTAGCCATTGTTCTCATTGTTTCAGCTGTTTCAGTAGAAATCCTAGGCTTTTACACTGAACAGCACTTTGTTCTTCCAATTCAACCCAAAGTCTGGCCAAGTTGATGTTAAATTTTAATAAGACTTTCTTTCCTCTTTATGAGTGCCCGTGGAACACATTTGTTATATGTTCCAGTGGGGTGGCTTGTCCTTTTCCAGAAATCTCATCTAGACTGCTTAGTGTTGTAAATATTTTTAAAAACCCTTGATATTGTTCAGTCATCAGTGTACTGCCCTTCTTTGGGAAAAGAAGTAGAGTAAGGAGACACACCATTCTTATGCCTGTGTACCACCTGGTCCTGGAGCTGTGCTGTTCTTTTTGAGAAGCTAAATCCGTCCCAGACACAATTTAGTGAAAGAAAATCATTCAGATCCAAACACAATACCAACTGTGGCACATCTTACCCCCTTGTGAATGCCAGTCATTCAGATAGAGGAGAGGAAATAGGGGTAAATATTTCAAAATAAGAAGCATTAACTATGCACAGAATAGTAAGAAAATTAAAATTATAAGGTATTTTTAAAACACTTTAGAATTCAAGGACAATTTCGTGGGTGTGAAAAACATACCATGGCTGTGCCCTGTCACTTTAAACCACACCTTGATGGTACCCTGTCACTTTAAAAAGCGCAGGACACCATGCTGCTACTAGATGGGCGTGGGGTGTGGAGACTGACAGAATTGCAGCAGTTATCATCAGGATTGAAAGGCCTGGTTACTCGTAAGCACTTAGTCCATTTGGTTGCAGCTAAGGGATATTAATGCTAAGATTATCCAGGCCAGGTTCTGACTCCAGAGCTTTAATTTCAATGTGCCCATCAGGTCTCACTAAATATAAACTTGGACTCTGCACTAAGCAAGATGAAATACTCAAAGACTAGAAGATCCCCAAAGCTAGTTAATTAATCCAAGATAATCTATTTAAATTTTATCTTATGAGATTGTGGTGGTGGTTTTGGTTTTTGTTCTTTGTTTTTTTGTTTTGTTTTGGTTTGGATATTTTTACCTCAGCTGTATCCTGGACCTGCTGATCCAATGATTCGGAAATGCAGCCATTAGCTGATCCTACATTTTCTTTTTCTGTTTCCCAAGACTATTTCAACGTGGAAACCAATGAAACTGCTTTCATGACAGGAAGCTTTTCTTATTAGAAAGGCAGCCAGAGCTGGTTGACTCTCCCACAGTCCCCAGGTTTGTAGCCTCAAGTGCAGTGGACAGAGCAGAGGGACCGTTGAGCTTCCTGGTTATGCTGCTGCACACTCATAGCCCTGCCCGTCTATGTTGGCGCCACTTGGTTGGACCTGGATAGTATTCTTTTGTTAGAAACATTCTCATATTTTGGCTGCCTAGAACAGAGTACGCCTTGTGAATAAATTTTACCATAATAATCCCAAGGATGTCTGAAAATAACTAATTACTTAGCAGAGAAGAAAAGGAAATTAACAAACGCCTGGCAGCATGAGGCCAAAGGTGGTTGTCATGACTTCCTCCCACACCCGGAAATTTGGGGTTTGTGTGTGAGTCTGTGGAGCTGGGGATTCAACCCAGGACCTTGCACATGGTAAACAAATACTCCACCATTGATCTGCATTCCCAGAGTGTGTTATTGTGCTAAGTAACTTTAACCATTATAAAAATGCAGTCTATTTAGTAGTACTGTCTGTCTACCAGTGCTGAATAAGACCACTGTACCATCTGTCTCCGACCAGAATATCACACATGGGCTACAGTAAGGATGTACAAAGGAAGACCCCATTCACTCACCCAGCCTCCTGGTACCAAGGCTGTTGGTGCTGATGCGCGTGAGTGCCCAGACAAAACTAATGTTGCAGGGAATTCACTGAATATGAGCACATGCTTTCTAACTTCAGACAAGGCCCCAAACACACAGACAATAAGTCATGGGCCCCAGAGCAGCAAGGGCAACGGAAGGGGAGGAGTCACTGAGCTTTCTAGCCCATCTTGACTTTACAAATATTAAAATTGAGATACAGAGAGACTAAGAGAACTTTTCCAAATTTTACATAATTATTGGGGTTATAATTGTACATATTCATCTTATCAGTATCTAAGATAAGATCAGAGGAAAACAACTTAAATCTGAAATGTTTGGGGTACAAATGTAATAGAGAGGGGTCATAAGGGAAGAAGGGGAAAAGCTTACGAGAAGCACTTGCCTAGGCACACAGCAGTAGAGGAAACACTCGCCCAGTACACAGCAGCCGGCT
This sequence comes from Uromys caudimaculatus, assembly GCA_028551405.1. Lineage (NCBI taxonomy): Eukaryota > Metazoa > Chordata > Mammalia > Rodentia > Muridae > Uromys > Uromys caudimaculatus. The sequence goes on from CM052715.1 coordinate 48,098,007, forward strand.
GGAAAGCACCCGCTCTCCCCTAAAATGAGAAAGAAACCTCCTGTTAAATCATTGACTGATAAATCCCAGTTCAGTTATTGATGGTACACAGCTGACAGATGGAATTGTACTGATAATATATTCATCTTAATAAAATCATGTGTGCATGATTTAGAAGTTGAAGACTAAATATGGCTGTGTACTTCTTGTATATAAAACTTCCAGCAGGGGCCCCTTGAGTGAAGAAATGTTTTCCATCTTGTAAGTAATTTCAACAACAGGCTTTGAATGATTGTACTAGTTCATTTCGCTAAGATCGTACCAAGAGTAATGGAAAACTTTGGTGGTTCTTCATTCCTTTCAAATGACATTCTGAAATCTTTTCTGTGTAGTTCTGGGTCCTTAAGCCTCTCTTCTCATAATTGTTTGAATGTATCAGACAAACATTTGCTTAGCTTCTACTACTTCCCAACTGTGTATAACTGACCTTGTGACCAGAGTTGGGACTGTGTATGTGTGACCGAAGAGCTCTAATGAAACACTGGGGATCAAGGGCGTCTCGCCAGCCAGTCTAAGCCGCTTAATCCATGGACCATTTAACCAAGGCCACCAATGAACTGATACCAAGGACCAAAATGGCTGATCCTGCCTCTCTCACATTCTGACTGCTTTGCCACATAAATATAACATTTCAAATGGGAAATGTTTTCGAATGTTATTGTTATGTAATATTGCCGAGCACTTATTTTTATTGTAATGATTTGTTACAGATATGTGTGGTTGAATAGATGTTTTAATCCTCGATGCAGTTCATTCTTTTATTGTTAAGATCAGTGAGGAGCCTGAGGCTGAGTAGCCAACTCCAGTTTCAGTGGGTTGCTGGGATTAGGACCTGGCGGATGCCAAGGATGCATGAGCAACAATGTACATAATGAGGAACACCTTGAGATAGAATTCTTGCTCCTCAGTCCACGTCTTTGAGTCATCATATCCTGAGATAAGTCCCTAAAAGGACCCCTGATTGGTTCTGATGTGGCATATGGAAACTAACAGCATATTTCATAGTCAACTATGAAATATACCTATATGGCTTTGACCAGAGCGTTCCTCAGGCACTTTGTACCAAAATATTCCTAAAAGTTATTACAGCGCATGACAATATGTACACAGTATTAGTGACTCAGCCTGCCAACTTCTGGCAAAACTGACCATCTGCTAATTTTTAAGGGCATAGTAGTAATTTGTCAGTGTAGTCAGAATAGATATGAGCCAGCAGACAAAGTGAGGAGCATAACTTTGTGCACTTTACTCCAAGCCTAGTTCTTTATATTTCGTGGTCTGTGTTTCAAACAAAGAGGCAAAGCTCAGGTCATTCATCTTTATAAATGGATAAACCAAGAAGTAGAGAAGTTAAATGATTCATTCAGATTCAATTTGGGATTCATTCCCAGCGGCTAAAATATTCCTCAGGTGGTCTGATTTCCCAACCTCTGACCAATGCCTCAAATGGAGGAATGTTCTAATGCTGTGATATTTGAGCTAAAATGAAACCAGCCACCCCCAAAAGAAATTCATAGAGTTAAAATTCTAAGACCAATGTACGTAAGCAGCAGTCAGTTAGTACTGTCTTGCCCCAGCCTGTGCTGGATAAGGTGACACTGTGCTCATGAAGTTCCAAGCCATGCTTTGACTCTCTACTGTGCACATGCAAAGCTCTTGATCATCACAGGCACCCAAAGACCACCTTTGATTTCCTTCTGTGGGAGAGAAATAGTTTATCTTTGCTGTGCACCTAGTTATTTAACAGCTGCTCTGGTAAACTAGCATTTGTAAGTTTCCATGTACACGTAACCCCATCAGAGCCAACTTCAAGCTACTAACATAACATCAGCCAGATCAAATGTGCCAAGGTTCCCAAGAGCCAGTATGCATTGGCTTTGACATACGAGCTGGTTCTAGCATAGCACTGCCTGAACGATTCTGAATCAGCAAGTGCCAGATAGAAGAAGTGGCTTTGGGGGATGTTCAAACACCACCTTTCAACAAGACAGAAAATCTACCTTGGTTAGTTCACTAATTTCTAGAAAAAGAACATGTCATTATGCCCTTTAGATGAAAGCCCTAAGGTATCCAAATACTCTTAGTTGATGGGAGTCTCTCAGCAGGTCCTCAGCTTAGGATATTGTCACCCAGAGCTCTCCTAATGTCAAGGAGTGACCTTCCAGGTGAACATTCTGTAGCTTAATTGCCAGTTACAATCACGTTTGGATGAGTTTTTGCTTGCCCGCTTACTTTTCATCCTTCTGACAACACAAAATACACAGGCATTCATCAAGCTGTAAAGAAGCAGGCAAACAAAACACCATTTGGCTTCCCCAGTTCCACATACCTGCAAAAGCTCCACAGCTCAAAGTCTACACCGCACCAAACGGTTGCTTCATGGCTGGAAGTCTGTACTGCACCGAAGGTATGCTCAGCCTCGCGCCTGGAGCTTTAATAAGTAAACAGCTGAAGACTTCTCAAAGATGACATCATACTAATTCAAAGGCATCACTCACTGCACTGAAGACCTCTGGACAACTTCAGAGGCTGAGTGAACAAAAACTGGTAGAGCAAGGTGCCCTGTGCTGCTCTCTTCGCAGCTTAGCTAGCTATGTCTGGCCTCTGAAAAAAAAGCTCCAAGCACTATGTTGCCCCAAAGTTCACAGCACTGGGTAGCAGAGATGCTGTCCCGCCACACCATTAGTTATGAATACACTGCCTACTGAGGATGTGCATAGCTAACACAGTGATGAGACACAGTATAAGCTCGGCCTGCGAAGGAAGAGACTTTTCTGGTGGAAGTCATCCTTGGGTGGGTTCAGTAAAATCCTTTGAAAGGCGATGATGGGAGGAAATGTGCCTAATTCCTCAGACAGTGAAAGACCGTTCTTCACAGAGTGAATCAAAGTTAGACCACAAAGGACCAAATCTACTTTCCTCACATGATAAAATATCCAGCCGGTCCTGTAGTTATTTCTACACAGTAGATGTTTGGAACTCATGCTGGACATTGTATTTAAAAGGCTAAAGTGTACCTCTGCTTTCTGGGAGTTTTATTTGTTTGTTGTTTTTGAGACAGGATCTCATTGTGTAGCTCTGACTAGTCTGAGATTTGCTATATAGGCATGAGTTAACTCACAGAGATTCACCTGCCTCCGTGAGTGCCGGAATTAAAAGTGTGTCCACTATTCTGGGCACTGTTTTCTGTTTTTCTTAATTATCATTGAAATGAACTTGTTTCTTTATACTGAGAAAACTGCATTTTGTTTCAAATGAGTCAGGTATGTGTTCAGGGATTTTCAGTCCTCCCAACAAATCATATGTTGGCATAAGGAATACACGTGTGCTCTGTCTCATTTTCTGACCAGAGGAGAAGTCCACAGCTACCATCGCAAGGGAAGTGATGGGGAAATTCAATTTTATTCTGATCATATTTAATGCTATCCATGCAGCCTTTCCCTTGCTAGATAGAAAGGTGGAGGAGAAAAGTTGATAGTGGGAGAGAGGTTTGGACAAGAACAAACTGAGTAAAATTATCGAGGCACTTGCAAATGGTTTGTAGTTTTTGGGAAACTGGAATATTTGATCTCATGCTAGCAACACTGCTGAACCATATTTCATAAAGACAGTATCACATGTATATAGGAACTGAGTTTGTGCCCCTCGAGCTCCAGTGGATTTTATGACCAGCTGAGATGTAATCAACCAAGCACCAGTAACTGGCACTGAAATCTACCCAGAACTGGGACAGTGGTTCTCAACCTTCCTAATGCTGCGACCCTTTAATACAGTTCTTCATGTTGTGGTGAGCCCCCTCCAACCATAAAATTATTTTGTTGCTACTTCATAGCTGCCATTTTGCTACTGCTACAAGGTGTAATGTAAATATCTGATATGCAGAATAGCTGATATGTGATCCTTGTGAAAGGAATATTTGATCCTCCACAAAAATGGTCAAGACCCACAAGTTGAGAACCCCTGACCTTGGACAAATATATCAAAGCATCACAGTGCAAGAGCACCTTTTTGAATGAGCTGGTTACTTAATGCTACAGCAAGGCTTTGTGGATCTAGACCATTTCTGTCTCGACTGTAAGTCAGCAACCTCAGTGTTGAGATTCAGAAGTGACGTCTCTGCCTAGCTAGAATGAAAACCACAGATTTCATGCTATGCTTGGAGATCTGACCGTCCACTGTAAATATGCAAATTAGAAGTGAAGACAGAACATGGGAGAGTTCCTCATACTTACCTTAGTTTTCACCTCTGATTTTGGTACCATTTTAAAGACTGGGATAGGATGAAGTGGGACAGAGCCCTTTACATTGTAATGCTGAAACGGAAAGGTTAACATGTGAAGGAATGGTGAGTGTTAGGTATCAAAGAAATTAGCAGGATGACCAAGCACATCAGGTGAAAACAATGCCTCTTAGGACCGTGGCCCTTCCCCAACCCTCACTGACGCATCCATTTTGGGAAAATGCCATTGTATGTGGACAGGCTTTACCCCCTGAGCCACACTGAACATTTTGTGGTCAGAAGAAGAAGAAGAAGAAGAAGAAGAAGAAGAAGAAGAAGAAGAAGAAGAAGAAGAAGAAGAAGAAGAAGAAGAAGAAGAAGAAGGGGCCTTTACCAATCAGAGTCACATCTGTCTTGTGAGAGGCAGCCTTACCTGTTCTTGGCAAGAAGCTGCTGGAGAGTGAGGGCCACAGAGGCCCAGAGGAACCCAGCGCTGCTGGGCTGAGCACCAAGTGTAAATATCTCCTGCCTTCTACGTGAAAAACAGTGATCACCTTTCACAGAGATAACTCTGTGTGTGTGTGTGTGTGTATTGTGACTTTAGTTTGTGAAGGAAATGCAAAAGTTTGCTTCAACAGCTTCCCAGATATACCTGTTGAGTAAGAACGTGCCTGCCTTGTTGCCTCGTGTGCCAAACACAGTAGTGGATGCATCGTTTATAAATAAACTGTTTGACTGTGCATTGGAAATGCTGCTGTCTGTCTTTGTCCCATTCAGGGGCACATGCATCTAACACCATCCGTACAGTCACATGTAAAACACATACACATCCTGATCTTTTCATTCCCAGCTTCATTGGCAGCTTGAAAGACAAGTCCACACAAATTGGTCCTGGCTGTCTATAGCCATGAACCATTGGTAAATGCCAAAAATGCCTATATACACTTTTCCATAGGACCTTTGGATGATATAACTACTAATAATACATTACTCCTGACTACTACAATTTATAAGCACCATTTTATTTAATCAATAATTGAGTGAGCCACAAGTCTGGAAATGGAGCTCAGTTGGTAGAATAAACTACCTAGAGTGCACAAAGCCCTGAGCTCAGTCTCAAGCATCACATAAATTAAGTATGGGGCCATATACCTATAACCCAGTACTATGGAGGAAGCAGAAGTATCAGATGGTTAAAGTTCTTCTTCCCAGCCTGGGCTATATGTGATTCTAGAGAGAGAAGTGAAGAAAGAGAGAGACAGAGACAGAGAGAACAAACAGAGAGACAGAGACAAAGAGAGAGACAAAGAGACAGGAACACACATGACAGAGACAGAGACAGAGACACACACCCAGAGAAAGAAAGATAGACAGACAGAGAGTAGGGTGACCCAGATGTGGTGGTGCATGACTACAAATCCCTATGTTTAGTGGCAGGAAGTTCAGGATTTTAGGACCATCCTCAACTACATGAGATCCATCTCAAACATGAAAGAATTGGGTGAGAAGGTCTCTATAGTGGCACATGTGACCAGTGTTCACAAGATTTTGGGTTCGATCTCCAAGAGAGGAGAGAATGAGGAAAAAATAAAGACAAGAAAAAGAAGGAGGAGGGAGGGAGACAGGGAGGGAAGAAGAGAAGGAGACACAGAAGATAAAAGGGGTACCAACGAAAGGCACTTAAGGACTTGGTCCACACTGCACCTGATGAAGTGACAACTCAGCCTGACTCTCAGCCTGCACCCTCTACCTCTAAAATTATCATTAGGTCCCTCCTCATAGCACCCCCTTGGCTGTCAGCATCTGCTTCTCCTCTCTGTGTTCTCTCTTCTGTAATTCTCGTCACTAGAAATACTCCCATTGTTTAGCTGTGCTTTGTACTGTATTATAAGTTCTACAGGTAACTTAGCCCATCTAATTTACGCTATGCCCTTGGTACCAAACACAGTGCAAGGATTTCAGTAAGCTGGCAAGCAGCATCTACAGGGTGCAGGTAGGTGGCTAGATGTGTAGCACGGTATGCACACCATTGCAACTCTTTTGTTACTTTGCTCTTGTGTCTGCACCAGAGACACCAGAAGCCCTGGCTCCTCTCTAGCTGTGCTGTCTCAGGCAGCACTGTGAGCTATACACTCAACAAGAAAGAAATCTAAAGCCTTCAACATATCACAGGGATGGGTTTTATCCTGAATGGCTCAGAGGATGCCAGAAATGTGAGTGAAGCCACCCAAGCTTTGCAGGTCTGACATACAGAAAGCAGAGGCAGGAGGATTGCAAATTGTGGGCCTAGAATACATAGTGGGACCCTATCTTAGGAGAGGAGAACTGCAAAGGTAGGGGAGAGAAAGGGTTAATCCAGTAAAGATCATAAAAATATTAAAGCCCAAAGGTACTACTCGAAGTTTTTAATTTTCTGAAAATCATATTTGAAGATTTCCCTCCCACCCTACACATATGCACACTCAGAGGAAGAGAGAGAGAGAGAGAGAGAGAGAGAGAGAGAGAGAGAGAGAGAGAGAAGATGGGGAGGTGGAGCAATCCTAAAACAAAACATTTCACAAACTTCAGCAAAACATGAAATTGACATCAAGCTTATTGCAGGCTCTCTGCCTGGGGCTGATTAGTACAAATTAAATTTTTTTAATGGAATTTTTTTCCCTAAGAAAACGCATTGCCACCCCTTGATCAAGACAAAGAGGGCTTAAAAAGAAAGAAATCCTCTTCATAAAAGAACCAACCTGACCCTATTGCTCCCAGATCCGGAAGGAAGTGTATCTTTGTGCGTCCACCTAAATAAATATTGAAGCTTCTACGGTAGCTGGGCCCAGTCGCAGAGCAGGGGCAGCCGGTGCCAATGCCAGCTGCAGAGGGGCTACTGTAAGTGTTCCGTTCCCGTGAGTGTGGTGAGTGTGGTGAGCACCCTTCTCCTGCCACTAGCTCACCAGGAACTTAGGTTCTCTGCGCACTCCTTGATGCCTTTGATTACAGGTAAAGAAACCAAGACTGGGGCCACTCCGGGGACGGGGTTAAGGGAGGCGGCTCTGACTGTCTTCATGAGCTATACTAACAAGCCAAAATTGAAGCACTTGGTAAGCCCTCGGAGAAGGGGAAAGAACTGTGCTTTTATGTCAACTCACAATTCTCCACTCCAGCTAAGAATATTTAAAGAAACAGACCGCGCACTTTACTTATTTTATAGTGATCAGAAACATTAACAGTAGAAAATAGAGCACCAGGACTGGAGAGATGGCTCAGCGGTTAAGAGCACTGACTGCTCTTCCAGAGGTTCTGAGTTCAATTCCCAGCAACCACATGGTGGCCCACAACCATCTGTAATGGGATCCAATGCCCTCTTCTGGTGTGTCTGAACACAGCTACAGTATACTAATATAAATAAATAAATCTTAAAAAAAAAAAAAAAGAAAAGAAAAGAAAAAAGAAAATAGAGCACCAGAACATCTTCAGACCCCTCAACCCTCACCCGTTTTCTCTGAGTGTGTGTTTATTATGCACCATATATTCCCCTGCCTTTCCTGCCTTTTTATTTTATAAAATTGCACCAAGAGCATCTTTCTATGTTATTAAATATTAAAGGATAAACTCACAGAATGAGCATTAGAGCACCTTATCTCATTTGACCAATTCTCTATTATTGCTTCCAATTTATGTAATTTGTAACTTCTCGTGGTTATAGACAATGCACTAAAAAATATTGGATGCTTAATTATCTAGAACTTTAAACAAATTTTGTGAGAAGAATTTTTTCAGGTTCTGGGGAGCTAACTTAGTAAAGTGCTTGGCATACAATCCCAAAGACATGAGTTCAATTCCCAGAACCCACACTGAAAAGCTTGGCATGGGGCCTGTAAGATGGCTCAGCAGGTGTCTGCACTAGCAGCCAAGCCTGTAAACTCCAGTTGGATTCCTGGGACCCACATGGTGGAAGGAGAGAACCAACTCCAGCAATCTGTCCTGTGATCTCCACAACACACACACACACACACACACACACACACACACACACACACACACAAAGACACATAATAAATGAATAAATAAATAATAACATTTAAGAAATAGAAATCTGGGCATGATAACATGCGCCTGTAACCCCATCAGTAAGGAGACAGCAGCAGGAGGAACAGCTGGTTCTTGCTGGCCAACCGATTTAGCCAAACTGGCAAGCCCCAGGTCAATGAGACACCCTGTCTCCAAAAGCAAAATGGACAGTACCTGAGGAATCATACAGAGACTGACATCTGGTTTCCATGTGCACATATATGTCAAACACACACACACACACACAAGCATGCACACTTATACCTCCATATATATGAACATAAGAGTGTATACACACACAAGTCTTTTCAGAGCTAGGCAGAAATGTTCAAATAGAGATTCAGTGATCGAATTTCTAAATGTTCTCTTAGAAAACTTGCAGAAAGGTTAGAAGAAAATTCATACATTGTCACTGAATATAGCTTCCTGAATGGTGAAATGATGAATTTTATATGTAATATAAAATTTTATATATTTTATAAATATATAAAACATAAAATTTTATATTACATATAAAATTCCTACTTTCTCAGGTAAGTAGCTATGCTATTGTATGCTTCTTATATTCAGTTACTATGTCTCTCTTTTAGGAGCTGGAGACCTTCACACACTCAAGGAAAAACTCATCTGCTTGTATTCTCATTACTAATCAAATAAGAGGCACCTAGATCATGTGGGAAGACAGTCCTTCAATACAATGATAGATAGTTCTTTCCTTTATTCTAAGAGTATGTTTATTACTTACTCAATCTACCAACCTAATAATGCTTCTGATTTACCTTAAGTCCCAGTAAGTCAAAACGAGGAGATTGAACAAAACAATTTACCTTGAGCCTGCACAAATGTACAGATCAATTGTTTCTGTTGAGCTTCTTTTGTTCAATTGCACCAGTTCTATAGGAGAGATATGCCTTAACCAAATTAAAAAATGCAACTTAGATCTTCCAAGGCAGATATTAAGGCTATCTAAAGTAATCATCACAAAATCCCAACCAACAATTGTTTCCTTCATGAGTAAAGTAGATTTGCATCAAAAAATTAAGTAACATATTCAACTCCATATACCTTGTAGTTTCCACCAAGGCAATGCAACTCTAAAAGAAAAAAAAAGCCACAAATGATATAAACAAATGATGTGGCTGTGTTCCAATAAAACTTTATTTGTGATATCAGACAGCAACTAGATTCAGTCTATCTCAACTTCTGCTTTAAGTAACAAGATGCCCCTTTATTATGTTAAATATTTAATTTGATCTTCATCACATTAATTTCTGAGAGTGGTCACAATTAATTTCTCCAATGTTGGTGGCTTAAAATAACACTCAGTTCTGGAGGGCAAATGTGTGTAGGCAAGGCTTCAGCAAAGCTGATTCCTTTGAAGCTCTGACACATAATTGTTGCATGCACTTCTCCTTAGTTTTGGTAGATGCAAGAACCCTGGGAAATTCTTGACTTATAAATGCAGATCTTTGTCTCCATCTTCTACCCTAAGGACATACCACTGAACTTAGAGCCCAACGGAATCTGGGACCGTCTCCTCTCAAGTTCTTACTCTGGGTACTTTTGTCTCAACTCTTATTATAAATAAGGTCACATTACGAGTTTTCAGATAGACATAGTTTGAGGAGCTACAATTCACTTGCCAACATTCATTTATAATACACACATACAAAATAATTCAAGAACCCATAAATCATCACAGAATACAACCAAATGATGCATATAGGCTCTGAGACACTGAGACACTCTGTGATAATCCCCTGTGATGGTTTAAATATGTTTGGCCCCCATAGACTCATGTGTTTGAATGCTTGGCTCATGGAGAGTGGAACTATTAGGAGGTGTGGCCTTATTGGAGTAGGTGTGGCCTTATCAGAGGAAGTGTGACACTGTGGAGGTAGGCTTTGAGGTTTCCTAAGCTCAACCTCTGCCCAGTATGGAATCCAATCCCTTTCTCTTGCCTTCAGATCAAAATGAGAACTCTCCTCCCACACCATATCTGCCTGCATACTGCCATGCTTCCCACGATAACAGACTGAACCTCTGAAACTGTAAGCCAGCCCCAACTAAATGGTGCCTTGGTCATGGCGTCTCTTCACAGCAATGGAAACCCTAAGACACCCCCTTTCAAGGTAACACACCATTCTATAGAAACACAGCAATATTATTGAGTGACAGAAGTTATATCTTCAAATTAATTAGATCTTACAGAGCTCTCCACTGTGTGTTGACAGTAAATGGGTGTTCTTGTAACAGACTCTGAAACAAATCACACACCACCAAAAATCAACAAATTCTAAAGACATTCCTAGAAGACAAGACTTTATTTCCCACACCAAAGAACTGTTCATCACTGGTGATATTGATCTCGTGTGAGTGAGTTTTCTGGCTGGCGTACATGCACAGTGTTTAACAGAAAAACACATGGACCAAGAAAATATGAAAGTTGACCAACCTATGACATGAAATGATAAGTTTAAAAGTAATGTCTAAAATGTTTCGGTGGACACATTTGTTCAACACCTTAAAGATCAATTTAAGACTCATTCTCAGCTTTGCAGCAGATAGCATAGATAGATAGCTATAGATCTCAGCAACTTTAGTCACAAACACTAATATATCTGATTTAGCTTCCTGAAACCTTGTGACCTAATCAGCAAACAGAGTCTATTGGGAAGAAAAGTAGGAATTCAGTTGAAGATATTCTTAAAAAAAAAAAAAAGGAAGAAAGAAAAGAAACAGCTATGCTGAAGTCAACCATGTATAGCCAGTAAGAGGGCTGATTGACTGACTTAAGGGGCAAAAGCTGGAGTTCTGTAAGAAATAGAGCACAAAACTTGCTGCCTTCCTCTAGAAGCACTGAGTCCTCCAAAATGGAATATCTGTAGGAAACATTTCTCCACTCAAGTACGTCCAGACCAGAATGACTGTGTGCAATACGAGGCTCTGGGTGACAAAATGCCCTACTTTTCAGGCACGAAACCAGGGGTATCCAGATGGAACGAACAACGTATCACATACCTGCCCACCCTGGATGTCCGGAGTGCTATGTGGCTCTTCTCATTCTTAGAGAAGAGATCTTTGATGTGACAAATCCAGCAAACAAAAGAAGAGGCATAGAGCCTTTGGTATAGAAGGAGGGATGTCAGATTGATCTGGACACTATATGGAGCTGCGTGAACCACCAATTAGGGACAAGGGATTTATCATTCTCCCCATCTTTGTCAATCTCTAGGTCTTTTTTGGTGGGTACCTAGACTCTTTCCATCTTATGGGTGGATTCATTCTCTGATAATCTTTCTGAATGATCTGCAGTGTTCCAAATATTTGTGTTTCTTCCAACTCTTATGTTGGAAATTAATCTCCAATAAGATTAGAAGATGAGGCCATTGGAAATGGTTAGACTATCAGGTCAAAACCCTGACAATGATTATTAAAGGTGACCCCTGAGAACTGTCTTGTCCTTTCCATTGCATGAGAACATAGCTAATGTGTACCAGATGTGAACCAGCAAGTGTGTTCTCTCTAGACATTGAACCCGCCAACCCTGACCTTAGACTTCCCAATCACCAAGATTTCTGTTGTTTGTAAGCTGCCAAGTCTATGATATTTTGTTATAGCAATTCATACTCACTGCCATTTTTCTGAGGGTGTCACACACAGTCCAGAATTGTTTCACAGGTAGCCCTCTGTTTTCATTCTTCTATTTATTTACATAAACTTTTCTTCTACATTCAGCCCAGAGTCCTTCCCCTGATCAGGTCCCAGGTTCTTATCAACTTCCCAGCCCATGTGTAAGGTTAAGTGATTCCAACCCCAGACTCCACACTGCTTTTGTCACAAGACTTCTTTAATATGCACAAGTTCTAGCATAGTGTACCTCTCCAAACCCAAACAATGCCCCTGGGATGAGTCACTCAGCCCAACTAAAGAAGACATTCAGCTATCAGACCATCTGACTGGGAACTAGAAATCAGGCATCCTTGGCTTAGAAATCCCAAGTGATAAATGGGAGGCCAAGGTTGGGTGGGAAAAGAACAAAGAGAGAAGTAAACCAAACCCCTGTGGCTAGGGACAAAGTTCCTACCAGGGAGACAGAGAGCAGGTTAGTCTATTCTTGACTATGTCACTGAAAAAGGGCATCCTCAGGACCTCTGGCCACGAGTTTTCATTCCCAGCTGTGCCTGAGTGAGCCATGTCTACTTCTGTTGTTAAAAAATCACAGAGAGTTGATGGTCATTTATGATCAAAGCACGGCCTGGGTTATCTATACTAATATAATTCTTTAGACTTCAAACTCTCAGAAACAAAAACAACCACAAGACACTATCCATCCATAAAGTGTTCCAATTTACATCTTGGTATCTAATTATAGCCCCCTTCCTGCCCCAAATAGCCTTACATTCTCCAGAGGTATTACCTCATCCTGATGCAGAATTGTTTGTCCTGTACTAAAAGTTCACACACTGAGTGTATTCTTTATATTTTCAGCTTCACTAATGTTTGGCTCCTCTTGCTTTGTGGTTTTGTTCTGTATTTTGCAACTCAGTGGACACTGGTTTCTTGAGGACAAGAACCATAGCCCATACTCCTCTGTGTCCTTTGCTCTGACTCACCCAGAGCAAGCAGTGTTTGTTGACCGTATAGTTACTCAGATGTAGCCTGTGTCTCTTCTTAGAGTCACATCTTAAGGTTCCTGCAGTGCGTAGTCCTGGGTGCATCATTTACTTCATCAGAAAGTATCTCATATATGTCCAGAGCTGAGCTAGGGAGACAGAGGGTGTAGCTCAGAACATGATCCTTGCATTGATGGCCTAATTAGAAGAAGTTCCTTTTCATTGATTGCCCCTCCCTAAGCACAGCCAGAACATTCTGCTGTGGTCATTATTGCTCCTCCTCAACAGTAAAGTCCTCTACAGGTCTAGCAGGTAGCAGTCATTTCATGGCTAAGCTGCCTTGGATCCTAGTGCCTTGTGTTAGGTAATCTTTTCATCTCAAAGGTCAATTACTAACATGTTAATTAACAATGGCTATCTCTTTATGTTAGAATTTTGGCATCATTCTATAATTCTCTAAACTTTCACCAATTGAATTTACTTTTACCATTTAGAGAAAAAGTTGTTTATTTTTACTAATTATTGCTTTATTTATTACTACTATTAATCATTATTATTCTCTCTACAGCTTTCCCCACTAAGCCTGACGACTGCATTTAGAATGCAATTAAGAGTATGCTAAAATTTCCTTAAAGCTTCACATAGGGCTCAGTCTCCTCTGCAAGTAACTACTCTGACTGAGATACAGAGTGAAGAACCTTCATCCTTTAACCAGAATATTAAGCAATCAGAGCTAAGCAAGAAAAGCTAATAGGCTGACACAATTCTGTAGCTACACATGAGACTATCAGTTTCCATAGAGACTTGTCCATGAGGGCTGGGTGGTTTTTCCCAGTCAATAATTCAGCATTAACACCCTATAGGGTCTCACATGAGGAAGCAGCAATTCCCTAAGTCACAAGTAATTGGCACTTTGACACCTAGTTCCGGTCAGGGAGGGGAGAGGAAAATGGACACTCAACATACTTCCATTCCTCCTTTTAGAAACAGCCAGTGTGGTGGAGCATGTTTTACTCTCAGCACTGGGAAAGCAGAAATAGGTGGATGTCTGTGAGTTTAAAGCCAACCTCATCTGTACAGTAAGCTGCAGGACAGCCATGACCACATAATAGAGAGATCCTTTCTCAGAAAAAGATGAAAAAGAGGAAGAGAAAAATGACAGCAAAAGATTGCCCTTTAGGTGAACAGGAATGAAGAGTCTGTTCTCAGATGGAAAACTAGGGACTGGTAGCATGAAAAAGAATTTCAGGGTGTTGGAGAGGTAGCTCAGTGGTTAGGAGCACTGGCTGATCTTCCAGAACACCCAAATTCCATTCCCAGTGCCCATGTGCCAGCTCACAACCATCTGTAACTCTAGTTACAACAGATCTGGTGCCCTCTTCTGGCCTCTTCAGGCACCAGGCACACATATGATACAGATATACTTGAGGCAAAACTCCCATACATTTAAGAAGAAGGAGGAGGAGGAGGAGGAGGAGGAGGAGGAGGAGGAGGAGGAGGAGGAGGAGGAGGAGGAGGAGGAGGAGGAGAAGGTCGGAACAATATTACTTCTCCCTAAATTATAACATTTGTGAATGACAGAGGAAAGGCTGAAATCTAGGTTCTCTGTCTCTGGATCTTAGCCCATTTTCCTGAAAACAACACAGAGCATCAGAAACAAAGATCACCTTCCTCCTGTATCCCTAGCAGCATCACCTTCTCCACTTCTTGCTACTGTGGTCTGCCAGGCATTTCTGAGGCTACCCATGCCTTGTACTCAGAGTCCAGACATGTCTAACCCTTTGGCTCCAGATCAAAAGGCAGTAACTCAGAGTTGAAATACTACCCACTCTGCTGCAATTTGCAATCAACATATCTATATTACAGTAACATAACAATGGGTTCCACTATAAATTACAACAAAAAGGAAAAAATAAAGCAAAGATTTAAAAGAAATGTATCACTTAGCAAATGTGATCATTGGGGCTAATTCTGGTTCTTCTCTATAGAAGAGAAGGCAATCGTGAGGAATATATTGTCTTTGAGAAAGACATTACATCGTACCACAGTGCTCTGAGAACACAGGCTTAATCTAGGGTCACTGCTGATCAGCTGTCAACTGAAAGTCCCAAGTACTTGGAAATCTCTGTGCCCCTGGCAAACTGTAATAGTTGACCACCTCAGATAACATTCAAAGAACACTTGAATCTGTACTGGAAATGGGATATACCTTTATTTTCACTTGCCTCTAACGAAATTGGCAAAATTACTTTAAGTATAAAAGTAGGCCACAGAAAATCTGCATGATGTTAACAATATCTGTGACGTCATCACTGGTACAAGCCTGTGATGTTTTCTAAGTCACATGCAATTGCCCCTAGCATCTTTAATGCTATTCATACATCATGACATGGAAATGGGTTCAAAGCTACCACTAGATCTTATTTAACACATTGAAAAAGCACATATTACTATATCAAATCCTAGTTACATACCGTGTAATTACATTGAAAGAATTCCTGAGACACAGTCTGCATGCTTTACCAGAGTATGAAAGAGATTCGATAATGCAAAAAAGGCTGAGGCTCCCAGCGCCTTACACTAGCTCCCTATGATAAAATTGTGTACTAAGGATTATGTTATAGGATTTAAACACATTACTCATATTATCCTTCCTAAACATACTATAAAGTAGTAGTTAACTGTATGAACTTTATCAATATGACCTTGAAATGTGAGCCAAATAAATCTAGCCTCCTCAGGATTGGTCTGGTCCCAGAATCATCTCTCCTGGTTCTTAACATAGGATAGATCCCCTGGGTGCATGCTGAAGACCATAGAAGTCCTATTAAAGAATACAAAGTGGAGGTCTGGGACAAGGAAGGTGGCTCAGAGGACAAGGTGCCTGCTGCTCAAGCATGAGGAACAGAGTTCAAGTCCCCAGAAGCTACATAAATACTAGGTAAGTATTGTGGCATACCTGTAATTCCAGTGATCCAAAGGCAGAAACAGGGCATCCTGGAGCAGGCTGGCTATCTAGACTACCAATCCCATTATCCGGCTCTAGGTTCCATTGAGAGACCCTTCCTCAATAAACAAGGTAAAGAACAATTAAGAAGAGCTCTTGGGCTGGAGAGATGGTTCAGCCGTTAAAGGCTAGGCTCACAACCAAAAATATAAGAAGAGCTCTTAATGTCAACCTGGTGCTTGTGCTCACACATAAACATTCATACATTCAGAGCACGTGCACACACACGCACACACACACACACACACACATACACACACACACACACACACACACACACACACACACACACACACACACACACACACACACACACACGCACACACACACACACACACACACTTTTTTAAAGCAGAGAGCTATCTCATGCTCTTTCAAAGGGGCTGGGTTTATTAGTCTATCTTTCTTACTACAAGTAGGGAACTTATGGCTTCATCTAAATCTCACTTCCCCCCATAACCTTCACCTCTAGTAGCATTTCCAGTGACCTTCCTTATACTCCCTATTGCTTCTGCTCTGTTTGCTTTTATATGCAGATGTTTATTGCTCATTGGCTATTCCCTAGGACTAAATTCCACTCATCTCTCTATTTTAGTAATTTGGATTCCATCAGCTTTATGTTGTGATAATTTACAATGGCCAGGATCTTGTCACTTAGGACCTTTACAGTCCCTTTAAAACTTTGGCAGTGACAAGGTAATTCTGACAGTTTACTGACTCTGTGACTCAAAAACACAGGGTAATTGTCTTCAACATTTTGGGAAGAAGTGACTATTGTAAAGTGGGCCCATTATTTTCATACTATCAGAGCAACAGAAAGCAGAATCCATTTTTCATCCTGTTGAAAAATTAGCTTCATCACAATAGCTTTTAACCTAGAAATGTCAATATTAGAAAGGGTGAATTATTCTGCCAGTGTGGAGAACAGCAGCCCATTGACTGGTGCAGGCCTGTTAGACTCTCTCACTAGCCTGCAAGCAGCTGTGATGACAGAACCTAGCAAGGCATCAAATCAGATAGGCTCTGAGAGATTACTCAGAACACCCAGCTTCCAGATGCACACTGCTGGAGCATCACAGCGGTGCTGGATGTAGGTCAGATTCCTATTGACAGAACAACTGTTTGTATCTATCTGCCTAGCACAAGGGAGCTTTAAAACACTTCTCCTGATATAATTATGTCTTGAACTTCATTTCACTCTCCAGAATGCCATGATTCAGACAGAATGCAATGATATGAATGCAATAAATAAGGTCACCTTATTTATTGATCATCTGGACCAGTCATCTCGCTATATAGAGAAAGATCCTAATCTCCAGAAAAGTCCTAAGAGATGCTGCTCAGTAGGCAAAATGATGATGCTTGTCTCATTTCCTTTCCTGTTACTGTAATAAATACTCCAACAATAGCAACTTAATAGAGAAAGGGTTTATTCTGCCTCATGGTGCAAAAGCACCTTCCCTTACAACACAGAACTCAAGACTGCAGGATCTTGAAGCAGCTGGTCACATCAAATTCACAACCTAAAAGCTGAAATGGGAGGCTGCTGCTCACCTTTCTCCATTTATAGAGCCCAAGATTCTTCCCACAGTGAATGGGCATTCTCACCTCAAATAGCACAATCAAGATAATCCCCCACAGACATGTCCGAAGGCCCACGTGCCAGGTCATTCTACAGTCTGTCAAGTTGACAGTTGACACTAACTGTCCCAAAACCCATTCACTGCTCTCCAGAGAGTTGCCCAGGCTGCCACAAAGTCTCTACTCATATATAACATGATTACAAACATTTTGCTGCAAGTGTGATATTTCCCCATATTTTCAGGCTGGATTTCACCCCTCATGGAAATATTATGTATACATATTAAGTTTATACACTTTAAGTTTACAGATCGTAAGTGTTTAGTTCATAAGCTTTAACACCCTATCTGGTGTATAAAAACATTTCATTTGGTCCTAAAATTTCATCAGACCCCCTTCAGTCTCCAACCCGAAGGAAACACATTCTAATTTTCATGCCCTTGGGATATTTCATTTGTTCTTGAACTTTACATAAAAGATATCATGCATTTTATGGATCTTGAAGACTGAGAAAAATATTTTGTGTGTGAAATATGCTTGGTAAGAGCCTTACTTGAGAGAACAGTTCACTCCACAAGGGAAAGACTTTGCCAGGACATTACACCCCCTTTCTCCTGCTCCAGCCCCTTGAGGGTTTCTATTCTCACCCAAGAGTGGAAAATGTAATCAATAAGGGTGAAACCTTCAAGAAAATATTGGCTGCATTGCTACAAGAGAAGGGAATAGTGGGTGGAGACAGTGGGAGGAAAAAGAAACACCAATGAAGAAAAATACGTACCAGACCTGTGTAATTGGAATGCCAGAAGAAAAAGAAAATGATGCAAAAATAAGAGAAGATTATAAGGAAGGCTGGGAAAGCCCCAAAAGTAACGATTCTAAATCAAAGATGCAGAAAGCTCAGAGAACACAACTTTGTTCAATACTGAGTCTTTCCCCCTGTTTTTCTGTCAGAGGCTGAGAAGGTATAAAACCATCAACAATGACTGTAGCTTTGTCTATTAGATAGCATAATGTTAACGTTCTTCCATCAGGTTGTAGGCACATTTGGGAGTATTAAATCTTCGAAATGAGTTGACCCTTATACCATCATAATCCATTTCTCAGTGTCTCTAAAAAGATGCCAAGTGAATATTCCAGCTCACTCTTTGCTCAGTCTAGACTGCAGTTACAGTGGTCTTCCTAGCATTTTCTTTTGTCTCTTTGCTACGCTTTTTATCTTTCTGCTGGAATTCTCCATGTGTTCATGCGTGCCGTCCACTTTCTCACTCATTCCTTTAACATATTTGCCAGTTGTTTTAAAGGCCCTGTCAATGGCTTGAACTCTGGTCATTCTCTATGACTAACTTCTCTCTCTTTACCACACTTTATCACACTTCTCTCTCTTTACCACAAATCACACTGCTTTGCCAGTTAACCTGTTTATATTATTTGTGTTTGCCAGAAGTCTTAGTTACTTTGCTATTACTGTGATAAGACACTATGCCCAAAGCAACTTAGAAAAGAAAGAGTTAATTGGGTCTTACAGTTTAAGAGGGTAAGTCCATGACCGTCATGGCAGGAAGCATGGCAGCAGTAAGGCAGGTGTGGTGCTAAGCAGTATCTGAGAACTTGTATCTGACCCACAAACACAAGACAGAGAGAGTTAACTCGGAATGGTATGTGCTTTTTGAACTCTCAAACCCCAATCCCAAGTGGCACATCTCCTCCAACACGACCACGCCTCCTAATCCCTCCCAAACCATTCCACCAACTTCAGACCAAGCATTCAAATATATGAGTCTATAGGGATCATTCTCATTCAAACCGTCACATCAGATAATGTGTTTTTGAAAATAATGTATATATTGAATCAATATTTACCCACAAAAGGTCATATTCTTCCTGTCTACACTTAGGGAAACAAGTCAATATAAAGTTAAACTGAGTCTGGGTTTTATTCTTGCTTCAGTTAGATTCAGTCCACCTGTGTGCTTCTGATGTTTTATGAACACAATCGGCATTCCATCTATCAAGACTTGACAGATACTGAGGATTTCTTAATGTTTAAAAGTTGAACTAGTAGCTCTCCAAGTCAATGGAGATATTATTCTCTGTCTTACAGCTCAGCTACCAGAGAGGGAAGCAAAGAAGACTTTGCTTCTCAGGCCTGTTCTTAGCTTTATGTGTATTAAAATTGCACAGCCAATTTCTGTCTTTTCACCTCTGTCTCTTCTCCTACTACTACTCCTTTTCTTCTCATCCTCTCTTCTCCCCCTTCTTTCTCCTTCCTCCAACCTTCAGAAGATCATCATGAAGATCAAAAGTGGCTTTTTCTGCACACTCTTTATCAACACATTTTATATGATAATAATCAGTATCCCTCCTCTTCTCTGCCCACCTACCCCCAGATTTCAATAAGACACTATTGTGTGGACCTTGGGTACCATGGATTAACTTCTCTCAAGTTATCTACCACTGACACACACACACACACACACACACACACACACACACACACACACACAGCTTTGCACTTGGGGCAAGTACCAATGGTTTGGTTTTCTTCCCCTCCTACTCTTGGCATTAAATGCAGGAATTGAGTTTTGTTTCCCTGAGTATCTTATAATGTGACCTTGGTAATGAAGTCATTGCAAATATAATTCATTGAGGTCATATTAATGTGTTCCTCTAAGTAAGCACACTTACAAAAAAGAGGTGGCTGGGATATAAAAACACATGGGAGCACGTGGAGATGACCATATAGAAGAGCTAGATGATTCATCTATAAGCCAACAAGTATCAAAACTTGCCAGCAAACAACCAGAACCTAGAGGAAAGGCCTAAAACTTACCAGTTCTCCCTGCACTCGAAGGAATCAGCCCTGACGACACCATTATCTTAGAGTTCTGGCATCCAGAACTAAGAGACAGTTGCTTAAGCCACTCAGCTGTGATTCTCCTAGCAACTCTAACATTAGACTAATGTGGTTGCTGGCTTTCCTGGAGTCAGTGGAGCCCACTGGAAAGAGTATACTTTAAAAAGGTGGGTCTAGACCTGTGACAAGGATCCTTAAAATACCTGAGCATGCCAGATCATATGTAGCAAGAGATTGGGACAGATACTCCATCATAAAAGATATACAGACTAGAGGCTGGAGAGATGGCTCAGGGGTTAAGAGCACTGGCTGCTCTTCTAGAGGACCTGGGTTCAATTCCCAGCACCTACATGGCAGCTCACAACTGCCTATAACTCAAGTTCCAGGAGATATGACACTCTCACATCAACTCATATAAAATAAAGTTTAACAAAAGATATGTAGACTGTGAATAAATGTGTTAAAGGGAGATCAACATTGTTAGCTTGGGTCAAACTCATGATAACCATCCTGCCTCAGCCTCCTTAGTGCCAGGACTACTAGGGTCAGCCATCACACCTAGCTAGCTGTTGGACAGTTTTTTTAAAATGTAAATATGCATCTCCCCTGCATATTCAAGAAGATAATGTGTCACATAAGGGTTCTACACTAGCGCTTACAGCAGCTTCATTGTTAGTGCTAGAAACAGCAACAACAATAATAATAACAACAAATGAATGAATTAAAGAGGAAAATCAAATCTCTGGTGTAAGCACTGGGGATGTAGCTCTTATGTAGTGCTTATGGGATGTAGTCAAGCCAGGGCACTTGACTAGCGCGTATGACACCCTGAGTTCAGTTTCTAGAACCCCCTACACACACGCGCGCGCACACACACACACACACACCAAATAACACAAACAAAAAATAAAAAAGCTAACTACACAATAAACTACTACTCAGCAATAAAAAGGGATGAACTACTTGATTATTGATATACTCAGTAAAACTGATGAATCTGAAGATAATAGTGAGTAAAAGAAAGCAAACCTAAAAGAGCACATACTACAATATTTAAAAACATTAATGCCACGTGTGGTGGCAGAAGGCAGGGCCAGACAGATCACTTGAGTTCAAGGCCAACCTGGCCTATATAGCAAGCTCCAGAACAACCAGAGCTACATGGTAAAACGTTGTCTCCAAATAATTTAATGTTTTTATTAGCAAATATTAATTATTATGACAGTGAGCTTCCTCTGCTTTCTGATGATAACATTTCTGAAATTTCAAATTGCCATGAAATTATAGCAGATCATCGATTGTGTGGGAAGCGAAGAGCTTGTGGGAGAGAACTAGGGCAGGGACAGAAAGACATTTTTAGAGAGAGTCAATAATTCATTGTTTTGACTTTGGTTGCTATGACCTGGATACAGCATTATCATGTCCAAACCCATGCTGATGTTTAATTCTTAATGTTAGGGTTCCAGGGGAAATATAAGATAGTTCAGGAAGGGATTAATTAGCTCCAATGAGAATGGGTTAGTTACTATAAGAATACATTGTTATACAGTGAGTTTTGCCTCCTCGCAGAGAAACGGCATTAAGAAAAACAGCTAATTATCCTGGAATAAAAAGTAAGAAAGCTAAAGTTAAGGCAAGTAAAAGTCAAGTTCCCAAATCTAATGAGGTGTTGCTGACAAATTTTAAAGGCTTAGCACTCCTTTTATATCATTAGCTGCAATAGAAAACCCCGAGGCAGAGCTACAGAGATGACTCCAGCATCCTAAAATTGGGTTTACCAACATCCATAATAAGATGGCTCAGGACTGTCTGTAACTGTAGTTCCAGGGATCGGGCACTCTCTTCTAACCATCGTGGGCAGCAGCACACAGGTGACACACATGTGTGGTGCACATACACATACCAAAGGCAGGTACACGTGTTCAATAAATAAATAAATAAATATTTTTTTAAAAAATTGAAGAAAACCCTGAGGTATATTCTTCAGATATTTCTATGGATTAAACACAAACAAAAAAACGCAAAACAACAACAAAAAAACCCTACAAGTTTTCAGTGAGTGTAAATTAAAGCCCACTTTCATAGCAAGTCTTTTTACCACACAGAGTTACTTAAGGTCAGTTTTGTGAGAGCACACGATGCTCTGGAGCGAGCTCCTCCCCATGCGTGTTCCTCCCTTTAGTTCTTCTGCTCATTCACAATGTTTCACATCTACTTTTGTGTCATCGGTAGAGGACATACACGTCTACAGAGGATTCTGTGTGTCTATAATGTCTAGGACCTTCAAATGAAAGAGAAAATGTGATGTTTGTTTTTCTGAGACCGAGTTTATTAAAAATTAAGCCCAAGAAATGTTCCAGTTGTTAAGGATACATCGTTGATGAAAGCCTGACTCCATCTTCCAAATGCCATGTAACCCATCAGTTGAGTTGATAGAGTGTCTGCATCTCCTCTTTGCTTATTAATGAAAATGTATCATTTAAAGAGAATGTGCTTATAATCACAAAGTACCAATTTAAACTCTAAAAGTTTAAACTTGAAGGGAAAGTCTTCGATATAGGCTTTGCCTATTGATGGAACAGGATAGCTTGAATTAGATGCCAGCGTCTAAGGATTCTCACGGTAGAGATTTGCTGAATGAGATGGATCCTGCGGGGTCCCTGCTCCCCCCACCCCCACTCCACAAAGCAGCCACAGCTGGAGGTTACATCATATGGAGGACGGAGCGTCCTCTCCCTGAACAAATCTGACAAGCTCATCACATTAGGTTGTGACATACAAAATATGGCATAATTGCAGGTTCTAATCATCACGATCATAACTTGATACAGGAGGTCAAATCCCATTTTTATATCCCGAATTTCTAAAATATTGTTTCATCAGAAAAAAAATCAATTTCCTATTTTTCTAGTGTTAACTTGAACAGGGTATAATTGATCAAACCTAAATCCTTTACATCACCCAGGACTGTGTGAAAGGCTCACACACCCAGCGAGCCACTTGAGTTGGGGGCAGGCAAACAGCAGTTGTCTCCGGCATCTGACACCCATGGGCCCAAAGGGCTGCAAGAATACATTTTACATCCTTTGGTTAAGACTGTGGGGAAAATATCGGCTGGTGGAATATGCTCAGCTGGCTCACTGGGGTTTTGTGGTCCAATTTGCGGATGAGATATTTATAAAATGCGGTGATTACAATGCCATCTCATTAACATTTGCTAAGTGAAAACCACAGAGGGCAGCATTTGAGCTCCAGCCAGAGAGGAGAGAGGCTGAATAAGGAGGCTGACTTCCCTGCCTCATCAAGGCAGAAAGACGCCCTGATGGGCAGATCCCCTCTTGCACTCTTTAAGTTTGGTTTTTCTCCTTACCTAAGGGAAAGACTGGGGAGAAGGAACCAAGCTCTCACTTTCTTTATTTGCCTCCTAAGCACATCAAAATTAAGTCAAGACCAAATCAATTTCCCCATAAATTTACATTCTCCACTCCCTGTACTATTTATCCAAGAAGACACCTCCTCCAGAATGTCTGCCTGGAGGCAGATTAGCCATCCCAGTAGGCCTTTGCAAGCCCAGTGAGGTTCTAGACCTGACTGGGCTCACAGTAATCACAGTGCAATTGCCCTTGCTGCCTTCTATTTTCCTGTCCCTGTTCCCATGAGATCCAGTGTGAAACGGGCTAGACTCCAGTCTCTGCTTAGGCACATGGTACCCCCAGAATCTCTGTACCAGGGGGTTACAGTGATGGGAGCTGAGAGCGTTATACAAAATAACAGCGAACACTCAATCAACAGTAGCATAGTTACTGTTTGTCTTAGTCAGGGCTTCTATTCCTGCACAGACATCACGACCAAGAAGCAAGTTGGGGAGGAAAGGGTTTATTCAGCTTACACTTCCATGCTGCTGTTCATCACAAAAGGAAGTCAGGACTGGAACTCAGGCAGATCAGGAAGCAGGAGCTGATGCAGAGGCCATGGAGGGATGTTACTTACTGGCTTGCTTCCCCTGGCTTGCTCAGCCTGCTTTCTTATAGACCCCAAGACTACCAGCCCAGGGATGGTACCATCCACAAGGGGCCCTCCCCCCTTGATCACTAATTGAGAAAATGCCTTACAGCTGGATCTCATGGAGGCATTTTCTCAACTGAAGCTCCTTCCTCTGTGATAACTCCAGCTTGTGTCAAGTTGACACAAAACCAGCCAGTACACTGTTAATATATTGATAGCTGACTTTCTTCTTCTAGTCAGTCTCAACTTCATGGGTGGTTTAAGTCATGCATTGTACACAGAACCAGCCCTAGGGCCATCCACATGATGGTCAGACATCCTGTATATGCTGTATCCAGAGGAAACATTTGCAAGTTGGGCCCCATGTTCAGTGACTGATCAAATATAGTGATTATTACACGGGTGTGCACAGCAACTTTACTTGAAGACTCTGCAAGACCTTCTGGCGAGTCATCTTTCCTTGTCAATTATGAATAAAATCTAAACTTCTGGCATCTATTCCCTCCTAACACCCGCCATACTTTCTTTCCATTGTGTGCATGTGTGTACATGGGCATGCACATACACAGATAAGGGGTCAAGAAGAAGGGAGGAAGGAGAGGAGGAGCAAGACTTTCTCATTGGTACTTGAGTCACAATTATGAATAAAATCTAAACTTCTGGCATCTCTTCCCTCCTAACATCCGCCATACTTTCTTTCCATTGTGTGCATGTGTGTACATGGGCATGCACATACACAGATAGGGGGTCAAGAAGAAGGGAGGAAGGAGAGGAGGAGCAAGACTTTCTCATTGGTACTTGAGTCACTTAACATATAGACAGAAACTCCAAACAAAGATGCCCAGGCCAAAAGCAGAATGTTTTGTTTTAAAGCTTTGTTACAACTTTAATTCCATACTGATTTCTGTACTTGGCCCCTGTAAGCCGGGGATGCAGGACAAGTTAACCATTTCCCCTATTCAAGCCACGTATGGAACACCTCGTTGCTATGCCATTTCCAATAAGAATAGGAAACTGACTCTGTCCTTCTGAGAGCTCAAGACCGGGGGTGAACATTGCCATGCAGAAGTTTTCCATACTTACTAACCCAAAAGCCAGCAAATGGGTGAGAATGAAATTCTTGAAATGATATCACACTAGGAAGGCAGGGGCATGGCCAGTGTCCCCGGCTCAGTCTCCCACTCAGATCTACAAAGCAAAACTGCAAACGGCTTGAAGGGAGTTGACAATGTGGTTCAGTTGGTAAAACCCTTGCTGAAACGCAGAGGGCCTACATTTGGATCCCCCAACACCCACTTAAAAAGCCAAGGACATGTCTATAATTCTAACACTGTAGAGGCAGAGACTAGAGATCCGTTGGGATTGCTTGTTGGCCAGCCAGCCTAGTTGAATCAGTGACCCCCCAGACACAGTGAGACACTCTATTCCTAAAACTCAAGTTTCCAACAGAGCTGAAGATACATCCCGGTGAGAGTGCTTGACTAGCACATATCAAGCCCTAGGTTCAACGCTAAGCACTGGGGCCTAAAATAAATAAAATGGATGTTTGAGAAAGATATCAATCATACATACACATCAACATATGTTCATATATGTGTATATATACATATATGTAATATGTATATCATATATGATGTATATCATATACAGAAAGAGAGAAAGAGGAAAGGGGAGAGATGGAGGGAGAGGGAGGGTAGAAGGAATGGAGAGGGTAAGGCAGGAAACAGAGGTGAAGTGCCTCTACTTATGTGACTATATCCTTGCTTATGGTGAGAACAGTCATAAGATATAGTAGGTATTGCTAATAGAGACACGTCTGTTGTGTTGTTTTTAATAACTTTCATTGCATTTGTTCTTTGGCAATTTCTTGCAAGCATAAAGTGTATTATGGTTATTGTAAGTCTCCATGCTCCCTCTCCTAGCACACACACACACACACACACACACACACACACACACACACAAATCCCTTTTCACCATCATAACGTGTCACTGTTATTTTTCTTTATTTTCTTGTGGTTTTTGTTTTTTTGGTTTTTTTTTTTTTTTTTGAGACCCACAGGTTTAACCAAGATCATTTGTATGACCCTGGTGAGCTCCTCAATGAGTTCACAACTGAAGCCAATGGTTGCTCCTCCCCAAGAATCAATCCATCAATAGCCAAAACTTTATCATGGAAAGGTAAGGTCCCATGAACCCATTCTCAGTCCATTACTGACGGCTAATAGGCTCAGATTTGTTCAGGTCTGGTGCAGACAGCCACAGCTACCGTGAGATCATGACACGTTAATTGTTCCATCTACAGAATGCAGTGTTTTAAAGCCCCCCTCCTCCTCCCTGCCTTCTTGCCCTTGCATCCTATCTGCCCACGCTTCTAAAGTTCCTGGAACAGACACACTCTTTTTTAAAGGCTAGGAAAGCAAAATCTCCATTCTATTCATTAAATCCTTTCATGAAGAAAGGTTATCTAGAAGAGATGTTTTTCTTGTTGTTTTTCAGCATCAAAAATTTGAATCTTTGTCCCCTGATGACTCTTCCCCAAAATTGTTACTCTTGATTTGTCAACTTGATCATATTGAGAGGTACCATGGAAATTATAAGGCACACTTCTAGATACATCTGTGAGAGTGTTCCCCAGAAAGAATTAGATTGTGAGGTTCCTGACTTATGAATATTTTGATCACGATGGTTTCAAAGTTTAAAAAGATGGTGGCAAGTGGTGGATCTGTGGACACTGGGCTTAGCTAAACATGTTCTTGGGGGTTCTACACTTCCTAGGCCCCTTCCTGCTACTTCTCTGTTCCACTTCCTATGCACCACAGTCTGAACTGCCCTGACACACACCTCTTGCCACGATGGACAGAAATCTATGAAACTGGGTGCAAACTAAAGTTATCCCTGTGGGGTGTGTTGGTAATAGCAGTAAAGCTAACCTTTTCCCACAGCTGAAATATTCTAAATTCTCCATTCTCTTTCCCAGACATACACTCTTCCTCTGCACAATTCCCACTCTCAGTTCTTCAGCCTTCTATACAGTTAGAAGAAACAGCAGAGAGCCTAAGAAGATTGCAAAGACATCAAAACTCCTTCCCAACAAAACTCAAGTTCATCTACTTATTTGCAATTGCCCTTGAAACAGTGACCTTCAGAGGTAGAACTCTGGGCTAAAGCAGCTCTCCTAGAAAGATGTGCATGGTGAACACCATAAGTAGGCTCTACTTTATCTTATGATGAGCTGTTACTTTACGAGCTTCCTAGCAAATGCAGAGTCAAGAAAATGTTAGAAGAAAGGCCAGAAGGTCTGGATGGATGGAAGGCTGACTGTGCAAGTGAAAGATGAGCCATAAAGAAGAGAGGGGCAAGTCCATGAGGAAGTGCCAAAGTCAGGGAGTAGAAAGAAAATATCCAAATATAAAGGATACATAAAAAAAGCTTAGTCAATATGAGTTCATTCATTCATTCAATATGCATTTCCTGTGTGTCTACCAAGTCACAAGCACACTGGGCACTGTCTGATTTAGTGAGAAAGTCCCAGTGTTTGTTCAACCAGGTCTACCTTAGCCTGTTTTCTGGTGTGCATTTAAATCTATGAACACTGGCTTTCTCCTTTGTTGTATGAAGAGGTTAAATGAGATAATTGCGTGTAACGCAATCACTGAGCCTTCAACCAGGTCTACCTCAGCCCATTTTCTGGTGTGCATTTAAATCTATGAACACTGGCTTTCTCCTTTGTTGTATGAAGAGATTGAATGAGATAATTGTGTGTAACACAATCACTGAGCCTACCCATCATTCTATCCATTCCCAGCTACAGTCCTGCAGTTGGGTTGCATATTACAGCTAAAGTAAATGACTATACCAATGAGCTAGCAATCTTTGGGAGATAACATAACCCATGAACCAGCCAATGTGAGATGAAAAAGAGAATCAGCTGACCTTACTATGTTGCTATTCTACATCTGCTCTGAAAGGAAGAGAAGACTGGTTCACATAGCATCCACCTTTGAGAAAGCCCTCAAATCAATGCAACAAAGTTGGATCTGTCCTGGATCTGAGGCTATGAGAAGCAGGGGCCTTGGGGAAGACATTGCAAACATAGAGACAAAGCTGAAGGATCTGTGACACTTCACACTAGTTAGCTGCGCTGCGTGTGATTCCTCATGGCATATGAAATGAACTATAAGAACCCTTCTACTAGTAGGGTGCCCAGCTTGCCAACAGACCAGGCAAGCTTGAATTTATCCAGTTGGAAGACTCTCATTTATTTATTAAACAAACACGTATAGAGAACCTGTAATGTGACGGAAAGCTAAGTTATTAGGAAAATTGATGCTCTTGGGGCTTGCATATTAGTGAGAGAAGAAAGACATAAACAAAGAAGAAAAGAAAAGAGGGAGAAGAGCAGTCTTTGGACTTTTCGTCTAAAACTAACTGGGTTCCTGTGCAAGAGCTACAGGAAGATGCGACGTGCAAAGATCAGGGTGGCAGCCAATGGGCTGGTCCTCATACTTTATAGATCAGGGTGGCAGTCAATGGGCTGGTCCTCATACTTTATAGATCAGGGTGTCAGCCAATGGGCTGGTCCTCATACTTTATAGATCAGGGTGGCGGCCAATGGGCTGGCCCTCATACTTTATAGATTAGGGTGGCATCCAATGGGTTGGTCTTCATACTTTATAGATCAGGGTGGCGGCCAATGGGCTGGTCCTCATACTTTATAGATCAGGGTGGCAGCCAATGGGCTGGTCCTCATACTTTATAGACACGTGTGTCTTTCTCACTGGAAGGGACTTTATGCTTCAATACTCACTATGAATATGATGGAATAGGGAGGTAACATGATGTCTCTGAAGTCACACCCAGGATTCTCTGCACAGGGACTTTCCTGTTTATTTGCTGAATAATGTTTGCCAAATAATTATTTGCCAAATATGAACTGAGCCAGTAGTTTGTATTTTCAGAGAACTGTGGTGACTGTTCTCTAGAGACCAAATTTCCTGCAGTAAAATGAAAAGCAGGAAGATGAAGTAGGCAGAGGTCCATCTTGGGCTAACTGTGACCCTGACTTTCATATAAATGGTGAGAAAGAAAAAAGAGAGATATAAAGGAGATGGAGTAAGCAGAGGCCCATCCTGGGCTAACTGTCACCCTGACTTTCATATAAATGTTGAAAAGGGGAAGGAGAGAGATATACAGGTGTAAATTCACCCAACCGGGCTGAATGGAAAAGAGAGGAATAAATGAAATCTCGGGACCCAGAAAAGTAAAAAAAGCTCAGCAAACACCCTGCAGTGAAGACTAACAAGGGGAAGAGAGACCTGGAGGAAACTAGAGTAGCCAAGAAGAAGTGGGACATGTTTCTGTTTACCATCCTCACATGGTTAGGCTCCCAAGAGCCTAATTGCAAAGGAGAAATGCTTCTATGCTAGGCACAGTTAGGCTCTGTGTTGACTGGTTTTGTGTCAACTTAACACAAGCTGGAGTTATTACAGAGAAAGGAACCTCCTTTGAGGAAATGCCTCCATGAGATCCAGTTGTAAGGCATTTTCTCAATTAGTGATCAAGGGGGTAGGGCCATTGTGGGTGGTCCCATCTCTGGACTGGTAGTTCTGGGTTCTATAAGAAAGCAAGCTGAGCAAGCCAGGGGAAGCAAGCCAGTAAGTAACATCCCTCTAGGGCCTCTGCATCAGCTCCTTTTCCTGACCTGCTTGAGTTCCAGTCCTGACTTCCTTTGGTGATGAATAGCAATGTGGAAGTGTAAGCAAAATAAATTCTTTCTTCCCCAACTTACTTCTTGGTCATGATGTTTGTGCAGGAATATAAACCCTGAACAAGAGAAATTTGGTGCCAGCATAGTGGGGTATTCCTGTGACAACCTGACCATGTTTGGGGGAGGACTGTGGAAGGACTTTCAAACTTTGGGCTAGAAGAGCTATTGGGTGTTAAGAGCTCTGTGGGATGATCTGGAGGAGCTTGGAAGATAATATTGAGAACAGTGCAACAATGGAGGCCTGGCTTGTGAAATTTCAGAGGGAAGATTAAACACTCTTATCAAAGCTGTTGCTACTTTTATTGTGAAGATTTTGTAGTTTTGGTTAGCTGGGGCTGAAAAATCAGCTATGATTAGCAAGATACGAGAACTGCTAAAGCAAAACCTTTGCATTACTGGGATGATTGATGTTGGTTAGCTGGAGCTAAGAAATTAGTGGTGATTAAGAAAAGACCAGCATCATTGAGGTGAAATCTTCTGGGAAGTGTTTTCTGATAGCACAAAGAGGCTGTGTTCCAGAGAGAGCCAAGGCTGTACCTCGTGCTGCGACTGGACTTGGTAATATGTAAAAGTCACCCAGATGGTACTGGGTTTGAAGGCATAAAGGGATCATGAAGAGCAGCTGAGGCTCAGCACTGTGAGAAGCCATGGGAGGCCACTGGTGAAGGTGCAGCCTCAGTTGCAATTGATGGCCCAGGACTGAAGGGATCATGCAAAAGAGTTGAGGCTTGGCACCATGAAGAGAGCCTATGAGAGGCTATTGGTGAAGCCTAGTTGCAGCAGAAGACAGCAGTGTTTTGGAGATGCCAGTACCATGAAATGACCACCAAGAACAGCAGCAGCAGTGAAGTACAGGCAGTTGGAGCCTAGAAGATAAGGTGTGTGCTACAAAGGGCAGATCTGGTGAAGTGACTCAAGCCCTTGGAGGAGCCCAGAAGATTGTGAGTGAATCCCAGACATTGGATGGTTAAAGTTTGATTTTGATTTTGATTGTGACTGTGCCCTGATATTTTTCCCTCTTGGAGTAAGTATTTTAGTGGAGCCTGCAGTTAAGAGGCTTTGAATTGTAAAAAGGACTTTGAATTTTAAAAGATATTGGATAATTTAAAGGGATTGAAATTTTAATATGTAAAGACTGTGGGACTTTTAAAGCTATTTAGATCTTGGGGATGAATAAGAAAGTAAGAGTTAAGGCTTAATAGTGATGTGTTTGTGTATCAAGTTGACAAGGGTCAATTCTTCTGCCTGGTTTTGTGTATCCACTTGACACAAGCTGGAGTTATCACAGAGAAAGGAGCCTCCCTTGAGGAAATGCCTCCATGAGATCCAGCTGCAAGGTATTTTCTCAATTAGTCATCAAGGGTGGGAAGGCCCATTATGGGTGGTACCATCCTGGGCTGGTAGTCCTTGGTTCTATAATAAAGCAAGCTGAGCAAGCCAGAGGAAACAAACCAGTAAGTAACATCCCTCCTTGGCTTCTGCATCAGCTCCTGCTTCCTGACCTGCTTTAGTTTCAGTCCTGACTTCCTTTGGTGATGAACAGCAATATGGAAGTGTAAGCTCAATAAACCCTTTCCTCCCCAACTTGCTTCTTGCTCATGATGTTTGTGCAGGAATAGAAACCCTGACTATGACAGGCTCCCTTTACACACTCTATGCTTTGACACTCTGCTGCTGTCAAACAATGTCTTTCATGACCTCATGCTAAGACACCAATGAGCAAGAAAGAAATTGACCAATCTAGTAAGGGCATTTGATCCTGATTATGGGAGGAACTTTGTTTCTGTTGTTATGCAACAGGAGCAGAAATCATCTGCTCTCCATCAGGTGCTCCACCAGGGATGTCTTGATGCTCTCCTGCTCATTGTTGAGTGTCAGATAGATAAGATCAGCAGCCATTGCCTGAGAGGGGCATAGAAATCTTGGGCTCAGAACCAAGGCTAGGGGTTTGATTGCCTCCAAAAGCTAAGCTACCTAGACCAGAACAAAAGCTAATCAGGTTGAGAGATGTGCTGAGTGGTGAGGAATGGCATGCCCCTTGATGTCAGCTGCCCAGCCCTGAGCTCAGCACAGCAACAATAGCTAGACTATTCCCATTAAACCTTCACATGTGAGGTCCACGTCCAACCGATTCAATATGAGATATTCCCAGTAGAGTAAATTCATGATAAGCAGTAAGGAAGATTGAATAGTATAAAGTACTCCACCTACAACCTCTCATCAAAACACGCATGGCCCCCAGCTGGTAAGAATTCTAGGTGTTGTTGATCCGAGCTAAATGACCTTCCTCTATAAATTGCTTCATAATAAACCCTCCCAGGAAAAAGTGTATGAGCAGTTATTGGCCTTTCTAGAGATGGGACAACACTTGAGTCTTCATGTTTCAATGTGGGGCAGGTCTGAAAGAACATCCCAGCTCCCTGCAGAATCAGCAGAGCGTGGCCGGATACAGGGATCCAGAGTATGTTCTCCACCGACCTACCCCTTCTTCACCACCGCATTGCAGATGCGTATCCTGAAAAGACTATGAACTTCCCCTCGAAACTCTGCCTAGACATTAGTTTCTGAGCCTGTAAACTAAGAGGGCCATGTGTGCATGAATACCACATGTTGCAAGTTAAAAGGACAGGGAAGAGAATGTAGTAGAGCCTTCTGTCTTGGCTTCATTTCCATCTCATCGAATCTTGTCACTATCTCCAAAATCGAGAGGGACAACCCTACCTGCCTTGTTCTGAATCAATGAGACTATACTACAAGTTATTCAATAAAACATTACATACCACCTGCTTCTTCTAACACAAGTGGCCAATAAAGAGGAAGGGAAGGACATTTCAATGACAGAAAGTTAATGTCTTGGTTTCATTGCTGGAGACCAGACCATGAGAAATGGTTAAGAAGAGGAGATCACTAGGGAAAATGTCTCTGAGGAAGCCCTTTAACTTCCACAAGACTGTTTCCTAACCTGTTTTTAAATTTTCTTTTCTGTTTCCTAATCAATTTAAAAAGCGTTATCTGATCTGCTTCTGTACGACAGCTCTCCTGGGGTTCTGAGAATAATTACATGAGGTCATGTAACACAATTTCTCTGCATGGTATACACTATGCCTATGTCAAGTATCAAATCAGATATTTGCAAGCATACCCTGAGAACTCTAATAAGTAACAAAAAGGTGCAGTAGTGGTTATAACATAGCATGTGTGATATGTAACACTACACATTTTTTTCAAAGTTTTAGCCTGTCTCCTTAATAAGAAGAGACCCTATCTCTCCCATTTCACTTAACCTCAAAGCAATACTAATGCAGAATTTTCCACTGGGTAAATGCTGTAGTGGTTTCCCTGACTTGCAACGCCGTGGTCTAGGGAGTAATACTGTGCCACTTCGTGACTGCCAGAAAGTTCAACTGCTTCTGTAAAAATCTCTTGAGTGAGATTGAGCTTTTGTTTTGCATCAGACTGAAAAAGGAAAGAGAGAACTGCCTTCCCCCAAAATCACCAGAAGTATCATCCAGAGATTTCAAATGCATCCCTCTGTCTGAACGTGTCCCAACCAAAACCTACTTCTAACTACCTGGTATCTCAGGATGCTGGTGTATGTGATCCAGCTCCATCTGTACCTTACTGAAAAAAAAAGAAAGAAATTGGGGCTGCATCTATCCTACACTAAAACTTTTTAATGGAATAGAAATCCTTTAAGGATTATCTTAAACCTGAGCAATATTGTTAAGTGCGACCGGAACGTAGCCAAATAGCTGTATGGTTAGAAAAACGTCCATCTTCCTCCTCACAGTGATCCCACGAATCACAGTTTCTGCATCACCAATCCACTTCAGTGTTGGCCCATGTACTGTGAGGATATTAATTGACGGAAATACAAAAACTACTCAGAAATGCCAGTGCGTCTCAACACGAGAATGGTTTGCAAACTCCGTTAGTGAAATCTATCCCCCTAAATCTCATCTTTAGGAGGACTTAAATCATGTGCACCTTTCAGGTGGATAGAGCTAACTTGTCTCCTTCACATCTTCTCCTTCCCTGCGCCAGCGTCTGTCCCTGCGCCAGCCAAATGGCTTGCTTTCCCAGAGTTATCTTACTTCTTCCTGCCATACACTGACTTCTAGATTCCAGCTCGTTTAAAAACTTGGAAATACACCCCTTCTCCAATGAAAACAACCGCTGCAAGAGCCAAGCCAGAAAATGTGACCGGCCTTTGTGCCTCCCTGCAGGCTGTATGCAAGGCACAGACAGCAACATATCATAAAGTTGTAATAATCATAGAACAGTTTTCTAACGCACTGAGTCGTTGTTGGTCTTTAAGTGACAGTTCTTCATTTTATACAGAAGATATGTTGCCAAATATAGTTCACTCATTCCTGTTACAAAATGCTGTTTCTTCCCATTTATTATCTACATCAGCATGGTACCGGAAGCATTTTCCCTTGTTCACGTCTTCTCTTTGTTCACAATAGAGACCCTATACTCATAAGCTGTGCTCAGAAGTTGAGCACGGTTCCCCTTGAATTGCAGCAGTTGTGTTTCATCTGACTTTTAGAGAGCCTCCGAAAACATCTCTGCCGAGTTCTATCCCTTTAATGACTCCTCTGTGCTAGAACAGTGTGACTGAAGCAGTATGCTGAATTCTTTGTGGTTGATTACGGGACAGTAGCTGGTTTGGTTTTGTTTTTTACAAGCTCTGAACTGGCTAGCCTTAAAGAAATAAAGGGGGATGGAAATTTTAGAACTTTGGCAAGCCAGGGAAATAGTTATATTTGAACAAAAAGTTCAGAAACACTGCCACATTGTATCATGTAGGTAATGGTCAATTTTAGGTTAAAAAAAAAAGGCTTTGAACCTCCCAGATGTTGTTTGTCACAAAGTGTAAGCAGTACAGTTGTGTGAATACACAGGGGCTCATGAGAAGGATCCAAGCTAAAGAGCAACACTCTCCTGGTTCCTCAGACCAAGATGACACCCACTGTGCTGCTGTCCAAGGTAGCATTCCTATCTTCTTTCCCAATCTCCTCCTGGATGTCATGTTGAGCCCTGATGCTTCTAAATAACTAGACTTGCAATATGCTGCCCACAGTGATTGATAATTAAAGACATGGTCAGGCAGAACTACATTCAAATTCCAGCTTTACGATTTACTAGCAATAAGATCAAAATGCTAGATCTAATACTCGGTTTTTCCTTCTGTAAAACGGGAGGGGTGATAGAAGTTCCTATCTCACGGGCTTATTTAAGGACAAAAGAGACAAGTGGGTAATCATCAGGAGAGCACAGGCCACAGAACAGGTCCAGGCATCCCTTTATTCTAGCCAGCATTTGACTGCCTAGAAGTCCAGCCACTACCCAAATATACCAACTGCAAAAACATCGCTGGTGTTTTCTATTTTACTACAATTGCAAGGACAGTTGAGGTTGTGAGGAGGCAGACAGCTCTGAACCAAAACCAATTAATGGAACAGGTTCTGGTCCTTGCTTTGTCAATAACTGGGTGAGCTCATGGAACTGATAAGCCTTTCTCTGGGCTTCAAGTTCTTCATAGATAAACCAGGAGTGACAATATCACTCATGTGCCACAGAAGGTGATGGAGACAAGTAGGATGATGAATATGATGGTACACTGATCTTCATAGTGCTGAGAGAACGTGCTTATCCCGTGAAACCTGCAGCAAACAGAAAGAATCAAAGGAACAGTCTAGAGCAGTGGTTCTCAACCCACCTAAATCTCAGATTGTTTAATACAGTTCTTCATGTTGTGGTGACCCCCAACCATAAAACTATTTTTTGTTGCTACTCCATAACTGTAATTTTGCTACCATTATGAATCATGATGTAAATATCTGATATGTGACCCAAAAGGGTCACAACCCACAGGTTGAGAACCACTGGTCTATAGGGTGCTATGGCCTGCACCTGGAGTCCGATCCCGAGCCTCCCATCTCTCTAGATAAACAAAAATATTATATCAGCATATCAACCGAAGCAGCTATTCTTTGCTGAAGTCTTGTGTTATATGAATTGCAATTGGCTGTCATCATATTTAGTCACACTAATCTGCACCGGTGGATTATCCTTCTTACAGCAAAGCTATTAATTAACACAATTGCTATGTGGAATACTCACAAACAAATCTGTCCTGTCTCGATCATCTTTGTGTCCCAGTGACGGGAGGAAGAATTTGGAATATTTTATGTGCTGGTCAAATTAATGAGTAAAAGAGAGGGAGAAGAAGAGAACAAACTGATAAGGAAGATGGCGCATTTCTAGTTCTGTTCCTAAGCAACAAGCTCTGAGCCTCATCATATGGAACTGGATCTTATGTACTCATTTGTGAACTATGGATAATATATATCATCTTTTAACATAGAAAGCTGGAAGGAATAAAATCTTATCTTATAGACTAACAATGGAGCTGCTAAGATCGTGTTAGGGACAAAGGTGAGGTCAAGGTTTAAGTCTTCACATGGTTTTCTGATTCATTCTGAGATCCCTCTGGAGGAGGTAGGACACCACAGTCCTATTTGATGAGAAGGTGCAGACTGAGGCATGGAGAAGTCACGTGACCAGGACCCAAACATGCTGAGGTCTAGGCCAGGACTTCTCTCCTAGACCAATCTATTACACTGTAACTTTGCAGCTTCCTCTGAGGATAAACATAGGCCTCCTCAGGAATAAACACATCTAAAGACAGTGACCACTCTATGTGGCCAGATCCGAATCCCTTCCCTTTGACCTCTTTTATCTTTATGATTTTACTCCTAGTTTGAGCTTAATTTCTCATTATTTTTCCCACCTTGAGATGGATATATAGATATATCAATATGAATATATATAGATACATATTGCTCATTTTTCTTCTTGTCTAAGGCTTGCATTTAATGCTATAAATTTATTTCTAAGCAGAGTTTATCTCTATTCCCCTAAGCTTTTGATAAACAACATTTATATCAGCATTCAAAATAATCTGTGATTTCTTCATTGACAGAAGGGTTATTTTAATAGCATAGTGCTTAACTCAAAAACACTGAAGAATTTTCTAGTGTTTTGTAGTTGCTTTCATCTTGAATTCCCTGTAGTTGTAGGAGATCAAAATTTTGAAATCAGTTGAGATGTGATTTTTTTATCTTAGCATGTAATTTTGGCAAATTATCTATTTGTACTTGAAAATAAGATATATTCTCATTATTGTGGCTTACAAGGTTCTATACAAGAATAAAGTTTATGTAGATTCTCCATGTTTTTTCTTTTATTGTACACAAATTACTTTTGTCATTTATATTATTAAGTTATTAACAAAAGTATGTTAGAGTTTTCCTGTGTAACACAAAGGTGTTTGAATCTTTTCTTGCTCTCTTATTTTTATCAACCTTTAGTAATGGTTGTGATGCTTTTGGTTGGTGTGTGTGTGTGTGTGTGTGTGTGTGTGTGTGTGTGTGTGTGTGTGTGTGTGTGTTTAGCCACAGTGTTGCATAGTCCAACCTTGACTCAAACTCATTATGTAGCTTTGAACTCCTGATCCTTCTGTCTCTACATCCTGCGTGTTAGGATTATACACAGGCACCATTGCATCTGGCTCAAGTTGGACATGCATGCATGCATGAGTGGGTGTTTATATGCGTGTGTGTGTCTTGCATATTTATGTATGCGTACACCCATGTACACATATGAAAGCCAGAGGAGGGTGTTGTCTTTGTCGTTCTCCACATTATCTCTCTGAGACAGGGTCTCTTGGAGAAGCTGGAGTTAGGCTGGTGGCCATCAAGCCTCACTGATCCTCCTGTCTCCACCATCCACAGAGCTGGAGTTTCAGGTATAATGGCTTTTTATTACAACTCAGATCCTCATTCTGTTTAGCAAGCGCTCTTAACCACTGAGCCATACCCAACCAAAGCATTTACTTTTAAATTTCAGGCTAGGTTATTGTATGTATTTGGTTTGGTTTGGTTTTTTTTTGTTTTTATTTGTTTTTGTTTTTGTCATCGTGACTATTAATCTTGACTTGGTTGGGCTAAGAGACACCTAGGAGATTAGTAGTGCACACTCCAGGGTGTGTCTGTAAGAGCCTTATCTGAAGAGCAAAACTGAAGTTGCACAAGGATAAAATTCTGCATCAAAACAATAACAGGTCCAGCCTGGGAGTCTCTAGCCTACTGCTTTGCCCTGAGACTTTCAGACTTTACATCTCCTACCATTAGAAGACAATTCCTTGAGATGAATTTCACTGATGTGATATACAACCTGAAAGGAATTAGGATTTTATGCTTCCCATGAAATGCTATGAATGTTGAGCATATTAATGTGATCCATGCCACCTTTTGTTCTGCTTGGAACGTTAAAGCCATGTGTACTTGTTACACAGTGTTACAGTGCACTTCTACATAGCCAGTGTTCATTCTCGTTCTCTGTATGTCCTTCCCAAGTGTTCTTCATCTCCTCTTGTTTGTCCATGTGATTGGTTTCCTTCCCCCTGAAGCATTGGTAAAACATACTAGTGACAGAAGCTCTTCTTTCTTACCTGGAACTCTCTCATTGAGCCTTCATAGTTGAAGGACATTATTTCACTGGCTACAGAATTCTAGTTCTGGCTCTCTACACTAATCAAACTTTTCATCCTTGAAGGAAACTACTTAAAGGTGGGAGAGATTGTCGTGGTTCCTGGTGCCAGGGGTTTCTGTAGTCATCTGGCTACATTGCACTGGGCCTGTGGCAAGGCAGAAGGACATGGCTGAAAAATGATGCGTGCCTCAGAGTAGATGGAAGTAGAGAGAGAAGAGGACACAAAAGACAAATTGAATCTTTCTAGTGACACCCCAATCAGAGGGCAACTTAGACTCAATCACAATATTCTTAATACCCTTAGGCCATTAAATATGCCATCCCATTGCGCCTGGCTCCTGGATTATATCATTGCTGCATTCAGGAGTCTGTAAATTCATTGTGTATTGTCTTTGTTTTCAGGCTTCCTAAAGATTTTTTAGAAATTTTATTAAGGACGTTTTCTTAATAAAACGCATTATTAATCATTCTTTGTGAAGTCCCTGGAGCTTCTCAAACTGTGACTCAAGACTATGACATTGGTTTTCGGAGCCTTTGGCCGTTATCACTTTGAATGTTCTTTTGGCCCCATTTTTCCACCTCTTAGTCTAGAACTCCAATCATACATAGATTAACCATGCACATGGTACACCAGACATATTCAATAAATAAATGTTTTAAATAGGATCCATATTCTCACAGATTTATAGTCAACACACCTTTAATGAAATATGTATACAAATTATCAGAAAAATTTCAACATTATTTCAAAAAAAAGTCAGTAACATTGAGATGAAAACGTATTAGAATTTTTTGTTGGCTGGGTGGTAATACACACTTTTCATTCCAGCATATACACACATATATCTGTGATGAGTACATGTGCACGTGTGTGTGCATGCATGTGTGTTACATTTCCAATCAATTTATCTTTTATTGCACAATTAGGCTGAGTCCATATCTTAGCTATTGCTAATCACTGTTAGCCCTGTAATGAGCAGGAGACTGCAGTTAACTGTGCCATACTGATCTCATATCCCTTCACAGTATATGCAAACATAGTTCTGTTTTAACATTTTAAATACCCTCCATATTGTTTCTCTAAAATCTGTATTAATTTACACTCGTGCCAACAGTACCCAGCTGCTCCTCTTCCTGCAAATCTTCTGTAAAACTTAGCTCTTGCTTGTTCGTGTATAACAGCCATCCTAGCAAGCATAGGTGATTTAACAATATTCTGTCACTTCTTTAAGAGTACGGAAAGTCTTCTCAATTTATTTTATGAAGCTAAGATTATCCTGATATTAAAACCAGACAAAGACAAGATTTAAAAAATAAATCATGGATCATTATTCCTCATAAATGTAGATGTAAAAATCTTTAACACAATATTAGCAAATAGAATCCAGCAGTATACAAAAAAGAAATTATAAACTATGGCCAAATGAGTTTTATTCCAGGAACACAAACTAGTTCAATACTAGAAAATCAATCAATGTAACCCACTATATTAAAAGAATAAAGAAGAGAATTATGCAATCATATCAGCCAATGCATAAAATGTATTTGATGAAAGTGAACACCTATCCAAAAAGTCTTATAACATAGGAATATAAAGAAATTTTTTCAACCTGTTAGAAAGCAAAAAAACTTACAGCCAAATTACAGTAACTGATTTTTTAAAACTAAATATGTTTCTGCTAAAATGAAGAACGAGGATGACCACTGTCACCAATTATTGTATTAAACACAGAAAGTGTAGGAGAACAATACAAAAAGAAAATAAATTGTGCAGATCAGAAAGGATGAAATAAAATCTGTCTTTATTTGTAGATGACATAAATACGTATATAAATAATTCAAATAAATCCACAAAAAATAATAAAGTAAAACTAATAAATTGCGAAAGACAAGATATTGATTGTGGACCAGGGGTCCATAGCCAAGGAGCGCCAGGAGAAGGCTACCCTCCCAGAAGCGTGGAAAAGCTATGAGTGCGGTTAGGGCGAGCACCACTGCTCACCTGGACCCACCAGGAAACGGCAGGATACGGGACCAGAGAAAAACTCGGGGACAGGAAACCTCTGAACCTTCCGGGTTTCTATCAGTGGGTGGAGACCTCTGCCTGGGCCAAAAGGGGTCCATGCCAAGGAGCGCCAGGAGAAAGCTACCCTCCCAGGAGCGTGGAAAAGCCATGAGTGGGGTTAACTTAAGCACTGCTGGTCACCGGGACCTGCCTGGAACCCTCGGGTCACAGGGACTGAGGTAAAGTCAGGGACAGGAACTTTCCGGTTTCCATCTGTGCC
Organism: Uromys caudimaculatus; assembly: GCA_028551405.1. Classification (NCBI taxonomy): domain Eukaryota; kingdom Metazoa; phylum Chordata; class Mammalia; order Rodentia; family Muridae; genus Uromys; species Uromys caudimaculatus. Next base: position 48,139,004 of record CM052715.1, read on the forward strand.
TGGGGACCTCAGCCTGGGTCGCGGGGCTCCAGGGGAGAGCTGGTATCCCAGGAATGCTGACTCACCTTTGAGCACAGGCAGGGCCACCGCTTCTGTTCAAGCTCACTGGATCAAGAAGGACCCTTGCAGAGCCATCAGGACATAGGAGCCAAGGGACAGCTGGGGACAGTATCCTTCTGGTTTCTGTCTGCACCCCAAAGCTGACCCTGTGTCACTGCTCTCCAGGCCCAAGTACCTCTCAAAGAGAGCTGGTTTTCAAGGAGTATTGACACAGAGGCCTGCAAGAGGAGCAAGCCACAGCCAGACAGAGTAAGACCAGATAACATCAGAGTTAACAAAATGGCAAAAGGCAAGGGTAAGAACATAAGGAACAGAAACAAAGGCTACTTGGCATCATCAGAACCCAGCTCTCCCACCACAGCAAGCCCTGGATACCCCAACACACCAGAAAAGCAAGACTCAGATTTAAAATCATTTCTCATGTTGATGATAGAAAACTTTAGGAAAGAAATTAACACCCTTAAAGAAATACAAGAGAACAGAGATAAACAACTAGAAGCCCTTAAAGAGGAAACACAAAAATCCATTAAAGAATTACAGGAAAACACAATCAAACAGACAAAAGAAATGCACAAAACTATCCAGGAGCTAAAAATAGAAATAGAAACAATCACAAAGGGAGACAACCTTGGAGTTAGAAAACCTAGGAAAGAGAGCAAGAGTCATTGATGTAAGAATCACCAACAGAATACAAGAGATAGAAGAGAGACTCTCAGGAGCAGAAGATACCATAGATAACATCGACACAACAGTAAAAGAAAATGCAAAATGCAAAAAGCTTCTAACCCAAAACATCCATGAAATCCAGGACACAATGAGAATACAGAACCTAAGGATAATAGGTATAGAAGAGAGTGAAGATTCCCAACTTAAAGGACCAGCAAATATCTTCAACAAAATTATAGAAGAAAATTTCCCTAACCTAAAGAAAGAAATGAACATAAATATACAAGAAGCTTACAGAACTCCAAACAGATTGGACCAGAAAAGAAATTCCTCCCATCATCTTATAGTGAAAACACCAAATACACAAAACAAGGAAAGAATATGAAGAGCAGTAAGGGAAAAAGGTCAAGTAACATATAAATGCAGACCTATCAGAATTACATCTGACTTCTCAACAGAGACTATGAAAGCTAGAAGATCCTGGGCAGAACTCATACAGACTCTAAGAGAACACAACTGCCAACCCAGGCTGCTATACCCAGCAAAACTCTCAATTACCATAGTTGCTGAAACCAAAATATTCTATGACAAAAAAAATTTACACAATATGTTTCCACAAACCCAGCCCTACAAAGGATAATGGATGGTAAACGTCAACTCAAAGAGGGAAACAACACCCTAGAAAAAGCAAGAAAGTAATCTTTCAACAAACTCAAAAGAAGATAGCCACATAAGGAGAAACTTTGGAAATGTAAATAAAGTATCAAAAAATAAATAAATAAATAAATTTAAAAAAAAGAAATGAGATTTAAAAAAAAAAAAGTAAAAATAACATCGAAAATAACAGGAACCAACAATCACTATTCCTTAATATCTCTTAACATCAATGGACTCAATTCACCAATAAAAAGACATAGACTGACAGACTGGATCCATAAAGAGTACCCAGCATTTTGCTGCATTCAAGAAACACATCTCTGTGATAAAGACAAACACTACCTCAGAGTAAAGGGCTGGAAAACAATTTTCTAGGCAAATGGTCCCAAGAAACAGGCTGAAGTAGCCATTCTAATATCAGATAAAATCGACTTTCACCCAAAAGTCATCAAAAAAGATAAGGAAGGACACTTCATACTCATCAAAGGAAAAATCTACCAAGAAGAACTCTCAATCCAGAACATCTATGCTCCAAATGCAAGGGCACCCACATTCA
>CM052715.1:48141442-48167342 GCA_028551405.1 Uromys caudimaculatus
CAATCGAGGAAGAATTTGGTGATTCTGGGGCTAGGTGGAAGTCTATAGCTCAGTAGAAAAAAAAAAAAAAAAAGACTGGACCACCAACCAAAGAATACACATGGAGGGACCCATGGTTCGGACCACATATGTGGCAGAGGAGGGCCTTGTTGGCCATCAGGGGGAGGAGAGGCCCCAGTAAAGGGGAATGTCAAGGTGGGAATATGGGAGTGGGTAGGCGGGTGGGTGGGAGGTGGAATTCCCTCATAGAGGTGGGGGAGGGGGAGGGGATAGGTGGTTTCCAAAGAGGAGACCTAGAAAGGGGGAAACATTGGAAATGTAAATAAAGTATCAAAAAATAATAATAAAAAGTTATCGATTGTGTTCTATACAGCAACATTATGTGGATATCAAAATGTAAAATATGATGTGATTTATAATTCTTACCACCCAGAAAAGTGAAGTTTTTAGGAAAAAAACCACAGGATTTTTATTCTAAAAACCAAGTGATAGTAGTAAAAGAAATCAGACTGTATATAAATGAGCTTGCCATGGTCAAGGACCAGTGGATACAGCAAAGATTTCAGGTGCTTCCAAAATGAGATATGGCTTAACACAGTTCTTACCATCATCTCTAAAAGGTTTTATAGACATACACATAATTATCCCAAAACTTAAATAGATTAAAGAAAGTAAAATGGTTATAACAAAGTTTTAAAGAGAATAGGGCAGTTGTAATGACTTGTCTACCTAATTTCAAGACTTACATAGCTGCAATAATCAATAGTGTGCCATAACAGTGGAAAGAAACAGACTATCGGCAAGCAGAGAATTCCTCAAAAGAGAGCCCACTTGTGTATGCCAAACCAGTTTTTCACAATGGCACAAAGATGATTCAGTGGAGAAAAGGTAGGCTTTCTAACGTATGGCGCTGAGGCAAGTAAGCACTCACTTATGTGCAAAATAAATACTAAAAAGTACCGTAAACCTCCCTTATGGATCACAAATTTGATGCTAAACACAAAACTATAGAAAAAAAACAAAAAACAAAAATGTTTGAGAATGTCTTCAGGGTCCAGCGCAAATTATTCTTACCTTCGAAGCTAAGACCATAGTCCATAAAAGCAAAAATAATAAATTAAACATGAGGAGAACTAATAATTACTTTGTGAAAATTCATATTTAGAGGATGATAGAAACACTGAAAGTGGGTGAAAATACTTATAAATAGCACACCACAAAGGACTACTATCTAAAGCAAAAGGGACTGTCAAAACTCAATAATAAAAACTATTGAACGTGCCAAAACATATTAAAAACTATTAAATATGCCACTTAGAAAATGGGCAAGATACATGGGCATACATTTCAATGACATATACATATACATGACACATACATATAGATTGCAAATAAGCTCATGAAAACGTGTTATGCCATGAGAGAGAAACCTAATATGTGAAATTATTGCATACTGAAAACTTTTCTCCAATTAAAACATCCAGTGATATCTACGCTGGCAATGGTACGATAAAACGGAATTACTCTCACATTTCTGGTGAGAAACCAGATCAGTAGAGGTTTCTTTTTAAAATGAGGGATGTGGGCTGAGATTATATCTCAGTTGGTAGAGTGCTTGCCTAGCATGCTGGGTTCTCTCTCCTCAGCGCGGCAAAAACTGAGTCTGGCATTTATGTATGTAATCCTAGCACTTAGAAGATGGAAGCAAGAAAAGGCCAGAAATTCAAGGTCAATATCAGCTTAATAATTCAAGGTCAATCTCAGCTTAACAACAACAACAACACAGATAACCCACTAACTACACTACTGTAGAGGTTTGAATGAGAATATGCCTGTTTATCTTTTAAACAGCAGGCCTCTTGCTCTTCTTTTTTTTTCTTCTTCTTTTTTTATTGGGTATTTTTTTTATTTACATTTCAAATGTTAGCCCCTTTCCCAGTTTCCCCCCAGAAACGGACTATCCCATCCTCCCTCCCCCTGCTTCTATGAGGGTGTGCCCCCACCGACCCACCCACTCCTGCCTCCCTGCCCTCGCATTCCCCTACCCTGGGGCATCAAGCCTTCACGGAACCAAGGGCCTCTTCTCCTACTGATGCCGGATAAGGTCATACTCAGCTACATATGCTGCTGGAGCCATGGGTCCCTCCACGTGTACTCCTTGGTTGGCGGTTGAGACCCCGGGAGCTCTGGATGGTTGATATCGTTGTTCTTCCTATGGGGTTGCAAATCCCTTCAACTCCTTCAGTCCTTTCTCTAGCTCCTCCATTGGAGACCCCGTGATCAGTCCAATGATTGGCTGCGAGTTTCTGGTACTTTAACACAGCAACAGAAAAATAACTACCGCAACTGCTGAGCACGTATTCCAAAGACATACAGACATATGTCCAACCACACAGAAACATGTGTATTCATGGCATCTATATTAATAATAGCCTCAAACTGAAAACAATCATTAGCAACTGAATGATTACAAAGGTTAACACCCGTGGTACATCTTACCATGAAATATTACTCAGCAGCAAGGGAGAACATGCCATTCATACACATGACAGCCTGGGTGGATCTGTGAAGATTTAAGCAGGGCGAAAGTCTATCAAAGAGTCATGTCCGTTTATGATTGTACCTACATACATTCTTGAAGCCATTAAATTGCAAAAAACTAAAAACAATAGAGATGTGAGTGAATTGGGTTTTGCTATAAAAGAATAACACAGAAACTGAAGGAAATTATCTGTGTCTCCACCCTAAGTGTGAGTATCCTAATACTGTGCTTAATTTTGTAATGTTTTCATTGGTAGAAAGCATGTCAGGGATACAGGATCTGTATATATTATTTCGTGTACATAGATGTGAATCTGAAATCTTAGGAAAGTATCTACTATTGCCACTTTGCTAGACAGGCATAATCCCTTACTACATTCTAAATCTCATTTTTAGACCCACAGATAAGTGTAGCTACCAACCCTCATCGAAGAAGCCTCTCTTGACAGCAAATAGAGACCATCACAGAAAACCACTCTGGACACAATGGGCCACTGAAATCAATGGAGCTTGGGGAGTCCAGCCCCAACAGATACATCTATTTCACAGCTCCTGGATCTGTGGGTCAAGGAACATAGAGGAAAGTGGGGCAGAAAAAAATAGTAAAAGCCAGATGATCGGGAAGTCTTTTTTTAAAAAAAGATTTATTTATTTATATGAGTACACTGTAGCTGTCAGATGCACCAGAAGAGGGCATCGGATCCCATTACAGATGGTTGTGAGCCACCATGTGGTTGCTGGGGATTGAATTCAGGACCTCTGGAAGAGCAGCCAGTGCTCTTAACCACTGAGCCATCTCTCCAGCCTGAGGAAGTCTTCTTGAAACAGTTTCTCGTAGAAATGGCTACAGAAATATGAGCAGAACAATGGTAATATCAGTGAACTTGTTAACAGGGAAGGCAATGCTCATGGCTCCCAACACTAGACAAAGAGCTACAGGCAACTAATGACTGCTGGGAGAAGAAGAGTCTCCTCGCCTAGGCATGAGCCACAGTATTGTCTGTCCAACGCACAGTGGCCAGCCTTGACCATATACACACCAACAACAACAAAAACAGACTCATCAGACTGTCCTTATACACATTTGTACACACACACACACACACACACACACACACACACACACACGTATGGAGGAACAAAGTCAAAGAAAAAGAGGCTAGGGTTCACAGGGGGTCAAGAGAAGGTACCTGGGGGTGGGATAAGAAAAGGAAAGGAAAAGTAATTCTATTTCGATTAAAAATATTAAAAATGAGGCTGGAGAGATGGCTCAGTGGTTAAGAGCATTGGCAGCTCTTCCAGAGGTCCTGAGTTCAATTCCCAGCAACAACGTGGTGGCTCACAACTATCTGTCGTGGGATCCAACGCCCTCTTCTGGTGTGTCTGAAGAGAACGACAGTGTATGCACATACATAAATAAATAAATCTTCAAAAAAATTAAAATGAATTTTTTTAAAAAAATCTCTAAACACAAAACATAGGCACAAATTATTCAGAGGAGTCAAGTAAAAAATAAATCAAAGTCAAGTAAAAAATACGGAGTTGATGAGGAAATGAGCCATTTTTTTATGTCAGACAGCAGTTCTCAGTGATGTAGATGTTATTATGGTAAAAACATAACTGGAATCTGAATCAAAGCCTTGGATCCAAGTCCCATCGTGACACTTGTTAGATGTAGTATCCTCAGTAAGTCACATAAATTCCAAACTTCACTTTTTCATCTTTAAAATAGGAACAGTAGGGACTAGCAAGTTGGCTCAGCAATTAGGAGCACTTACTTCTGCAGAAGACCTGAACACCCAGAACCCACATCAGGTGACTCTCTCCATTATCTCCAGTTCCAGGAGATCTGATGCCCTGTTCGGGTCTCCAAAACCACCTGCACATAAACTCACACAGACACACATGTACACACACACACACACACACACACACACACACACACACGATATTACTAAATAAATATTTTAAGTTAAAATAAAATTAAGCGGGAGCAGGAATGTTTTCCCAGCTCACCTCGAATATTCTTCTGAAGCCCCCATGGATGTGTGACTACAATGAGTACGTCTTAAGTCTCATTCGTCTCTGTGACAGGCCTGCCTCGCTGAGGACCAGCAGGGACGGGCATTCCATAAACGTCTGCAGAATGAATAATAGTTTTAGGAAGGATATGTAAAGTAAAAGTCATTAATTTAGTGTGATACCAAATCCTCCTGTCCGGCCAGCAAAGTGTGACATTGTCATCCACAGTCAGCATTAAATAATGTCACGCATTCTTTGGGAAGAGACCCTCGACACTGGCCATTTTGCCCAATCTCTTGAGAATTATTCTAGCACGGGTGAGTAGTACTCTGTGGCTTATTATCTAGATTTCAGGCCAATGAATTTAAGTCACTCTGTGAGAACAAGAAGTATCTAATTATATGACTACTAATACTATGTTAGGGCACAATCCTTGAGATAGACTTTTTTGGAGATACAGTTGAAGTTTCTCAGGTATTTGAAAGCTATTCATGGTATCATATATTACTATCTTCCAGCAGGGTCTGAGTCGGCACCCATTCACTAAACACAGAACCATGCCTGCAGGCATATGTGTGTGGATGTTGGTTTGTTTAGTTTTTGAGACAAGGCTCCATTATGTAGCCCTTGCTGGCCTGAAACTCACTATATAGACCAGGCTGGCCTCTAACTCATGGAGATATGCCCGCCCTTGCCTCCAGAGTTCTGGGAAGAAGTTAAGGTGAATGCCACCATGCCTAGCTGTGTAAATATTACTTGTAAGTAGAACAAAGATGATAGAAGTCTCATATCGGTTAAGGTTATTTCAACATACAAAATCCAAACATGATTGGGTGTTCGGAGCTTTATTTAACTGTAGAAATTCATGCAACAAATAAATAATGAATTTATATTACCGCAAAGAAATGCTTTTATAGTGTTCTGTGAGAGAAAAGATCTCAGCATGTGTACTTAAAATGCGTACGCTTGAAATATTCAATGCTGGTTCATTTTTTAAAGCTATCTAAATCAAATCACTTTCACTGTTTACTTTGTTCAAATATTCAACTCAGCAAATCCTGTGGTTCAGTTAGAGATGACTTGCTTCGACCTGCTGCCTACCTATGTTGATATCTCCTAACTGCACCCTAATCCAGCAGTCCAAGAGCCTTGGCAAAACATTCTTTACAAGTGAAGGGCTCGCTCTGCTGGGTGGCAATGTGCTGTCCTCTCTGGCAAATGTAATTACTGAAATCAAAAGCAGCCTTTGTTACCCTTTGCTCCTGAATCTGAACTGGAGGTAGGAAAAGCGACGTGGCCTGTCCCTGCCATGTGACCGAGTCAAATATTTGAGAGGACAGTCGTGTACCAGGTCATCTGCCTCTCCTCTAAGCTGAACTTTTGCTCCAGTTTTACCTCGGGAAACTGGTTTCTTTTTTCCTCATAGGCTGTGTTGGTCTGTGTTGAGCTTTAATTTATCAGTGTCCGGTTTAAAGTGAGGTGTCCAGAAATGAATAGATCAACAGCTTAGAATATAGGGAACCCACTGTCTGCCTTATAAGATGTGTGTCATATTTTTCTTTTATGTTTTATTACATTACTCTCTCTGTGTGTGTGTGTGTGTGTGTGTGTGTGTGTGTGTGTGTGTGTGTGTGTGTGTGTGTGTTATGGAGTGTGTGTAGAAGGAGAGGTCTGGAAATGGCTTTATGGGGTTGCGTCTCTCCTTCTACCACGTGACTGAACACAGATGATAAGGCTTGACAGCCAGCGCCTTTCCCAGCTAAGCCATCTAGCCAGTTCTGTATAGCATAGTTTCCAAAATGCCGTAACACGGATTGGGCATGCTTTGTCTGAAAGTCTGAAATCATGCACAGCATGTACATACACCAACACGGTACAGCAGGTGGAAAACTCCACACTTAAACTCATTAGATGTGCCACAGAGTCACTAAAAAGACTGTACACGATTACGTACAGATCCTATGTTGGATGCAATGCATAAGTAAATTCCATGCTTAGACATTCCAGAATATACATTCTAAAATCCCAAATCACACAAACCAAACACTTGGAATAAGACACTCGACTGACAGCAGATTACCACCGCTGTATATTTCACACGCATTACTGCCACAGTCCAAATTTATATTTACATCTTTCAGCTTAAATAAAGGATGTTCAATTGCCCATTGCTAAATTACATTGTATTGTTTTAGTCCCAACATTGGTATTTCCTCGCGAATCCTGATTTTGTGTTCTGTGTGTTGGCTGTGACGATTGCATTGACTCTGCTCCTGGTGGCTCTGCTGAGCTGCCCTTCTAACCTCCAGCAAAGATTTTACTGAAAGGATTGTATGAAGGAGAACCAAGAGCACTGTGACTTGCCACTGGAAGCATCTTGGCGAGGCAGCATCCAGAAATATCAGCTAACAAAATGGTCAATACTATATACACAAACAGCAATGTCAGGCCAAGCCTCGGATGGCATGTTTGAAATGAGCCTGTGAACGGGAAGAAGCAAGCACAGAGGAGAAAATGACATATTCCTGAAGCATCAGAATTAATTTAAACTGTGAGTTTTCCTATAATAATATATTTAAGAGATGTCTTTCTTAGAAAATGTAAAAGATAGAACTACCAGATGTCCCAGAAATTTACAAAGGACATGAGCTCAGTGTATCAAAAAAGATATACTGTTTAATTATTCTCATGTTAGCTGAAACAATTTCAAAAACCAAAACAGGGAATCGCCCTCAGTGTCCACCAATAGATGGGCAGATAGAGAAATTGTGGTAGATATATAAATAGTCCATAGTGTACTATATGCTGCATCGGAGGTGTTCTGTGGTTTATACCGGTGAACCTAGGGAACTACTTTAAGAGAAATAAGTTGCATACAGAATGACATGCACGGATGCCCTTATATGTGGAATCTTAACGTCAAATTTATAGGGAGAAAAAGGATAACGGTGATGGCCAGGGTCAAGAGCGTGGCAGCTGGGAAGGTCTGGGGCGACTTAGTCAAAGATTATGAAATTCAATTCAAAAGAGTAAGCGCAAGATTTATGTTGTACCATGTCAGCTCCACATTCTTAATACACAGAGAGAGAATGAGAGAGTTAACACGTGTGTTAATTAGCTCTACTTAGCCATTCCGTTATACACATATTTCAGACTAACTTGCGGTACATCGTAAGTGTATAAAATTTCTGTCAATTAAAATATTTTTATTTTTTTTTCAGGTTAGCAAGATGTCTCATATTGGGTAAAGGTCTTTCTCAACAGCCACAAGCCTGAGTTAAATCCTCACATGGTCCAAGGCAAAAAGTGACTCTTGCATGTTGTCCTCTGACCTCCATAGGCCTGCACACATGCGCACTAAATAAATAAATGTCCTTTAAGGGGAAAATTTTTAAAATTTAAAAAAAAATCCTTTCTGGAGAAAGAGAAAGGGGGGATAGAGAAGGAGAGAGACAGACAGACAGAAAGACAGAGAGAGAGAGACAGACAGAGAGAGAGTGTGTGTCCTAAGATGGCAACATAAGTTCATTTCCCACTATGACTCTCACCCAGGACTTTGGCAAATGCGCTATTAATGGATTTGAAGTAGATGAGAGAACAGGCAAACAAACCAGGAGGAAAAAATCTCAGCCCATTAAGAATCAAGGGACTCTTTTAGCACCTCCTGCTGCCAGTTGCAGGGTGACACCCCAGTCCCCACCACTTATGTAGAAATCAGGATTTTAAATGTTTGTATCTTTAGATGGTTTGTTTGATGTCTAAAGAGATTATTCACTTTTTAAATGGGTCATACAGAGGACTAATACACAAGGCAAGTTTAAGGTATGATTAATTGATCAATGCTTTTTTTTTTTTTTTTTTTTTTTTTTTTTGTACACCGAGGATGCAAAGATATCAAGGGCTGGTGTTGTTTGCTTATATTGGGTAACAAACCTAATGTTAAACATGACCCTTGTGACTGCTCCCTCATCTTTTCCAGTCAAGGTACTTTGATGCTAGAATAAATATCAGTATAGTTCTATGTTGAGGAAATAAGAGTTTTATGGAAGGATTTCACCCTGTCAAGTAAGGTTTTTCCCCCCTCCCAAACAGCTTAAAATTCTTTTTGAAAGAAATAGTTAAAAATCTGTAGTAAATTCCAAGAAGTGGCATGAACTGAGACAATCACCTTAAATTATGACAGACTTTGATTTTCTCACAGCTTCTGTTTGTTATTTCTGTCTTTTTAGTCTGAAAATGAGTTGCACAAAAAAGCCAAATGTTATCATTGGAAACTGAAAGTAACACCTATCCACTGAAATGAACCATGAGGAACTAGAAATAAAATTTATTTTTGGAAAAAAGAATGCTGAAGGCTTTCCAGGATATGAAGTCATTTCTTACAATGTATTCATCAAAAATAACTCTTTTTTCAAAAAGTTTATTTTAAGCCAGGTGCTGGTGGTCACCCCTTTAATCCCAGTGCTCCAGAGACAAGCTGATCTCTGAGTTCTAAGCCAGCCTGGTTTATATGGTCTACAGAGCAAGTTCCAGGACATTTGGGGCTACACAAGGAAACCCTGCCTCAAACAAGGGGGGAGGTTCATTTTATTTTATTTTATTTTATTTTATTTTATTTTATTTTATGGGTATCAGTGTTTTGCCTGCATGCGTGTAAGTACACATGTGTGTCTGGTGCTGGAAAAGACCAGAAATGTACATCAGATCCCCCTGGAACTGGAGTCATAGATAGTTGAGAGATATCATGGGTACTGAGAGCCAAACCCAGGTCCTTCACTAGAGCAAGGAGGACTCTTAACTGCTGAGCCAACTCTCCAGCCCCCCCAGAAATAACTTTTTAAGGCCAGAAGTCCTAAAACCCATTTGGATTAGGGATCAAGACAACTAAAGAGCCCACGGAAAATGAGCCCAATAATTTTGCCTCACTCCTAAGTCTAGTTAGATAGCACACATTGGGCTGGAAAGTAAAAGAAATGGAAACTCAGTGTTGGTTGGGAGAGAGGTAAGAATGGAGAAGTGCAATGCAGGAGGAATTGGGGGAGGGTTGAGTATGGTCAAAATACGTTGAATGAAATTTTCAAAAATTTGATAAAGTATTGTTATAAAAATATAAAGAAACTTAAAGACTCCATTTTTATAACAGTTGACCCATGCCAATAGGGTTTTAAATACAGGGGACCTTGGAGAACCTCAAGGCCCTTCATCAACTACCTGGCCAATAATGAGAAAGGACTAAAATGCTGGTCCCTGCCTATTTTGATCTTGAGATTTAGGGTCATTGACTAGACATATGAGCCTCCTAAACCAATAATTTTTAAGTTCTCCTGATGAACAGATAATAGTATCAAAAAGAACAAAAGGTCAAAATAGTCTATTGTTTTATAAGTGGGATCTGGATAATTCTTTGTTGTTGGTTTACTCTTTATATTAACAGAGAGAAAGAAAGACAGAGACAGAGAGGCAGAGAGACAGTAGAGAGAGAGAGAGAGAGAGAGAGAGAGAGAGAGAGAGAGAGAGAGAGCTCTTATAATGGTGACAAAAAGGGAAGGGGTGAGATGGGAGCTGCTCTTGTGGAAGCAACTGAAGTACAGCATAAGCGAAGCTTGCTAAGCAGCCTATGGCAAGATCCTGGCTCTTTCCTGTGCTTTGTTCTACCTCTGTGGTTTGTAGTCGGCTTTCCTATAGTTCTGTTTGCTGTCTGGTTCGTCCATTGAAGTCCTTACCCTCTGAAGTTAGTGTAGGCAGCTTCTGTTACAAGCAAAACCACTTAGTAGACTTATAGTAGACACTCAACTATTTCTTAGGTGGAAAACTAGGCTGAGGATCAATCGCCTATTCTAATGTTATGTCTAACACTACAGTTCCCACTCTTTGACCTTGTTCCAATTACATTTCAGATAAGTTATCATACTTAACAAATGCAGGTTCTTCTTGATACAAGAGTCAATTTAAAAAAACCAACCCCCCCCAAAAAAAACCTTTAAAAATCTAAACTAGACTTCATATTATTTCCCCAAGCATGCTGTAAAATGTCAGTCTTAACACTCCGGATGGCTAAAACAGAGAGAGAGAGAGAGAGAGAGAGAGAGAGAGAGAGAGAGAGAGAGAGAGAGACTTAGAATATTGTCTGGGGAGTTGAAACCAGAAAGAAGGGGTATGAAAGAGAGATAAATGTTTTCCAAGGGAACACACTTGGAAAGTGTGCTAAGATGGGGGTGGGGGGACCTGGAGGAAGGGAAGGGGAGAGGAGAAGGAAGAACAGCTTTTTACAAAGACAAAAAGTACTAACACACACACACACAGACACACACACACACAGACACACACACACACAGACACACACACACAGACACACACAGACACACAGACACACACACACACACACAGACAGACACACACACACACACACACAGACACAGACACACAGACACACACACACACACACACACACACACACACACACACACACACACACTTGCTTTCACTGTCTGGTTCTATCAAACCAGGACAGATCATTTTATCTGTAGATTCTTAAAAACATCTGCACCCATCCCGGGTCCACATCCGTCAACCATAAGGGGTCTCCTTGCCTCCTAAAAGAATCTGACCAGGGAATGTCACAAACCTACACGTTTATAATGTAAAAGGCTTCGTGTTCAAAATGACTCCAAGAATTCTACCATCTTGCTATCAATTTACACCAAGGTAAAGAATTTACCAGAGTGTGTCCTGCTGGTGGTGTGAGCACAAACCCCCGGAACTAGGTTACCCCAAATTAAAAGTCCACTAAATCAGCTCAAGTGAGGAAGAAAGGAAAGGCCATTTTCTGAAAACTCTGCTTGCTCAGCAGGAGGATTCAGTGCGAGCCACCCCCACCCCCACTCCTGCCTTGTCCGATCTCCAGGGAGCTGATGCTCAATCCTATCCAAATAAACCCAGAAGAACACTTACCACAAAAAAAGATCGCTAATACCTAAGAGTAGGTTCTAAGATGGGGGTGGGGGTGGGGGTGCGGGGGTGGATGAAATACTAAAGGAATGCTTAATTGACTTGGATGTCGTGCATAACGTGATTTCTATAAAAATGAATTATAAAAATAAGTTCAAATTGTAATGAAAATCCATATGCGTGCCTTTCAGTGGACCAATAAGAGACATGAAGCCTATGTATTGGCTTCCCGTGCTTGTCTAGAGTAGATAGGAAGACAAAGGCGTTGGGTCAATGGATTCATCAAACCACGTCCTCTGTTGTAGCATCTGTAAGCAGCTCAAACTATATCGGCCCTTTAGCACGTACTCTCCACTCGGGCTCCCTGTTCTGAGGACACGGTTATTTCTGTCTCCGGAAGGAGGACAAACATTCGTCTCCCAGAACTGGGACAGGAGTACCGGCCACCCACTGCCCTGGAGACTTAGGGACTTGTTGCTGGGAGTCTGCCTCTCCCTCTCCGGTCAGGAATGGGTGGGGACAGCTGCCTCCGTGCCCCCTGAGTGCCGAGAGCCCGCCCGAGGGGAGTGGAGCGCTCTCCTGCGTCCGGAGCACTACGCCTAACCGGTCCTCCCACTGAGGTCGCAGGGTCGAGGGCACCCCAGGGCCCAGCCACTCTCCTGCCTTCCCTGCAGCCTCCCCACCCCCATTCGGCCCTGGAATCGATAGTGGGCGCTGATTTTTCACAATTGCAGCTGTCTGATTCATCAGTGAATAATTAAATCAGAGGCAGCCAGGCCTGCCTGGCGTCGGAGTATAGGGGCCTCCTCCTAGATCCGTTCAAACTGGGAGTCGGTGGGAAGCTGAGAGGACGGCCAGAGGGCTGGCCTCTGCTTGCGCCTAGGCTGGAGAGCTGCCTGGAGGGGGCGCTTTTCTGGATGTAGCCGGAGGTATTGGGAACTGGCCTGGCTGCTGGGGAAAGCGAGCTCTCCATCGAGGCCTTGCTTGGGGATCGACAGTCCTTTCCTTTTGGTTGCAGGCTGCAGACCTAACCAGGTCCCTCGCTCGGAGCTGCAGCCGCGTTTTGTGCAGACACCCTTCTCAGGCCGACTTTCCGAGGGGACAGGAAATCCACCCTCTGAAGGCCAGTTGCCTTTGAGGAAGATAGAAGCGCCTAGAAACGGCATTGATTTAGACATCAATCCTGACCTCCTCCCTCTTCCCTCCTCCCTCCTCCTTCCCACTGGCTGGGCCGCGCCGCCCCCTCCTCGTGAAGGAAACCTTCGCCTGCCGGATTCGGCTGGCTGGCAATCAGACCCGCTCACTCAAGCCCCTACAGACTGCACATCAACCCCCCAACAGCCTACATGCCTGCCCCCAGGGTCTCCAACCTACCTCCACAGTGTCAACCCCGCACCCACCGTCTCCACGTCCACCCTGCCTCCATGACCCGCACACCAGTCACCCCCAAAACTTTTATACCCGCCTCAAGGACCTCCGACCACCCTCAGGCTGGAGGCCAGCGCCCAGGGCCTTCGTGTTCAATCCCTATGGTATCTGAATAATGCGGGGCTTCTTAAGTTCTGGCACCCAGCTTGTCTCCAGTACACCAGGGCATCCACATCAATCCCCAGAGCCTCGATGCCCTCCTCGTTGATCTCCAACCTCACCCCCACGGTCTGGACTCACTCCCTGAGGTCTCGATCACCATCTTTAGCCCACTCCGTAGGCCTCCACACTTGGCCCTCCCAAACAGTCGGCTCCACGTCGGGCGTTCCGCGGTGCAAACGCTAAGTCCTTGGAGCCAACAGGTCTCCCCGGCCCTCCAGTTCGAAGGGTGGCTGGTTGGTTTGCTCAGCCCGGGGTCTGAAGGTCTTTGGAGCTCAGTTTCCTTCTCCGCAGTTCAACCAATTAAGTCCGACCAGGGAGCACTCTGGTTCACAGTGCAAGTCCGGCTTCTAGAATGACCACAGCCTCCTGGCCACCTGCAACTCGCGGCCGCCAGTGTTGATTCCAAATTACAAGCATTTGCAAGCAAAACGATTCAGAATTCTTAAGGTGACATCGAGACAATTTTGCGGTCATGAAATTCCCCTAAAACAACCTCAAAGTGCTTTGTGTCTTTTAATAGTGTTAGCTCGAAAGATAACTCAGGACGATCTGATTTTTTAATTTCTTCGAGAGCAGGGAGTCAAAAAGTCTTTAAAATTGTACGGTTTTAATAAACGGAACGAATTCACATCAATATTCTTAAATCCCCTGTTTTATTAGTTTCCGAATAAAAATGTATTTTTAAATCGAAAATTTCGTTCCTCCTGTTTCAATTCTAGCCAGTGTCTAAAATACTTTAAGCTAAAAATCTTCTCCTGTGGTACCTACACAATTGAAGGATATTTTGTTTTTATTGAGAAAGTACTAGGTATTCGTAGTAATGAATAAACAACGCTAAGCCTTCAAAACGTGTTATTTGAAAAACAAATAAATGGTGGTTTTCAGAGGACAATAAATACAGCCGTGATGCTGTGCTTAGTGTCTCTGGGCAACTTAAAAAGAGTTCCATTTTCAAGGAGCTAAATTTGTCTTTTTTACAACCAACTGCAACTTTTGCCTTTCTTTAGAAAAGACAACAAAAAGATTTCACGGGCAACTTGACCCGGACAAAGGGACCTCACGCCCAGTCTCCTTTTGTAAGGTGACAACTGCCAAAAAAGGAAAACTTTTATCTTCAGCCCACTTGAGTAGTACATCTGGAAACCCTCTTTAATGAGAAGGTGCAACGGAAGTTACTTACCAACCCCAAACTGACTTTGAGGCCAAAGTGACAGGTAAATCCTGAGAGGGGAACTGAAAGTCGGTGCAGTCTGATTCGGGGAATTCCTCGCCCTTGGACTTCAAGTTGCTCACTTAAAAGTTTTATGCGGTTTTAGAGAAAAGTAACCTTCTCCAGTCTTGGGAAATACCACAAGCTCTTCCCTCACCCAAAGAAGTCCTCTAATTAGAGCCCTCCGTGCCTTCCATATACTTTATTGTCATCATTACTACTAGGGGGAAAGTGCTTCTCCAAGAAGCTTCAGCAATGTTGGCAGCCTAATAAAACAGACCAGGAAAGGGTGTGGGCTCGAATTCTGGACGAGAAAGGTGTCTTGGCAAAGTCTGTACTATCAAGATTCAGCCATGGTCTGTCCAGCTCAGAGGCTTCACTACCCACTGTCACTAGAACTCCTTCACTCCGAAAGGGGACAGGAGAGAGAGAGAAACAGCTAGAGCAACAGTGCACAGCTAGAGAGAAGCTGGGCACCAAACTTAAGCAGTCTCCAATCTGTGGGAATAGATAGAAAGAGATTAGGGTTGGCCCACCTAGTTCTTGGATTTCTTTAGAACTAAGCAGGTGGACCCACTGGTTGGTTAGCTGCCCCTTCCAGCCTAGTCTCAAGCCCTCCCTCCCCTACCCAACCACCCAATTCCACCTTCTAGTCATACAGTTGAACCTGTGTCTCCAAGAAAATGCTTCTCCTGAAGCAGGCTTTCCCACCCCACCCCCAAGCCCAGATAAAGGGGGGGGGGGGGGAGAAAAATCCACAGCTCTCTTCCTCCCTAAGCAAACTGACTTTTGCCAATGGTACATAGTTAGGGGCAAGCTTTAGAAGGATCTGCTTGCCTTCAGTTTACTTTCATATGATTCATAAGAAGAGGCAGAATTTTTTTTCTCAAAGGCTGATTTGGCCTCAGCCAACAGAAAAGATTTTAAAATGATGCATTTGTTTGTTTGTTTGTTTGTTTGTTTGTTCACCAGTTTTAAATTTCCTAGACCCAGCAGGACATCTGGAAAGCGTTGGTAGGTTTTCAGCTGAGAAGCTAGAGGGACCTGGCCTGTGCTTTACTTTGAACTTTCTCCTTCCCGTGTTCAACCAGCCCGAGCTTTCAGACACAAGAAAATTGAAGCTAATGGAGATATCAAACAGAGTCACAATTCTGAGGGCTCCCTCTCTGCGACAAACACCCACCATGCATCTGTATGTGTAATCACAGAGCCTCGCCGGTCTTCATTACAAGGGACTCTGAGAAAAAGGAAGACAATTCTCCATCGTTAAAAGGCAACCTTGATTACCACTGCTAGCATTTGTGTAAAGAAACATAAGAAATTTCTTTCTCTTCTTGAAATTCCCCCACAATATTGAAACAGCGTTTGTTGTACGATTTTTATAAATGCTCAAGGCCTTACTGAAAAAACCATTACCCTTCAATGGCTAGAAAATTGCTCTCCTTCCTTAAAGAGAAAAAAAAAAACAGAAAGAAAAAAGAAAGGAAGGAAGAAGAAAAGGCAGTAGCAGCAGCAGCTACACAGAGACAACAAAAACTTTCTCCTGCATAATCCTCCTTGAACAATGACAAAGAAATGATATTGACTTACCCAGGAATGGATGGTGTGTTGGATAAGGGGGGTACTTTGTGTGTGTGTGACGATTTTTGTCCCGGAGCTACACAGACAGCTGCAATTCTTGGGCGATGCTGATTCCCAGAAAGGCTATGGATTGGCATGGGGTCTGCCGCTCACAGATCCTGATCAATACCCCCACACTCACACGCCAGATGGTTTGGGGAAGGGCAAAAATAAAATAGCCCAAAACAGCCCACCATCATCCCTCCACCCCCTTTGGTACTGTTCAGATAAACCTAGCTGCAGCACGAATGTGTTGGGGCCAACATAAAACCCGGATATATTCTGAGTGCTTTGGTGTTTTTCCAGCCTTCTTAAAT
Source organism: Uromys caudimaculatus (assembly GCA_028551405.1). Lineage (NCBI taxonomy): Eukaryota > Metazoa > Chordata > Mammalia > Rodentia > Muridae > Uromys > Uromys caudimaculatus. Next base: position 48,157,691 of record CM052715.1, read on the forward strand.
GGATACTCTTGGGGTATTTTGTTTGTTGGTCTGTCTGTTTTGTTTTGTTTTAAAACAAAGCCGATGGTATCTTATTCAGATTGTATTGACTCGGGGTCTATTTGTATTTTTTTCGTGAATAATTTATGGGGTTCCTGTTTTAACTGAATCTCCCCAGTTTTAACATGAAAAAAAATACAAATGAAAAACATAGTAAATATTTTCAGTGTTTTCATGAAATCTCTAACTTAAGCTCAGAATTGTTTTCTACTACCGTGAAAAAAAAAATCTTTCTGTCGAACATTTTATCTGTACCTATTTACATTTTTGAACTCAAAGGACATCTGACCTGCAGATGGGATATACTGAGAAGTGGACCTCCAGGTCCTGACACAATGCCTGACACAGCTTCTTGGATTCTACCAGAAGCACGGCTATTGTGGCACTACATTTCCATAGACTGTTTGTGAATCAAATGCTGGAGAAGGGAGAGTAGCATATAAGTTCACATTAAAAGGCAAACCCCTGGCCTAAAGAACTTGTTAAGCTTAAAACAGAGCATGAGATTAAACAAGAGATGATTAAAAAGCAATCCTTCCCTTTTGTTTTATTAAAGACATAATAAGAAAGAAACACCAAAGCACTACAAATTTTCACTGGTTAAGTGGTAGATAAGTAGTGTCCCCTTTTTAGGAAGGAAGGGAAAGGGGCCTGTAAAACCCAAATCAGTAAAAATTAGAGTGCTAAGTAAACAAGCCCTTTCATTTTCCCTTTAATTAGCTTCTGAGTTGGAATATAAAACATCAAAGCTATTAGAAAAACATTGTGGAAAAAAAATCTGCTCTAATTTAAGCCAATGAAATTATATACAAAGAAGCCCAGTGCGATTTCATGATTTTCCTGAAATCGTCGATATTGATTGAGAGGCGAGGGATGGAGCGAGAAAGGAAGGAGGGGGAGAGGAGGAAGCCGGGCAGCGAGAAAATGCAACTCACCTTGCTGCTCTCAGCACGGAAATGCAATTCCCAGGAGCAGAGTTCTCTTGGTGGTCTGGCAAATTAGTTTATCATTTTGAAAAATATTTAAATGGAAATGTATATGTTTAGGGTTCTGTCTGAACGGAGCACCAGCCTAGGGGTCATTGACTACTCTTTGAGCCTGAAGCCAGGACAACAGCAACTGTAAGCTACCTTCAGCACTCAGTCCATCAGAGAGACCTCTCCCAGCCCTGCCTTTCCCTGTTGTTTGGGGTTCTGTCACTGAGCCCTAGGTGACCAAAGCAGCTTGCTGTCTGGAGAACTTTTGTTTGACAAGGTGTGTATTTCAGACATTAGCTAATTCAAATTATCCCGTGTCCAGCCACCAGTGAAGGATGCAAGAGGGGACGAAACCAGAGTGACAGAAAACTACATTATCTCACCTGTCTCTTTTATAACAATAAAGATGTGAACAGCTAGGAAACTAGAGATCTGGCGACGACTGGGGTGTGCTCTTTTCTTACCCAAGCTTTGGTGTCATAGAGAATGCTATTTGAAAGAATAATTGGCAACATATTGGCCAAAGCTCAATAAAGTTGATCTATGAATAACGTCATCGTACATTCGTGGGTGGTAGCTGGGAAAGAGAGCAGAGCAGCGGAAAAGGTCACCTGGAGAAGAACTGTTTTCCAAATGAACAAACCATTCTCTAGTTCCAAGAAGGCGCATACAGCATCGTGGGCTGTCCTTGTTTTCTTATCAAGTTTTCTCTACAGCTGGAAATGGTCGGAGGGGGGCTGTCTTAAGAAGACCCCTGCTCTTCTTTTGACAGCTGATCAAAAGAAAATAGGTCACGCTTCTCAAACTTATGTCCACCCTGCCCTTAATTACTGTCTCTTTAAACAAAGGCAGCATCTGCGCAACCTCAGCTAGCTTGAATCTTCGGAGGCAAACGGAGTGCAACCTGCTTTGGAAGAATCTATTACTTTTCCGCAGTGTTGGCCTCTCTGGTTGTCTTCAGCCGCCCCTTAACCCCCACACAGTTCGAGGAAATCGCCTCCACTCCGACCTCCCGACCTGGGTTTGTCAAACAACGGTAATTCTAGGAAGACGAAAGTGTACTTTTGAAAGCTACAGCTTCCGAGAGCGTTCTCCCAGGTAGTCAATGCCCCAGGCTCGGTTCGTAGAATGTAAATACCAGCGAAGGCTACGGTTACCTACTCACAGCAGTAACCTAGGGTGAACAGTCCTCTCAAGGATTCCAGAAAAGAGATGTGAGCGAGTGTGTGTGTGTGTGTGTGTGTGTGTGTGTGTGTGTGTGTGTGTTGATAGAAGAAAGATCCGCGGGTATTGTCCCTACTATATTGCATACACCTTGCCCCCAGGAGTAGTTTGCTGGGCTGTGAATATCGGTAACAATCTTCACCCCCAGACCCGTGAGTTCTACACACTCCCCCTTCTTCCCTGTTCTTTGAAAGAGCAAGCATTTGGTCATCTCGAAACCGCAGCTGTTGGAATTTTAGTCTCGTTTTGCAATCTAGTAGGGCCCTTCTGAAGCCTCATAACTGAGAGATTTATGAGCTGGCCAAATAATTAAGTGATGTTATTGTGTTAACTTTGCATGCATTAGGGCTGCTTGCGCCGCCATCCCTGTGAACCTTCCGCCACTGGCGGCCTCAGCTCTCAAACAGCCCAGGCGTTTGAGATGTTCTCTCCCATAGATTATGCACATACCAGTCTCGGAAAATTGCCGTGCATTAGAACACATTAGCGCCTGCATTTTAAAAACTAGCCTGCTAGCTCCCAGCGAGGGACTCTCAAGAAGTGGCTAGCTAGGAGGCGCGCGTTTGTTTTGACAGTACGACAAGCTTACAGGAGTGAAGAAAGCTTTGAGGTGAGACTAAAGAAACCGAAGCAATCAGCCCAAATCGTTGCTGCTCAGGAGAGGCAGAAAGCGGCATTTCTCACATAATCCCCCTTAGTCCGCCGCACTCTTGCTTCTTTCTCTCTCCTCATCACCCCCCTTCTCCTCCCTTCTTCTCCTTGATGCTTGGTTCTAGGAGCAAAAAAATGGGGGTGGGGGGGGCGATCCGAGCTGTCAGCCAAACCTGAAACGCTCGGCCCCGCCCCTTCTATATCCATTGGTAGCTGCTCAGAGAAGGTCTGCCTTTCGAGGCAGCTCCTACCGCCGATTGGTTTCTCCTCATGCCCATCGGGCACGGTCCCGCCCCGAGCCCGGGAGGATAGGTTGGCTGCTCCGGCAAGCGGCAGAGCCCTTCTGGACAGCTCCCGCTCACCCAAACAGAAGACGTCGGCGCCAGAGTGGGCTCGGACATGGCGAGGCAGCGCGCCCGCACAACCGGCGGGGCCCGGTGATCCCTCCCTCTTTCCCCACCCCCTCCCCTCTCCCGCACGCACGCCCTGTCCGCCCCCACCCCACCCCCACCCCGGGCGCGCCCGCCCGCAGCCCGGGGCACACACCCGCACGCACGCTACCCCAGCACACACTCCCGCACTCCCACGCTCGCTCCCGAGCCCGTGGCCGAACCACGCCACGCGTGCCTAGCCAGCCCGCCGGCATCCCCTGCCGCTCCCACCGCCCCCGGGCCCCGATGGACTGAATGAAGGCTGCCTACACCGCCTATCGATGCCTCACCAAAGACCTAGAAGGCTGCGCCATGAACCCGGAGCTGACAATGGAAAGTCTGGGCACTTTGCACGGGCCGGTCGGCGGCGGCAGCGGCGGGGGCGGCGGCGGGGGCGGAGGGGGCGGGGGCGGGGGCCCGGGCCATGAGCAGGAGCTGCTGGCCAGCCCCAGCCCCCACCACGCGGGTCGCGGCGCTGCTGGCTCGCTGCGCGGCCCGCCGCCGCCAACCCCGCATCAGGAGCTGGGCACCGCAGCGGCGGCGGCAGCCGCGGCGTCGCGCTCGGCCATGGTCACCAGTATGGCCTCGATCCTGGACGGCAGCGACTACCGGCCAGAGCTCTCCATCCCGCTGCACCACGCCATGAGTATGTCCTGCGACTCGTCCCCGCCAGGCATGGGCATGAGCAACACCTACACTACCCTGACGCCGCTCCAGCCGCTGCCACCCATCTCTACGGTCTCAGACAAGTTCCACCACCCGCACCCTCACCACCACCCTCACCACCACCATCACCACCACCATCACCATCAGCGTCTGTCCGGCAACGTCAGTGGCAGCTTCACTCTCATGCGGGACGAGCGCGGGCTTCCGTCCATGAACAACCTTTATAGCCCTTACAAGGAGATGCCTAGTATGAGCCAGAGCCTGTCTCCGTTGGCTGCCACGCCGCTGGGCAACGGGCTGGGTGGCCTCCACAATGCTCAGCAGAGCCTACCCAACTATGGTCCGCCGGGCCACGACAAAATGCTCAGCCCCAATTTCGACGCGCACCACACTGCCATGCTGACCCGCGGTGAGCAACACCTGTCCCGAGGCCTGGGCACCCCGCCTGCGGCCATGATGTCTCACCTCAATGGCTTGCACCACCCTGGCCACACTCAGTCTCATGGGCCAGTGCTGGCTCCTAGCCGTGAGCGGCCCCCTTCGTCCTCCTCGGGTTCTCAGGTGGCCACGTCGGGGCAGCTGGAAGAGATCAACACCAAAGAGGTGGCCCAGCGTATCACCGCCGAGCTGAAGCGCTACAGCATCCCACAGGCGATCTTCGCACAGAGGGTTCTCTGCCGGTCTCAGGGGACTCTCTCCGACCTGCTCCGGAACCCCAAACCCTGGAGTAAACTCAAATCTGGCAGGGAGACCTTCCGCAGGATGTGGAAGTGGCTGCAGGAGCCCGAGTTCCAGCGCATGTCCGCCCTGCGCCTGGCAGGTAAGCCCGAGCCCGCAGCCAGCCTGCGGGGAAACGGCCCCAGTGTGCTTGTGGGGCCGGTCTGTGCACGGGCTCTGCTCTTTAGCTTTTCTCCCTTCTCCTCTATATACGTCCCCTTTCTTCTTTCTTTTTCTTCCATTTTCACTTTCTCATCTCCCCTTATTTCTCTCCTCCCCTTTTTCATCTCTTGCTTTCTCATTTCTTGACTCTGAGTTTTCATTGCCAGCCCCCCTCCCCATTTCTTCGCCCTATTATCAGTGTGCCAACCTTATCCTCTCCTTCTCCTTCAGTGCGAGGCAGGGTCGGGGCTCTTAGTGTCCCCTAAAAGCCCTGTTTTGGGGACTCTAGAAGCCCTGCATTGGGGACTAGTGTCCCCTAGAAGCCCTGATTTGTGGACTAGTGTCCCTTAGAAGCCCTGCTTTGGGGACTAGTGTCCCCTAGAAGTCCTATTTTGGGGAGTCTAAAAGACCTGTTTGGGAGATTCGTGAAAACCGAGAACTGCCCTCAGCCAAACACCTGTGCACTTGAGCTCCCAGGACGACAGATTTCAGTTTTCCAGAATGCCTGGTCTCCTTATGTAGATGCTTTTAACTGTTAGTGGGTTCTGGTCCTTAGAAAAGAAAAAGTTCTTCACTCACCTCCTTACCCACAAAAGCAGGCAAACTTCTTTAGTCATTGGCAGGAGGTACACTCTTCCGGTTATGAAAACTAACAGGCAGGATACAACGCCGGTGCCAGAACCTATCCGATGCTTTCGTGTTGACCCAAGGACTTTGTGACCCACCAAAAGAGCAGTCTGGCCAGCTCCTGTGTCACTGCCTACCGATAAGAGGGTGCAAAGACCAAGGTTTGGGGCAGCCACAAACATCCCCACCCACCATCGCTTTGGGAAGAGGAGGGAAGAGACACCAGAGTGAAGAGCTCGCTGTCTCACTCAGCTGCACCCCATACTGAGCTGCAAGCATTTACTAGGATTTGCTGAGGTTTGCTAGGTCTTCAGGAGAGGTTAAGGTGCTCTTGGAAAAAGGTGCTGAGAAATTAAGATGCGAGTTAGTTAATGCTTCTTGGCCTCAGCAGGCTGTAAGCTCCGCCTTTGCATTAAAGCCGACGCTGATTGTGCGCGGAGCGGAGTGACGGGGAGTCTGGGCAGCCCGCGGCAGGGGACCGGTCAACGCGCGGGTTACATTGTTCCGGAGCGGGCACGGCTCTCGGTGCATCCTCTAGCGGCCAAGAGGCGAGGTACAGCCCTCTATTGTTCTAGGAACACTGAAACCTCCGGTGTGGGCGGTGGGTGCAAAAGCGAAAGACGCAGCCTGGGCTGAGGCTGACACAGTTTCGAGCTTTTAGGCACGCAGACTGGGCTCCCAGAGAGCTACGACTGCTCTGTCCCCAGGCCGGAACCGCAGACCCAGAGGAGCAAGGTGTCCAAACCTCCCACTGGTGAGGACTGTACAATACCCAGCTGCAAACGTAGCTGGGTGACTTCTCAGTGCTTCTTGGTGCTCTAGAACAATTAGTGTTGGCCTTAATTCGCATACAACCCGTGTTAGGGCTCGCATGGTTCTGAATCCTGCGCTCACTAGCTCTGGATCTTCTAGCTCATTCGGGTGTTCATTCCGGTCCCTCAAGACTTTCTTCCAACACCAAACCGGGTTTTGTGGGGTGCATCCTACCGTTGCCTAGCCGGACTAAGGGATATGTCCCGTGGCGTGATCATTGCTCTGAAGGAGGAGGCGTTTCCACCTACAGTCCCCTCCTTTGCCCACTGTTGGGTTTTGTTCGCTACTCAGCATCTCCCCTGTCAATCTAAAAGGGTAAAGAAAAGAAAGAAAAAAGATTTGTTCCAGAGAACCACCCTCAAAATTAGTGGGCTGTGGACAGTTTTGAATGGAGTTCGAAGCCGACTTTAATCTTTTTTCTCCGTTAGTTTATTCTTCATCCTCTTCTACGCTCTCCTCGGATTTGCTCCTGGTCCCTAGCAAAGATAAAGCTTTGAGACCTGGAGGCTTAATGATTGTTCTCATTATGGTAACTCTTCGTTTTAGACTTCCCATTCCCCAATACTGTAGGAGCTATAAGGGGTCTCAAGCATTGGTTGGTTTCCTGCTTTTCGGGGGTCAGAAGGAACTTGGCAGCTGCTCCTTGGGGTACAGTAAAAGGCTCAATGACAGCTGTTCCACTCTGGCCCATCTCGGAGCGCTGCCGCCCCCTCACGCCCGTCCGGCAAAGGACAGGGCTGTTTAAAAACACTAGCGTGTTGTCTGTGTTGAAAGTTAAGCCTCCCTTTGCAGCAAGCTTTTCTACAGTGGATGAGGAAGAGTGTGGTACCTGGGGCTCTCAGCCCCAAACTCCTGGAGAGTTGCCGGGTGGTTCCTGGAGGCAAACCTTCCAGACCACAGACTATGCAATGTGATTTCCGGTGGGGATCCCAGACAAGGAAAATGCGCTGAGGACCCGGTTTTGCGCAAACATTTAAATGTGAGCCTGTTTTATAACCCTAGGTGAAAGGGAACAAGAGCCTTCGCCCCCCCCTTTAAAAAAAATCTGACTTTTATCAGCAACTACAAATCCGTTGGGTGGCTATAGGAGGCTTTTCAGTATGGGGTCAGTAGATCAGTCCCTTCAGAAACTGCGTCAAAAGCTGGAGACAGGTAAATAGGAATTACGTGCTCAGTAGAGTAGGGGACAGAATCGCTCAGAGGAGAAAAGGGAGGCCTTTGATTGTTATTGATCGATGGGAAACCCCGCTGGAAAGCATCCGGGAGTCCAGGCCTTTGGGACCCTGGGGTTAAGCAAGTCAGCGACTCCCCAGGATGGCCGTCCCAGCCCAGCACCTTCACAACCTGGGGCCACATCTGGCCACCCATTCATATCCTCCTTCATTTGCATTCTCTCTCTCTCTCTCTCTCTCTCTCTCTCTCTCTCTCTCTCCCTCTCCTTTTATCATTTTGAGGCCCATCTCGACAAGGGTCAGAGGGACTCTGATTTGGCTACCATCTTCACGCTCTATCTTCAGGTCAAGTGTACCCAGTCACCCGGGAAACACAGCCAGGCTCGGGTATACAGCAAAGAGGACTCCCAGGTTAGGGAAGTTCGGATTGTCCCAACGGAGAAGCCAGGGAAAGAAACTCTACACTCACTGGGTGGTGAGAACTGCTAGTGGTAACAACTGGCCAAATAGACTGGGAGTGGCCCAAGACCGGATCCCGCTGGGCCGTTCTTTTTATCCTGGCCCGAGGACAAACTCACGCAGGTTTGAGCACACTTTCTCTGGCTTTGATCCTCAAGGGCCTTTGCACAGTGCACAAAAGCGAACTGAGAGGAACTAAGAGAGCTCAGGGAAGAACCCGAGTCATTGCTTGGCGGAGGAGAACTTTAACGATAAGGTTTTGTTTTGTTTTGGGTTTTTTTTAATGTTGTTGTTTTCCCCAACGCAAGGAAACAATAGCGTGGCTGCTATTACCTCAAAACTGAGGGTTCTGCCTCCAGTGAGCGAGGTTTCGCTGTTGGCCCTCCCAGCGCCGGGCTCCAGTGCCAACTGCGTGAAGACAGTGTGACCTTCTTCAGGAAGCAGCCCTCAACCAGACAGGATAGAGCCCTCTCAGTTCAGGAGGTTTAGCGTCCTTAACCAACTCGATGCCGTCGGGCCCACTTGACGCCCGCTTCAGTGATGTGGTCAGATTATTGATGGCCCCATAGCTCCTGCCCAGGCATTCAGACGTGCGCGTCTCCTGCTGTGCGGTACAGATGCTTTTAGATGACGCGGTATACAGGTTTTTTGCTAAAATAAAGGGCTGAAAGTGGGCCTCCGCCACTACGTTCCTTCCGTTCCCCACCCAGCGTTCCCATCTTGTTCGTCCAGTCCGAGGCTCAGCCCGCCACTCCTAGCGGCTTAGTTTGGAGATCCGAGTCAGGAGGTCAAACCCAATACACACCCGATGCAGAAGAGACTGATCTTTTAGGTTACTGGTTGATCGAAATGATAACTGTAAAGCTCACTACCAGTGTTCTTGCCGGTGTCAAGTCCCTAGTCTCCAAAGAACGCCTTCCTAACACAGATTGAGACGGACAGGAGCTTGTAGAGGAAGGCTGAACGCGAGGGAGCTGAGCGAACCCGAGTATCCCAAGCCACCAGGAGCGGTGGATTAGAGGGGCGGCGCGTTATTTTTATTCCAGGCTTTTCACAGTGTGGTTATGTCACTTTCTCAAACAAATGTGTATATGGAGGGGGATCGATGCTGATAATGTTTAGAAGATTAAAAGAGCATTAATGCTGGCAACAATAACGTAAACGTGTGGACCCAGATTTCATTGATCTGGAACCTGATCCGGCGCGTTTCCAGTAAGTCCGACGGCCGGCTCGCTCTTCCCAGAAGAGCGCTCGCCAGTGCCCAGGATCCCTGGCGCTCCGGCCTCGCCAGCTGAGGCTCGGTTCTCAGGTCTGACCGCAACTCCTCCCGTGAGCAGCCCTTGGAGCCAGCTCCATTCTCGATAGGTTTTCTTGGCCTTGCACAGGGCTCCTGGGTCCCATTTACCCACCGCTGAGCGCGCACTGTACAATCTCTGCAGTTGGGGTGACAATTGGTGATCCTGCTCTAAAACAGAACAACAACACGCCTTTGTCTTCCCTGCCCTTGACCATCGTACCTGAATCCAACGGAACTCTGGCTAGTGTACTTACTCTCTCCTCTCCTCTCCTCTCCTCTCCTCTCCTCTCCTCTCCTCTCCTCTCCTCTCCTCTCCTCTCCTCTCCTCTCCTCTCCTCTCCTCTCCTCTCCTCTCCTGACTTCTCTTCTCTCTTCCTCCCTCCCTCCCTCCCTCCCTCCCTCCCTCCCTCCCTCCCT
>CM052715.1:48167442-48186040 GCA_028551405.1 Uromys caudimaculatus
TGGACTGTTGAACTCGGCCTCAGTACCAAAAAGCCAAGGCTTCTTCCCTCAGAATGGCCGGATCTGCTGTGAACTAATTGGGTCAACCACTGGAAGGATCTTGTTCTCTATCTTGATGTGCTGAGATCTTAGGCAAGGCAACTAGGGAAACACCCACCCTACGCTTTTCCACCTAACTCTGAGACCACAGGCCCATCCTTGGGGTGTGTGTGTGTGTGTGTGTGTGTGTGTGTGTGTGTGTGTGTGTGTAGCTGGCGGGGGAGAGGGGCTGCTCTGAGACACACATCCAATCCACCAGATAGAAATTTTTCTTTCCATCTATGTACAGGTGAGGAGCTGTTTTAGTTGCGTGTAAATATGTGTGTTATAAATATATTCATATACATGATTAAACTAATATTTTCCTTCAAGAGTATCTTAGACTTGGTGGAAAGGGGTGTTTTCCTACTTTCCCCAGGAAAAAAATAGGGGAGGGGGAAGAAAAGAAGGTGTTAATCTTCTTTTATTTTTAAGAAGGTGTTAATCTTATGTTTTGCTTTGAATGTGGGAAAGATTGGGTGGTAATTTCTTGTCTTCCCACTGGTGGCTTTCCTTAAAACAAGGTAACAAAGTGCCCTAGTCTCTAAAACCCATGTATATATGGCTACAACATTCCCCAAAGAAGCATAGGTGGTTTCCTTTTGGAGTGGAAGGCAACTGGCCCACTATCCATAAGCTCTGGATGACATCTGTCTTATCTGTCACCCTCTCTCCTCTAGGAGGGCTGAGTATAGTCTCTGTAGAGTGGAGCTCTTGGGTTACCCCCACCCCACTTAAAATCTAAACGACTAGATTCCTGCTGAAATGTGTAGGGTGAGAGTTAAATTGATTGTTCCACGTTTTCTTTGTCTCTATGTCTTAGCAACCATTACATTCTTTTTTATTTTTTAAAAAATTAAGTCTCTTTTTATTTTACTTTATTTATATGAGTACACTGTCACTCTCTTCAGACACACCGGAAGAGAGCATCAGATCCCATTACAAATGGTTGTGAGCCACCATGTGGTTGCTGGGAATTGAACTCAGGACCTCTGGAAGAGCAGTCAGTGCTCTTAACCTCTGAGCTATCTCTCCAGCCTCAACTGCTACATTCTTAAGTCGAGACTGTCCAGAACCTGGACCCACTTTCCAGACATTCATTTACCAATCACCTCTGGGTACAAGAAGAGCCCTCCCTTTGAATTCTCTGGATTTAAAATACCCGTGTGCACAGGAAACCAGAGGACAGAGGAAGAAGAGCTCTTGGGAAGAAAGTATAGCTTAGGGCATGGCTAGTAGCTAGCATTGTCAGAAAATGTCTTTGCAAAAAGTGGTATTATCCTGGGGAATCTCCAGAGAAACGAAACCCTCAAAGGGAAAGCAGAGAGATTTAGTTTCTGGGTTCTTGCCAAAGGAAGGAAACAAAGAGGGCATAAATAGAGATAATTGTCTGGATAAATGGGCCTGGGGAAGAGGATGAGACAGGGGTGCTTGGGCTTCAACTTCATGGACACTCTCTGGGTAGTAGTTGCTTTCAGCCTTTTGGGGACCCTTTTCTTTCCTGTTGAACTGAGGAATGTCACTTCCTTCAGAGGGTAATTCTTCTTCATGGCTGAGTGCATGAAGTGAAAGTTTTGTGTGGTCCTCTAGCCTGCCTGGTTCAGAGGAGTTCAGAGACCAGCTTCCTCCTGGTGAGAGACAATGCCACTGCTCTTCAGCCCAGCCTTCGCTTCAGACAACCTTAGTGCCTCTGAGGGAGATGTTTTGATTTCCACATGTCAGGCAAAACAGTGACTGTGAAGATCACATGGGGTGTATTGGGTAGGAGGCAGGGAAGTTAACTGAATATCCCAGACTTGTGATTCCTGACAGAGTAGACAGACAGAGCCCAGAGATAGAGGTTGTCTCACTTGGGAAGTAGGATTCTTGGAGGCCGTCGGCACTTATTATGAATAAAAGTCCACACAACCTCCTCCCCCAGACCAGCAGGCCCTGCACACCTCCTTGGTGCATCTCTCACTGCTTGAGAATCCATTACTCTTCCTGTAGAAAGCAGACTTTGTTTGGGTTGGAAGCACACCTCCAGTGTAATTTAATCAGCATTAGACTTTGGTTCCTGTAATCAAATATACATACACTTTCTCCTGTAGGAAGAAAAATAATTTCTCTGTGACTGGTATTGACTCAAAATCGTGTAATTTCTGGAAGGCATCACATTTTTAAAAGGCAAACCACTATTTTTGTGGTTTGCTTTGTCATGACCAAGAAGCCCCAGTAGCCACCTAAGAAAGGGCAAACATGAGCACTGACAGGACTCAACTGCCCAGCCTCCCTTGTTGCAGGTGTCTCAGCAACAGCTTCTGTACAGCCAGCCTCTTAGATCTATATTGATGAGAAGCTGTACTGACTGCCTCACCAGATCCTGGAACATGAGCTTTATATCGCCTGGCATTCTTAAAGGAACCTGTCTGTCTTGCATTTTCCTCCCCTCGTTGGAGAAGTCCCAGGCAGTGGAGTCTGGATGTGTATTAAGTCAGTTCTTGCTTGGTGGCTGTTACCAGCAATTTCCCGGTCCACTCTAGAGCATCTCCGTGGAGCAACTTGGTCTCCCCACCTCCTAGGGTGAGACTCCTTGGGCTTTGCCCAAGCTGAGTCTGTTAGGGAATCTGTTGTAAACACACATCCATTGATTTGCATTTGTCAGAGAGTAAAGTTAAACCAGTGAAAAGAGAAGCCCTTACCCTTTTATGCAGGGCCAGGGAAACCTTTCATATTGATCCTATTGATTCAACCTTTCCCTTTAAGGAAACCACATAGTTAAAGACCCTCGTTCAATAGATTTACCCTTCGTGCCTATGATATTCCTCTAAGTGTTCTCATTGAGGATAGCTGGGCATTAAGCCCACATTCCAAGCCAAACAAAAATGAAAAGGGGGATGAAAGGGGAGGGAGCAGGAGGCGGAATTGTGGGAAGTAAAATTAAATCAGACCGAAATGTATAGTGACACAGCTGGCTGTGTTTTGATCACTCTGAAATGACATGCAGAGATAAAGATAAATTAGATACATTTAGCAATTCCCCTCCTTTTTTCCCCCCTCACAAATGAAAGTCAGTTTCTATGCAAAGATTAGCAATGTCTTATGAACATCATGTCCTAATGTAAGGTGATTTCAATCCAACCACTAACTTGGCTCATTTAAGCCAGCTCAGGTGAAAGAACTCTTTCTGCCACAATGATTGTTGTGGTTGGTTTGTGGAAAATCAAGAAGAGAATGGGTCCCTACAGCTGCAATATCTTGGACTCCATATATGATCGTGGACACCAAAACTGCTTAAAAAGGAGGGGCTTAGAGCCATGATAATGGAAGGAAGCAGTAGAAACCATTTAGGAATGAAGTACAGCGTTTCTCATAGAGTATTATAGATGAAGTGGGAATTGCTACATAGAGTTTAGTGTTTCTCCCGCTTGCAGATATGAAAATGAAAGTCCCTTTGTCCCTTGAATTGCTGGCACAGCTCCATCCTTTCTTTTCTGGCCCTTTTTTGTTCTGTAAGTCACATCCATTTGTGATTTTTTTTTTTCAACATGGCACATGGACTCTTCTCAATTGGCTATCTCTTAGATTGTTTTTGTACACTCATGTTTGTCTTATGTGATTGAAAAATATTAATGATTCTGTAGGTGAGCTAATGTATTTATCTGCCGAGTGAGTTCAAAGGGCAGAGTTCAGCTATGGTTCAGGTTAATTGAACAGGAAGCAGTGGCTCGCTAGGTTGTGTTGAACAAGGGACTAGCCCCTTAAAAATATCACTTTTAGCAAACACACAATTTCACTGTTCTTATCCTGGAGTCTGATGTAAAGGGCTCTGATTGATGCAGATTGCCTGTTTAAAAAACAAAAACAAAAACAACCCAAAGCAAAGGGCAGCAACTGCAGCCAAATGCCCAGAGTCCCCCTCCGGGAAGAAGAGTTCTCGCATTGGCTAATTGCTTTATTGGTAGCCTGACCTGCAGAGCAGCTGCAGGGGCCTAGATGAGGGCTTAGGCTTTGGAATAATGTCATCCATTAGAACAGGGCAAGGCAGTTTTTGTTTACTCAATTGGAGCTCCCTGCAAAGTGCCATTAACCCCAACCCAAATGTGTGTGTGCTGCAAAAGCCAAAGGTCACACCAGTCACCTGCTGGTGGAGCCAGCCTCTGCCCCTTGTCCAAGGGAGGGGGCATCTTGCTGGCACTGCCTTCCTTGAAGTCTGGCGCAGTCTCTTGGGCCTCTCCAGGTTTTGACCAAAGCAAGCAGTTTCACCGAGTGTTTACATTTCCCAACTGCTGAATCATGTTATTGCTGATTAAACAGTTTTGATCTGAGCATGAGCGCATGCGGGCTCACTAACACACACACACACACACACACACACACTCACACACACACTCCTCCCACTAACCCTCCCTAGTCTATTTATGTTCCCTCTATTACCGCGCATTACAGTAAATAGAACTGTGCACACAGCGCTTTTAGCGTAGAGTACGGATACATCACGTGGATCAGGTACAGACTGGAGTAGGAGCAGAGTCAAGGCTTGCTACAGAGACACTGGTAACTACAGTTCATCTGCTGGGAGTCTCTGCTCTGTAGTCTGCTTCACCTTACCAAGGCCCCTTCCTTCACTTCCTGCCTTGTATTGATGCTTCATTCCCTGTCTTCCTCATTGCTGCCTGCTGCTAGCACTACCTTCTTAGATATATATCCTAAGGGGCCTTCCCATGCTCCTTTGAGAATCTAGCCTCTGTTTCATTTGTCAAGGAGAAACCAACCAACAGTTCTACCATGAGTGAGGTCTTGAACCACAGAGCAGTTGAGCTAACAACATCCTGCTAAGTTGGGTGGTGTTTGGGTTGGGGTGGCAAGAAATGTGTGTGGGACCAAAGAGAGGTGGCCACCTGTAGAAGAAGAATGGCATAGTTGATTGTGCAGAGAAGACCATGACTGATAAGCTGATCCACACAGGTAAAATATTGTAAAGGAGAATAGAGAGACGGAGATATGGTGAGGGCAAGGGAGAGAAAAGCAAAGTGAGCCAGTGAGGTGGACTTGAAGACTAAGGGTGGAGCTGGTGGTAGCAGCTGTTTTCAACATCACCTCCCATCCACCCAGCTAGGAGCCTCACCCCCAACTCCAAGCCTAGTGCCTTCGGGTGGGTTGCAGTCTCCACGCCTAAAGACCTTCAGCACCTTGAACAGCGCCACGGACCAGCCCTCCAGCTGCAGTGCCTGGCCGCAGGACCCTCCCTCTGCCTAGACCAGGGAGGTGTGCGGGCAAGTGGGTGGACGTAAAGTCTGAGTAGGGACATAATTCCAGCCCTGTATATTTATGTGTCCAGAGGTGGGGAGAGGGAATAAGGCCTCAGATGTTCCTCTTATATTGGATGGTTTCTTGGGAAAACAAACAAGAAAAACGTCCCTTGCCTCCCAAGGGGTAAGAACAGGAAGTCTGTGCAAGAAGGCAGGATGGAGCTGTGCAAATGTAGCGTCTTCCTCCATGTCATTTTCAAAGACAGTGATTGACATTCTCAACATGGTTTTTAAGATTTAGAATTTCTTCTGAGCTATGTGTCTAGTTGCTCCTTTCCCCCAGGTACGTATGCAAGTAAGTGCTTCTGCTCCCCACCTGCATGCTGCTGGCTTTTGAAAACACAAACCATTTCATATTAAGCAGTATTCTCACACTAAATCAGCAGCGATGTTTCAGACAGACCCAGTTATAAGACACCAACTGATAGAAACCTAAAGTCCAAGTTTAGCTGCTTAATTGTCACTGGTGATGGGGCTGTGTTTAAGGAGATATTTACTTCCAGTTGGTCCCCCCACAGAAAGAGCCAAAATGTTGAGGCTACTCAGTAGGAGGCAAGAGCTGGCTTTGGGTGCTGACCTCTGACCTCTGACTTTGGTACTCAGAAGCAGGTGAGTCCCATCGGTCAATAACTGGACACAATTTGCATCTCTCTGGCTTTTAGTAAAACATCTCCTGAGTTCCCTAAACTAATTAACACGTAAAGCCCTCTTTTCCTTTATTTTAAGGAATTCTAGTTAGTCCTGGCCTAATCTATTACTAAGTGATTGTTGGGAAGGTAGAGCCTAGTGATAGAAGAGTCTCTCTTTCACAAGAAGGCCAACGGCATAATACATGAGCTTCTTTTCCTCTGGCAGTCCATTTTAAAGTTGTAGGTGGCTCTTTATGAAGATAACTGGTCACATATAAAAACTAGTTTTGAGAGCATTTTAAAAGCTCTGACTAAAGTGGTTTCTTCAAGCTGTTTAATCTCAATTTTCAGACTTCCTTTCTAAGCAGGTATTGGGTTATACTTTTTGAAATCTTTTCAGGTAAAAACATTGACAGTCAGCATAGCCTCTTTAAATCTCTCTTCTCTTCTCTTCTTTCCTCCTCCTCCTTCTCTCTGTCTCTCTCTGTGTCTCTCCCTGTCTCTCTTCTCCCTCCCTCTCTCCCTCCCTCTCTCTGTCTCTCTGTGTCTCTCTCTGTCTCTCTCTCCCTCCCTCCCCCCTCCCCTCCCCCTCCTGGATACATACACCTTCCCAGCCTCTCTTCCAGCCTCCTCTCACTGGGTCCCTCAAGAGCAGTGTTTCCCCTGGGCTGTGTGATTCTCTTCACTCATGATACTCGACATTGAAGATCTTTCTTTCTTTAATATTTTAATCTAAACTTTGAGATAGAATACAAAATACTGAGTTTCACTGTAACATTTTTACAAACGTCTGTCATTACACTTTCTTCTTCCTCAGCTCCTCAGCTCCTTCCTTCCTCTCTCTCTTAGCGGCTCCCTTCCTCCCTCTCAGACAGTCCCTTTCATTTGGCATATTTTCTATTGCCCTCACTAACTAACTTTAGTCCTCCTCTTCTCTTTCTTCTTTATGCTCTATGAGTGTGTGTTTGTGTGTGTGTCTGTGTGTGTGTTGTGTGAGTGCATGTGTGTTTGTGTAAGTATGCTTGTTTTGTATTAGTGCTTGTCTGTATGTGTGTGTATGTATGTCTGTGTGGTTGTGTGAGTGCATGTATGTGTGTGTTTTGTTTTAGTGTATGTCTGTATGTGTGTATGTGTGCATATGTATATGTGTGTGTGTCTGTGTGTTTGTGTGTGTGTGTATACACATGTAAATGTATGTGTGTGCGTGTGTGTGTACACATGTAAATCTGGATTCCACATGATATTCTTCTTTCTGTGCCTAGCTTCTCTGGAGAAACATAATGCTGTTTTGTTCTTCTTTATAGCTGAATGAAATGTGTGTTTATGTGTTATATTTTCTTTATCCATTTGTCTGTTAATAGGCATTTAGGCTATCATTCTGCAGCTAGTGTGACTAGTGCAGCAGTAAACATACATGTATAGTATTTCTGTAGTATTCAGATCTAGAACCCTTCAGATACATACTCAGGAGCTGTATAGCTGGATCGTATGGCAGTTTTATGTCATATCCAGAATGGCTCCATGGATAGATCTGACTGGGGTGGCAAGCAATGAAGAAAAGACAACACAGACACACAGAGAAGCTGGTGTTGGCTGGCCTAGGCTTTTGATTGGAGAAAGCACACATCTCTGAAATGCAGGGGTTTTATTACCTAGAGTTGAACTGGGAGGCACTGTTATTTCATAGAGCTGAACAAGGAGGTGGGGTTTGTGGTGTACAACTGGAAGGAGGAGTCAGGTTTAGCTAATTGTCGTATGAGCAGTCTCTGTCAGGAGCAGTGTGCAGGCAGTAAATATTCAGGGGAAAGCTATGGTGGACATTGTCTACACACACTACCAACATCCACACAGACCAGAAGGGAAGGCTTTGCCATTTCCCCATAGATCTGAGGCTCCAAGGTCCTTGGCATGACTAGCCCATGTCAGCATACACCCACGCCCACCCTCACATACTCACTTTTCTCCAGTCTGTTTTCAGGGTATTTGGTGGGGGGAACTCCACACTGATTTCTGCTGTGTCCTTGCTAGTATGAAATCTCTGCAGCAGTTCATAAGGGTCCCTCTTCCCCATATCCTCTCTGATGCTCTCTACCATGTGCTTGCTCCAGGAGTTCCTTGGTCTGGGGTGAAATGGAATCACAATGTAGTTTTAATTTGCATGTCCCTGATGGCTAAGGATATTGAACACTTTTCAAATATTAATTGGCCATTTGTGTTTTCTCACCCTGTAAGATCTTATCGATGTGATTATTATCTCCCTATACTGAGGACTTCAGGTCTCTCTCCAGCCCTGGTATCTCTCGCCCTCTCTCTGAAGCTCCAGGAACCTATTTCCATCTGTGTTGGGTCATCTCTGCCTAAATGGCCTCAAACCCAACTTATTGAGGGGTCCCATTTACTCATCCTTCAGCCTTCCTCATCACCATCAAATCTGAGATTTTTATTCAGTCTTTGAATAACAATACCATGTATACAAACTTTTAATCTACAAGTCAGGATATCAGTTCAGATTCTCCTCCTCCTCCTCCTCCTCCTCCTCCTCCTCCTCCTCCTCCTCCTTCTTTTTCCATCTGTCAACCATAAATTAGCCATGTCCAGGCCCCTGAGTGGAACACACTGCCCCTATGTGTTCTCATCTGTGATTTTCTCCTCTTATAGTCCCATAATTCACTCTGGGTTAGACACAAGCTGCCCTCGCTGTAGCTCCTCAAACACCAGACTAAAGTTTTGGCTCAGAGCGTTTCCCCCTCACTCAGTGAACTAGAACTCAACTTCCGGTCTTGGCTCTAGAAAGTGTCCCCTGGTCTCCTAAATTGGGATAACCTGTGAGCTGTCCTTCCTGTTGCATTTGGGACACAGCACGGACCACCTGTTCACTTGACATGATCCTATTTGACTACGTTTGAGAGAACAGAGGTTAGATACATACACCAGGTCAATAAATATTTGTGAATAAATTTAGAAATACTTTATAGGATACTTCTTCTGACCACTGTAGACACCCCTGAGTTATTACATAATATTCTTGGGGGAACTTAATCAGAATTGTTGAATCATTTAGAAGTATTGAATATTTTTCATTATCAAGTTCTCACCAGTACCATTAATGAAGATTAATTTTAAAGGGAGTCATAGAGTTAAGTCTTAACCAGGACTTAATCACAGCAGTGAGACAAAGAATACAGAGTAACAAACACTTGAAAAGGGACCCATTTTCCCGTGCCTCTCTCCCCCAGGTAACCAGCTCCAGCCAGACAGTTCCGCTTCTGCCTGCACAGTCCTGTTTATCAAGCCCGTGTATTTGCATAACTGTGTTGCCGACCTGGAATGCCTCCCTCTTCTCCATCCTCACCCTTCCTCAGTTCCTCCATTTTTCGTCAGTGACATTATTCCGTCTGTGTTGAACCTGCACATCTAAATATAGCCATCTGCCCAGACAGCATTCTGTAGCAGCTTAGCACATCTTACCTTTCTCTTTAGCTCCCCTCCCCCTCCGTGGCTTCCCTTTCTGTGTCTCTAGGAGGAACATTGTATCCTTGTTGCCCATGACTGCCCTCTGTGGCCCTACCCACAGCAATGTTTTTCAAACCACTCTGGACTTTAGAATCTATTCGTTGCAGTTATCCTGAGAGTAGGTTGTGACTGTTTGCACGGCGTCTGTCTGTTCTATTGTTGCTCCTTTCCTTTCCTTTGTCATTACCGAGTATTGAACCCATGGCCTTACACAAGTGAAGCACTCTACCACTGAGCTGTAGTCCCAGCCCTTGTTAGCTTTCTAGTAGCTCTTTTTAAATGGGTCTTCTCTTTTAAAGGTGGTAAGATAAGTGCTAGAAATATTTGCTTATGTAATTAAAAATAGATTTCAATGCTAACCCACAGTTAGACATAAGGCAGTTTAATGTGGGTCAAATGGTACTTCTGGTAGCTTGTTTACTGATAAAGGAGGGTCTGCCTCAATACAAAGCTGGAAATGCCACACACCTTGGAGCAACAGAAGCCTGGTTAGCAAACCAGAGAGACCGATTTGTCAATCATTTTAATTATCAGTAACAAATGTATATTTAAATCCCAAGGCTAGGAACATAGGAACGTCCACTTCCTAGTTGGTGAGCATTACCTGAGGCACTGTCTCTTCCAGGCTGCTTGAAAAGGGTTAAAGGAAACATCTCCCTCTCCTCCTGCCCCTCCTCCTGTCCCCTCCTCTTGTCCCCCTCCTCCTGCCCCTCTTCCTCCTTCCCCCTCCTCCTCCCCCCCCCCGCTGCTCCTTCTCCTGCCCCCTTCTCCTCCTGCCCCCTCCTCCTCCTGCCCCTACTCCTCCTTTCTTCTTTCTCTTCTTGCTGATCTTTAAAAAAAATTATATCATATCTATTTATTGACTTTGTGTATCTATGGTGCGTGTTTGTGTGCACACGAGCACACACATGTGCTGTGGGATGTGGATAAAAGCCGGAGGACAACCTGTGGAATTTGGTTCATTGTCTTCCACCATGCGAGTCTCAGGGGCCATCTTGCTGGTCTTTACCCCGACTGACCTTACAGAAACAGTAAGAGTAGCAGGTGCACAGTGCAATGATCTTTGGGTTTAGAATCATACAGGCCCAGGTATAGAACTCTGCCTTTGCATAATTCTAACTTAAAATCTCCATGAACCTCTGTTTTCTTCTTTGTAAAATAGAATAATATGTTCACTTTGGAGAGCACATGTATTAGACATGAAGGTAACTGTCAGGTAACAGAGTAGTATATCTTCATGGTTTCCTCACGGTGACCCCTGCCTAACATGATGACCCAAGAGGCAAAATGTCTTTGAGTGTTGAGGGGAAAGAAAGTACAAGAAGAACAAACTTTATTGATACATTGCATAGTAAACATAGAATTTACTATACGAAATACATTATAAAGTAAATATACAACAATATGTATCTATTGATACTGTTTTATAGTAAATATATGTAATATATCCAGACTCATGCAACCTGACACTTAGCACTTATTTCTCATGTATCTGCAGGAACTAGCTAACAGAGGCTGGTCCCAGATGGGTTTGCCCATGCACTGTAATGGCAGAGCTAAAATATTCGAACAGTAACTATCTCTGTCCTCCCACTGATGAAAGCAGGCCACATGGCTGAACCCAGAGATAGAGAGGAGCCCGTTGGTGAGTTACGTGGCAGGCATGTACAGAGGAAGGTAAGGGACTGAAGCTTTCAAGTCTGTCTTGGTACTCACCTCATGACACTTATTTTGACTCATTTGTTCACATAGGCAGACACTCTCTTAGTGACATATGAACGTCAAGGGCTGTCTACCAGAATAACACGAATGTGGCAGCAGAGAGAAGGTAAAGGTGGAAGCAGATGCGTTTGATAACCATAGGGACAGAAACCATGCCTGTGGGTGCTGTGCCCATGTAGGGCATGTCTGACCTTCCCTACTTGGGTCACAGCAGCCAGAGACCCCAAGATTTGCACTGCTTAATGTTCTCCTTAGCCTGCTGCAATGCCTAAGGCGTGGTTAGTTAACACTCAGGAAATGCATGTGGCTAAATGACCCCAAGGTTACACAGCTACAGTGCGTACTGGGCGTTGGTGGGATTAGAGTCTCCTTCCAGCAGTTACTAGGGGATTTTGTATTGCTGGATATGTATTTTACAGTTGTTTATTTTGGGGAGTTAGATCATCGTTATTCTGCATTGATAAAACCAAAACAAAGATGCAGAAGCTGTGTAGAGTTTTACAATGACTATAGAAGCATTTGGAGACAGTATCCAAAAGACATACTATACTCATTTATAAATCTACCAGTGTCTCGAATTTTGTTGTGTTTGAGCTTCAGGTTCTACTTCTGGATCATACTTTTTTTTTTTTTTTTTTTTTTTTTTTTTATGGTAAGCAGGATTTAAAAAAAAAAAAACTTGAGTGTTTTGTCACAATTCTCTGTGCAGGTGTTAAGGGATGTCTTCCATTAGTGAGCCTGCCCCAGATAACGTGTTCATTTGCATTTTTCTCTGCCTGTCTCCTAATGGTCTGGTACACAGAGGGCTACTTGAACTGATTTATATGGATGTCAGCTGCTCTCGTTTGTGCATACTTAATTCAGAGAAGTGATCCCATTGATTTCCAAGACCTGTGTTCCGGGACATGGTACTAGCATGGATATTTCAGGTGCTCTCACTACACTGTCGGAAAAAGGAAAACACTCGAAACCCCTAGAAGTGATTTTGACAAACATATCACCATGCTCTATATAACTCCCCAAATTAAATTCTCTTGACTTCATGATCTGTTTAAAATTAAATTGGAAAGTATTTTCAAGTCCCATCGGGTAGATAACTTTGTTTTGCATATATGCAAAATGATACACACGATACACAGCTCCTCTTTCCCAGGTGACCTTGTTTCCTTCTCTGTTGCTGTGATAAACACCATATCTAGAAGCAGCTTGGGGAGGAAAGTTTACTTGGCTTACAGGTTATATAACCCATCATCAAGAAAAGCCAGGCCAGCCGGGCAGTAGTGGCGCACGCCTTTAATCCCAGCACTTGGGAGGCAGAGGCAGGTGGATTTCTGAGTTCGAGGCCAGCCTGGTCTACAGAGTGAGTTCCAGGACAGCCAGGGCTATACAGAGAAACCCTGTTTCGAAAAACCAAAAAAAAGAAAAAGAAAAGAAAAGCCAGGCCAGATGCTCAAGGCAGGAACCCAGAGTCAGGAACTGAAGTAGAGCCCACAAAGGAACACTGTTTCCTGGCTTACTCAGATCTCTTTTCTATACAGCCAGGCCACCTGCCTAGGGACGGAATTCCCTTACTTCAATTAGCAATGAAGTCAATGCTCCCAGGTCAATCTGGTGGAGGCATGTCCTCAACTGAGATTCCTTATTCCCCGATATGTCTAGGTTTATGTCAAGTTGACAAAAACAACCAACCAGCACACCATGGATGTGAAAGGCTTCGGCCTTCGTAGGCAAGTGCTGACTCCTTCTAGGAAGCTTGTTTACTTTGGCATTCCAAAGTCTTGGGTTTTATGCCCGTTGCCTACTTGGTGCTTGGTGTTACAATTTGTGTTTCTTTTTCATGGGACTCTTATTTGGTACAAGAGATGTGAATCCCAGTGTCCCCCATCTTTGGAAAAGAGACACAGGGGTAGCCTTATCTCTGGGCCTGCCCTCCTTCTTTTATTTATCCTGGATCTTTTATCCTGGACGGAGAAAACCATCCCATTGGCCCTCTTTAGTGTTAGAAACACGAATGCAGAGCTGGCATTCCTTAAGCCAGCTTAATACTTTCAAAATAGTCCCAAAGAAGGGCACTGTGACTTTCCCTTTGGACATTTTAGAATTCATTAGAATAGTCAGTCCTACAAACTCTCCAAGGCTTACTGTATCTCTGGGCTTAGACGAGGTCGGCAGATGCATATAGATGCTTAGAACAACTAATGTGTAGCAAGCGGTTGCTAATTGCTAATACCAATAATATTCACTGCTGATCTTATATAGCTTCTTTGAGTAGCAGGAAGAGACTTTGCCTCAGTGACTGCTCCATTTGGGGGGGAGAGGGAGGGAGAAGGGAGGGTGAGAGTACAGGAGGGAGAGGAGGGAGAAGGGGAGAGAGAGAGAGAGAGAGAGAGGGAGAGAGTGTGTGCTTGTGTGTTTGCATGGGTGTTGTTTGGCATGTCACTGAGAACATGAGCGTGGGAGTCAATCCCAGTTTTTCTCTGGCGCCATTATTAGTTCTGTAGTCTCAGGCACACTTACCTCCTTTAAAGACCTAGGAGATTTTTGTGCCCACTTTAGTTGGTCTGCAGACTGAAAGAGATATTGTGAGGATGCTCTGTGCTGGCACATTCACCTCTGGTGTCCCTAGTAAAGACACCTGGACACATCCGTCCTCCTGAATAGTGAGCATCACTTTCAGTTGTAAACATTTATGATGAATGAGAGCTCCAGGCTGGCCACTCCTCCACTGAATCCACTCTGTCCATTCTCGGTGTCCCTTCAATGCTTCCTTTCATAGTTATAGCCTTTGGCTAATGGAGCTCACTGGGTTCACATTTGAGCCCAGAGATCAAAGGTACACACAGTGGATCCAGCTGAATCCTGATAGATCATGCCGGGAGGAAATGAGTCCATCTTGCAAGTGTCCTGCCAATTGAAGCAACATTCTCCACTTGACATATAAAAATTGCTACTGAAGCACCCAGTTCAGTTTATCCTTACCCAGAATGATTCCAGCATGGAAATGTGGTCTTTATCGACAGTCACCTTCATCGACACCGAGGGAGTCTTGTGGCTACTGGTCCTTAGGAAAATGGCTCCTCCTTCCCCATGTTTGCTGCTCTCAACTCGTCCAAGCCCTGCCTCTACCATACTGGCCAAAACCATTTCAACCGGCTTTGGGCTGCTCCAGTTTGAGCTCATACCATAGTCTTTGTTTCCATGTCCACCAATCTCAATAAGAAAAAAAAAAATACAGCTGTTGCTCTTCTTAATGCAACAACTGATTTGCTTGTGTAAGAGTTTGAAGCCAGCCGGGCAGTGGTGGCGCACGCCTTTAATCCCAGCCCTTGGGAGGCAGAGGCAGGTGGATTTCTGAGTTTGAGGCCAGCCTGGTCTACAGAGTGAGTTCCAGGACAGCCAGGGCTACACAGAGAAACCCTGTCTCAAAAAAAAAAAAAAAAGAGTTTGAAGCATGGCCTCTGAGTTGTCAACGTTCCAGCCTGTGGAAACAGCCTCCAGAATCCCTGCCCGACCCTAAATTACTCCCAAGCATTAATTGTCCTGGTGGTTTCGTGGCCACATTATTTCATATTCATTTGTGTTTTCATGAAAGATTACAACGCTAATTAGGGCAGCTTCCAGTTAATTCCCTTGATGATTCATTACCTCTCCCCTCTTGGTGTTCTGCATGTGGTCCTCCTGGAGAAAGCATCCGAGGGGTAATTACAATTGTATTCCCTGAGTGATGGCCTAATGCCATTAATTCTGATCCACCTGCACAGCCCAGCGGCTACAATGGGGTCTGGTTACAGCTGCACCCTGATCCCTGGCTTGTGGATGTCCAGGAAGAGGGAAGGAAGAAGGGAAGCCCACAGTGAGGACCTGTGCTTAGGAAAACATCCAGGACAGGAAAGGGGGGCAGAGTCTTAAAGCTCTGCTGTTTTGTTCTCTTTTTAAGACTTGAGGAGCCTATGACTGCTGTCAAGTAGAAAGTAATCGATGGAAAGGATGTGGAGAGGTTGGGGGCTTAGGTACTACCAGGAGGAAGGGAAAGCGCTGAGGCTGCCGCGGAAGCAGAATGGTAGCTCAGACTAAATATTTTGTTTGGCAATGCCACCTCTAGATCCACCCTTGAAAAGAACAGAATGCAAGGTCTCGGGAAATGCTTGTACACACATACACACCTATGTTTATTGCAATAGACAAAGAGTGGAACTTTAGAGTTCATCTGCAGATGAATGGACACACACCATGCAGTACATACATGTATTGGACTATTAGCCTTTGAAAGGAAGGAAATGTTGCCGGGCATGGTGGCATGTGCTGAGAATCCCAGTACTCAGAAAGCTGGGTTGGGGGAGGGATTGGAACTTAGAGACAAGTCTGGGTTACAGAGCAAGAACTTATATGAGAGAGAGAGACAGAGAGAGAGAGACAGAGAGAGAGACAGAGAGACAGAGAGACAGAGAGAGACAGAGAGAGAGAGAGAGACAGAGAGAGAGAGAGAGAGAGAGAGAGAGAGAGAGAGAGAGAGGTCTGATTCATGGTGTGATATGGGTGAGCCTTAAAGACACAGCAAGGCAGTTACTGGAAAACAAATACTGTGTGATTTTACTACAAAGTATCTCACGTGGTAAGTCTTACAGAAACAGAAAGCAGGTATGGGTGGGTGAATGCCTATAATTTCAGCACTTGGGAAGGCAAGATGATCCAGGAATTCAAGGTCATCTTTGACTACATAGCAAGTTCAAGGTCAGCCTGGGCTATGTGAAACCTTGCTCAAACAAACAAACAAACAGAAGAAAAGAAAGTGAGAACAAATAGAATGGTAGTTGCCAGGGAGGAAGGAAAACCAAACTGCTTAGTGGGCTACAGTTTCTGTTGTGCAGGATGAAAAAGTCTGCACAATGGTCACACAGGTACACTGTGATTCTGTGCACTTAAGAATGGTTAAGACAGCCGGGCAGTGGTGGCACACCCCTTTAATCCCAGCACTTGGGAGGCAGAGGCAGGTGGATTTATGAGTTTGAGGCCAGCCTGGTCTACAGAGTGAGTTCCAGGACAGCCAGGGCTACACAGAGAAACCCTGTCTCGAAAAACCAAAAAAAAAAAAAAAAAAGAATGGTTAAGACGAGAGCTGAGTGTGGTGGCCTGTAACCCAGCACTGACAGACTGACTGGACAGAGAGAGTAAGATCAAGACTTCAAATCATGAATATGCTACATTGTGTGTGTGTGTGTGTGTGTGTGTGTGTGTGTGTGTGTGTGTGTGTGTGTGTAGGTTGGTAAATTTCACATTATATAATATATTTTACATAAGAAAAATGTAATTATATTGTAGTAGGTGCTCAATTTTTTAAAAATAGAAAATAGAAAACAAAGTCCTGCTATAATATTACTGTTTTCCTTCAGTTTACCTAGGCATTGCATTAAAATCTTGTTGGGGCTAGAGAGATGGATCAGTGGCTAAGAGCACTTGCTGCTCTTCCAGAGGACAAGTTCAATTCCCAGCACCCACGTGGTGGCTCACTACTGCCTGGAACTCCAGGTCCAGGGGCTCCAGTGCCCTCTTTTGATGTCTGCAGGCATTGCATGCACATGGAGCATTGGCATACAGGCAGGCAAAACACCAATACACATAAAATAAGACCCACCCGAAGCTCCCGGAGACTGGACCACCAACCAAAGAATACACATAGAGGGACCCATGGTGCTGGCCACATATGTGGCAGAGAAGGGCCTTGTTGGCCATCAGGGGGAGAAGAGGCCCTTGGGCCTGAGGGTGTTAGATGCCCCAGTATAGGGGAATGTCAGGGAGGGAAGACAGGAGTGGGTAGGTGGGTGGAGGAGCACCCTCATAGAGGCAGGGGGAGGGGAATGGAATAGGGGGGTTGCAAAGGGGAAAACATTTGAAATGTAATAAAGTAAATATCCAAAAATTTTTAAAAATTAAAAAAGAATAAATAAAATGTCCAAGTAAAAATCAAAACATAGTCATGGTAAAATCTTCTTTGCCTGCTCCCCTTAATCTTTTTCTCCCACATTACTTCTCTGAGGTAAGCTCTGCTTGGGTTGCAAAGGAGTCCGCCAACCCAGGCATGCATTTATTTACCTATGTATGTGCTTGTAGAGATTTTATTATGGAAGTGTCTTAGTCAGGGTTTCTATTCCTGCACAAACATCAGGACCAAGAAACAAGTTGGGGAGGAAAGGGTTTATTCAGCTCACACTTCCATGCTGCTGTTCATCACAAAAGGAAGTCAGGACTGGAACTCAAGCAGGTCAGGGATCAGGAGCTGATGCAGAGATCATGGAGGAATACTGCTTACTGGCTTGCTTCTCCTGGCTTGCTCAGCCTGCTTTCTTATAGAACCCAAGACTACCAGCCCACAGATGGTACCACCCACAAGGGGCCCTCCCCCCTTGATCACTAATTGAGAAAATGCCTTACCGCTGGATCTCATGGAGGCATTTTCTCAACTGAAACTCCTTTCTCTGTGATAACTTCAGCTTGTGTCAAGTTGACACACAAACACATCACCAATAAGCCTCGACCCTTACTTCCTTATTCATCCCCAAGATCTAAATAATTTTACAAGTTCCACAGTCTTTACAAATTCTTACATATTAACATTTCAGTCCCTTTTAAACATCCAATCTCTTAAAATTCAAAGTCTTTAAAAATTCAAAGTCTCTTAACTGTGGGCTTCACTAAAATACCTTCTTTCTTCAGGAGGAAATATATATCAGGGCAAAGTCACAATCAAAAGCGAAATCAAATTCCAACCGTCCAGTGTCTGGGATCTACTCACAATCTTGTGGGTTCATCCAAGGGCTTGAGTCACTTCTCCAGCTCTGCCCTTTGTAGCACACAGGGCTCCAGATGCCTGTACCCCACTGCTGCTGCTGTTCTTGGTGGTCATCTCATGGTACTGGCATCTCCAAAACACTGCTGTCTTCTGCTGCAACTAGGCTTTACAAACAGCTTCTCATAGGCTCTCTTCATGGTGCCAAGCCTCACCTCCTTTGCATGACCCCTTCAATCCTGGAGTGTCAATGCAACTGAGGCTGCACCTTCTCCAATGGCCTTCCAAGGCTTCTCACAGTGCCCGAGCCTCAACTCCTTTGCATGACCCCTTCAGTTCTGGAATTGCAGCTGAGGCTGCACCTCACCAATGGCCTTCCATGGCCTCTCACAGTGCCCAGGCCTCAGCTGCTCTTCATGACTCCTTCATGCCTTCAAAACCAGTACCACCTGGATGACTCTTACACATTACCAAGTCCTGCCACAGCACAAGGTACAACCTTGGCTATCTCTGGAACACAGCCTCTTTGTGCTCTCAGAAAACACTTCCCAGAAGATGTCACCTCAATGATGCTGGTCTCT
>CM052715.1:48186540-48311574 GCA_028551405.1 Uromys caudimaculatus
TTAGTCAGGGTTTCTATTCCTGCACAAACATCATGACCAAGAAATAAGTTGGGGAGGAAAGGGTTTATTCGGCTTACACTTCCATGCTGCTGTTCATCACAAAAGGAAGTCAGGACTGGAACTCAAGCAGGTCAGGGATCAGGAGCTGATGCAGAGGCCATGGAGGAATGCTGCTTACTGGCTTGCTTCTCCTGGCTTGCTCAGCCTGCTTTCTTATAGAACTCAAGACTACCAGCCCACAGATGGTACCACCCACAAGGGGCCCTCCCCCCTTGATCACTAATTGAGAAAATGCCTTACCGCTGGATCTCATGGAGGCATTTTCTCAACTGAAACTCCTTTCTCTGTGATAAGTTCAGCTTGTGTCAAGTTGACACACAAAACTAGCCAGTACAGCAAGTATGTATGTGTTGTTTTGATATGAAGCCTTCACATAGGCCTCATTGTTCCAGGACCCCTTGGTTTCATTTAAAATGCCTATCTGCTTCCATTTAGAATGAGACTCTTCCAATTTCAGTCTGTAGCACTGTGTAACATAAAATTGATAATTTCGTTCAGTCATTCTTGTATTGCTGGGCAGCTGGACAACTATTATTATTGTTCTTGTCTGAGATAGAGTCCCTGTTTGGCCCCGGCTTGCCTAGAACATATTCTCCTACCTGGGTGCTGGGATTACAGGTGCAGACTAACCATACCAAGCAATAAGGCTGTTGATCCTTTGACTTCTTTTTCTTGACAAATCACTTTGCATGAACATCTTACATGTACCAGTGCAAATGCTACCTCTGGTAGACATTAAGAGGTGAGATACTCTGTTCTTCCAAATCTACCAAAAAGAAGCATCTTTATCTTCTTCATGGTTAGTGAATTAAAATAGAGTTTGTGGTTTCTTTGTTATTTTTTGTTGTTGTTGTTGCTTCTAGTGAATATGAAGATACTCACATACTTTCCGGAAATATACTTTCCCTTTTGACAATGTCCTGTTCCCATCTTTTGTCTCTATCTTTTTCTCAATAATATTTTTCTGTTCTTCATGTATTCTGAACAGATATCCTTTGTAGTTTGCAGAATGTTTTCTCCCATGGTAATTGGTTTTGGTTGTTTGGTTGAGGTTGGCATTGGTTTTGTTCAGTTTAGTTTTGATTCTTTGAGATGAGCTCAGGCTGTCCTAGAATTTTTTATGTAGCCCATGAACTCAAAATTTTCCTGCTTGATCTTTAGGGTGCTAGAATTATGTGTCTACCATCATACATGGTCCTGAGCTACTTTATGGAACTTAATGTATTACTTCCTTTCCTGCTGCTGTGATAAATCACCATGACCAAGAGTTTATTTGGGTTTACAGTCCTAGAGGGTTAGAGGCCATGTTGATGGGGAGTCATGGCAGCATAAAGTTGAGATCGAGCTAGCCTCCCTCTCGGATGAGAACTTCTCAGCCTAGAACTACTTTCCGGTCATTATTTTCTTCCCTATTATTATTGTAAATGTCTCTCAATCACATGTTGGGTTCCCAAACACCCTTGGGTCTACTCCCACAAATCTGCTCTGCCCTGTAGATGTGTAGGCTGCTGTGCCAGCTGCTGACTTAGTGACCTTTGCTAAAAGTGTCTCTAGCCCTGCCGGGTCTTATTTTTCTTCATATCTTTTGTTTCTACATTTGCTTTCTCTTCCTAAACTTTCCCCTCTTCCAGAGAGTTCCAGGGCAGGTTGCAATTTATTAATGATTTACATCTTCCAGATCGCATATAAGTCAAAGCCCCACATATGCCAATCTTTATGTCTTCCTTAAGGAAAAAAAGAGTTTGAGATTTGTCCTTTCCACTGTTTGGTTAAAGTCACTGTAGTTATCCATGACTGTTGTGAAGGGCTTATCTTTCTGTTGCCTTTTAAATGGGTTATTTGTGACATGTAGGAAGAACAATCTGCGGCCTTTTCAAATGTATTATTGTGAAGTAAAATATAGGATGAAGTACGTAACACATTGTTGTGTAACACTGCTCCTAGGAAGACATGAACAGGGAACAGTGACAAACCAAAGAGAGGAGACCACCAGATTCCACCTTGATGAGCAGTGAGCTTTACTGGGGTTACTCACAGGAGTGTGGGAAAGGGGCTACTTACAAGAGCTGAAATGACTCAGAGTGACATCAGCAGAAACCCACCCCAGTGTGTGTAAGAACTCACAAAAGCTGAGACCGGGAGCTTGCAGGCAGCTCAACAAGATATAAAGTGTCCTTTCCGGGTTGCTCAATTGGTCTGAGCCTCTTACAGAAAGAGTTCACCTGAGAGTATTTCACAGCTGTCCTTCCTGCATATCTGTACTTGTGGAGGGAGGGGCTTAGTGTTTCTGGTCAGTTTCAGGGACTTCCAGAAGCCTCTGCATTGTTTACTTCCTGAATTTCAGGAGCTTCCCTATGGGAGCAAATGTTTTACCTCTCCTTACAACATTACATTGTTTAACCTTTTTTAACAGTCAATGCCATTACAAGCTTCCCTCCAAGACAGAAGTTTTAATATCAGAAGAAATGGATATACAACATAGACAAATACATGCTTACATTCTAAAGCAGACTGAATATTGCCAGCACTCTAGAAGAAATACATGATGTTCCTTATCAAAACTCCTTAGAGACAAACAACATCTCAATAGTTCAGCTTAGGGGTATTATTGCCTCTTGATTTGTTTCAAGACACTTAACACTCATGTGTATGTCCTTAGCCAGCATAATTTAGTTTTTCGAGTTTTAACATTAATCTTACATATGTATATTTTTTGATGTATATTTTTATGTGTCAAGGTTATTTTTGAAGCCTTTTTATGATGTTGCATATCGTTTCATGTGGCAGTTATCCCTTCTTTCCAAAGTCATTCCATCAAACCAGTATGCGACAACTGAACCATTCCCCTATTGGTGAACTCTTCAGTCATTCCTAGTCTGATCATAAACAGGACCACTCTGGATACTCTAAATGCATGTATACCCTAAATGTACACAGCATATATTTCAGTAGAGTTTTAGATTTCCTCAGAAGACCCTGAAACCAGGACTTAAAGATAAGTAGTCTACCTGGAAGGGGATCTTAGCAAGCACTAGTACAGTGGTTCTCAACTTTCCGAATGCTGAGACCCTTTAATACAGTTCCTCATGCTGTGGTGACCCCCAACCATAAAATTATTTTCTTTGCTACTTTGTAACTGCAGTTTTGCTACTGTTATGAATTGTAATGTAAATAAAGGATATGTAGGATATCTGCTATGTGACCCCTGTGAAAAGGTCATTCAATCCCCTAAGGGGTTGCCACCCACAGGTTGAGAACCACTGCACTAATAGAAGGTTGGAAAAGTGACAGAAAACCCAAGGAAAGTTGTTTTATGAAATACATTCCTAGTGTCAGCAACTGGAGCTTGACCTTCAGTGACACTCTGTAACATCCCATTGAAACCACATATTATGGATTTTTTTGGTTTTGATGATGGGTAAGTACATAAAATATATTTGATACTGAGTATAAAATTTAATAGGAAGCTCCACAGCTTCTGTTTTGAATGCCCATTCTAACAGTATAGAAGTTCACTGAATTGTGTACATTTAAATTTTGGGTCTGGTTCATTTTGCTGTGCAGTGTTTATTTATAAGGTTTTTTTAATAATAAAATTCATTTAAGAAAGGAAGAAAAAAAAAAAGAAATCACATATATATGCGCACATACTTCAGAGATGTCCTAGCTAAGGAAGCCAGTTCATTTGGTAGCCCTCATTGGTTGGGGAATTTTAGAAGGTGCACCCTGGTCTTGCCTATGGGGAAGGTAAGGCCTGGAATATAGAGAAAGGCTTCATGCAGGAAAATGGCAGTGCTGGCACTTGTAGCAATTGGGAGTGATGTTGGCATGAACATGTGGTGAGGGCCCCTAGGGGCACGTGCCTGTCTATGCCCAACACATGCTGCTCAAGGAGAGCCTGTCCAAGTGGACTGACAGTCATGGGGCCCACATAGATCCATTCACTACAGAGTCTGCCAAGCTCTCCCAATGTCCATTTCCAACATCAGTCCAGTCAGCTCCCTGCAGGCCCAGCCTTGCAACTCTTGAAGGTGAAAACTTTTACATTTCTTGCTCTGTGTGTGTGTGTGTGTGTGTGTGTGTGTGTGTGTGTGTGTGTGTGTGTGTGTGTGTGATTGACACTTTCATTTGTAATTCCTAGATTAGCAATAATTTTTAGTAACTTTTAATATATTTATTGGGCATTCAGGTTTATTCTATGAAGTGTCTGCTGTAATCTCTTGCCTATTTTCATATTAGGATGTCTGGGCTTTGCTTATTGATTTCCAGTAGAGTTTATATATTTTGGCTCCAAGCCCTTTGCCAATAACATGTATGGCAAATATCCATGGCTCTCTTTCTAGTCTTATTACAGTCTCCAGTAAACAGACATTCTTAATTTTAATGGGTTCTAATAGATCATTTTCTTTTGAATTAATACTTGCTGAGTCTTAAGAGATCTTTCACAGGATTATAATATATTATCCTGTATTATTTTTCTGAGCCCCTCCCTTCTTGGTATCACATGAAGATTTGTGATTCATACAGAACTTGTGTTTTGTGTAAGAAATGAAGAAGAGATAGACAATCTACCTGGCCTGGCATGGGGTCACCACTCAGTAGGTAAAGCACTTGCTGTGTAAGGATAAGAATCTGAGATTGAATATCCAGAACTCATATAAAGCCTAGTACAGTAGCACGTCTGTAAATCCTGTGTTCCCACAGTGAGATGAGAGAATCTCTGAGCTTACAGTCATGTCTTGTCCTGAATCAAGTACTCATGTGTTGGAATCTTCCTTTGTGCTCGTCGTTCTGTTCTGTGGGTCTAGCCTTGAATGCTTTCCCCATGTGGCACCTTACTGAACAGCTGGGTATCTGGGCAGTTGATACAATCCTGCCTTGTGAACAGCTGGGCCATTTCGGGCATTTATTTTTCAAGACTGGGTTTCTCTGTGTAGCTCTGGCTATACTAGAACTCACTCTGAAGACCAGGCTGACCTGGAATTCACAGAGATCTACCTGCTTCTGCCTCCCGAGTGTTGGGATCAAAGGCGTGTGCCACCACAGATGGCTTAGCTTGGGCATTCTTTAGCATCCCCTGTACATTTCAGAATTAGCTGATCAAACTCCAAAGACATCCAAGAATGAAGGAAGGAAAGGAGGAATGGAAGGCCACAGGTGTCTGGTTGGAGACAGCATTGTGTTTTAGAACAATAAGGAAAGAACTGAAATCTTGTCAGCGCCAAATCTGCCACTCCAGTTATTTAGATACTCTGTAATTCCTCTAAGAAATTGGACATTTTCTGTCAGAGACTTGTAGACCTGTACAGTACTTGGTGTTAGATTAAGTCTATGTACTTGTTTTGATCTTACTATAGGTAAATAGTACTTTTTACATATGTATGTGTTTGCGGTATGCATGCATGTACATATGCATATTTGCATGTGTATGACAGGTGTGTTCAGGCGTACATACACATATATGCGCATGTGGAGGCTGTGGTAGAGTGTCTTGTTTGATTTCATTCCACCTTATATACTGAGGGAGGTTTTCTCATTTGAACCCAGAGCTCACTGACTTGGCTAGTCTATCCAGCAATCTTTCCCCCTGTGATCCCCGTTTCTATGTCTACAGGTAGACTGCCACATTCAACTGGCATGTATGTAGGTATTAGGGATTCGAACCCTGATTCCCCATGCTTGCACAGTAAGTGCTTTACTCATTGACCCATCCACTTATCCCAGATACACGATATTTTTTAATATTCTATGTGTAACATTATATCAAAATACCATTGATTTTTGTCTACTAAGTCTAAGAAAAAATTTAATTCTTATATTAATGTTAGCAGTTTGTATGCTCTCTTAGATTTTTTAATATAAGTACAGTATTTATTTTTTATGTTTATCTTGTTACTTGTCATCTTATTGAACTTCCTTATTAGTTCTAATACTCTGTCTCAGGGGCTTTTGGATTCTCTAGGTAAAAATGAGACTATCAGGTGATGAAGGATGTAAGTTTCTGTCTGGAAAGAGTAGACACTATCTGCAAGTGTGAGGAGTCTGGAGTCAGACTACCCGAATTTCTTTCCTTTTATTTTTTGACACATGATCTCTCTGTGGCCCTGTCCCTCCTAGAACTCACTATGTAGACCAGGTTGGCCTAGAACTCAGAGAGATTCTCCTGCTTCCAACTCCTGGGTGCTGGAATTAAAAGTGTTGACCACTTTAAGTGCTGACCAGTATGCCTAACTGTAGACTACCCTAATTTTTATCCCAGCTTTGCTAGTTGCTATGTGACTGTAAGTTGCTTAATTCTCTTTATGTTGGTATCACTAATTATAAGTAGTCTCTCATGGAGTGGCTGCAACAATTGGCTGATAGAGCTGTCCAAGAAATAGGGGCACCTGTTCAGCTTCTGCTGCCAACCAGTTTCATTACCTTCTAAATCTCAGCATCGTATCCATTTGGTTTTGTTGTTGTTATTGTTGTTGGTTGTTTGTTTCATTGTAATGGCTACTTGGCTACTTTCCCAGCAGTACTGGATAGTAGTGGCCTCACCTTAAAGCACTGAAGCATATCCTGCTGATTTTGTCATAGGGAAAGATATTTTCCATATCTGATGTATCTGAAGCAGTCAGTGTTAACTTCTGAGATTTGTGTTATTCACATATAAATGAAAACATTAGTGCTGAAATTGTCTTTAAATACCACCGAGATGTGAAAGGAGAGACCCCCATCCATTCACTCCCCATCCACGTACCTCCTCACCTATAGAGCCATTAGTATAACTTTTCCAGAGAACATGTGTCTTAGTCAGGGTTTCTATTCCTGCACAAACATCATGACTAAGAAGCAAGTTGGGGAGGAAAGGGTTTATTCGACTTACACTTCCAATTGCTGTTCATCAGGAAAGGAAGTCAGGACTGGAACTCAAGCAGGTTGAGGAGCAGGAGCTGATGCAGAGGCCATGGAGGAATGCTGCTTACTGGCTTGCTTGCTTCCCCTGGCTTGCTCAGTCTGCTTTCTTATAGAACCCAAGACTACCAGCCCACAGATGGTACCACCCACAAGGGGCTCTCCCACCTTGATCACTAATTGAGGAAATGCCTTACTGCTGGATCTCATGGAGGCATTTTCTCAGCTGAAATTCCTTTCTCTGTGATAACTCCAGCTTGTGTCAAGTTGACACAAAACCAGCCAGTACAACATGCTTTGTTGTGTTGTGAACCTCCTGAGGGTGCTTATGATGAGATCACCACAGTGCACACTGTCAATCCACTGTCTGAGAACAGTATCAAACTCCTGAGCTTTTGTGTTTCACTAAACTCTTAGTAAGTTGAAGTACATCTTCAAGCTATTTATCTTTTCAAGGAGGGAACACAGACTGTTCCTGTAGACTGGTCTACAGAGAAGACCAGCTAGCCTGCTTAAAATTCAGCACTGCGGTCACTCTGTCCATGATGCCTCAATGCTGCTCCTATACTCCTCATTTATTTTCTTGCAGCTTTTAAACATTTATTTATTTAATGTACACACATATACATGCTATAAGTGCACACATACATAAATATAAACACACTCAAATATATAAATGCAGTCTGCTTAGTCTGTTTAGTGTTACTTGTGTGTTTATAATGTCAGGCCTGACCACTTGGTATTAGATAACTAGTTGGGGAGCTAATCCCCAGAGAAGTCTATTTTTCCCACTATCAGCATTTCTTAGTTGCCTATTGTCTTAGTTAGGGTTTCCATTATCTGTGAAGACACACCATGACTAAGGCAACTCTTATAAAGGAAAACATTTAATTAGGGCTAGCTTACACTTGCAGAGGTTTAGTCCATTTTCATCATGGCAAGAAGCATGGTAGCCTGCAGGCAGACATGGTGCTGGAGTTGCCAAGAGTTCTACATCTTGATCCAAAGACAGCCAGAAAGAGACTGTCTTCTGTAGGCAGCCAGGAGGAGGGTCTGGATCGCACTTGTCAGGCTTGAGCATATGTATGAGACCTCAAAGCAATGCCTCCACAGTGACACACTTCCTCTAACAAGGCTACATCTCCTCCAATAAGGCCACATCTGATAGCGCCACTTTCCTTGGGTCAAGCATATTCAAACCACCTCATTCCAATCCCTGGATCCATAGGCTTGTTCAAACACATGAATCTATGGAGGGCATACTTAGCCATAGTATAATGCAAAATGCACTTAGTCCAACTTCAAAGGTCCCCATCATCTATCAGAGTCTCAACAATGTTTAAAAGTTCAAAGTTCAAAGTTCCTTCTGAGATTCATCCAAGCCCTTAACTGTAATCCCCTATAAAATCAAAATCAAAAAGCAGATCACATACCTCCAACATCACAGGATATACATTACCATTCCAAAATGTCATAGTTAGGAAACATTGGACCAAAGCAAAGCCACAAACCAGCTGAGCAAACTCCAAACTCTGCATCTCCATGTCCAATATCCAACTCCTTTCATCCTTGTTGACTGCAACACTCTTCTTTCTCCTGGGCTGGTTCCACTCCCTATTAGCAGCTTTCCTCGGCAGGTATCCCACAGCTCTGGCATCTCCAACATGTTGAGTTGTTGTCTCCAAGGCAACTTTAACTTCATAGCTTCTTGTTCCAATGTCTGGGATCCACACATGATCTTCTTGGGCTCCTCCAAAGGGCTTGGGTCACTTCTCCAGCTCTGCCCTTTGTAGCATTCTAGGCTCTGGCTGGCTCTACTCTACTGCTGCTGCTGTTCTTGGTGGTCATCCCACGGTGCTGGCATCTCCAGTGCGCTGGGGTCCTCTGCTGCAACTAGGCTGCACTTTTACCAATAGCCTCTCACAGGCTCTCTTTATGGTGCCAAGTCTCAACTTCTTTGTATGAACCCTTCAGTCCTGGGTTTTCTGCCACTGAGGCTGCACCTTCACCAATGGCTTTTCCTGACTTCTCACAGTGCCAAGCCTCAGCTGCTCTCCACCACACCTATAATTGTTTGTCTATGGGTAGAGCACCATAAGATTTTTCCTGTTAGCATATCTATTAGCCTTGTACTTCTTCAGGTGTTGTTTAGGCAGCCATAATGCTGAGACTTCATGGGTATAGCTCCCCTGTTATTTCTAGAAGACACAAACGTACAGCAGCTTTTCTGATTCTTTGCTTTTTTACTCTTTCTCCTCTTCTTCTTAGGTACAGAAGTTGTGTTGTAGATGTATCCACTAGGGCTGGACACCGTGCGATCATGTGTTCTTTGTATTTTCACCAGTTATGATTTCTTATAATGGTCTCTCTCCTTCTGTCACAGGAAGTTTTTTTGGGTGATGGAAGAGAGCTACACTTACCTGTGGTTCTAAGAATAGATATTTAAAATGTAGTTAGGGATTATGCTGGTTTGGTAAAGTGTAAGTCTTAGGGTCTCCTCTATGATCTTGTTAACCCTGATGGTAGGATAGGTGTTCAGTACCAGGCATGATTTCTCTCGTGTTAAGCAGGCCTGAGGTCTAATCAGAGAGTTGTTAGTTGCCACCAAGCTACGAGTGCCACTATTGCACTTGCATCTTGGGGTTATCGTGCCACTCTGGTCATCATTGTGTTTCATTGGCATCACAGCTGGGAGGACTGCTGGATGTTTCCCTCCCTGGAAAGTTTGCATACAACCTTCGGCTATGAAGGAAGTTAGTCCTCAGGGAGGAGGTTTTCAAGTCATATCCTACTCAGATCTCTGGACCTTGTGTCTAAAATTCATGGTGTCTTCAGCAGTAGAGACCTATCTTCAACCTTGGAGAGGTAATCAGGAGCAACAGCCATTTTGAGAGTCTTTTTTATTCCCTTGACCAAAATTTTATATACATATATATATACATACATATACATATATGTGTGTGTGTGTGTGTGTGTGTGTATAGAGAAAGAGAGAGAACAGACTTACATGTATGTAACTTAGGCAAATAAATAATGTTACTTGTATGTAACTTAGGCAAATAAATAATGCTGTGATTTGTTGTGGATTTTTCAGACTTCTTTGATGTTATTTTACCTTCCTCCCTTTTTCCTTCTGTGCTGACACCCTCCCCTCCCCCCAAGTTATAGTTGTTTTTACTACAGTTTAAGTTTTAGCTTTCCTCTTGGTCTTTGAAATGATTTTACTGGGAGATTGAGTCTGCCCTGGATCTTCTAGCCATTTGAAATCAGATGTTCCTATCCAGAATCACCTGCTAGTTTTTGCAGCTCCTATCTTTCTGGGTGGCTTAGAGGAATGCTAACCCTGGCTATCTTTAGCTATGTGGAGAGCTAGAGATCTCTTCAGGACAGTATTCTGCTGGGCAGAACAGATGGCCAACAATTGTAAAGAGCAGGTTCTCCAAAGATTTATCATAGTAGGTAAATAAGAAAACTTTATTGGATCTGATGGGAAGACAGCTGGATTCTCAAAGTTCTCCCATTCTTAACCATTCTTGGTCCATTCCCATGGACCAAGTAAACAGAGCCACCTCTAGGAGTCCTCGTCTTCTTCACTCATCCCCATGGTCTGTA
The DNA here is from genome assembly GCA_028551405.1 of Uromys caudimaculatus. Taxonomy (NCBI): domain Eukaryota; kingdom Metazoa; phylum Chordata; class Mammalia; order Rodentia; family Muridae; genus Uromys; species Uromys caudimaculatus. The sequence goes on from CM052715.1 coordinate 48,197,110, forward strand.
AATCCTGCCGCCTTTGAACGTCTCAGTTTCGTCAGCCAAGCTAGACCATCTATCTGGCCTTAGCAGCCTGGTGTTTTGGTGGTTTTTTGTTTCTGATGAAAAGGGAAGAAGAGGCAGAAAGCATACATTCTCTCAGGGCAAGCTTCCACAGGCTTCCTGAGTGCCACTGGGTCCGGCTGCTAGTGGAGAGCCAGACATCTGAGCTCTCTCAGTTTACGATTCTCAGACCTTTGGTGACTTTGTCTTGAAAGCAACAAATAAAGACAGGAAATAGAGCTGGTTTTATCCAAAGACTGTCTCTGAGGTATTTGAACTGAGTTCAGCCCCTGTGCTGCCGGCCTTTTGTTGGGTGAGAAATGGACAGTGCACTCTTGCCCTGATGCTTATCAAGACCAGCTCACTTATAACTTGTCCAGCACTCACGTGAAAGCAGAGCCTCTGGGATGTGAAGGAAAGCTGTTCATCATCTATCACCCACATTTTCCAAAAGAGCAGAGGAGGAGAAGCTCAAAAACACCTTGATGGTAAGAAATGTGCCCCGGGTCAATGCTAGGCTCAAAGCACAGCACAGACATGCATGGGCAGCAGCAAGCCCCTTTGGCCTCTCAAATCTCTGCCTAGACCCCAGAGTGTTCACATGTATATATATATATATATATACATGTGTGTACATATATTTGAAAGCCAGAGGTCAATCTTGGGTGTCATTCCTCAGGTGCCATCTGTCTTGTCTTTGAGACAGCTTCTCCTACTGGCCTAGGATTCCGAATGTAGCCTAGGTTGGCTGGCCAGCAAGCCTCAGGAACCCACCTGTCTCTCTCTGCCTCCTCAGCATGGGGACTGGGTTGCAAGTATGCACCAGCATGCCTTGCTTACTCTCATGTGGGTTCTGGGAGTCAGGCTCTTATGTTTGCGAGATAGGCACTTACAGACTGAGTGATCACAACCTGCCTGACTGAGCCACCTCCTCAGCCCCTTCTCTAGCTCCCATGTTCCTTCTCTTGCTCTCTCTTTTCTCTCTTGTCCCTACTGATTCCTCTTTCCTCCCACCTCTGATAAGCTGAGCCTAGCATATGGAATAGCTCATCTGTCACGGATGATGGGCCTAGTGTTGGAGACTCCTCTTCCCAAGGTTTTGCCTAAACATACAATGATAAGAATATGAGAAGAGAGGAACCTAGCAATTATGAGTGCCTTATGAGTGCCCCATTCCGGTTTTTGTTGTTGTTGTTGTTGTTTTTAGATACGGCTGATTTTGCTGATTTTGATTGGCAGAAGGTCTTTGGAGACAGAGTTTCTAAGGAAAACCAGTTTTCTCCTTGAGACAAAGCCAGCTTCCCATCCGACTCTGACCAAGGGAGAGAATTGAGTTGAAGTTAAGAGTTTAGCTTTTAAGAACCAAGTTCACAGTACCGAGTCTATGGCCACCTGGACTGTATGTGTCTTATTGACAAGCCAGGAATCAGACAGGCAGGGAATACTTAAAAACTATTGATAGTTTCCTAAATTCATGGAACAAACATAATAGAATAATAATTTTCAAATTGCCCTGTCCCCAAAGTAAGTCCTTCCTCCACCACGATGAATCCAGCTGCTGTCGGTAGCCAATAGAATGTTTTGGAGCATGAGATCAAGTTCCTTGTGTGTCAGTCTCTTTCCCCCGTGTCCCTTTAGCAGTGTTGGCACCTGTCCCTCTGCTGGCCCAAGCAGCCTGCAGGACTACAATTTACCAGCACTAATGGCTGAGTGAACATTAAATACGTACCAGCAGTGTGGGGGTCCTGCTTCCTTCCTTCTTCGAGTGCAAGGGGTCCCATTATTCTTCCTGTAGAGATTCTTGACTGTGCAAATTAGTTCCAAAGAAAGGGTTAGCTTGCTATTCTGTCAGTCCTGAAGAGTCACCTCTTAAAAGCAAAGACGTGAAGGGAGTTAATTTCCTTTCTTCTTTACTCAAAAGCCCATCGTCTGAAAGAATAAGACCAGTGGCACAAATGTGAACATTTTGCCATTGATGTTTTCCAACCCGATCTCCCTGGACCTATCATGGGATGTGACTCCTTGCTGAAGGTCAGCCCCCGCCCCCCCCCTTCATACAATCCCTAGCTTCAGGCTCTTCAGCTGAAAAGGCAAAGGTTTTTCTGTGCGCTTCAGACCTATAGAACTGCAGGTGCGGACAGACTCACACCTTTGAGGGTTTCTTCTCCCCACCTCCAGCCTCTGTGCTGGCAAGATCATAATGAACTCATCAGGGGAGTAGCTACTGATTTCAAGGTGGCTAGAGCGTGGCTGCATTATTTCTTAGGGATTAAGGAGACTCATTCCAGATAGAATGTATTTGAACGTAAATTAGTGATGTCAGGAAACACCGGTGCTCAAAAGCCTTTTTGGCCCTCCGACACAGGCAAAAAGAAAAGTGCATCGAGGCCTTATCTTATTCTTTTGCACGAGGCTGGGAACTATGTGAAAAGGCAAGGAAGACAGAACCCACCAACTTTTACTTGCCTTTAGCCTATGGCAAGTTCATGTACTACTGAGCATGTGGTAAGTAGGTTTTCTGAAAATGTGTATGTATGTCTCTGTATTGAGTGTAGATCACTCATGTATAAGTGCCCACAGAGGCCAGAAGACATGCCTGGAGCTGGAGTCACAGGCCATCATGGATGGTCTCACATGGTCATTTTCCAGGACTGCAAATGCCTTTAACCATGGAACTGTCCGCCTTTCAGACCGTGAACTCTAAACCTCACCTCCTGAAACTACATTCCTTTTTCTCTGTGAAGGAGAAAGAAGTGTGCCACATATGACGGACATCTGTGTACTGAATGTAACAGTAAGCATTGTTTGTGTGTTGGGGAACAGTGTGTGTGTGTGTGTGTGTGTGTGTGTGTGTGTGTGTGTGTGTGTGTGTGCGCGCGCACGCACACACAATGTGTGTGGAGGCCAGATGCTATTGTCAAGTATCAGTTGCTCTCCACCCTGTTTCTTGAGACAGGGACTCTCACTGAATCAAGAGCTCATTGATTCAGTGAAACTGGCTAGTCAATGAGCTCCAGGGATCCCCCTGTCTCTGTCCTCCTAGCAGTGGGGAAATGAACACCACCAATGTGCTTGACTTTTTACATGGGAGCTGGTGATTCAAACTTGGACTCTCATGTTTGCCTGGTAGTCATTTTATTGACCAAGTCATTCCCTCCCCCCCACACACACAGCTGGCCTGTTGATGATCTGACATGGTGGGCATCAGAGTCCCTAGCAGGTGAGGCAAGCAAGACCGAAAGTGGCCAGTGAAGGACTGAAAGAGAGCTTGGTTTCAAGATGAGGTTTCTCCCCTGCATTTGACTCACCCCATGAGCAGAAAGGCCAAGGTTGTTCTTGGCTTTAATGGCTGCTGTCTCTCACCACAATTAGGTTGCATAACATAACCACAAAGCCGGTGGCATAAGTCAGCATTTATTTCTGTCCAGAACTCTGTGCCTGGCTGTTTTGCTGATCCAGGCCACCCTTGGCTGATGTCAACTGTACTCACCCAAGCCTCTGCAGTCACCTGCTGGGTCAGCTGGGAGTGATCTAGTACTGCTGGAGTGGAGTCACCCCATCTCCTCCTACAGCTAGCCTCAGTTTGTTGGTAGAGTTCTCAGAGCCTAGACAAACTTTCATCCCAGTCCGACTGTGCTAAAGCTGGCCCTTAATCACAAGCCACCAGACTAGCTCCTGCCACCCAGCAGTGAGCATCTTTGGCTGACACCATGTTTTGCTGATGGAGCCAGGACCTTATCTCAGCTCTCAGTAATGACCTCTGTTTTCTTTGCAGTGATGAAATACTTCAGGCTGGGTACTTTACAAAGAAGAGGGGTGCGTTTTAGTCATTTCTGGGAGGTTCAGTGACATGGTGTTGGTATCAGTGTGGCTTTAATGAGGACTGTAGAGCAGAAGGCTCTATGGTAGACCTATGACAAGTGAGAGGGAAAAGAGATCAGATAGTGAGGCAGGAAGCTCGAGGGAGACGTGTGAGACCAATGTAAATCCTACAAGGATTACATTAATTATTCTCAACACACACCTTAATAATCTCCCCACTAGGTGCTGTCTCTCAATGCACCACACCAAGGTTCCACACTGAACCCTTAGGAAGACGGAATACACTTAAACTATATCCAAACTGTAGTAACCTCTTTTTGGTGCATGTGCTCCTGGTTTCAGACGGTTGAAAGGAAAAGCTATTTATGAAGATTCTGGGTGTTATCAGATCTGCGCAGGAAACAATGTTATACGTGGAGGTGACACATGAGTTGGGGGCTGAGGCGGAAGGAGGAAGAGAATGCCCAATGCCGGAACAGGAAGGACAACTGGGTTCTTGGAGGACAAGGATGGACAAGGCAGTCCCAGAAAACATATCTGAGACCTGAAGGGAAGCAGAAACAAGTCTGGAAGAAACATAGATCGGAGATGAGGGAACAAACCAGGGTTCCCGCTCTCTACAGCAAAGAATTCATGACCCTCCCCTAAGACACTATATTTCTCTGCACACTTATTCCCTGAAGCTGCTAGTGCAGGAAGGGCGAAAATATCCCTTCCTGTTTTATGAGGCTACTGTGCAGGGGTTCTATCATTATTTCATAGTAAAGAGAATACCAGCCTTGTCTTAGTCAGGGTTTGTATTCCTGCACAAAACATCATGACCAAGAAGCAAGTTGGGGAGGAAAGGGCTTATTTATTCAGCTTACACTTCCACATTGCTGTTCATCTCTAAAGGAAGTCAGGACTGGAACTCAAGCAGGGCAGGAAGCAGCAGCTGATGCAGAGGCCATGGAGAGATGTTACTTACTGGCTTGCTTCCCCTGGCTTGCTCAGTTTGCTTTCTTATAGAACCCAGAACTACCAGCCCAGGGGTGGTAACACCCACAAGGGGCCCTCCCACCCTTGATCACTAATTGAGAAAATGCCTTACAGCTGGATCTCATGGAGGCATTTCCTCAAGGGAGGCTCCTTTCTCTGTGACAACTCCAGCTTGTGTCAAGTTGACACACAAAAGCAGCCGGTACAAGCCTGATACAAGAAGAGCACTCACAGAGGATCTGAATTCCAGATGCAAAATCCAGGCAGTGTGGAACATTGCTGCTCAAGAAAGATGGGAGGTTCCAGCCTTGGTTTAGGTCATTTTTACTTCACGGAGCTACTGGGGAGGTTGAGAAGGGAATTTGTAAGTTTGCTGACCCTCAACAAAGAGGGACTGCCGAACTTGAATGAGCTGTAAATGGGAATTCATACCTCTGCTCTATATTCCTCTCAAAAATATGCGGAAGGAAAGTCTGAGGTGACACCTTGGAGCAAACTTTGATTCTGTTGGGACTCGATATTCTGGGCTTCTCATGTACCTCACAAAAGTGACAGACTCTGATGAGACAAGGACCCTAAAGATCTGTGGTTGTGACAAAGACCAGGCTACAGGATGTAAAAGATGTCCAGGCAACTAGGCATGGTAGCTTATGCTTAGAATCCCAGCACTTAGAGGCAGGAGGATTGCCACAAGTTCATCGAAACAGCAATCTCCAGGCCAGCCAGGGCTAAGTGGAACTTTTTTAAAAAAGTAAAGCAAAGCAAAACAGCGTTTAGGTGCTTGAGAAGCTAAAGGTACTGAACTTATTAGCTAGATCATGAGTCAAGGTAGTGTATGGTACCAGAATGACCTCACCCACTTGTACCTGCCTCCAGAACCAGCCAGACACTGCTTTAAACACACACACACACACACACACACACACACACACACACACACACACACACACATGTGCATTCCTGGTGTCTTCCACAGATGCAAATTATCTCTGCTTTGATAAACTCTGCCTCAGGTCTCTGACCATATTCCTGCATGTTGCCCATGGTGAGCAGTGGGCAGAGCTAAAGACCTTAGTATCAGAGGACAACTGAGACACCAGAATTCCATGAACAGCCCCTCCCAAAGCAAATAAGACACAGCTATAGAGAGAGTTGGGATGGAGCTATCTATAAGAGGATCAATCAAGAGAAAATTCTCTCTCCCTCCTAGTTAAGAAGGATCCGCTATGATGAAGTATATCACATAGCTGCCTTTACAATTCTTTGTCTTATAAATATCCCTGTTACCATATAGGGGACAAATAAGGTAGTGACAAGGTATAAGGTAAGTTGACATGTTGAGATATGAGTCTTGGCTTATGCCTGGACCAGACCCTCCCTTAGAAACAAATAGTTAAAAACTCAGTCTACCAATGAGCCTTCATTTGTAGGTTGGTATTTGGCTGTTCCCCTTTGCTATTAGTCACAGGTTATGGACAGACCTGTGGATTCTTATCTGTCCCTGCCTGCCCTGGTCCAAAATTACCAATCTGAGCCAATGGAATTCCTTCTGGTGGTGTGGGTAGCTCACCTTTTGGTAGGTAACCAAATGATTATCTCCATCTCTGAGCTAGAAATGAGCTCAAACTCCCTTACACTCCACATAAGGGGCCACAAATGGCCAGAAGCTCCCTGGGTTCACACTCGCCTCACCAGCTCGAAGTCCAGTCACTGACTGACCTCTCTTCTCCCTGCTTTCTTTCCTTGAGAAGGGAGGAAGAGAAGCAGACACAGTCAGTCAGGATGTGATACAATCAGTCAGGATGTGATCGGGCCTACTATCTACTGTAAAACTCGTCAAGCAGCCGGAAGCTGGGTAGGACTGGCCAGCACAGGGCTGTGGCAAGATTTCATCAATGCTGCCTGTGGACACTTGCTGCTATTTGGGGTGTCTGACACATTCCTTAGTTGTAGAGAGCCATTTGGGGTGTCTGACACATTCCTTAGTTGTAGAGAGCCACTTGGCCCTTTCCTAGCCATTCAGAAATGGGTATGCATTGACTGGAGAATGTAGTATCTTAACAATACCTGAACCATTTGCAGACTACCTGCGTCTCTGGGGATGGCTGGCTCAGTGGCTTGTTTTAAAGAGTCCTGAGGTTCACAACCCCACACCACATGCCATTCCATCTGTTGACTTTATGTTTAGACTTTCAAAGCAAGTAAAACTTTATTTCGTTCTGTTTCTGAGCAACTGACCTTTTTTTGCTTATTTTAACATAATATTTTAATTTACTCTTTGAGAATTTAATACATTTATACGATGTAGTTTGATCATGCCCCTTCCCCGTCCCCGCTTCCAGTTCCTTCCATGTGTCTCTCTTTCGCATCTCTCTCCCAACTTCATTTCCTCATTTTTATAGCTCATCAGTGGAGTCCAATCAATGCCAAACTACACAGGGATGAGGGGCCCTCCACTGAAGCATGGTTAACTTATCACACCCATAAAGAAAACCGACTCTCCATCTCTTAGCAGTCGTCAACGGCCAATAGCTACTCAGCCAGGGGTGGGGGTTGTGAGCTCTTCTCCCATTCATGACCAGCTTGAACTTGTACAGACACCACAGTTTCTGGGAGTTCATGAGGACAGTGGTCTTGCTGTGTCAGGAGACACTGGTTTGCCCCAGCTTTCCTCAAGCACCTGCTCTTAGAGTCTCTCTGCTCCCTCTCTCTTCTACTAGGTTGCCTGACCAATGGGTGAGAGAGCCATGATATACCTGTCTCAATTATGGCTGAGCACATCACAGATATGTGCTCTCCACATTTGAACCACTGCCCAGCTGACTTTGTGAGTTAAAATCATGAGTTGCCAACTCCCAGCTGTTAATACCCTGAGCAAGTTCGGTCCTACCATGTCATTATTCTGGCCTTCTCGACTTGCTGTCCATTGAGACTCCAGGCTGTAACATTCCGTTTGCTGGTGTGGAATCCAGAGGCCTCAGAAAGCAATTGGAAGGGAATAGGAAGAAAGTATTGGTCTATTATTTCTATGCAGTGCCGAACATTTTAAGCATTTAATATTTTTCTAAGTCTATAAATCTCATATCTATCTTATCTGTAGCTCACCAAATATAACCTGACAAACCAATGTGGGCTTCTCCCACACAGTGTAATTAGCCTCGTAATATACAAACAGAGGCTTATCTGAAGGGTGATCAATATTGGTATGAAAACTGAGGGCTGGTGACTAATCCGGAGGAGGGTGAGTTGACAGAGGACTTTAGCCAATGTTTACAGAAGCTATTTGCTCAGATTTTATCAGGTGATAATTGTGCATTGATATTTAGTATGAATCCTCCAGATGAAGACTCCACCCCAGGAGGTCAGGGCAGAGCTGGGGTCTGAGGACCTGAAGTGACAATGTGGTGAAGCACATTGCTTCTCACATCTCAGAAGAGCCTGTGGGGAGCGCAGTACCCCTCAAAATCTCAAGAGAGGAGTCCTAACCACTGCCCTCCACAGAGGCCCCTCTCCTTGCAACAGGTACTGTTCTGTGGAAGGAAAGGAGAAAACTTGACCTCAGGATCATGACGTTCACTTCCTAGGTGTCCACTTATTTCCTTTTAAGAACAGAGTTGCTAGGATAATGCAGTGAGTGGAAACTGGCACTGTGGTTTCCTTATTTGGCTCAGGGATACAGGCCCTGAAAGATGAGGGTACTCTGAGGTCCCAAGCCTTAGAAGTAGAATTCAAAATTTGAGCCCAGGTACCTCTGGCCATAGAACTTTCAACATAAACAGGTGCTCCTGGAAGATTTTAGAACACAAGTTACTCAGACTGAGGCAGGGGGACCATCGAGGACAGCATCACCTAGAAACTAATCAATGTTACAGAATCTCAACGCCCCCAGCCCCTGTAAAGCCAGGTTGTATCCACATCTGCATTTGTAAAGTGCTCTTCAGGTGACTCTGGCACACCCTGAAGGTCAGAATCACTTTGATAGATGAACTGAAACATAACCTGAGAGTCTCATCATGTGCTCATGGCAGCCAGATGGGAACCCACGTAATCCAACAAGCTGTGAGAACCTGGTGGTGTGGGTAGGGGCAGGAGTGCACAGAGAAAAGTGCAAGGGAAACTGTGCAAGGAGAGAGTGGCAGGAAGTCGGTAACTGCTGTCTGAGATAACTGCTGTCTGACGTCACATTGCCAGGGACTCTCCCCTCCTGAGAAAACCCTAATCCAATAGCACAGCACATTCTTTTTGTTTTTTGTTTGTTTCTTTCCTTCCTCCCTCCTCTTCATCCTCCTCCTCCTCCTCCTCCTCCTCCTCCTCCTCCTCCTCCTCCTCCTCCTCCTCCTCCTCTACCTCCTCCTCCTCCTTCTTCTTTATGAGAGAAGGACAAACCAGGAAGAAATACTTTGCCCAAAACTGACATGCCCCAACAGTTTTCCCACCAGAGGTCACTCTACTCCTGCGGCCCTTGGAGGATACTGTCAAATCTTGTTTACTTCCAGACTGAGTCCTTTTTGTCTCCGTATGGAGCATAGATAGCATTCTCAAGTTAGGCGAGAGAAGCTTCAGTTTACAGAACACTGTCTGTTACAGAACATGACTGTTGTCCTTGAGTTAAATCCTCTTCCAGTAGATTCCAGCTGCTATGGCAAAATATCATACTGAAGTTCATTTTCCTCAGTTCTGGAGGCTGGAGATCAGAGGCCTGCTTCCTGGTTCGTGGGTGATGGTATTACAGAGCATCCCTGCACATTTGGAAGATACCCACTAGCACTCACATAAGAACACTAGTCCTACTCACCAGGGCTCCAGCCCCATGCACTAGTCACTTCTCCCCGACCCCACCCTCCTAATGCTGCCCCCCTTGACTAAGATCTCAGCATATGAATTTGGTAAAGGCCTATAAGCAGCTAGATAACAACAGATCCTAAACTCACAAGTACACTGATGTGTCACTTCAGAATACAATGTGCAGGAACGCCTGTACTAAGGTCTAGGCACACGTATTCACCAGTGCTTTGAGATGTGCAAATAGCATCTACTCACCATTCAGCAGCAGAAAATCCCATCCTAGGGATCGGGTACTCAGTGAAATTTGACTGCAGAAGAGGCTGCCCAACCGAGCTCCCCCTGTACTTTCCGAGGTGTACTGGCTGGTTTTGTGTGTCAACTTGACACAAGCTGGACTCATCACAGAGAAAGGAGCCTCCCTTGAGGAAATGCCTCCATGAGACCTGGCTGTAAGGCATTTTCTCAGTTAGTGATCAAGGGTGGGAGGGCCCCTTTGGGTGGTGCCATCCCTGGGCTGGTAGTTCTGGGTTCTATAAAAAAGCAAGCTGACCAAACCAGGGGAAGCAAGGCAGTAGGAAACATCCCTCCATGGCCTCTGCGTCAGCTCCTGCTTCCTAACCTGCTTGAGTTCCAGTCCTGACTTCCTTTGGTGATGAATAGCAATGTGGAAGTGTAAGCTGAATAAATAAACCCTTTCCTCCACAACTTGCTTCTTGGTCATGATGTTTGTGCAAGAATAGAAACCAGGACTAAGACGCTAGGTAACACCATTGAAGCTATGCAACATTTCCAGGAAACTTAAGACTCTCTCAAATCATGGTAACCTGTGTTTTCATGTCTCAACATTGTGACTTCTATGAACTGCATTGTTTAGCTCTTATGAGTCTGAGAACCATGTGTGCTAGCTAGTTTTATATCAACCTGACACAAGCTAGAGTCATCTGAAAGGAGAGCCTCAATTGAGAAAATGCCTCTGTAAGATCCAGCTGTAATGCATTTTCATAATTAGTTATTGATGGGAGAGGGCCCAGCCCATTGTGGGTGGTTCCATCCCTGAGCTGGTGATAGTCCTAAGTGCTATAAGAAAGCAGGCCAAGCAAGACATAAGGAGCAAGCCAGTAAGCAGCATCCCTCTTTAGCCTCTGCATCAGCTCCTGCCTCCAGTTCCCACCCTGCTTGACTTCCTGCCCTCACTGCTTCTGATGATGACGGAACTAAAACTCTTCCCATCCTAAATTGCTTTTAGTCATGGGGTTTCATCATAACACACTGGTATCAGAAGTGGGGTGTTGCTGTAACAACCTAACCATGTTGATTTTTGGAGGATTGTGGGACTTTGGAACTTTGAGCTAGAAAAGTCACTGGGTGCCAAGAGCTCAGTGAGATGCTCAGTAGGAGTTTGGAAGTTAATGATGTTGAGGATAGTGCAGACCATGGAGGTGCACTTGTGACGTTTCAGAGGGAAGATCCTAATTCCGTGAGTCAAGATGTCATTTGTCACCATTGTACCAAGTATAACTTAAATCCTTGCTCCAAAGGGTCAGTTAGGAATATGAGACAAAATTGGTCACTGGCTTCTAAGAGGATGCAGACTAAGGCAGAGTATTTTATCCTGATGGATAAAGTAATGTCCTAGTCACATATTTCATTCACATGTAGCTGCTCACATCTAGTAAATCAAAGCATACGGTAATAAACATATCCAGGACTCTAAAGGCTGTTATTGTCATTTTGGCTTCTTTTCCTACCCCTAACTCCCCCCCCACACACACACACAAACACAAACCTGTTTTCCTATATTGGCTTCACTTTAAAGTGGCCAAAATAGAACTGACTAAATCAAAATTTCCATGATGTGTTGTTGTTGTTGTTGCGTTGCTTTATAAACGTCTGGATGGACAGGATTTGAACTAGGATGCCTTCATTTCATTACCTTGACCCCCATCCTGCTCCCAAGGTCCATAATCATGTGAACTGTAAGCCTTGTGTCTGGGGGGAGTGATTTCAGCCCAACTGACAACAGTTCTAGAGGGTGAATGTGCAAAGGGAACCCCCCACCAGTTCTCCCTCTGGTGCATGGCTTCTTCACCTTTCACCACAACTGGCTTCAGAGTTAAGCAGGCACAGAGGGGTGGGAGTAAAAGAGAAAGAAAAAAACAAGCTGAGTGAGATCCTAGCTGTGTGAAGCAGCCCTGGCTCTCCTTTCTTCCAATTCCTGCTTGCTAACTGATATTTTCCATCACCAAGATGAACTCCGTTGGCTTGCTATTGACATTTGGGCAATCTATGCAATAAAGCTTAACAGTTTCCATCCCCTCTACGACTTCGCCAATGTTTTCAATGGCTCACCTTCCTTGTTGGCTCCTCACAGTTCCACTGACACCTTTCCCTTTTCTTTTCTTCTTTCCCCTCAAGCATGCAAACGCAAAGAGCAAGAACCAAACAAAGACAGGAACAACTCCCAGAAGAAATCCCGCCTGGTGTTCACGGACCTCCAACGCCGAACACTCTTCGCCATCTTCAAGGAGAATAAGCGCCCTTCGAAGGAGATGCAGATCACCATTTCCCAGCAACTTGGGCTGGAGCTGACCACTGTCAGTAACTTCTTCATGAACGCCCGGCGCCGCAGCCTGGAGAAATGGCAAGATGACCTAGGCACAGGGGGCTCTTCATCCACCTCCAGCACTTGTACCAAAGCATGATGCAAGGACTCTCACCTGGGCACAAATCACCTCCAAATGAGGACAACACATACCAAAAAATAAAACCAAAACCAAACCAAAAAAAAAAAAAAATCACAAAGACATCAGATTCTTAGCTGGGGCCCTTCACTGGTGACTTGAAAGCACAATTCTCTTGAAACTTCTAATCTAGCTGTAATCATAGGCCAGGTGTCCATTTTCTTTTGTTTCATTTTAAATGGCTACAGAGTCCAAGTGCACGCTGAAAATTAATCTCTTTGAACCAGACACTATCCTCTGAGTATGCTAAGCATCCCAGAGATCCAAATGAGGCCATCTTGGATGTGAGTTTATTACAGCATGGTGTCAAACAAGCTCAGTGTAGCTGTTAGCATCAATCGTGCTATTCAGGCCCTGCCAACCTCTTGCTAACATTAGTTTCCCATGAGTCATAGTGGGTATTTGGCCTGAGTATAGACACAACTTAGGATTCCAAAATACTTCATTAAGAGAAGAATTTAACAAGAAAGGCCTCATTTGCTCCCCAAGTGCTTAGCCTCTTTATATCACAGTACATTAAAATTCTCAGCCATAACATTACAAAAAATAAAAATCAGAATGGTAATTACTGAGCACAAGTTTTAAATATGGAAATCAAAAAAAAAAAAATCCAAGGACCTGTTTTTCCAACTCAGGCATCTTTTCACTGGATAGTTTAGAAAGCTTTGATTTCAGTTTTCAATTTTTCTTTTCTTTACCTCCTGGAACTCTCATGTGGTCTTTTGGATCCGTCAAAAAAAAAAAAAACAAAAAAAAAAAGTCAATTCACTTGAGCTCAAAGTATCAAGCACAATGAAGATAAACAGAAATAAGGAAGGTTCTGGTTTCAATGCATCCAGTTTGACAAGGCGGTTTACATCCGTCTTTACTGTTGTGAAGTCATTAGGGAATTATTGGGAATATGGCTTCAAGCACATTTTGCAGTTTGTTACAAATTCCGTTTGTACGTAACGCAGATGCACACTCAGGAGGCCAATTTAACTGTTACAGTACAGGAGCAAATGCATCATTTAAAAAGATCTAGATTTTTTTAGATCATTGCCGTGCCCTTGATTTACTAGTCACCCAGTTCCTCCTATGTGCATTACGACTGTGGTTTATTCTCGTTCTTGCTGATTCGTGTTCTTCCCTATTGTATCCCATTAGTTGGGATGTCTCTATTGTTTTCTACAAAGAAACAGTTTAATAAGCCACTTCCTATCACCTCTTCCTAACTCTCTTCCATTGCTGATTCATCTTTGTAAAACAGCCAACAGAATCTGGAGAGAACACAGCACACCAAAGAAGCAGAATACTGCAAACCAAAGACATTTGTTACCTGCCATTTTCTAGCCTACAAATACTGTGATTACTTTTAGAGATCAGAGCACCTCTGTAACTCCGAGTGGCATTCGACTCTTGTCTTGGGCTCACCACCTGGCTGAGCAGACCAGCTACGTCAAGGACATTAGCCAAACATCCAGGCAGTGGCTTCACCATGCCAGCTCTGGTTGTCACCTTCCCATAGCAAGTGGAAGAGGGCCCACAGAACTCTGGGAGATTACAAAGGTCGCTATGTGCATATTTACCAGTGAATGGCCCCAGGTGGGCACCGAGGGGTGTTCGAAGTAAGCCAAAAGCTGCAATGACTCTTTACAGACACTTGAGACTGACTTTTGTATGAATTACTTAATTGAAACCAAAGAAACTTTTCTGCACCTACTTCTGCAACAAACAAAACTGTCCCATGGAAGGAGTAAATGATTCCATCAATCACTGGAAATCACCACCAATGGAAAAAGCTCGCTAGAATTAAGAAACAACAAAATCACCGAAGACACACTGTGTTCAAACAGACCTTTTGGGACACTCTTATATTTTATTTTTTTTGGAAGCAGATTTGAAAGGGTTGAGACACAAATCAAAGCGCAGAAGAGCCTCAATGGCTGCTGCTTCATATGACAACTCACTCGGTAATCTGAACGTTGAAGATTGTCTTTAATTTGTGCCTATGCAGTTTTTCAAAAGAACATGGAAACAGAGCAACAGAAACCTCAACAGCTACAATACCAAAGATGAGGATTCTCACACCTTTTTGTCTCAGTTCATTACCTTCTTTTGCCTGGCTAAAATACTTATAGCGTCATTGATCTGTACAAAGGTAATCGATTTTGTTTCTTTAAGTAACAAAAGGAAAGAGTCATTTGTTTGATTTTATTGTTTCCCTTTAGTTTTGTTTTATGGCTTTTTACCCAACATGAAATCCTCCCCTACACATACAAAGGTTCCATGGACTCCAAATTTGAGATGTTGGGATACTGAAAGATGCTCCTATCTCTCTTCAGCAGAGCATGGGAAATACTATTGTCGCCTGAATGTCTGTGGCTTAACCCTTAGATTTGGTTGCTTCTGTGTTCAGTCTCATCATTAGCGGAGGGAAGGGGAGCAAGGATCAGGGGTAGGAGTTTAGGTGATCCATCCTCTCCAGAACCAAAGAATTTATAGAGAAATTTTCAACCTCATCTTCATGTGATTGCCACATATTAACAGGGCTTCATTTGGGGGTGGGGAAACATGTAAAAAGAATTGCCAGTTTCTACTTTTCTATTAGCTTTTTAAAAAAAGATCAGCTGTAAAGCTGCATTTCTAAAGAAAAATATATAGATATATATATATTAAATGTACGAGTACACATATAGATTAACCCGCATTGGTAATAACCCCAAATTTTTGCCACCAACCTTTTTGTTTTGTCATACGCACCATTCGTTGAGTATTCAATTCACAACTGGGCTCATTTCTCCAGAGTTAATTAGCCACTGTGGTTGTCTGGCAGTATTCATATTTCTACGTAAGTTTATGGTAAAAGTTGAAATTCCATTTAAGCATTTCTACATTTAACCTGTTGATGAATGGATTCATGATGTGAGTTTTATTTGTATTTAGTCATCTCTATTCTATGCCTCAACCATGATAAGCAAGGTTTATCCACCAGACTAGCTCAGAGCTGTGCTGTTGGCAGCAGGGAACTTATCCTCCATCTTTGCTGGGATGCTTGGTGATTCATTCCCATCTGCTGTGGAGCAGAACACCAGAAATCCATTTTCCAGTAGACGCCCTTATCCATCAGGGTATTCTAGATTCCTCTCCGTGAGTAGATCCAATAGAAGCTTCTCATGGGGAAGTCCAGCTTCTATTGCAATAGGTCGATCGGGTCTCCTCAGGGTAGTCATTACCAGTTTGCACTGACAAGCTTGAGCACAACCAGAGCTGGCACTGGTTGGGGTAGAACAGGATTGTTGGGAGAGGTATCTCAGTCCTAGAGAAAAGACATACAGCAGACCATGAGGAGGGTTCCAGATCCCTGTCCCTGGAGAGCCACATCATCTGCCTTGCGTCTTTACTCATCCTGTGTAGGGGGCATCATATCTAGAGCTGAGAGAATGTGACCCTATGTTATTTTTGTAATTTGTCCTACCTAGGGAGTGGTCCTTTCACTTTCCCCTTGTCCCTTGCTTATAATCTATGGACCTTTGGTCAAGTGACCAAGAAAAAGCATTATTTCCTCAGAGGCTTGGTCAGATGAATACTTAAGTGTGTATGTGCATCTATACACATGTGTCCAAATTTCAGGCCATATAAAGTATCATTTAGCTAGATAGCTGAAAGAAAAAGTGGTATGCTGAAAGGTTATAGAATTTAATCCAGTGTCTTTTCTCAAAGCCTTTAAATTTTTTATTTTAAATAACAGTTTCAGAGGAAATAACCATTTCAACTTGGCTGTAGCCTATAGTCTACATTCCTATTCCAAAAAAAGTTCCAGGCTACTGCCACCATCAGCAACAGTGGGATGCTGTGAAAGAATACTTCACAACCAAATTTCACCTGCATAGGGTGACAGAAATTCAAAGCTATTGAGTGAAAAGTATATTTTTCCTTAACCCTTCATATAACTAAGCTTTATTTTTGTTTATTTGTGATTTTAATAATGAAGATTCGAGTCCTTCATTCTTAGAATTCTTTTAAAGGAGAGCTAATATATTAAAAGTACAATGACAATAATAAAATTTTATTCCAGTATTTAAAAGATTTTCCCATAATGCAAAAGAGTATTTGATTTGTACCACATAGCAGTACAGGCTATCCTGAGGCAGGAAGGAAAGATCAGAGTTGGATACATGGTTCCTGTAGTTTCAAAGACTCTTAGCAGCTTTAGCTTTGGAAACCCAATCTCATTGTCACTTCAAACAAAGCAAAACAAAACCTAGGAAGGTAAACCGAATACACACACACACACACACACACACACACACACGAACACAAATATACACAAACACACACACACACAGTAGTGAGTTTCAAAGCCAAATATTAATTAAAATTTAAGTAATCAAACATTGTCTATGTTGGACATTCATGTCTTAATGCCAGGAAATTAAAATTGAATAATTTTCAAACAAACAATCACTATTCAGTAGGTACAGAGAGGAATCTTTCCATTATCAAAAATGTTAATGGATGCATCTGTTAGCCTGATAGTATCAAAATATCATGGAAACACACTTTTGGAGGAAATGGGTCTTTCGGAGCTTGTCTAATTGGAATTTTTCAAAATCTACAAACAGACTAAGTTCCAAGGTTATTAAAAAAAAATTATAGGGTCATTAAAAACAGGGGAAAGTAGGTATCTGTGGTTAATGTTGACCACATGGCCCAGACACTACTTTGACAATATCTTTTCTAGATTCCTATCCAATCAGGGTTGACTTTTTACTGTCCTGTAGCAACAGAACAGTAATGCTCTGATTCAAACTTGCTTGTCTAACCAAGTGAGTGAGCAGGAAGTAGGTGAAGAAGAAGGGATAGAGCTTTTCTGATGGCTATTTGCAAAGATGGATAGCTTAACGGTTCTGTGCCATTGGCTAATCACAGAGACCAGTTGTACAAAAAAAGTCCCACTTAAGAAGAGCAGTACTGAAGGTAGTTGCTTGGACTGTGGATGCCCTAAGTCCTATTTTTCTATCAATGCTTTGTTTCTTTGCAAGGTAGGAGGCAAGGGTAGATTTATCTTAGAAAATCCCAAGTACTTATGAAACAACACTTAGTCTTAAAATAACATAGGATCATATATATATATGTGTGTGTATATATATATATACATATATATACATATATATATACATATATATATACATATATATATATGCAAAAATTTTCTTTATGGGTTATACTATAAGTCCACAGGACCTCAAGTTACTCATAACAGTCATAGGGAAGTGAAAGACAGAAGCCAAGCTCTACCTCTCTAGGCTTTGAGTTAGGTTGGTTGACATTACCCAG
This sequence comes from Uromys caudimaculatus, assembly GCA_028551405.1. Taxonomy (NCBI): domain Eukaryota; kingdom Metazoa; phylum Chordata; class Mammalia; order Rodentia; family Muridae; genus Uromys; species Uromys caudimaculatus. Next base: position 48,214,791 of record CM052715.1, read on the forward strand.
TTTATACATTTTTTAGTGGAAAAAAATGTAGGTAAAGAAAAAGAACCACCAAAGGTTAGTCATTCCATGTGAATCTTCCATTTGGCTCCATTTTTAGCAGCAGTCATTTTACATGGCATAGACCTTGTCCTTGTTAGATAAGTTTGCCTGACATTTATACAGTCTGTGAGCTTGAATGTATACAGATCTAGATACATATTTCAACAAATATCCTCATAGTTGGCTTTGCACCCACATACATTGCCTAGAGGTGTCTAGACTGTGTACATGCAAGTGTGTACAGACATGCTTAATACATATACAAATTGTAATCTGTTACAATAAATAAATTTCAAATCATCATGCAACATGTATGTGATACTTTGACAATGTACCTTGTCTTTATTATTTCTTGTAATGATGAAAACCAAAGTGTGGAGATGTAAGCAAAAGTATCTCACCATCTTCCTTCATCATGATACTTGAAATCACTTTCATTTGGGTGTAGCCACGACAAACAACTTTAGGTGGAACGTTGGATATTGTTTCATTGTCTGTGTTAGATGTTTAATGACTTTGGTTGAATAGCTTTATTCTGGATCTCTCATAACTAAAGCTAAATCCAAAGACCTTAAAAAGAACAAAAAAGGGGAGAGGGTCCAGGGATGATGCAAACCAATGGCAGAAAGTTGGGTCTGGTTTCCAGGGTTGAAAGAATGAAGGTGCAGTCTTGTGGAGGTTGTGTTAGCTATTGGAGGGGGGAGGGGGGTGATTTCCCCTCCACGTTTGTCACATCAAAGTGGTCTTTAATGTGATAAAGCTTGAGAAGTTATACTTTGCTGCTTTATTTTATCTCAGACTATAGAATGAAATGACCCATTTTGTCCACCCCCCAAAAAAAAAAAAAAAAATGAAGACAACCCCTCCCACCCCTCAGTTATATTTTAACGTCTCTCTTTCAGTTGTGACCCAACAAGCTGTTAATGTGATTAATTTATTTAAATTAGTTTCTTGTGTGCTAGCATGTAGGATTTGGGTAATTATTTAATTCTCCTTCCTTAGTTTGATTTTACTCCTTGTTCTTATTTATCAAAATCTAGAGCAGTGGTGCATCTGAGATGCAAAGCCCTGGCTGCTGTACAAGTCTAGTTAGTGTGCTTCATAAAGCAGTGAGCTTCTGTTACAGGGAAGAACAATAGGTTACAATGAAAACGAAACACAACCTGGGTGTATTTCCCTTCTTGGATTAATTTATAAAATGGTTTAATGGTGGAATGAATTAAAAGTCTTTTTAGAATTAAAAAAAATGGTTTAATGGTTATTAAATTATTTATTTAAGTTCACAGCCCCACCTGGTACCAGGCGAACTTCACCTCTTAATTACTGGGGCCCTCAGAGCCTTTCTATTGTAACTTATTTATTTAACTTATTCAGCATCTGCGACAGATGCACTGTATAGTTTGTGTTTGTTATTTAAAACAACAGAGAGCACTGCAGTTTGTTTGCTGTCAGAACAACAGAGCAGATTTATGGACAAGCAGTGACTGATCAGCCTGAACCTGCTTCAGAACTTGAGCTGAGATCCAACATCACCAGCCCGGATTTTGGGGCTTCTATAACGGAAACTGGAAAAAAATAAAAAAATAAATAAGAAATCATAAAAACCAAAAAGAGAGGAACCCTTATACTAGCTGCTTCCAAGAAAGAACTCAGTGTGCGTGTAAAGCAACAAAATAAAAAAAGGGGAAAAAAAGCAGAAAAAAAAAAAAAGAAAAAAAAAAAAAAGAACCGGAAAAAAACTTTCTATTTGTAGTGAGAACCAAAGAAGGCTACCTCACTGACTTTTTCCATTTGTAATTTTAATCGTGTTGACGACACCAAAGATACCAAAGATTCCTTTCTCTGTGCGGTCTGCATTTCGCTTGTGCTCTGTTATGATTTGAACTCTTCTTTCTGGTATGGACAGCCACAGCTCAGACTCCCCAAAGAAATGGTGTATGCGGACAAAGGCGGCTGCTAACCTGGAAAGGGATATTTTCTGTGTCTCTTGCATCTGTCTGCTGTGCCCCCTCCCACATGTTCAGCATGCAAGTTGGGACGCTGCTGTCACTGGAGTCTTTAAAGTTCCCGTTCCAATTTGGTGAAGAAGGCTGCTTGGAAATGGTTTGCAGTCCTAGCCCCAACCTCTGTGCCCTGGAGCTATCACAGGGAAAAGTGCCCCAAGCTACTATAACTACAGCATTGGGTAGGAGAACTGGCAGGGACCCTAGGACTCATTCAGTTACTCTACCGTGGCCCGGGTCAAAGTAGTTATCTCAGCTAGAAGGACGTTAGCAATGAACAGAAGCTGTAGTTTACGGATTAATATTTTCATCCTTTTAAGAATGATCTTCACACAACCACACCCTAAATTATGTATCTAGAGTCACTTAGTAAGGTGGCCAGCCTTGAACTTCTAGGGCTCATTCAGGGGCTGCCCTGGGAAGCATATTAACTCAATAGTAATATGATGGTGGAATGCACCCATTACATCATTTTGAATAGGTAGGAGGAGAAAGCCCAATCTTGACCCATTAAGTTTAATTACTACGGCTATTCTAAAGTCAGTATTTATCAAGCAAGGACACTTGATTATCATGTTTGATAGGCTATTCCAGCTGTCAGCTTCTTCTTCTTCTTTTTTTTTTTTTTTTTTTTTTTTTACTTAACAGTTTCCATTTCATTTCTAAGTCAATTTTATTTACAAGAGAACTGCAATAAGCATTATGTTGTTTGATGTTAAAGTGTATTCCTTGCAAATGAAAAATATCCCAAATATCAGATGAATGGATATACCAGTTTAAATAATGGTTAAAGCTACTTCTCTCTTTTTCCCTTATCAAAACTTAATTGGTCTTCTTTAAGTTTTTTAGATTCTATTAAAATGACTAAATCATTATTAGGGTCACTCACCAACTTGGTGAGAACATTAGTCAGTGAATCTTTTTTAGCTTTTGGTCAAGTGGGAATTAGCTACACACTGATTCCTGTCTCTAGTCTACAGAGCTCTTTACTGAATACTGCATTTTTACATTTCACATAATAGTTATCACTGAGCTTTTAAAGAGGCTCTTAGATAAAGCTACAGACGGAAGATCAACTTCCGCATCCGTTCCACACACCAACAGAGCATAGCTGATAGAGGAATTTACAACTTATAGACTATGAAACATGCATCATTTTTCCTCTTTTCCTTCCTTCCCTTAAAAAAAAAAAAAAAAAAAGACAGCGTCTTATGTGTTCCAAGGTAGCTTTAAACATATTGTGTTTGCATTGAATTGCAGTAAATTGGTAGGCTTATTGTACTGCGGTGCTTTGCAATGCAACATATTGTGTGTGGCTTTGAACTCCCAATCCTTCTGCCTCTATGTGCTCAGCGGTGGCTTACAGTTGTGAGCCACCATGTCCAGCCAGTTATTTTCTTTCTGAAGTTTGCAAGTTCCTTCCTGGCATATGTGAAAGTTCTTTTCTACCTAGATTGTCCTCCCTATATGAGGCAAACCTGCAAGGCCTTCTTTCCAAGCAGCTGATCACCAAATTCTTATTGGCAATAAAAATTCCCAGAATACCTGGGAGACAATAAATTAACCAAGCAGCAGAGTAATTCCTGTAAGCAACATCACCTTCCCCAGCTTTCCTACCACTGAGCCCCTAGGAGGGAGGACCTAGAAAGAGCAATGACAGACTGAACACAGAAAATATCTCGATTAGCAGACCCCTCTTCAGCGACAACCCCCCCCCCCCCAGCCTCATGCTTCACTTGCAAAGTGTGACATTACCACGGGACGAGTGCCTTGCTTGAACCAAAGCAATGATTTAGCCAGTCTGGACCTCTCTGTGCTTTTCTTAATCCTTCCTGTGAATACCTCAGCTTCAACTGGGCCTCCAAACAGTAAATTGGTAGGCTTATTGTACTGTGGTGCTTTGCAATGCAACCCTGCAAAGAACAAGATTTGTACTAATACCAAAGGTTCTTCCTTCTGATTTCCCATTGTTCCCCTTTTCTAGTCCCTCACGGTTCCAAAGCTTTACTATGAACCTGGGCATGTTGGCAATGCAGACCGCGCAATTCCTTACCGAATTTTCTCAGATATACCTCATAGATAATAGTGCTTAGAGTAATGTTATTATAGCGTATGTAATAAATTATTCACTGTTTCTTTTGGTAACTGTGATTTAAAAAAAGAAAAAAGGAAAAAAAAGCTTTATATGTTTAGGTTGTGCTTTTGTAATAGCTGAAAATGTGCGCTTAAAAAAAAAAGAAACCTATGCTCCTTTTATTTTTCTTCTCCCTCTTTGGATTTTATTTATTCTGGATTGGGGAAAGTTGCAGAATGAGCCCAAAGTTTACAGTTTCATATTTTGCTGAAGAAACAATCTGTGTTCATTTGCTCTGTTGAAAAAAAAAAAAAGAGTTATTTTCTACATTTGTGCTAATTGTTCTGTGTTGACGGTGTGGTATTATAATTAGCAACTGCCAATCAGTGCTATAATTTTATGCATGAGGCTAAAAACTTAGCAATGTGATGCATTGTGATCTTAATAGCAACATTTTCATTTTGTACTAGGCCCTCCCCTTTGGTTCAACAGACATTGTTTACGCATGGGTGTCTATCATTTGTTAGCAGCCGTGAACAGTTGTGTATACATTAAACTGTGAAAAATGTACACAGTTCGGCCTCAGACAGTGATAATACCGGTTTTCTTGGGAAATGTATTACCTTGAAAAATTCCTTCACATCTGTTGGGATTTCAACACGAGTCAGATCAAATCGGGTTTGAATTATAATGAGAAAGGTCCTCCAGGTTGAAGTTAGCCCACTAGAACCCCACAAATCGGGAGCCTCATAACCCAGATATATCACTCTAGCTGAGCAAGCTAGAAATGAACAGTGGAGTGCAGCTCACCTCTGCATTTTTAATTTCCACTAAAGGGAATCTTAGCTTTATGGTCATGATCTCAAACCACTTGGGCCATGTATATGACAAAGCCAGTTCACCTAGGCCTCACTTTTCTGGATTTTCCCCTGGGAATCGGATTCTGTTGTCAGTTCCCAGTTGAAATGTTCAGAGCATCGATATCAGTGATCCATCCTTGGCCTTTTTGTACACTCTCACAGACAACCCCACCAGTTATTTGGTCAAAAATATGGAGTTATTCCCTAAACTTTGACTCATGTGGCCTATCATAGTTTTCCTCCTTAAGGTCAGAAATGACTCTAGATTGCTCCTTACAAAGCTATGTCTATATTCTAAAGGGGAGTGTAAGGTTTTTTAGGTTTTTTTATTTGTTTGTTTATTTGTTTGTTAATTTTTGGGTTTTTTTGAGAACCAATTTATGAAAACCACCTTGTTTGAATTCCCCAGTCTTTGAAGTCTCTCTATCTCAAAAAGTATTTTTCAGTCCCAGTGGACTGCTCAAACATATTCTTATGTTTGGCCTCTGAGATCCATCTGTTCCTGAGTTTCATACCTATTTCCTACACCAGTATGCTCCTCGTAAAACTAAGTCAGCTGCCAGGTTCTGCAGTTCTGCAGAAGAGAATGGAGATGAGGGGTAACAGTGGGAGCACCAGTCTGCCATGCAGAATTCTGGAAATCACCAACAGACTGCAGAGCATCACACGTGTCTGTCAGGGAGGACGCTGGACACATTCTGTCATTGATGACGCAAAGGAACGGCCTTTATAAGTAGGTTGTGATAATGACAGCTTTGTAATGTAGTCTTTTTGCTTTTGTTTTCCTTTTATTAATCTGCCAAAGATGGGAATGGATACAAGAACTTTAAAATCAGCTTTTGTAAGCCAGTTTTTGATTGTAATAGTGTTTAATCTTCCAGAAAGCTTTACACATTCTCCTGCAATACGTCAAGTCACTATTTGTTTGCATAAGTTCTCCTTCTACTCACAAGCCTGCAAACCGTTCCTCTTGATGCAGCTGTGATAATACCTACAACGTTCTAATGGATTTTTCTGATCCAAAGCAGACAAAGGGGTGTGTGAGACGAGAGCATGCCTGGCCCTTTTTATAAACATCACTGGGGTCTGGCTCACTAGAATTTGCCAAGAAGACTTGTCTTATGAAATTCGAGGTATATTTTGTTATGCTGTTTTCTTTCCTTTTATTTTTTAAACTGTGGAAAGTGATATGTTGAATCAAGTGTAAGCTGAGTTTTCCAGACAACTGAAGTAGCTTCATTGTGAACGTTATTTTGTTATTAAAGGGTTTTTACTCAATCTCTGTGCCAATGAATGTCCTTTCCCTTAGAAACACAAGAACTTCGAAATTACCTCTACTTGACCTGGATTTTCCTCCTGCGGAGGTGTGTGGACCTTGCCTGGGAAATAAATGGTAATGCCTGGGCTTAGAAAGTAGATTTGGGGCACTAGGAAGAGATCTCCACGTCTTTCAACTAGCTTTAAAGAGACCTGGGCCCACATTTTCCAGCCTCAATCTCTTAGGACCCCAACACTTCTCTAAGAACCCATGAGCAAATGCCAGCATGAAGGCAGATCCTAACTCATACAGTAAAAGGTATGGCGGGAACTTGGTGAACTGTATCTCCAAGTCCTTCACTCAAGGACTTTCTTGACTCCTGCAGGGGTTTCAGTTATTCACTAAAGCCAGAAGGAGACTCTTACAGATCGCTAGCGTTCCCAGCCATCCTCTGCATATCATTTACCTGTTATCTGTATGCATTTACATCTATGACTTTTGAGGCAACTCCTTGAGAATCAAAGACATGGTTTCCTAGAGGTTTTTTCCTAAGTGATTTTAGTTTCATGGTTCTTAGATGGGAAAAAAAGATTCATTGTCTTCTTGTACTCAGAGGGGCCAGGCAGGTCACCCCGGTTGTTGATTGTACAGGTTGAACCACAGCTATTGAACCTACCAAAAACATGGCCCACTAATGCCTATTTTATTTCTGCTTGAAAGTCCTTTTCAAAAAGTTGTAGAACTTGGCTTATTCTCCCATTTCCCTTCCTTTGGCTCCATTTGGCATTTAGCGTGACTCAGTTTTGTATCTAGTCCAGGTTCTTTTTCCAGGTAAAGTCAGGGAGTCTGCTATTTGAGAGGAAAAGGTTAAGTATATATAGGCTACCCAGCTAACAGTCACATAATTAGAATATACTTTCTTAAATGTAAAATACAACACCCCCACCCCATCACCACCATCACCATCACCACCATGTTGAGTCACCCAAGGCCAAACAGTGTGAGCCAGTAGCTAGCTCATCATGAAAGATTATAAAGCACTTGGCTCTCATTGGATTTCCCAAAACAAGAATACAAGCTTCCGGCTGGAGGCGTCAAGTAAGAGCCACTGAAATTTGGAGCCAAGGGCTGATCTGATGCGGCAGCAGCTTTTTAGGACGCATTGTATCTCCATCTCCAAATAACAAATCTTTTCTTTTTTTCCCCTCTCAGCCCGTAGAACAGTTCAGTCTCTTCTCTACAAACCCACGATACCAAAGACTTTCATGGGCCAGGGGAGTCAGGAACTGACTAGCTTTCTAGTGACTTCTCTTCTGCATCCTTCGCTTTACTAAAGACAATGTTCCAATGGATTGTGGGAAGGAGCCTGGCTGTTCCCCACTCCATCCATTCCTCCTCAGAATATTTCTACCAGGTCTGTGCTTTATTAGCGTAGACCTGCAGAATCTTTCTTGCCCAGCAAATTCTTACTGCTCCCACAAAACAGAAGTAAAAACAAGTTCCAATATATTTTCTTTTATCCAGTTTTGTTCTCATGATCCAACTCTCATGTTAGGCCTTGGCCTCCCGTTGTTTATTTTTTGGTTTAAAAAACTACTACTAAAGCTGCTTTATGGTGGTATTTAAAAGTGCCAGTCATGAAAGAAAGGAGGAGGTAAAGAGAGAGTTAACCCTCACCTCTTTTTAGAGTTTAGAAATGGAAGACACCTATGATGTCACAGGGGGCGTGGCAGGGGCTGGACTGTGGAATGTGGGCCTACTTGCTACAGAGGTGGCTCTGTTTCCTGCCATGGGTGGTGGATCCAAGACTCTAATCCTTTAGGGGAAACCCAACTCCTTGTTATAGATTTTCAGCCAGATTTAGAGACCGCCAGGAAACCCCAGTCATGCACACACCTCTTGGTTTGTCTGTTTGCCTTTACCTGGCATTATCTCCAGGAAATTGGAGGTGGGGAACTTTATTTTAATCAACTCCTTCTAAGTCCCTTTATTCAAGCCCTCTTGTGTTAAAAAACCAGGAAAACACACTCCCTCCTGTTTTGAAAAATAAATAAATAAATAAATAAATAAATAAATAAATAAGCCCCAATGCTGGTCCACGGTCTTCTTTTCACCCTCTTATGTTTCCAAGTCCATTATTCCCAGGTTTTACCCCATCTCAGACTCACTAAGTCACACTGAGCTGAACGATTTTCCAGGGGAAATCAACAGGGTATATACTCAGTGGCTGCCCTGAAATCCTGGTGGGAGTGAAGGTCTCACTTCATTACTGAGAGGGTGCTCAGCCCTTGTAAGTTCCCAGTCCTTTCTTTTTGGAAGATTTCTTTGAATGTTGATTGCGTTTTCGTGATGGCTCATTTCCCACCCTGACGTTTGGTCTGCAATGCAGCTTACACTGGATTCTTTCTATTTTTATCCCTATCATTAAACGGTAGTGCTGTAAATTCTACAATTAATGTCAAATAAAGTGTTTTAATTCATTGATCACGGCTCAGTGTGCTTTCTCCCCCCCCTTTTACATCATGTGTGTGTGTGTGTGTGTGTGTGTGTGTGTGTGTGTGTGTGTGTGTGTGTGTGTGTTTCTTCTTCCAGCATGTGGGTTCCAGAGATCAAACACAGGTTAAGCTAAGCCATCTCTCAGGCTCTTCTTTCTATTTTGATTGAAAGTAGGTATATTATTCCTCCCATTGTGGTTTCATAAGAAACAGCAAAGTTGTTCTGCTTGGTTCCTTGCAGGATACACATCATGTCTTATGACCAACTAACCTGTCATTCTCGCTATCAACAAAACAACATGTAGGGATGCCTGTTAGTTTTCCTATTCTTCACCCATTAAAACTTGGGAGATAACCTGCTCTACTGGTCTTGCCCTTGTACAAATGGTACCACAATGTGGAAACTCAAAAGGACAATGTATTGTCACCTATGAAAGAATCAAAACACATAGACAAACATATATAGATCTGGGAGGCCTCACAGGGAACCTAGCTTCTGCCAAAATATATAGCTAACATTTCTAGTAGTTGCCAACTCTAGTTGGCCCCAGCCAAGTCGTTCTTTGATCTTGACTGTGCTCACTCATTCACAATATCTGCCATTGGTTCTCTGCTTGACTGGGGTTCACTACACTAGGATGGCCTGAGTTTAGATGACTTTAATTTTTCATCTCCCAGATAGCAGGGTTCAGTTGAATTCCAGGATTAAAAGGAAGCATCAAAAGTTCCTTGAGGCCCAAATGTGAAGCTGGTAAGGTCACTTTGGCTGTAGCCTGTTGACACACACACACAAAAATTCAAAGTCCAGGCCAGATTCATAAGGGAGAAATGAGACAATCTCACTCCTCAGTGGGAAAGCTACAATCACATTATCAAGAGAAGAGTTAGAACGTGGCCATGTTTGCAATCTATCACATTCAATATCATCTTAAAAGATCTCCCGTGGATTCAAATGCTCAGCTAAAATTTCAAAACACAGCAAAATCTTATATTTCTAGGGGTGGGTTTTTTTTTTTTTAATCGTTTGGTTGGTTGGTTGGTTTTTTCTTGTTTGTTTTTGTTTTGTTTAGTTTTGTTTTTTTAAACACACCAACCCTCATCCTCATCTGTCGATTCCCCCCAATCCTATAGTCACAGTCACATGCAGAACTCACTTTATGAAGTAACGATTTACAGCTATCAGACTTGCAAAGCAGATATCACCTAGTGTGGGCTGATACAAGTTAAAATCAAAAAGCCTTCCACACACCAGAGTGAATCTGGCACTATGTGACAGAGAGAAGAACCTTAGAGAACACATAACCCCTTCTGGCTTGGGTCGAGACTGGTCAAGCCAGATGACCACTGAACCTCTCCCAAACGGCCACCCTTTATCGCCATAACCCCTGTTGCTCAGAACAGGAAGCTGTAATGGCTGCTGGCATACAATAAGACTGAGGATCCCTGCTGGGCAGTGGTGGCGCACACCTTTAATCCCAGCCCTTGGGAGGCAGAGGCAGGTGGATTTCTGAGTTCGAGGCCAGTCTAGTCTACAGAGTGAGTTCCAGGACAGCCAGGGCTACACAGAGAAAACTTATCTCGAAAAACCAAAAAAAAAAAGACTGAGGATCCCTAGTGTCTAGTAAGGCCCCTTTGTTTTTATTTAGAAATTAATTAATTAATTAATTAATTCTGGACTCCGAGAAGTTACACACCATATCTTAGAGAACACAGTAATGGAATAAATACAGCTATGCTTAATGTCTCAGCCTTTTGAATGCTAGGACAGCAGGGGCCCACCATGACACATAACTAAACAATTAGCTTTGACAATAGGAATGTGACTAGCAGAAGAATTTAGAACGTGTCTGCTGTTCTTATAAAGACGGTTCATACAAACTGCCAGGAACTGGCTGCTTCAGTGTAGTCATAACCAATCCATATCTTTTGGCACCTAACTGTGGCTGCTCAAAAGTTCTGATTTGCTAACTGTGTTGGTGCAACCTATAATCTAGCACTAGGAAAGTAGAGGTAGGAAGAGCTCAAGTTTGAAGCCAGTTTGCACTGCATGGCAAGACTATGTCTACAAAGAAGGAGGACCAGCAAGATGACTGTCTTAGTTAGGATTTTACTGCTGTGAAGAGACACCATGACTAAGGCAACTCTTATAAGGACAACATTTAATTGGGACTGGCTTACAGGTTCAGAGATTCAGTCCATTATCATCAAGGCAGGAGCATGGCAGCATCCAGGATGGTGCAGGAGGACTGAGAGTTCTACATCTTCATCTGAAGGCTGCTAGCAGAATGTGGGCTTCCAGGCAGCTAGGATGAGGGTCTTAAAGCGCACACTCACAGTGACACACCTACTCCAACAGGGCCACACCCCCTAATAGTGCCACTCCCTGGGCCGAGCATATACAAACCATCACATTGACACAGTGGGGAAAGGTGCTTGTCAAGCCCAATGACCTGAATTCAATCCCTGGAACCCATACGGCAAAGGGGACGAACCAATTACTGCAAGTTGTCTTCTGACTTCTACATACACTGCATGGAACACACACATAATAAACAAACACATTTAAAAAAAGAAAAAAACATTCAGATGCCCAAGATTTATACCCAGGACCTTGAATGTGCTATGTCAGAAATATAGATGAACATATGTGTGTCTTTCTAAAAGGCCAGAATTTATTAAGTATCAGTAAATTTATTAGGTATGGTGTTTCATTGGTAGCCATTTGCCGGACAGTCCTATTTCCCTTGATAGGCCTGGCTAAAGCAAACATAGGTTCTTTCAGTCCAATCTTAATTATTAATATTAATTCTCAAGTTATATACTACATACTCATTGCTAAAATTCCTTCCCCAGGAAGAGATGTAAGCAACACCTCCTCCTCCTCCTTCTAAGGTCCTAATGACAAGCCAAGTGTCTTAGTCAGGGTTTCTATTCCTACACAAACATCATGACCAAGAAGCAAGTTGGGGAGGAAAGGGTTTATTCAGCTTACACTTTCACATGGCTGTTTATCAGCAAAGGAAGTTGGGACTAGAACTCAAGCAGGTCAGGAAAGCAGGAGCTGATGCAGAGGCCATGGAGGGAAGTTACTTACTGGCTTGCTTCCCCTGGCTTGCTCAGCTTGCTTTCTTATAGAACCCAGGACTACCAGACCACAAATGGTACCACCCACAATGGGCCCTCCCCCCCTTGATCACTAATTGAGAAAATGCTTTACAGCTGGATCTCATGGAGGCATTTTCTCAACTGAAGCTACTTTCTCTGTGATGACAGTACAATTGACCCCTTGTCAACTTGACACACAAACACATCAATATTAAGCCTCAACCCTTACTTTCTTATTCATCCCCAAGATCTAAATAACTTTAAAAGTCCCACAGTCTTTGCCAATTCTTACGTATTAGAATTTCAATCCCTTTAAAATATCCAATCTCTTAAAATTCGAAGTCTTTTTACAATTAGAAGTATCTTAACTGTGGGATCCACTAAAATACCTTCTTCCTTCAAGAGGGAAAAATATCAGGGCACAGTCACAATCAAACTCCAACCGTCCAATATCTGGGATCCACTCATGATCTTCTGGATTCCTTCAAGGGCTTGGGTCACTTCTCCAGGCCTGCTCTTTGTAGCATACACTGTGTCTTCTAGGCTCCAGATGCCTGCACTCCACTGCTGCTGCTGTTCTTGGTGGTCATCTCATGGTGCTGGCATCTCCAAAACACTGCTGTCTTCTACTGCAACTAGGTTTCACCAATAGCCTCTCATAGGCTCTCTTCATGGTGCCAAGCCTCAACTCTTTTGCATGACCCCTTCAGTCCTGGGCCATCAATTGCAACTGAGGCTGCACCTTCACCAGTGGCCTCCCATGGCTTCTCACAGTGCTGAGCCTCAGCTGCTCTTCATGATCCCTTTATGCCTTCAAACCCAGTATCATCTGGGTGACTTTTACACATTACCAAGTCCAGCCACAGGACAAGGTACAACCTTGGCTATCTCTGGAACACAGTCTCTTTGTGCTCTCAGAAAAACACTTCCCAGAAGATTTCACCTTAGTGATGCTGGTCTCTTCTTAATCACCACTAATTTCTTAGCTCCAGCTAACCAACATCAATAGTCACAGTATCACAAAGGTTTCGATTTAGTAGTTCTCGTGTCTTGTTAATCATGGCTGATTCTACAGCCCCAGCTAACCAAAACCACAGAATCTTCACAATCAAAATAGCAATGACCCTGATAAGAGTCTTTAATCTTCCCTCTGAAATTTCACAAGCCAGGCCTCCATCTTCTGCACTGTTCAAAACATTATCTTCCAAGCTCCTACAGGACATCCCACAGAGCTCTTAACATCCCAATGGCTCTTCTAACTCAAAGTTCCAAAGTCCTTCCACAGTTCTCCCCAAAACCTGGTCATGTTGTCATAGGAATACCCCACTATGTTGGTACCAATTTGTCTTAGTCAGGGTTTGTATTCCTGCACAAACATCATGACCAAGAAGCAAGTTGGAGAGGAAAGGGTTTATTCAGCTTACATTTCCACATTGCTGTTCATCACCAAAGGAAATCAGGACTGGAACTCAAGCAAGTCAGGGATCAGGAGCTGATACAGAGGCCACAGAGGGATGTAACTTACTGGCTTGCTTCCCCTGGCTTGCTCAGCTGGCTTTCTTTTAGAATCCAAGACTATCAGCCCAGGGATGGAATCACCCACAATGGGCCCTCCCCACCTTGATCACTAATTGAGAAAATGCCTTACAGCTGGATCTCATGGAGGCATTTCCTCAAGGGAGGCTCCTTTCTCTGTGATAACTCCTGCTTGTGTCGAGTTGACTCAAAACCAGCCAGTACACCAAGGTTATGATTCTACCAGAGTCAATATAGCTTATTAGGCTTAATTATAGAGCAATGGTAAAGGGTCGCCAGAAAACGCATAAGTGACCTTATAGCAGCCACACTGGTAGATCTGAACCCAGTGGGAAGATAGCTTCCCTGTGGCTGCATGGATAGAGCCCTCTCCCCTCAATCTTTCCCAGCTATGGCCATTAGCTCCTGCCCCAAGGCCCCAAGGCTTCAGAGGATTAGAGCAGAATTGTGTCCAACAGGTTGACTCAGAAACCAGCAACAAATAGCTAACTGTGGTGCTTCTTAACATATCAAAGCAGGCACAGGCTGGCTTTCCCAGCACCACACAGTACCTGTGGCTTCTCCCAGTTCTCCCAGCATCCCTAAGTACCTGTGGCTCTGCCCAGCTCTCCCAGTATCACTCAGTACCTGTGACTTTTCCCAGTTCTTCCAGCATCACTAAGTACCTGTGGCTCCTCCCAGCTCTCCCAACATCACTCAGTACCTGTAGCTCCACCTAGCTCTCCCAGCATCACTAAGTACCTGCAACTCCCCCCACCATACCTCACCCGCCCCTACCTTAAACCTGTTACTCTCAGAAGCTGGTCTTCTGCTTTTCTTGCCCCAGGCTGATCGCAACAAGGCTCAGCCATTTTGGCTATTCTGGACTCTTGGTTTCTGGGCCTCTCTGCCCAGAGTCTCATCTCTTGGTCTACAGCTCCTCTCTTGCTCTTTCTCTCCCCCTCTCTTCTTTCATGATCCACTTAGTCTGCTGGCCATGTTCAGCCTGAACTCTTCCCTCTGCCCGCTTTCTTTCTCCCTTATATCTACGATGAAAGTTGTCTCCATACTTTAGGAGTAGTTGTGCCCTTCTTTTATTCATTTTTTTTCATTCATCTGGTGCTGAAACCTCATATTGGCATAAATGAGCTCTCTTACAAGGGACTTGATTTCTCTGAATCAAGCTGCTGATTTGACTATCCTACGGTATGTGTGGATCATTTGTTTCTGCTGGCCTCTGCTACCCACCATATTTGTTTCCAAATTCTAGAGTCAGCCTCTTCAGCCACTTTTGCATCTGACCTAACCATCTGTCTCTCCTCGAATACTCAGTAAGTGTCCTGTCTCTGGCCCCTGAAACCTGTTACATCTTCGAGGGCACCCATCACCTGGGCATCTCTCTGTCTCTCTAGCTTCTGCTATGCCCTCTTAAGTATCCACCACATGGGCATCTCTCTGTTATACCTTCTGAGGCACCCACCATGTGGGCATCTTCCTGCTAACCTCTCCAGGATGCCCACCTCATGGGCATAAGACACTTACCCTGTTTTCCATCTCATTTCCCGCTATGAGCTGCCTGCTATGTACACAGCTTCTCTGTGCCCTTGTAACATCTCAGACAATGGAACCCTCCCTTGGGTGGAGCCCCTGCTCGTCTTCCTTGTCCCTCACTACACTGTTCTCCATCTCTCAACTCCCTCTTGGAGCTTGTTGGAACCCTCCCTACAGTACAGTTCATGTCACAACCCTTCCTTCTTCTCTCCAAAGACTCAATTCCTTCCTTGAACTCAGAGATTTCATTAAAGACTGCTGTCCATATAGCTTTCAAGGTATACACTCATTGCTAAATTTCCTTCCCTGGGGGATATGTAAAAAACTCCTCCTCCTCCTCCTCCTCCTCCTCCTCCTCCTCCTCCTCCTCCTCCTCCTCCTCCTCCTCAAGTTCTAACCACCAGCCAAGGTTTCATTCTGAGCTACTAGGACTAAGGTATGATTTCTAGAGCTACTAGGTCTCTGTTTTCAAGCTAGCTTAGCTTCAGCACAGCTCAGTGGCACACTTGAGTTCCAAGTTCTTGCAGATTGTAACAACTTCTGCCACTGCATAAGCAAATACTCCCAAAGTCTCTTATCACTAAGGTTTCCCAACTTTCTAATCTTAAAAATCTTTTATCTCTATGATTTCTCTTTCTCAAGATATCTTTTAAGACTATTGTGTAAAGTCTTTATTTTAGGATTCGTAAATTCTTTGGGTGTTGTTAAAGAATCTGTAAAATCCGTAACAAAAGTTATCTTAACGGCTGAAAAGATGGCTCCAGGATTAAGAGCAATGGCTGCTCTTCTGGAAAACCCAGGTTCAATTCCCAGCACCCACATGGCTGGCAGTTCACAACTGTCTGTAACTCCACTTTCAGGGAATCTGATACCCTTACACCAATGGACATAAAATGAAATAAATTATTTTTTTAAAGTTAGCTTAAAACTTGTAACAAAAAGTTGTTAATTAAAAAATGTTTATATACATGCCCCATAGTCTTCTCTGGAGATCTGAGAGTTGCATCTAGGAAGTGGCATTTCTGATTATCACAGAAAGCTTTTTCATTAAATACTTTAAATGCCGTATTCAACAAATCTCTGAAGAATTGAGGACCACTGATTTGAGGACTATAGGGTACATATACATATATATGTACACACACACACACACACATATATATGTCTACTTATGTAACTTGGATTCAACTCTTGTTTAAAAGATAGATCTACTAGGAAAATATATGTTTCAAACAGCAACCCTGTGATTTGCCTTTGGCTAATGACCTCATTCAGAAGGAAACAATCATGTAACAGGCAGCCATCTTTACTAAGATTAAAGAGTACATGCCATGAGACACCACTACCATCTTAAGATGACCATGTGATATAAAGCAGTAATTATAAATATTCATAGTCATAGAGACCTCTCCGTTTATCACTAAGACTAAGGCGACAGCAGCCAGTTTCCAAAATATTTTTGTTTAATATAAATTTTTGTATAGTTTATAAATGCCTAAGGTTATAAAACTATTCTCAGGTTAACAAAAACCTATCTAACTACTTATGTCCTTGCTAAGTGCTCAACATCATCCTTCTAAATTTGATAAATAAGGTTTAAAAGTTTTTAAGATCTACTCAGATTTAACAGTAATTGACTTAAGTTTTAGCTATTTGGATAAACTGAGTCATACAAGAAACTGTGATATTCTATAATGGTGCACTATAAAAGGATAAAGTTCCCAATCTCTATAGAGACTATATTTATGGTTCAATGTTTTATTTTGATACTAAAGGTCTTCAATTAAATATTCAACTCAAATTTTTAAGACTCAAACTTAAAAAGAGTTAAAGCTGTAAAATTCTAATTTTATAAAAGCTACTAACTTGTTGTAAACTTAAAAACAATTAAGACATTCAAGTTAATGGTCAGTCACCTCATAAAGGATCAAATTCTTTAATGTTCTCAGAACTATGCTTGTAGTCATGGTAAGTTCAAATGTAATTTGCTTAATTAGCCTCCTGTGTGTGTTTTTGGGGTTAAGCCTAAAGCAAGTAACTAAAAGGAGGTTAAAATTAATTTAAATTAGGTTTACTTAATAGATAATGGTCCTCAAATTCTTCAGAGATTTGTTGAATATGGCATTTAAAGTATTTAATGAAAAAGCTTCCTGTGATAATCAGAAATGCCAGATCCTTGACCCAACTCTAAGGTCTCCAAAGAAGACTATGGGGCATAGACAACTCCACCTGGATTATAATAACACTAACCACTGGGAGAAACTGGCCCATACCCCACCTGCAGCCAGGACCCTGCCCAATTTGTGAACAAACAGGACATTTTTGTGTTGAATGTCCAAGGTAAGTCAATTTCCGCAAGTTCCTTCTCCACAGGAAAATCTCAGACCTTTTGGGTCTGGTAGCTGAAAGCCAATGTTGTCCTGTGTGGAAGCTGAAGACCAACTACTTCTATGTCCAGTGAAACTATCAATACCACAGGAGTTTAGGGTAAACACCCAGGTAGCTGTAAATCTCTGTCATTTTAATTGATCCATAGGCCATTTGGATTATGCTTCCTGCTATAATGTATTCTTCTCAGATCTCTAATAATATTGATGACTAACTGTAGCTTTATGTTGACAGAGACAGGCACCCAGCTCCTCTGGCCAAGACTGCAGCTTCCTGCCCAGTTCAGTTCATAGAAGGCTCTGCCTCACTTTTCTAGAGATACAAGGTCTCCAACAAAGAAAGGTAGACATAGGCACAGTTTATCTTGCTGACAGACTTAACTCTTAAAGAAATAAACTCACAAAACAGGTTTCAATGTAACTCTTTCCTATTTCTTTATTTTAAGGAACTTGCTTTGCAGTGAATGATCTCAGTAATCAACCACTTATATCTCATGGTAAATGATTAGATTGGGGAGGAGGTTTAAAGTTTATCTTAAAAAGTGTTTTAATGTGTGTAATGCAAGTTGTAAAGCTCTAAGATAAATGAAAACAATGTTTCAGATTTCTTTCCCTGTGTATGCTGTTGTTACACTAAGACTTCAGAATTTTAAATTAATCAGTGGAGTTCTGATAACACAAGCTCAAAGTTCAAATCCCTTTTAGTTGTCTTATAAGTGTAAACTTAAAAGTGCTTCTCAATCATGCTTAAAAAACAAAATATCTGTCCAATCTATATACCAGCGCTCTGGAAAGAGTGTTCAAACTTTTACCCAGAATCATTTTTGGGTCCCCAAGTTTTTACTATGACTTAAAGGTATGAGTCTACGGCCTTTTCTACAATGTGGATTTCAGTACAGATTACAAACAGCGATAGCATCAATAGATATAAAACCTTTTATCTCTTTTTGTAAATTTAAAGAATTTCCTACAAGCTCTAGGTTGTTGGCTTGCATCCACCTCTCACAGGTCAAATGGACTCTGGTAATTACTCCTGAGTTTCCTCACCTGTCTATTCCTGAGGATGGGATCCCTATCTCTTCCCTGGTCTTGGGATTCCTCTCCCCTAACTACCAGGACCATAGGCCTGGAAGTTTCAAATGTACACCCTAAATCTTTCCCCAACCTCTATAACTTACCTTCTGTTCCAGCAGATTTCCAAACTGCAGGTTGCTACAAAACTGCCTGCAACTGCCTGCAATGGGCCAGCCCTGGTGTTTCTTGGAACCTATATCCAAGATGGCCCCAAAATGGCCCAGACCCTCACTAGCCTGAGGTGATGCCACAGAACCACTTGTCCACGGATGGGCAGTGAGTAAAACAGATGTTCCCCAGCCTGCATGCCTCTATCCCTTCCCAGCTTTGTCTAACAACATTCCAGCCCCAACACTGACACCCCAAGTTCAGAAGGAAGTAGTTAGAGAAGAGATTATGTCACCCCTTTATCATCAACAAAAAGTTCCCAGCATTCCTCATCCCGTTCCCTACCCTAACCCTCTCCCTCACAGGAGCTGAGCTTCTGCTTCCCATCCCCCTTCCTGAGCCCATTTGGGGATCTTCACCATTTGGGCTATGCCAGTGTCTTGGCCTCTTGGCCAGGGCAACATCTTTTGGTTGCTAGCTCTTCTCTTGTTCTGCCCCCTGCTCTCTCCTCTCATGTTCTGTTTTGTCTTCCAGCCATATTTATCCTGGACCCTTCCCTCTGCCTGCTTTTCTCCCCTGTGTCTACAATAAAAATCTTCTCCCTAGTTTAGGAGTAGTTCTCCTCCCTTTAGTTCATTGGGTTTTTTTTTCACCCAGTTGGGACCAGAGGCTGGATACTCAGGTGAGGGTCCCACAACCCCCCCACCTCCTCCTTCTAGGAATAGATAAGCAGTCAACAGGCTAAACTGTGATGGACTTTTGCAAGCAGACCCAGGAGAATTTCTTAAGATGGTGCCAGTTTGCGAGAATAGTTCTGTACAATAACAACACACAGTAAAAAAAACAAAAGCAAAACAATGTGTGTGTGTGTGTGTGTGTGTGTGTGCATGCACATGTTGCAAACATATATGTGTAGGTTGCAGAATGGCTATACAAGGCTAAAAAGGTAAGAAATTTTAAAAGAACAAAATTTAGAGGATGAGGTGAGCTAATGAACCAGATGTGGTCAGTTGGAGAGAGTTAAAGTCACCACTGCTACTAAGAGACAGGCTACTACAGGAGTGGCAGATGTCTCATGTCTCATGCATCTCCAACATCTTGGGGTCTCCAACACAACCCAGACTTCACTTTTACAGTTTCATACAATGATTTGTCAAAGCCTCTTGTCCTCTCAGGATCTGTACTCAGGGAAATCTCTCCCACAAGTTGTCTGACCTCAACAACAATCTGAAAGTACCACGATCCCTTAACTTTCATGACAATTCCTTAACTTTCATTGTACATTTCAGCTACTGGCTGGGATGGATCCTGACCCCATTGAACCTGCACATCAGCAGCTTTTGTTTGCTGATACTTATGGGAACAGAACAGCCCTTGGGACTTTTCCTTTCATAAATTGGGAGTTTAGATGGGTGAGGTCTTGCCCTGAGGGCACTCTTTCCTTTATTCCAAGGCAGATCCAGCCTCTCCTCAATCTCCTATCTTTTTCAGTGCAATCCTTGAATGCAACATTACATTTCTTGGTGCTTTTGTTCTCTTTAAACTGTACATTTTGTGTATTCTTCTGCACCATTGGCTCCTTTCATTGTAGATGTACATAGGAGTGATTACTAATAACCGTATGACAGAGCTGATATTAGGCTGTCTTGAAATCTTCTTGGCCAAGAAATTAGTGCATTGCTTTTCGATTTAGTCTCACACAAGTTCTTAGGAGCACAAACCGGGCACATTCTTTTCCAACATACCACAATAAAGGATTCTAGCCCAGAACTAATATTGTTCCCCTTTGAATTAGTCTGGGCCCCCCACAATCAGCATGCTTCTTAACTCTGTCTTCTAGGATTCTATCCCTTAAGCCTTGATGATAGCATTCAACTACTTTTTTTAGTCCAAAGTTCTAAAAAGTCTTCCAAATTTCTCCAAAATAAACAGCATAGGCAACAGTCACAGCAGTTGCCCACTCCCTAGTGCCAGCATCTGTATTAGTTTGGTAGTATCACTACCAAAGCAACTTACAGAAAGAAGGGTCTATTTGGACTTATGATTCCAGGGGGATAAGGGTCCTTCACAGCAGCAAAGCATGGCAGCAATCAGAAGGCTGGAGCAGGATGCTGAGGGGTTCGCATCTTCAACCATGCCTTAGTCACTGTGATGCCTATTCCTGGTTGTGTAGGGATTAGAGTAGCAGAACAAACTTCATTTTGTTTTTAAGACTCCATTCTAAGTTAACTTGCCATTAGAGAGGCATGGCCCCCACCCTTGAGGTCTGAAAAAAATCATGAAATATCCCTGGCAGCTGCAAAATAGACATAGCAGCTGCAGCTAGCTGATAACAACAGAGCAGGCTAAGAAAACATAAGTCTTTCCCAGGTCAAAAACACTCCTTTTTGATGTATGCTCCATCCCTGTGGTTTAACCAGGTGCTGTAAACCAGTGAGCTAAAAGGCCAACATTCCTTTACCCTCTCATGTAATGCCAAGGCTTAGAAAACCCCTCTTACGGTTTTTTCCTTTATAAACCCCCTTCTCCTAGACCCCTTCTCCTATCCTGTTCCATCGGGAAAGTGTGTGGCCCAAGCTTGAGCTTGAATAAAGACTCTCATGTGCTTGCATCAGAATTATGGTTCCCGGTAGTCTCTTTGGGGTTTTTGCAATCTAGGCACAACAGTTGTCTACTTGATTACATCTGGAATGAATTACAATCCAGAAATCGAGGGCATACCTGTGATCCAGATCTTGAGGTTGGAAGACAGGTTTCTGATCTGGATTCTGACATGGAGATCTTGAGGCATAGTGGCCACGGAAAGCATAGGCACAGGCAAGGTAGTACACGCCTTTAATCCCAGGAGACTAAGGCAAGCAGATCTCTGACTTCAAGGTCAGCCTAGGACAAAGCAAGTTATAGATCCAGGAGTGATGGTACACACCTTTAATCTGAATACACCTTCTGGAGGCCTACATAAGTACTTTGGAAGAAGGAAGATTCACTCTTCTTCGACTTCTTGCACTTATTTGTCAGCACATCTGTTGAAACCTACTTCTCTAAAAGACCAACTTAAATAACTAGCCTCATGGTACTGAGCAATTACTAGATTCTTGGACTTCCCATCCACAGCTGCCCATTGTTGGGTTAGTTGGACTACAGACTGTAAGTCATTACAATAAATACCTTTATTATATAGAGACATTCCATAAGTTCTGTGACTCTAGAGAACCCTAACTAAGATAGTCACTGTTCTACTGCTGTGAAGAAACACCACAGCCAAGGCAACTCTTACAAATGAAACACTTAATTGAGGGCTGGCTTACAGTTTCAAAGGTGTAATCCATTATCATGGTGCAGAGCATACCAGCAAGCATAGCAGACAGACATGGTGCTGGAAAAGTACTTGAGAGCTACATCCTGATTCGTGGGCAGCAGGCAGAAATGGGCCTGACATGGGCTTTTGAAACTTTAAAGCCCACCCCCAGTGACATACTTTCTCCAATGAGGCCATATCTCCTCCAGCAATGTCACAAATCCTAATCCTTCTCACCCTTCCAAAGTTTTCTTTTCTTTTCTTTTCTTTTCTTTTTTTTTTTTTTTTTTAAATTTTTGATACTTTATTTACATTTCCAATGTTTCCCCTTTTCTAGGTCTCCTCTTTGGAAATCCCTTATCCCATCCCCCCTCCCCTGCCTCTATGAGGGTATTCCCCCTCACACCCACCCACCTACCCGCTCCCATCTTCCCACCTTGACATTCCCCTTTCCTGGGGCCTCTAACACCCTCAGGCCAAGGGCCTCTCCTCCCCCTGATGGCCAACAAGGCCCTCCTCTACCACATATGTGGTCTGAGCCATGGGTCCCTTGATGTGTATTCTTTGGTTGGTGGTCCAGCCTCCAGGAGCACCAGGGGGTCAGGCCAGTTGACACTGTTGCTCCCTCTGTGGGGCTGCAAACTCCCTCCACTCCTTCAGTCCCTTCTCCAACTCCTCCATCTGGGACCTCACTCTCAGTCCAGCAGTTACTGTAAAGTGAAACTTGGGTATTCTGAACTTTTGGGCTAATATCCACTTATCAGTGAGTACATACCATGTTCGTTTTTTTGTAACTGAGTTACCTCGCTCAGGATGATATTTTCAAGTTCCATCCACTTGCCTGCGAATTTCATGAAGTCATTGTTTTTAATAGCTGAGTAGTACTCCATTGTGTAAATGTACCACATTTTCTGTATCCATTCCTCTGCTGAGGGACATCTGGGTTGTTTCCAGCTTCTGGCTATTCATAAATATGGCTGCTATGAACATAGAGGAGTATGTGTGTTTATTACATGTCCTTCCAAAGTTTTCTACTCCCTGGTAACTAAGCATTCAAATATAGGAACCTATGAAGGCCATTCTTATTCAAAGGCAGGAAGCAGATAAAGTGAACTAGCAATGGAATTAATCTTTACACTTTAAAGGCCTACCTGGGTGCCGTACTTCTTTCAATAAGGCCACCTCTCAAACGGTGCCACCCACTGGAGACTAAGTGTTCCAATGCTAAGACTGTAGAGCATTCTTCGTTTGGAGCACTACATATCCACACCTGGAGATTGGTGCCAAGGTTACTAGAGACAGATATGGATTTGCAGGTACCAAGCTCATCTGCAAAGATCCTACTCTTTATTCCCCTGTTTCCATTTGATCTTCCTTGATACTTACACTGTCATATCTAAGAAACCGTTCCCTAACCCAAGGTTATATATACCTACACTTTCAAATAGATTAATTTTAAACACTTATGGTCAAATAACCAGGAAAAGCAATTTAGAAGAAAAGATTTAAGGTTAGTAAAATTCTTACTATGCAAGGATGAGGACATGAGTTTGAAACCTAAAAAAAAAAAAAAAATCCAGGTTGGGCTGGAGAAATAGCCCAGCCATTAAAGGCTAGGCTCACAACTACAACATAAGGAAAAGCCAGATGTGATGATGTGTCCTTGTAATCCCAGCACTGTGAAGGCAGAGACAGGCAGACCCTGTGGCTCCCTGGCCAGCCTGCCTTACCTACTTGGTGAGGTTCAGGCTAGTAAGAAATTCTGTCTCAAAAAAATAAAGTGAACAGTGCCTGAAGAACAAAACCTGAGGTCGACCTCTGGCCTACACACACAAGTACACCAGATATATATACATGAATGCATGTACACACACACACACACACACACACACACACACACACACACACAGACACACCACAGAAGAAATACTTATTTTGGTTCACTGTTTCAGAGAGTTCAGTCCACAGTCAATTGACTCCACGCATTTGGCTAGAGTATCATGACAACTGGAGAATATGGCAGAAGAGACATTTCACCTCATAGTGCACAAAAAAATATAAAGATTGGGGAAGAGACGAGACCCAGGTATAAACTCTATTATAGTTACACCCAGATCTTTATTTCCTCCAACATGAGCCCATCTACTAGTTTCCAGAACCTTCCAAAAAAAAATCACATTACTGATACTATGTTGTGCTTGCAGGCAGGAGCCTAGCTCTGAGAAACTCTACCAGGAGCCGACTGAGACAGATGCAGATACTTATTGCCAACCATTGGATTAGGGCTGGGAACCCCTAGGGAAAGGACTGAAGGAGCTGAATAGGATGAGAACTCCATAGGAAGAACAACAGTGTCAACTAATCTGGACTCTTGGGAGTTCTCAAAGACTAAGCCACCAACCAAAGAGCATACATGGGCTGGTCCACAGCCCCCAGCACACGTGTAACAGAGGACTGCCTTGTCTGGCCTCAGTGGGAGAGGATGAGCCTGTAGATACTTGTTGCCCCAGGGAAGGGGGGGATGCCTGAGAAGGAGGTAAGGAGGGTGGGTAGGGAGCATCCTTTCAGAGGCAAAGGGGAGGGGGCTGGGTGTGAAGAACTCTGGGAAGGTGGTCTAGGAGGGGAGCAACATTTGGAATGTAATAAATAAAATAATTAATTACAAAAATAAAACAAAAATGGGGCCGGAGAGATGGCTCAGCGGTTAAAAGCACTGACTACTCTTCGAGAAGTCCTGAGTTCAATTCCCAGCAACCACATGATGGCTCACAACCATCTATAGTGGGGATCCTATGCCCTTTTCTGGTGTGTCTGAAGACAACGACAGTATACTCACATACATGAAATAAATAAATAAATCTAGGGTTCAAGAGATGGCTCAACAGTTAAGAGCACTCACTGCTTTTCCAGAGGTCCTGAGTTCAATTCCCAGTAACTTTTTATAAAAAAAATAAAATAAAAATTACCCCAGTGGAAGCTCTCAACAACTGAGCCTGTGGGGAGGCTTTCATATTCAAACCATAAAAGTTTTCTTCTAAGAGTTTTATTTCATTTATATCTGTAGTTTAAAGTTAATATTTATATATGGAATGAGGGAAAGATCTAGCTTTTACATATATGACGAAAAATTCATGAATAGGAACTATGTGTGGATGTGAGCAAAACAACTCCTGGAAGGCGTTTCTGTGTCTGCGGAGACTGACAGAGCGATTGGAATTAAGGTTTGTATAGAGATTGGAATTTATGGGTTCAGACAGAGGCTAATCATCTTCCTTGCTACACTCTGTATCTGAACTAATACCTTGTGTTAATAAATAAAAAGTTCTAAAAGCAATTACTTTAGACATGATGTCTTGTGATAATAGATTTAAAAAAAAAAAAACTCTTAGAAACTATTAACTAACAGAACACTAGCTTCTGTCAATCCAAGGGCTGAGAAGGCCATCAGAGAGCATCCTGGGTCTATAGAAAAGCCCCCCATCTCGATGTATCAGCCTCTCTGGTGTACCCACTAATGTATTTCAAATTTGCCTTGATTTGTGAATTTCCTTGTTCTGTAACAATATAAAAACCCCAAGAAACACCTTTTATGATGGACCATGGAGTTTAGGAATAATCTGTGTGCCCAGGCCATGGGTACTCATAATGACTCCAAAATAAGCAATCTCTTATTCTCTTTAGGATGAGAGCTCTGATTCTCAGGTGAACACATTTCTAAAATCTATTTTTTCAAAAGATCATTTAAAACAACAACAATAACAACAACAGAAAAACCAAAAACGTTGTTTTTGGTTCAGTTATATATTTTGTCCAACTCTATATAGTAAACACATTGACCTTCCAGGGTGCTGTTCTTTCTCCAGCAAAGAGCACAGACCAGCCAGCCGCAGCTTTCTGTCCATCTGTCCATCTCTGTTTCTCTTTTCTTCATTCTGTCTCTACCCTAGTCAAGTCTGAAACTCTGGACACAGCACTGGGGTTTCTCTTTTAAACTAATAAACTTGTCCTCTTTGAGTAAATGATGGCTTTGCTTGACTTTCAAACTTGTCCCACCTTTTAGCTCTTTAGTTGGTAGAGAGGACAAGCCTGTTCCTGCTACCCTGGAGGGTATCGCACAATCAACACAACCTGTGGCTGTTGAGGCTGTCCTTGCTCACTTGATGAGCTTGTTGGTTTCTGCCTTCTGTAGATGCTTTCAGCGTAGAAGTCTCTACGGGGAACCTACACTTAAGGAGCCGCACTCCTCCTTCCACCTTTTGTCCCACGGTCCCCGTGTTTTCAGATCTCTAGCTCCAATAGTCAGATCTTCACGTCAATGTAACTACCCTGAGATCGAAAGCCTGTTTTCAGTGAGCAGGAGATGCCCTGCTTCCTTCTGACCCTCAGGTCTTTTTAGGCTTGGCCAAGGGAGCAGTGCCCTCTCTCTGCCTTGGTAGAAAGCTCTATTCCTCTTCCCTTACAATGGAGTCCACATCCCTAAATCTGCTTTCATCCTCAACTAAAGGAGAAAAAGCATAGTCATCAGTATCCTCACACACACACACACACACACACACACACACACACACACACACACATGCACACGCACACGCACACACACACACGCAAACGCACACGCACACACATGTACACACACATGCACACACACATGCATACACACACATTCACACACACAGTGTGTGATCTAGAGCAAGTGCTCAACAAAACACTCAGGTAGGCAGAATTGTCAGTTAACAACCCCACCCCACCCCCCAAAAAAGCAAACAAACCATAATACCTATTTGCCTCTTCAGTCTTTCCCCTGTAGTCCCCAGACCAATGCTGAAGAGCCCACCCCTGGTTCAATATCCTCTATTTTCTTTCCCTCCCTCCTGAGCATGGGAACAATCACAGCTAATTAGTAGCTGGGGTAGCCGACTGTGACCAAGACATGAAATATGGATGGGGATACCAACCCCTCTCCAGAGGAAGAAAAGAGCGAGGGAGTGGGAGCGTATGTCAGCACCAGCAGTAATAGCTTGTCATCTACTTACCTGTTATTTCCTGAGAACTTTGAAAGCTTCCTACCCCTCTGCCTTCACCCTATAGAAAAGGCAGCTATCATCGAACAGTGAAAAATTGATTCTGCCTCTAGGTGTTTGCACTTAGCCAGGGGATCCAGGGGCAGCTTTAGATTTGCATTTCTATGAATCCCTCTCCAGAGCTGATTTCAGTGCCCAGCACTTCCCAGTTGCCCCATTAGTTTTCATAACCACCTCTCGCTTCTCACGGTCCTAATCAAACTCCATTTTGGAAATACTACTCATTGCTTGTGACTCCTGAAAGTTTTGCTTTCTCCCTGTGTGAAGTTTTAGAAGGCGGTTTATTTTCCCCTCTAGGCTTGTTTTACTTAGTGGAAGTCGCTGGAGACAGCATAAACTTTGCATTTTCATCAGCCCTCTTTCAAATGTGCTGGTACTGCAGTTGCATTTCAATGATTTGTTCAATGATTGCAGAGAGTGTCGGTCGAAATGGCTGCTCCCAGAGCTAGACTGTTGGTAGAAGCCCAGGCAGTGCAGTCCTCACTGTCTTCTTATTCTCAAGACATCCACTGACTCCTTTCACAAATAATCATGAGGACTCTCATTTGGCTCCAGCATCATCTATGTTAGCAACCAAACTTGAACAAACTATCAAGGAGGCTGGGAAAATACTCTCCAGGTGACATGCAAGCTGGGAATGGTAGTGAACACTGAAACCACAGCTCTAGGGCTGGAGACAGGGCCTTCGCTGGCCAGCCAGTCTAGCTGAAATGCTTCCGGTTCACAGAAAGACCATGTCTCACAAAGCTATGGTGAAAAAAACAATTGAGGAATATATACTGATATAAACCTGACTTCCACATTGATGAATATACCTGAGCACACACTTGCACATATGCCCCCAACACACACACACACACACACACAAACATACAAATTTAAGAGATTCTACCATCTTTCAGAAGTTGATAGCCCAACTAGGACTTGAGAAAACATATACTATGGTTAAGTAACACAACAAAATAATCATACCCAGCTATGAAACCTATAAAACACAATGACCAGCGTGGTGCCATAACTCTAAGGTTGTAGTAGTGGTATGTGCAATTTGGCAGTAGCCAACATCTCCCTCATTGGAAGTAAGTCCCACTCAACAAGTGGGAAACCATGTTCCAGTATCAACCGGAACCTTAGCCGACTACTCAGAGTTAGCGACATGGGTCTTGGAGAAGAATTAATAAGTGCCACTTTCCTAAACCAACCTAATCCCTAACTACATTTTAAATATTTCTCCTTATACCCACAGATAAGTTCAGGTCTCACCCCTCACCAAAGAAATGTCTCCTTGCAACAGAAAGACACCATTACAGAAAAATACAGTCAATCAAAATTCAGAGAACAAACAAGTGACCATGTTGAACCTAGCACCAGTTGAAACATTTACAAAACAACTCCTCTACCTAAAACTCAAGGATTATAACAAAAGATGGGGCAGAAAAATTATAGCAGTCAGAGAATCAGAGATTTTGCTATGAGATTTCTGTCTCCTTAAAATGTCAGAGAAGCAACACCCACAAGGTCTCATTAAGATGGCTGTCCAAATAAGATCTGAACACAGACAACCATAGTGGGCACGCTGACATGAAAATGGAAAATCTCTTGGGTCCTCAACCTTAGACACAGAACTACAAGAAACTAAGGAATGCAAAGAGTGGGAGAGAGAGTCTTCCCCAAAGAAAAGCCTCCAAACTGGTTACTCGGTACGGAATGACCAGCTGTGAAATTGTATACATCAAGTAGCATTATACAGACTGAGCAGGTTGCATTTATATAGTTGGAAAATATACACATTATGCATGTGTATAACAATTTAAAAAACAGAGACCATGAATTTGAGAGAGATCAAGAAGGAAAGTGCAGGGCTGGAGAGATGGCTCAGCGGATAAGAGCACTGGCTGCTCTTTCAGAGGTCCTGAGTTCAATTCTCAGCAACCACATGGTGGCTCACAACCATCTGTAACAGGATCTGATGCCCTCTTCTGGGGTGTCTGAAGACAGCTACAGTGTACTCATATAAATTGAATAAATAAATAAATAAATAAATAAATAAATAAATAAATAAATCTTTTAAAATTTCCTATTTAGAAAAAAAGGAGAGTACATGGGAAGGCTTGAGGGAAGGAAAGGGAAGGGAGGAAATGTTGTAATTATATTTTAGTTTTAAAAACATATTTTAAAATGTTTAAACTAATATGACTATCTTAAGCAAACTCTCCAGGATTTCCATGTCCACTGCAGGCAAGGCTGCTCATGGGTCTTCAGACGAACTCCTGTGCTGGCCAACAGTCACGGTGGAGATCAACTTCTATTTCCGTGCCCCAGTTTGGCTTTGTGGTGGTTTTTAAAGTTGCAGCTTCCTGTTTTATACCCCCATCATCTTCAGCTTTGAGTGGAAACAATCCTAAACTGGAATGAAAATGCTTCTTATACATTCTTTTGGATGTTTGCCTCTTTCCTCTGTTTTCCTCATTTGCCACCCTCCGGCCATCTTGATTTCTATCCAGCCTAGAGCACTAACTGCCTTTCTGATGACACACTTGCTAAGATCTCTGACTCCCTGTTTCTGCTACCTTTCATTTCCACCCCTCACACCTCCAGCCTGGGCTTCAGTAGTTTGTACTAACACTGATTTGGGGGCTCTCAGATCAGCACTCTACACAGGAGCACAGCATATTAGTTATTAGCAACTAGTTACACATGCATTGCTATGAAGAAATACTCAACAAAAAAAGCTTCTTAAAAGAGGAAGGTTTTATTTGGTTTCCAATTTGAGGTGAGACAGTCCACCATGGCAGGGAAGTGGGTGGTAGTGGGTGGCTCTAGAACATCCGGAGCCTGTGGCAGGAGTATGAGTCACTAGTTCGTATTTCCACAAACCAGGATAGTCACTACAGCCTGTCTCTGGGTGACTCACTTCCTCCAGATATGTCATACTTCCTAAAGTTCCAATGATTCCTCAAACAGCGCCATCAACTGAGGACCAAGTGTTCATATACATAAGCCTTTGAGAGACATCTCACATGCAAACCATAGCACAAGGCATGATTGCCTGCCCACTGTCAGATCCACCTCCTGGTTTATCATATAGGCTTACTGTCCTTGGATCTTTATACCTGTACCACATCTACCCTCACTCTTTGCTATACCCTATGCGGTAAGATCTTCCTCCCCACCTCTTGTCAGGCTTTAATATAGTCCTTCCAAGATGGCCTCAAACTCACTATGATGGTGGACTTCTGTCTCTACCTCCCAAGTGCCTAAATTACAGACCTGCCCCACTGTGCCTGGTTTATGGGATACTGTAGGTCAAACACATGGTTTATGCTTGCTAGGTAAGCTCTCTGCCAAGGGAGCTGCCTCTGCCCAGCTCTGCTTCTTTTTTGAGATTTCATTTTAATTGCGTGAGCCTGGGTTGTGTTTACGACTCCGTTCTCAGTACTGCCTCCTCCACTGTTTTACACGTCTGCTCCTATTTCCCTTCTCCTGGATCTCCGCTGACATGGGCATAGTAGGGTATTTCTTTTTCTCTGTGTGTATGAGGGTATTTGAAGCAACAGCTTGCTCTCACACCACCACTGCCTTACCCCTCATCCCTCTCTACCTCACAGCACTCTGTCATCCATCAGGAGCACCCTTCTTGGAATAGCCCCAGAGATTCTAGCTTGCCTTCCTTTCTGAAACACCATCCTTGCTCTTGACTCACCATATCTCCGATGATTGCTATTCTGTCTTTTCCTGGTGCTGATCTCGCTGGGAACAGCCATGGGGGGCCTTCTGTGCTCGTCTCACCTTAGGATCTTCCTGGCTGTCCTGCCCACATACTAATAACTCATTTATCTTCATTTCCTCTGGGATTCATATAAATACATACATATTTATGCATGTACAAATATACATATGCCTATATATTCCTAAACCTCACTTAAAATTCAACTTCTCCCTTTCTCTAAACATGGCTCTTACCTTCTTCATAGTGAATAGCATCAGGACACAGGATCATCTAATCCACACACCACAAACTTGGAGTCATACATTTTTTTCATTGTTTTATTTTCGGTTTTTTTCTTTCGCTTTGTTTTGGTAAGGTTGTCCTCACACAAGTCAGGCTCACCCAAACTCAACTTGTATTCAATAATGGTTTTGAACTTCTGATCCTTCGGCTCTAACTCCCAGCAAATGGTGGAGGCAGAACTGAATCACCACACCTGTCTGGGACTCATCCTTGACTTTTTTTTTAAAATCTCATTACTGATTGATAACAATTTCACTTACTTAATATGTCTCCGATCTTCTTGTTCTCTCCTACCACCTCTGACCTGACTCAAGGCTTTATATCCATCATTTCATTTTTGAATTTTTAAAACAAAGCCATTTCTTATTTACTTATATTTTTACTTATGTATATGTATCTATGTGTGCATGTGTGTCTGCCCAATAGAGGCCAGAAGACAAACCAGATCTCCTGGAGTTAAAAGTGTTAGTGAGCTGCCCAACATGGGTGCTGGGATTCAAGTTCCAGTTCTCATAACAGGGCAGCAAGTGTTCTAACTGATGAGCCATCTCTCTGGATGTTTCACTACAGAATCTTTAAAAGGGTCTCAACTGAGCTTTCGATTACAACACAGGTGAATTGATATATTTTTAACATGTATTTATTTATGTGTGAGTACAATTTAGCTGTCTTCAGACACACCAGAAGAGGGCATCAGATCCCATTACAGATGGTTGTGCACCACCAAGTGGTTGCTGAGAATTGGACTCAGGACCTCTGGAAGAGCAGTCAGTGCTCTTAACCGCTGAGCCATCTCTTCAACTTGAATTATGTCTTACGGTCCAAAGAGATGGCTTGTGTGAGGAGGAAGCTCCTGGCGTCCATTGAAGGTGAAACTGAAAGTTGACATTGCTTAACATAACATTTTCGTGTTATGGCCTCTACAGTTGCAAATCTTGAAGCGGGCAGAGGAAGGACAGGGAGAGAAGAGAGGGATCCCAACCGACTTTACCTTTAGAACTGTCTAGAGCTCCCCAGTCCCTCATTCACGTCGTAGCCAGTTCTAAATCACTAGTCCCATCCTGCCATGTCCTTACTTGATGAGGCCAGTGGTTCTCCAGTGCTTTAAGGATAACGCCTAAGGTCTATCATGTCACACAAGGCTTTCCTTCATCAAGAATCTGCTTAACTCCCCAGCCTCACTTCTCACCAACCTCCCATTATACAGCCAACCAGAATGGAAGAAGCATTTACGGACTCCACCTAGTCTTTTGCCTATAGCCCTTCATATATAGCTTTTCTTGTTTCTGGAGTTTCTTTGACTGAGAAACCTTTCATGACTCACTGGACTGGAAATCTCTTACGTGCCCATTCTACCCACCTGAAATCTGCTCACTAACTTCCTTCCTCCGCCAGGAGCTGCTTTGAAGCAAGTACTATTTTGTGCTCCTTTTTAGTCTCCAGAAACTAGCATGTTTTCTAATATATGGTTAATGCTTAAAAGCTACTTGTTGAATAAATAAAAGATTGGATGATGCTAAAGACATTTAAAGGAAAATAACAGTCAGTACATACAGAGAATTTACTGTGTGTCACATTCTACACTAAATGCTTTAACTGGAGTTTAATTATTATCAAAGACCTACACAGAAGAAGCTATTGCTATTCCCCATCTTACAGATGGCCCCAAGGAGCTCTGCTAACCTGCCCACAGTCCCAATGGGCTGCAGTCATTAGAAAGACTATTCCGAAAGAGCTCCCAACACAGATTTGCTCCCATTGTGAAAGTATTGGTTACAGATGATGTCACATTGCTTGTAGCTCTTGTCACCCAGTCCAAACAGCCCTGAAGAGCACTGTAGGTATCATCTAAAATTATTTTGCTGAATGACATCTCTAAGGACCTAGCTTTGAGAGGAGCAGACGCAAGGAAGGCTGGGAATTCGATCAGGATAATTCTTTCTGAGGTCAAGGGGGGTCATCCCCCAGTTCTAAGCCCCAGTTCATGACAACTAACTTTCCGATTGATTTTTGCTTTTTCCTATCTGAGCTTGGAAATTACTTCCATCACAGAACACTAAATTCGCTTTTGTCAGGCTTCACTTACCGAAGGGGAAAAAAAATTCTACTTCCAAATTAAAGAGAAGAAAAAAAATCTTTGTCACAGTGACAGAACCCCCTACCCTCTCCCAAGAGAGTGGGTGCCCTTCTCTCTCCCTCCTCTATGGACACTTTCATTTTACAGCCCTAGAGCTAGGGTGAGCTAATTTTCCTGCCTATTCAAGGTCCCAGAGTGCTATGATTATAGGGAATTCTATAAACACACTCTGTTGTTCTTCCATAGGTGTCAGGACTCAACAGCAACCTCACACTCACGTCTGATGCTCAGCAGGGGATTTTCTGGAAGCCTGTAAGAATTCTTGTCTCTGCCTCTAAGATTCTTCCTGCCTCTGCTCACTACCCCCATTTCTTTCCCTTGCTTATGCTCAAACACTAAGAATTAGTCTCTCTCCTACAGGTTTCCCTTTCTTCTCTTCTCCTCTTCACTTCCCTAAGACAACGTTACAACTGAGTCACGAGGCTATAAACTATAACCGGAAACTCTTGACTGTGACCCTTTCCTACTTTCCAAATTTCTTGTGTTTTTGTTTTGTTTTTGTTTTGTTTTATTTCTTGAATCTTGAACCTGGTGTTCAAGGCACCATTTCCCCCAAATACTCTCATGATGGGTATTTTGTTGTTGTTGTTTTATGTGTTAATTTAAAATCATTTATTTATTTATATTTTAATTTATATTTTTATAATTTTCGATTGTTTTATTATATATTTTATATATCATGTAATTTATTTTTAAACTTTATTTATGATTGTTGTTGTATTATACATGTGCACAACATGCTGGTTGTGTTGTCTGCATGTATGTTTGTGCATGTGCACATGCGTGTGTGTGTGTGTGTGTGTGTGTGTGTGTGTGTGTGTGTGTGTGTGCAGGTTCACATGCTCTGGTGTGCACATGGAGGTCAGAGAGTGACTTTAGGAAGTCAGTTCTCTTTGTGAAATCTGGAGATCAAGAGTTCTTGATGCAGGGAGAGAGGCTAGCCCTTTTACCTCCCATCTGGCCTTCCCTGATTTTTAATGCTTTTGTAGTGCTGGGAAACTGAACCCATAGCCTTGTGCATGCTAGGCTGAATGTCGAGCTGAACCCATCTTCAATCCTCCAGACACCTCCACGAACCTTCTTGATTCCATGTATTTGTTCCTTGTGTTCGCTGCTTTGTTTGCCCCCACGACAAAACACCTGACAGAAACAACCTAAGGGAGGAAGGGTTTCTTGGAGCCCATAGTTGCAGGGATTTGCCCATGATTCTCAGCATCATTATTCTAGGCCGAGCCTGAGACTTAACATCTACGGTAGAAGCTTGTGGAGAGATGGAAGCTATTTAATTCATGGTGGACAGGATGCAATAGGGAGGGAACAGGGGAGACAAACAGCCTCTAATGATAGATAATCTTTTCCCAACTAGGCTCCACCTTCCATAGTTCCACAGCATCCCAGTAGCCTGTTCAAATTTAAAATCCATTAGTGAATTAAACCATTCCTTATGTCAGTGCCCTTATGATCTAATTGTTTCTGCCTCCATCTGCCTTAATAGTTTTCTAGGCATTTTTTTTTTAAGTCTAAGTTGAAAATCCAGACTAACCACCACATTCCCCATTTGCCCACACTGCCTGGAATATCCTTCGGAACCCTTTCACTAAGTCAGGCCTACCAGTTAAGGCGGAGCAATCTGTTCAGATGACTCCTCCCTTAGAAAATAGTTAGACATGGATGAAACATAAGAACAGCATATTAAAGGCATCAAAGACCCAAGAAGGTGGTGAAGAGCAGTGCATACACACAGCAGTGGGAAACATGTTGTTTGCTATAGCTTCTGCCCTGGAGCATTTGCTGATGTAGAAGAGATGCCAGGTTGCTGCTCTGTGCTTCTGGAAATCTTTCAAAAGCTGAGAGAACAAAAGACAGAAATGTGGGAACCCACCAATCAATGAAAAGCTAAAGACTACAGCCCAGTCAGCCAGAGAGTTGTAAGTAAACCGATCTTCAAATGGTCATCCATCTGTGCAAACAAGATGTTGAGCCCTGAATTTGCCTTAAGGTTGTTTACCTAAAATACAAGCATTTCCAAGGTGTAGCGCAGAAGCAAGCAAACACACGAACAACCCTGGAGGAAGATAATATCACATGGGGTCATATATATTTATATAGGCAGTTGCTCAGATACAATGACATATAACCAAAGAGACAGGCAAGCTCTCCAGGATCCAGGAATCAGCACTAGACTCTGATGACTCAAGGGTGTGTGGTGGATATCTAGAGAAGCCTCTCATGAACTGAAAAGAATGCAGACCTTAAGGCCAACACTTTTCATTGATTGGTGGGTTCCCACTTTTCTGTCTTTTGTCCTCTCAGCTTTTGAAAGATTTCCAGAAGCACAGAGCAGCAACCTGACATCTCTTCTACATCAGTAGAAAAACGGGATGATATCAGTAACCAGGGCTGGCGAGATGGCTCAGAGGTTAAGAGCACTGAATGCTCTTTCAGAAGTCCTGAGTTCAATTCCCAGCAACCACATGGTGGCTCATAACCATCTGTAATGAGATCTGATGCCCTCTTCTGGTGTGTCTGAAGACAGCAACAGTGTACTCATGTACATGAAATAAATTAAATCTTAAAGAAAAGAAAACAGTAACAAACTAAAGTAGGCTTGACAACGAAGGAAGGGGGAAAAGAAGCCAAGGCACAGAATCAAACTCTGTCCTTTAAAGAGATGCTCAGATGTCTTCTCAACAATTCATCTTCTCCCACTGTGTTCATGTTCTATTAAGATGTCCTACTATATTGTGTGTGCATGTGCTTGCATTCATGCTTGTGTGTGCGCATGTGCACACGTGCACACACACACACACACACACATGTTTGAGCAAAGACTTGCAGAAGGCAAGAGCCTGATATTGAGAAGTAGGCCCTGCATCTCCAGCTGGAGCTGTGGAGAACTGGCTACCACTGGATCACACTTTTCCATACCCAAGGCAAGTCCTGATGCCAGTAGCGAGGCAAGCATAGGAGAGACAGCTTGGTCCTCTGGGATATGCATCTGGTTTGGTTCTGCACTACTCATCTCTTGTGATAATGTACTTTGCAGCCTGGCTTCTTCACTACAACCTATTATGCACACACGCACAGCCCTCTCCAAATAATGCGCCCAGCAACCGCAGAATCGCTCAAACTCCTGTGCGCATCGGACTGCGAGTACTCGAATCTCTGAACAATGACATGTTTCCCAACATTTGGTGTCATTCACATTTAGACAGATGCTATTCAAGTCTGTTTACAGTGTATCCAGGTATGAAGAAGAGAAAGAAAAATCTGCCCTGAACTGGTTTACGATGTAAGTGCAGGAAGACAAAAGTGTGTCCTCCAGGAACCTTTTAGGGAGAATCTCCTATTTATTCCTTTATGCCTATGTCTAACCAACACTCTGCATGTGAATGATTAAAAACAAATGCAAAATAAAAATAAAAACAAATGCATTGTAGGAAAGGAAACGCACAGTAAGGTAAATGAATTATGAAAAGAGACCGTGAGTTTGCGAGTGAACAAGAGGCGGGGTACGTGGGAGCGATGGAAGGGGGAAAGACAAGGGGGAAATGATATAGTCTCAAGACCTAAATATTATTTAAATTAAAAGGAAATGAAAAAGAGAAGAACACACGTACAGATTTATGTGTCAACTTGACTGGTTCAAAGCTATGCCCACAACCAGTAAAGTGCTATTTCTAGGTATGTCTGTGAGGGTGTTTCCGGGAAAGCTCACATTTGAGTCAATGGACTCACTGGGGACGGTCCACCCTCAGTGTGGCTGGAAACTGTCTAATTAGCTAGAGGTCTGGGAAGAACAAAAGGCCAAGCAACGGGGAATTGCTGTCTCTCCTGGAGCTGGGACATCCCTCTCCAGCCTTTAGACATCAGAGTTCCAAGGTCTCTGACCTTCAGTCTCCAGGGCTCTAACCAACACTCTGCTTATGACTGGATGTACACAAGTCAATTCTCATAAATCCTATACAAAAAAATGTATAACCTAATCTATCAGATTAACTAGAGAGCCACCAAAACTATGCTCCGCAGTAAACAGTCTTCTTCCTTTAGGTCCTGTAAAAAGAGCCCAGGCTATGCTCTCGGGGCCTTTGAGTACTTTCACTCAGGTGGCTCACTGTCACCCTTGGCAGTATATGCTACTGTCACTTTGCTCTAAGTAACATTACCTTGATGGTTCACAAATCTATGTGGATAAGAGGTCAAGAAGCTGGAAACACCTGGGCCGGGTCCCAACCACCAGCAACACCAGGCATCAAGGACAAGAGCTTCATTTCTTGAGGGAACACTCTGAGGAGCACCTAGACCCTAGGTCCTCTCTGTAACATGCCTCTGAGATTAGAGAGGTCACACATCAAATGAAAAGCAGACTGACTGAAGCAAGGCTGTAGGGCCAGAGGTCCAAGCCCTGGGCAGCCTGGAGAAGCCCTACTTTCTTTTTCAACTCCTGAGGAAAAGAAGAAAGGTGCTGTGGGTTTCTCCATTAAGGTTTTAAATGTATCAGTGAAAATTTGCTTCCTCTGGTGTCCATCTCTTTGACATACATATGTGTGCCCCCCTCTACACACACACACACACACATGCACACACATGCACATACACACCCTAACAAGAGTCACTCTTTTCTATAAGCTCCCGTCTCTCTCCATACCATCCCCTGTGAATGTCGATACAATATTTATTAAGGCTTAAATAGCACTGTTAAGTGCACATGCTGATTTAGAATGATGGATTGTGTCATGCGAAGAACAGGAACTCAGCCGCAGAGAAGGGATCCCCAAAGGGTAAGTAGATACATCATTAGCTAAAGACTCAAGCTAGCAGATGTCACCAGCAGAAAAGAACTATTCTTTAATTAGCCCTTTCTTTATACCTATTGTTAACACCAAATTTTCACAAATATATTTCCAAAAGTTTATGTATAACATGAAATAAGAATAAAGCTAAGGAATTCAAACAGCACAGGCTGTGCTTAAATGAGCCGGCCCCACCTAATCCCACACATCAGAGAATGTCCTCATAATTTTCAGATTTTAATTATTCTGGGAAGTCACCACCATAATTCTTTTGCTTAGATCAGGTCTGTAGCCTAGGCTGGAATCCCCCTGCCTCAGATAACTAGCATACATCACTATGCTAGACTATCACCATAATTATGAATAATATGTTGAGAGCTCAATTCCTGGGCTCATAATCAGTACATAGTAACTGCTGGACTCCCCGACAAAATTTAATTTACTTACTTTTGCAACCACCTCTGCCTGTCCTAAGCTTTGCTAATTTATCAATTATGCTTATTTTTTTGAGTAGTTGTCACTATCCTTTTAGGCAAAATATATACCTTTATAATTTTTAAATTATATATACACAACTTTTTATTTTGATCCCATCATTTTTACATCCTGTCTGTTCTCTCATCTGAAAGTAAAATGAAGGCCAGGAAGATGGCTCAACAATTGAGGACCCTGCTACCAAGCCTGAAGATCCTAGTTCGATACATGTGGCAGAAGGCATGACCTAACTCCTAAAACTGAAGTGAAGAAAGTTCCACTAGAGTTGCCTTCCTCTGTTTCTGTTTATAACGTGTATTCTACCAGTTGGAACATCACACACACACACACTCACACACACACACACACACACACACACACACACACACACACACACACACAAGTAAATATTTAAAAATTAATCTCCATCATGATGATTAAAGGTGGGATCAGTAAGGACTTTTAAAGGGTCATTGAAGGGTTTTGTTGTTGTCTCATGTTACAAGTGTTTTGCTTGTGTGTATGTCTGTGCGCCACATGGGTGCCTGGCGCCTATCAAGGTCAGAAGAAGAACGGGAGCCCCGGAGTTGGAGTTACAGATGATGGTGAGCTGCCATGTGGGTGCTGGGAATCCAACGCTGGTCCCCTGGAAGAGGGCTACTGAGCCATCTCTCTCTTCCCTCTTCAAGGTTCTCATTCATCTAGCTGATTCTGGAATATGTCTTTGTTAAGCACACGCTTACTCTTTCACACTCTAGGATGCCTGTCTCACTCTGGAACTCTGAGAGACTAAACCAACAAGAAGGTCCCATCCTATGCAGCCCGCAGACACTGGGCAGTTCAGCCTTCTTGATAAGAACCCCATCTGTGGTGTTCAGTTATAGCAACGGAAGATGGGCTTGGACTCCACTCCCACACAAGTGCTTCCTGCAACTCGGGACTTAGAAGGAGTTCTTGGAAGGCCATACCCACGTGTTCAGCCCCTAGGCCACTCTGTTATTCCAGACTACCACGGCCTCTAGATCCACTCCTGGGTCTGCGTTCCCACCTGCCAAGAGCACACATGCTTTTGCATCACACTAAAGCCCCAAAGTGCCCAGCACATTCCAGGCTCAAGTTGTCTCCAAGGGGCCTAGGGTCCAGCCAGAGGAGAGTGGCAGGAAGCCTTAATATATTAAAATGGTGGATTAAAACAAACAAGGGCATTTCAGATCACATTACACATCACTTTCCTCATGTGTGACAACAGGGGAAAAAAATCAAAGGCGGCAAAAGACAATTGCTGACCATAATGGCCTAATAACTTGGTGATAAAAGTGCTTGTGGGAGCATCCTGGAGGAGGCTGCTCCTGGCTCAGGCATCAAAGCTCTGTCAGATCCACAGCAGTGTGCGCAGAGGCATTACTGCCTAAGTGCTCGTTTAAGACTTCCTCAAAACACAGCGTGATCGCTGGAGAGTCATAATTAGCCTCAATTGTGGGCCATATTCACACATTGCGCATCATCCTTAAAGATGACAGGAAAAAAATCACTCAGGGTTATATGGAACGGGTCTTAGCCCTTTCACCACTGGGGGGGGGGGGAGCCCACTTAATAATTCCCCTGTTTAAACACATAGCCTTCTGAATACCGAATGATATGACCGTTTTGTTTTAAAATAGAAGGGGAAAAAGGCAAGGACAATAGAAAGATCGTGCGCACAAGAACCCAGGGATTTACATTACGGCCGCAGACATAGCCAGAGCCATGGGCAAAGAGAAAGAAGGTATGTTACCATTCAGGCAAGGCAAAATCCCAGATAGGTAGCAGTTACCAGAGTTAGTCAGAGACACAATAACCATGTCTGTTTAAGGAAATACAGTGCAGCCAGAATGTCCATCAGGGCCCATGATTACCCATGTCCATGTCCACTTTCTCATCTCAAGTCCATTTCCATCCATGAGTTTTGGCTCCCTAGAAATAGATTGTCAAGCACTGGTAAATGCATTGACCAGTTATGTACTCCCCATGAGTCTTGGGCTTGTCAGGGCTCCCCCCACCTCACCTGTGCCCTGGGGTGAGCATTCCAGGGAAGCATTCCATCGATCTCCGGCCATCTTGGCTGTTAATCTGAACCTGCATAGTACAATCATTTCTTCAGTTCCTTTCTAAGCCATTCCCTCTCCCAGAAAGTTCTCACGAATTTATCCTTTTGTCTTTGCTTTCCTGTCCCTGTCCCTTCGTTTTTCCCCACCATGGGCCTTGGCTTATCTTGCCTTAGCTCAGGGCTTCCTCATAAGGCAGTCTTCCTCATGTGAGTCACCCTCGAAGCGGAGTCTCAGAAAACTACTGTCCAGTTCCTACGTGGTTGCACCTGTCTCTCATCTGGAGACCGGGGGGCCAAGCCCCGCCCCCCACCCCCGCAGGGACTGAAACTTCCAGACAATGTCCCAAGTTAATCCCTGTTTATTGTTTCTGTTGGCATTTAACCTACACATACACTGGATCCTGGAAAAAGAAAACAATGTCTTCCCCATGTTTATAAGGGGAGGGGTAGCCTGTGATGTCAGTGTGAGCAGAGACAATTATTAAACCGGACAAGGTAAACAGAAAGACTTGCAACACCCCGGTTAGTTCAGAATCAAGGTGGTCAGCACTGACTGCATCGAACTGGAATCGTCTTAAAGAAAGTGATAACCATTGTGGCATTCATTCTACCTTCCTTCTCCGCAGCCCACCACCGCTTTTGTCTGGTGTTTTTGGACGTTGGCACTGCTTCACGCAGATGTGGACTCTATCACATTCTATTTCAGTGAGAACTCTAGGTAGTCAGCAAGAGGTGGCTATATGCATCTTTTAGATTCTAAATTCTGCATCGGTAAGCAACCATCAGTCATGATGGAAGCTTCATCTGTCAGTGGGGAGGAAAGACTGTGCATCTTCTGGAGGTGGGAAACACCTAAGTCCTCATCTCGTATCCTAAGAAGAAATCAACTCCAAGCATATCAAAATTATAACACCCTGAAAAGGAGAGAACTATCACAAAATGCAGCTACATATTTATCAGTTCCATGAATTAAAAGCATAAAATAACATAGGTAGGCACTGAGTAGACTAACAGATCACAAAAGGTTTTAAATGTCTAGGTATAAAAAAGAAATAAAAAAAAGCAAACAATAGACTGGAAAAATATTAGCCACACACCTGACAGGCAGAAGGTTAATATTCTTACTATGTGAGGCGTCTCTGCAAATCAATACGTGACAGAAATAGAAAAAAAAAAATGGGTTAGGGCCATGAATGGATAATTTACAAAACAGAAAACATACATGTGTGACAAGCACATGTAGGAAGGCCTTTAGTCACAAGAAATAATCAGAAAAATTAAATGTAAAGCCACCAGATACAGCTCCCTGCTTATCACGTTAGTAAAAAAGAAAAAGAGAAATATCGACAGCAGCAGACACCACTGGCGGTGAAGAGAGGGGGGGTGTAGAAGATGAGCCGTCCCTGTGGTAGGCTGGCTGTACTGAGCAGCCTTGGGAAAGCCCTGCTGCCTGGTGTGTGCTCACTCTTTGTTAAGGTCTTTATCCTAAAAGACAATCAATCAGAAAGGCAGCTTGAGATGTTTGTAAGAGATCTCAGAGAGCAGGTTAGACCAGTACAATATGGAGACAGGGTTGGCCGAGACAGCGGTTTGAACTGTGCTGGATCACTACCAGAATATCGTAAAGACATAGTAAAGTAGCTTTAGTGGCAAGGAGAAACACCTCTTGGGACAGTGTTCAATGAACATGCAGGCTGCAAAATGGTATACAGTATAAGATCTCCAATGTGTGAGCATATGCTTAGAGAAAACACTAGCAAAGTGAGTGGACACCAATGGGTTAAATTAGCAATATGCTTTCATTTCTAACTTTCCTACAAGAGGCATTATTTTATAATAAGAAAGAGTTCCAGAAAAATCTGTGGTTTTTTTCACATTAACATCATATTTATTTTAATTTTTTAATTTAAAATGCTTAATTGATAGGGCTGGATACGTGGTTCAGCAGATAGAAGCCTTTGTAGGCAGGGCTGATAACCTAAATTTGATCCCAGCTCCCACAAGGTGGCAGAAGAGAAGGGGCCTTCAAGAGTTGACCTCCACGTTCCTCCCCCACATACATACAAACAATAGATAAATAAATAAAAATAAATAAATAAAAGCTTAAAAATAGATTTCATTGACAGTAAAGATTAATATATTGAATGTGTATAATGTGACATTTATGTATACATTACATAATGATTACCACAATCAAAGCAATTGACATATCCATCAGTCCCATCCTAGAATCCCAGGACTTATTAATTTTAGAGCTGAGAAGTATGAAACCTTTCAACTAACATCTCTCAGTTCCTCCCAGCCTACCCCATCCCATAAAGCACTGCTCTGCTCTGCTACTGAGAATCTGACATTCACAGACGTTACCTAACAGTGGATCAGGCAGTATTTATTGTATGATTGTATGCCCTTACGACTGTATGTACATTGTCTGATTTATTTCATGTAGCATAACATCCTTCAGGTTCATCCACTGGGTCACAAATAAGCATTCATACTGTCAATGAAAGCAAATCTCGGAAAAGTAAACATGGAATTTACCCTCAATGATTTTACAACCTCTCTCCCCTACCCTCCCCCATCCACACCTTTTCTTCTCACAGGAAGAAAACCAAAAATAACCCAAATAATTACAAAGTCTGAAATAATCTAAAATCCCTTCTGAATATATATATATATATATATAAAACATATATATATATAACATATATATATATAACATATATATATATAAAAAACAGGGTTATTAGTTAACAGCCCCAATTAGCGCTCTTTGTTCCGCCCTTTCTGCTTAATGTATTTAATATTTAAATCCCCATGTGTCGATATAACCAACATGTACATCACATTAGTGGTGTCAATCTATCATTGCTATACTCCAGACTGCTCTCTCTTCAACCTAAACCCATAATGTAACTAACTTGCCAGGCTCCTTTGCAGTCAAGTGTGACTAGTGACTGGCTTCTTGCTCTGACAATGTAGATGGAAGTACCAGTGTCTTCAGATTTGCAGTTCTGGTTCTGGAAAAACGTCCTTGCGATCTCTCTGTCCTCCCTCTCCCCCCCCCCAACCTCGTTCACTATCAGATGCAGAAGGGGAACGATGGAACCTCTGGATGCAGTAGTGTGGATCCCTGAGTGACAACGGGGAGGAAATAAATCCCTTTAGGGACCCACAATGGCTTGTGATGTGGGCAAGGAACCATCGATGACGATGCCACCAAAGTCAGAGGCTGTTGAAACAGTTATGCTCCATGGAGACCAAAGCCTTAACCAGCATCCCATCAGATCATCCTCTGCTTAATAACAAGTCTCCTGCCTTGAATGACCTTGTTGTTTCTAAATAATTCCATAATTATCATTGAGCTAGTTATTTGTTTTCATTTGCTCCTCAGGCTTGTACTCACAGGACACATTCCCCATGGATAATTACCAGGGGGAAATTACCAAAGTATTATTGGGGGGGGGGGTGGGCTATTTCATAGTTCCTGTTTCCCTGTGGGCAGACTGCTAGGAACACTGGGCATATGAATACGACCTCAGCAGTGTCTACAGAGCCTCCAGCCCGTGCCAAACGGAGTTCGGTTCTTTTTAACTTGTTAATGCTGCGGCACCCATTAGAAATGCTTTTAAAGAGATTTCACTAAGGGCGTTCACACTGCAGTGCTTGGTGGGAGTTCCTTCACTACAAAGTGCATGGCAGATAGTATTCTTGATGCACCAACCCCTCCCCCCTTCACCCTTAGGCAGCTGTGGGGATATTCATACTTCCTGCTTTAAGGAAGTGGTGACATCACAAAATGCAATAAAAAGAAATGAAGCTTTCCCTTCTACATTACAAACGGGGTCTGGAAACCCAGCAGAGACCACAGTGTTAAGAGGAGAAGGTCTTGCTGCTTCATAGCCTGGCATTTGAGCATAAGAAGCCTCGGGGCTGAAGGACTCGGGGCGAACGGCTTAGGCATTAATAATAGATTTGGAAGAATACATGATCGGTCTGAGTCAGGCCACTCTGCCTTAGGCTAG
The DNA here is from genome assembly GCA_028551405.1 of Uromys caudimaculatus. Lineage (NCBI taxonomy): Eukaryota > Metazoa > Chordata > Mammalia > Rodentia > Muridae > Uromys > Uromys caudimaculatus. Next base: position 48,259,166 of record CM052715.1, read on the forward strand.
ATAAAGTTGCTCTGGACGGAGGCAAGGGAGAATCAGAGAAGGAAATAAATGGCTCTAAAGCAGGAATGCAATAGAAGCCGAGGAGGGCAGACAGAAGCCAGGGTCCCTACCCTCTCACATGACCCTAAAAGGGCTGCGAGTGTCTGTCCATTGTCAGAAGATTCTAAGGCAAGACTATGTGCTGAGCACTCTGGATACAGCAGTAGTTAGAAAAGACCTAGATGGGGCTCCTGTGGAGCAGCATTGTGATGGGAAAACAGTAACACGTGCACACGCACACGCGCGCGCACACACACACACACACACACACACACACACACACACACACGCACGCATGCACAGACATGCACATTCACACGCATGCGTGCACACGTAAAGTCAGTTCTCTTGACACCCAGTGAGCACTCTCTGGACCCCATATCCTTGCCTATAATAACTTCTCCTGTGTTTGACACCCCCCTCCCCACTGTAACTTAAGGCCACTTGGACGCTCCATACCTGTAAAACCAACCAACAGGGAATCAAAACATTGTGTGTTGAGAGGCGAGGATTACATTTAGATGAATATATGCAGAATAATTACCCTTATTACCTAAGTAGTATAATATAACCAGTATTTTTTAACACATTTATATTGCATTAGCACACACACACTCATTCATATAGATATACACACCATTAGTGGTGGCAAAGTGTTCAGAAGACAAATTAAGCAAGGCAAATGAGGGATGGCAGTGTTTCTTTAAATAAGGGAAGGGAAGGCCTCTCTAGATGCTGACAAGTGAAGTGGGGAAGGGAGCCAGGAACATATTTCAGCACATTGCACTTCAGGAAGTGAGAACGCCTGGAGAATGGCTTTCTCTAAGATCTATATGGTGGCTTGGTATATAAGATCTTTAAGGGGGCCAGTGTGACAGCACCTTTGAAGAGAGAGGAGACAGGAAAGAAGGGTAGCAGAGAGCAGGTTGTCTGGGCAGAAAGGATGAAGGCAGCCATAATTAATGCTGATCTTTCTGTAGTTTTGCTTTTTTGTTTGTTTGGTTTTTTGGTGTTTTGTTTTGTTTTGTTTTGTTTTGTTTTGTTTTGTTTTGTTTTGTTTTGTCTAAGGCCCACAGGACTCTGAGGAGCCAAGGCAATGAGCATAGGGTGTCCACTTAGGGAGAATGTCAGAGCTGATTTCACAGGGACATACCTTATATGTCCCCAGGTCTCTGTGATTGTTTGCTAGCTCCCTTTTCTCTGCTGCTCTCTGGGCACATAGCACACAGCCAGCACACAGCACACAGTGACCTTCTCCAGATCCCATGGAGGTTATCTCTAAGATGAAAAGAAAATTTCAGAGGAGAAGCTGATCCCTGGACCCCTGCATTCTTTTGGGGCCAGGGCCGTAGTCAATGGAGGGAAGAGGCGAGGCATTGAGACTAACATATAAAAGGAGCCAGTGCCAGAGGAAGACTGAGATACCCCTTACACTCCGGTTACAGGCTACTTGTAACAAAGTACAGGATGTGCAAAAAATCCCCTCATCTCCAAACACCAGAAAGTGGCGTTAGCTAGACTCTTGAGCCTTGGACCTATACCAGCTCTGTAGCCCACTTCTATTGGGCGTTCCTTTGTCCTTAATAGACTGTTTCTGTTCTATCGCCGTCCATATGAGACCTCTGGGACCCCCAGTGGGTGCTCTCTGGATCAAGATCCACGCCTATAAACCTTTCTCCCATGTTAGTTCCCTCACCGCAACTTAAGTCACTGGGATGTGAGCTAGGCTTCAATCCTACCCGTCCCTGGAGCTTAAGAATTGAGACCAAAGTACCTATTATGAAAGCGACATTTACACTTACTTTAAATGAACTCTTTGTAGAGGTCAGTCATGAACTAACCCAAATAAGTCTCTAACTGAGGAACGTACAGGAGGCTTCCCTTTGTGACAGCCTCTTACCTGGCTTTGCACTCTGCCAGGTGAACACACATACATCTCACTCTCACTTTACTCCCAACCCCCAGGGGATACAGGGATCAGGAATCTGGCACCCACCACAGACAGATGGCCATTGGAGTTCTAAATGAACCACAGCTCCAGCCTCCTTTTCATCTCCAAGGCCATTTGGCCAAACCCCATTCATCTGCACAGACTGTCAACCTCTCTCTCCTGGACTTCTCTTGTGACCTTCATTCTATTCCCTGCCCGTGTCTGAGTGTGGCAGCTGAACTGGATTGATTAAAGTCTTAGCCCTGTCTTATTTTAATTCAAGAAAAAGCTAAACAGAGCACTTAAATGAACTCATAACAGCACTGACTGTCAGGATTCTGGACTCCGGCCCCACATTCTTCCCTTGGCAACCTTACTCTCCAGTGCTGCTGCTCTGTCTCCAGACTGGCTTCTGGGTGAAGTTTGCCCGTTGGTTAAAAATGACATCATCGAGCCAGTGAGAGTAGATTAATGTTCACCTCCATCTATCCATCCATCACTGGAGATCCTGGGTTCATTATGTGTGTGCCAAGCACGATTTCCCTCCACGTCCCATAATTCATCTGCAGGTCTAATGAACCAGTATTGAATCCGTCAATTTCCCCTAGTTTTGACTAGAAGGGACAGTTCTTTGTTGCTCAGCCTTTCTACACCAGAGAAATGGTGTGAGTGAGTAGAGAAGGGGAGGGGACGTCCTGGCCTGGCGACAGAAACGTCAGAGCATGCCCATTCATCATTTCTATTTATAAACACCATGAGGGCTTTCACGAAAGCAGGGATGTTGAACTCACACTTTTTCTTCTTTCTTGGGTCTTCAATCTTATTGTTTTTCAGGGACTCACATGGTTCCCCCTTTCTATTATTCTACTGGAATTGTCTATGGTTCCTTTTATAACAGAGGAAGAAGTTTGGCATGAGGCACAGGCATATGACGTCCAGGGTTGGGTCAAGTATATGACATCACACCCTTTCCCTGCTAAACTCTCAAAGATTTGTCCATTCATCTATCCACACATTCAACCATCCATCCATCTCTATCATCACTTATTCAATTCAGCCTATATTTATCACTTACCTTCTATATGGTAGGTTCTGTGCCAGGTGTTGGTTTTTTTGTTTGTTTTTGTGTTGTCGTTTTTTGTTTTTTGGGGTTTTTTTTGTTTTTTGTTTTTTGTTTTTTGGGTTTTTTTTTTTTTTTTTTTTCTTTTTTTGGTTTTTCGAGACAGGGTTTCTCTGTGTAGCCCTGGCTGTCCTGGAACTCACTCTGTAGACCAGGCTGGCCTCGAACTCAGAAATCCACCTGCCTCTGCCTCCCAAGGGCTGGGATTAAAGGCGTGCGCCACCACTGCCTGGCTTTTTTTTTTTTTTTTTTTTTTTTAACAAACCTGGAATTTTGCTTGCATTCAGGGAAAGGGAGGCCAAAAAATTAGGACATGTCCAAGTAGAAACTGGAGGATCAGAAGAAGTTCAAGGTCATCCTTGGCTATATAGAAAATCCAAGGTCAGCCAGACATCCATGAAACCATGTCAAAACAGAAAGAAAGAAAGAAAGAAAGAAAGAAAGAAAGAAAGAAAGAAAGAAAGAAAGAAAGAAAGAAAGAAAGAATGTGTGTGTGCGCGCGCACACACGCGCTCATGCACTACTTTATTGTTTATAGTTGTCATGAGAAGGAGCCCCACTGAGCCACGCCAGGAGGTGCCAGAGTGGTTCTGCTGTGGGGACTCATGGGGAGGGATGTTTGAGGCAGTGTTGTCACTGAGCAGCCCATTTAGAATAGTTTGAAGAACTTTGGTGGACTCTGGCTTAAAGGAGTTGTCTAGGTCCCTACTACTACCTTCCCTAGGTGGTTTGGGACTGAAGGGTGTTGTCAGGGCCCCCCTGAACTTGATGAAAGGGTGGTGGATGAGGGTAGAAACTTGATTTCAGCTGGTTTTAATATCAAAGGCTTTCTTACAGTTAAACTGCTTGGCATCCCTACTATGTGCTAAGCCTGGCAGAGGCTATTCTTCCACAAGGCACCAACATGTCAAAGCACCGTAAAATATAGAAAACAGTGACTAGATTAATACATAGTAGTTCAGAAAAATTATCTTTACAGTAACCGCTGGACTGAGAGTGAGGTCCCAGATGGAGGAGCTGGAGAAAGGTCTGAAGGAACTGAGGGAGTTTGCAGCCCCAAGGATGGAGCAACAGCGTCAATGGGCCTGAACCCCCCCCCCCCGTCGTCCTGGAGTTAGGACCACCAACCAAAGAATACACATCTATGGACCCATGGTTCGAACCACATATGTGGCAGAGGATGCCCTCGTTGGCCATCAGGGAGAGAGGAGAGTCCCTTGGGCCTGAGGGTGTCAGAGGCCCCAGTAAAGGGGAATGTTAAGGTGGAAATATGGGGATGGGTGGGTGGGTGGGTGGGAGGTGGAATTCCCTCATAGAGGCAGGGAGGGGGAAGGGATAGGGGGTTTCCAAAGAGGAGGCATTGGAAATGTAAATAAAGTATCAAAAAAAATTATCATCTCTGCTTTTAAAGAATTCACAGAACTCATTAAAACAAACAATTACAGTAGGATTTGATGTAATGACACAAGGAATTATTCCAGTCTCCTTGGGGAATGTCTGCCAAACACACAATCATCTCATTCTTGAGAGATACCCTACAAATAGAGAGGTAGGCTATTCAATACTCCTACTACCCCAAGGTGGGCACCTGGTACCCAATTTAGCCAATCAAATTTCCTATTCAATTAATTAGGGATTGAGATTTAGAGACCACAAAAATCAGGTGTCAGCCTGCTTTTCCCATATGGACCTATGACCCCAAAGCCAGCTCAACAGTCCAGCCACTTTGGAGGTTTTAAGGAACACTTAAGTCGGGGTTCCAGTTCAGACAACTTTCATTTGAGTCTCTGATGATGACCTAAAAACTTTGCTCAGACTGCCTCAACTTTCTCACCCCTCAAAACTGAATTTCTTGGGGTGGTCCCATCTCCCCTCCCCCCAACACAAGCTCTGAACTGCCTTATTTTGATGTGTACAAGGGACAGACTCATGGAGCATGGCATTGTGGGGGTTAAGGGGCATTTTTAATCAACGTCCTCCAACTAAACTTCTAATAAAGTGAATGTCCATCAAAAGAAGATGAGCAATGTGCCCAAGAAGTCAATACATCGATTAAGCAAGAAATATTTTTAGTGAAGGAGATGAATGGGAGGAAGGGCGGTTTCTAATTTAGCTGGAGAGGGGGTTGGAGGTGGCTGTGGACGTCTCAGTATATAAATGCATATGCAACGTGCATGCTCTTTGGGTATCAGGAAGAAGTCAAGCAAGCTCTGCCAGATGACTTGCACTCTACAGGATCCAAAGGAATGGCCCTTCTGGGCTAGACTGGTCCAGGAGGACTTTCTGGAGATGGCAGGATTAATCTGGTCTTTCAAAGATAAGTGAGCTCAAATGAGTAGAGAATGCAGGCAGGATGTTGCAGACCTTTGAACAGACAATCCAGCTCTTTAGATTCATGAGGGAGAAGAGAATCTCTACCTTGCTGAATAAAACTTCTCTAGGAACTCTGCCCCACCCCGCCCACCCACACATATAAATGGTCTTTGTTAATTTCTTTCCCACAAGGCACTGGGGTGCTGACTGCCAGACCCATCCAAGGCTTTCTGATGTGGAAAGACCCTGTCTTGGGGCTCAACCTCCCTACCACAGATGACTTCCTTTCTCATTATGAAGCTGAGAGAACTAAGGGTTTAAATGACCACCAGCTCAAATACAAACAGACATAAAACTCAGGTATGATCCCTGGACTGCTTGAACACAAGAGAGGAAAGTGAATAAAGATGTCAGGAGGCTTGAGCAGGTCTCTGCAGTGATGCTACTATCCCACAACTGGTACACCAAACACTGGAAACCCTCAGACAACCCACATAACCAGGGCCCCTCCTTTAAAACAGGCAACAGCTTAAACACATGAGCTCAGACCTTCTCAGAACCTGGTTCTGAGGGTTGAGGACCTATACTATATAAAACCCAGCCATCCAGAAGTAAGAGTCCTTCCTTTGTTCTAGCCTCATATTTGCAATACTGCCACACCCCCTAGAAGTACCAGCCACCTTCCTCTGCGGCTGCCTCCCTCCCCTCCCCCACTCCTCCTTCCATCCCTACTCAGACTGCCTTATTCTCCAGTTGCAGTGGAACCTCATGTGTTTTGCCTAAAATTATAACTCTCTTCTGGGCCCCACTAAGACCTTCAAACCACAGCCGCTGGTCTAAGTTTCCAGTGAAGAAGATCCCCTTTCCTGGGGGAAGCCCGGATCTCTACGTTTGTGCCTCATTTTTAGATACGTCCTTTCCTAGGGCTGCAGAGATGGCTCAGCAGCCAAGAACTCTTGCTCCTTACTCTTTCAGAGGACCTGAGTTTGATTCTCAGTGTCCATGTCCAGTGGCTCATTAACCACCTATAATTCCAGCTGCATGGGGACCCCAACGCTCTCCTGGCCTCTGTGGTCCTAGCAACATGTCACACACACACACACACACACACACACACACACACACACACACACACACACACACTAATAAAAGTATACCCTAAAAAATGTCTTTTCCTCCCACTTGGATAGGGCATGAGGGTAGCATCTAGGGATAGATGCATCTGAGTCAACTTATGTGGGACTATGGTGCAATCCTCAGTGGACTCTGACTTCTCTCCAAGGCTATCCCTCCCCCATATCAGGTCCTAGGTTCGGGCTTCCCCCCCCACACACACACCCAACAGTTTATTTGTAGCTGAAGGCTTTCAGTCTGCCTTGGCTTTGCTCCTTCCTGCTGCAATGGATCATTTTCTGTGCCACCAGGGAGTGCAAATATCCTCACAATGCATTTTTGAAAGACCTTGGGAACCTCTACATAAATCAGTAGAAGTTCATTTACGGTCGGGGAATATTCTGGATCATTTATTTGGTCGAAGGATCCTAAGTCTATGCCTTCACTGTTCTACTTCAGTCCTTGCAGGGCTCGGCTGCATTACCTCTGCACGCTTGTTTTGGTGGGCTCTGTAGTGCTAGCCAGGCACAAGGAGATTTTTATCATTATTCAAAATAGGTCTTCCTTTCTAATGACATGCTCTTTGGAGGTTTGACTCACAGCCAGCACTTCTAACCCCTTTTAAAAGAAAGAAAAGAAAGAAAGAAAGAGCATCAAATATAGAGCTCTTCCAAGCCACCATCGCCAAGGCTCTCAGGTTGCGGCTTTGCTCCGTTGTCCTTCCTGTGAGCCAGAACCCTAAGGTAGCCATACACAAACCCTCCTTGTAAACCTCTCCTGTCTTGGTGCTGCTCACTGCAGCAGATAGAAAAATGAATCTGCTTATGACACAGTGAAAACAACACCTCACAGATTGCGAGTTTGCAGTCTGAGCTTTACTGGACTTTTTAAATGTGTGTGTGTGTGTGTGTGTGTGTGTGTGTGTGTGTGTGTGTGTGTGTGTGAAACATAGCTGTACAAGACACAGCCAACAGATTTAGCAAGTCACCTAGGGTCTAGTCCCAGAGGGTCCTCTACATCTCCCTAGATATAAATTGAGGTTAAGATGTGCTGATCCTGGCTCCTTGTTTTCTTATACTGCCCCTATTCAGAGTCATGTGACCAAGCCTTAAACTCCTGTCCTTTGAGGACCATCAGAATGACACCTTTAGTGTTTGTGCCTTGTTTTATAGCCTCCTGATCTTGTGCCCTTTGGAGTTCAAAGGTCACATCAGGCAGCAGGCCCGGAGGCTTTTGATGTAACCCCTGAACCCGGGCAAACAAAAGAACAGACGCCCACAGAGACAATCCATCTAAAAATGATCCTATAAAGGACGAAGCTCAATCAGCATAGAGCATGCAAATCCCCTCACATTTTTATGGTGCGCCCGGCGCCCAGCCAGAAGATGGGACACAAACCCCAGGAGCCCAATACATAAATCAAAGCCCGAGAAAAGCAGAGAAATTAGTGTGCAACTGGCCCTGAATGGAAGGATTTGCAGGAAGTGATTTATAAGCTGTTTTCCTCCCCTTTTTTGCCCCCATGTACACACTAACACGTGTGTGTACACACACAGTGCCATCTCACCACCAGCAGGAAATCAAACTCATCCAAAGATTTGCCTGGTGGCGAAGCTTGCTGTGAACAAGTATAGGAAGGAGGCTTTCTGACGGTCACATGTGTGTTTTCCTGGGACCACCAGAGCCTTTAGGGATAGTCTGAAAAGCAGAAGCTCAAGCAAGCCATAGAAAAATGAAGATTTGGGAATGTAACTCAGTAGAGTCCTGTCTAACTGTGGCTTTGATATTTAGGACGATACACGCTGGGTGTGTTGGAGCATATCTGTAATCTCAGCACTTGGGGTTGGAGGTGGAGGCAGGATGATCAGAACTTCAAGGTCATCGCAGCGGCATAGGGTTTGAAACCAGCCTTAGGTACATGAGTCTCGAGAGGAGAGGCAGAGGAGGACGAAGATGAAAGCGTGCTATATATGTGGAAGGGGCTGGGTGTACAAGTCTCACTCTGCTGAACAGATGTCCCTTCCCATACTACACAGATTATCCCTCAATTGTCCCTAATACCTAGCACACATGCTCCCAGGGCAAAGGTCAGCCTAACTTCTGAATTGATGAGCTTGCTATGTGAATAGCTGGAGAGTGAAACAGGGCAAACTACTTATTTTTCATGGTGATGTTAATCTGTTCTGTTTCTTAAAGCAAATACTTTCGTGTGTGTATCTAGCTCCCTAAGTAAGATGCTAATGATAGGAAACTGATCTTGAGAATTTTGTCACACAGTCTGTGTGAGGAAAAGGTCTTGAGCAATTACATGCCTTTGCCTACGGTGAACTATATGTCTGAGACCTGAACCTTCATTGTAGATGTTACACTGGAAAAAAGATCTTACTGCTTTGTCTCCTCCAGCCTCCTCCTTCCAACTTTGCTGCATTTAATGTCACTGAAACAATGGTTACATTGATAACTGTGTCTGAAAAAGTAGCATTATGGTATCTAGTAAAAATGTACCCAGAGAGGCTGGAGAGATGACTCAGCAATTAAGAGCACTGGTTGTTCTTCCAGAAGACTGGGTTCAATTCCCAGCACTCACATGGCAGCTCACAACCACCTGTAACTACAGTTCCAGAGAATCTGACACCCTCTTCTGGCTTCTCTGAGCAGCAGGTATACAAGTGGTACACAGACGTACATGCAAACAAACACTCATATACATAAAATAATAATATTTTTTAAAGGTGTCCTGTTAGACAAAAAAATGGAATAGAGACTGAAGGAAGGGTCAACCGGGAATGGCCCCACCTGGGGATCCATCATCTCTGCAGACACCAAACCCAACCCTGCTGCCATAGTCAAAAGGTGCTTGCAAACAGGAACAAAGTGTGGCAGTTCCTTGGAAGGTCCAGCCAGCAACTGGCCAATACAGATGCGGATGCTTGGAACAAACCATCAGACTGAGCTCAGGGAACCTGGTGAGGGAGCTGGTGGAAGGACTGGGGTAGTGCAGGGGGATTGCAACCCCACTGGAAGAACAACATAGGCTGGCCTGACCACCCCGTTCTCCCAAAGTCCAGACCACCAACCAAGGAGTGTACCTGGAGGGAGCCATAGCTCCAGATACATATGTAGTAGAGGATGGCCTTGCCTGACAGCAATGAAAGGGTAGGGCCTTGGTCCCTGGGTGGTTTGATGCCCCAGAGTAGGGAGATGCTGGAGTGGTGAGGCGGGAGAGTGTGGGTGGGTGGAGGAGCACTCTCATACAGGCAAAGAGGATGGGGGATGGCAGATGTGGGATGGGGGTTGGTGGAAGGGTAATCGGGAAGGGGATATCATTTGAGATGTAAACAAATGGAATGATTGAAAAATTTAAAAAGGTGCCCTGTTATAGTGGGGCACCAGCACAGTATCAAAAGAAATAACAATCTTAAAGATTCTTTAGCATCCAAAACTTAGCTCTGTCTGACCTCAGGAAAATCACTTCATCTCTCTGAAATTTCCTGCCTTCATTTGTACATTCATTTGCACTTGTTTTTGTTGTTTTGTTTTTTGTTTTTGTTTGTTTTTTGTGGTCATTGGGGGGGTCCTCTGTACAGGTGCTATACAGGCTGCAGAATATACTCCTCCCTATAAGACTTACTGGTCTTAGATACAAGAGTGGATTAAATGGCTCTCTCTCTCTCTCTCTCTCTCTCTCTCTCTCTCTCTCCCTCTTTCTTAGAGGTGAACCACAATCTCCTGGAAGAAGCATATTTTTTTTTCAGTGATACACAGGAAGCACACCTGTTTTTTGAAAAACGGTCTCAGGAATACATGAATTGTGCTGTTGCTGATGCAAAGGAAGAGGCTCTGCCCGGTAAAGGCACAGGGCAATGTGGCTGAAAGCTGAGAAACTGCTTTGCCCAACTGCTGCTTCTACACATTCCACAGCTGCTCAGAGAAGCAGTCTTAGCAGGGGCCAGAGGTGAGAAAGAGAGGGGAGCCATTAGGAGGAGTGATGGGTAAGATGCTGGTGAGGACCCCTCCATCAGGACCAAAGCCCAGGCTCCTCCTTCCCTAACCCGGGCAACACCATTAAATCCACCGTACAAATCCAACCCCTCTGGCTTTCCTTGGGACTCTCCCCACACTTACCTCAGGCGCCGGAAGATTCCTATCCCTTGCCCAAAAGGAAACGTATGCCTAGTGTGTACAGGACCAAGACCGGTGGTAACCAGCAGAGGTCTGCATTCTATAGAACCCAGAAGCCAAGCCTAACTCCTCAGCCTTCAGCTGTAACTAGAGCAAATCGCCCCAGCTCTCAGGACTCTGACTCTCTATCTCTGAACTACACAGAATGACATCTATCCACATCCTATAGCCCAGAACCCGTGGCTGACCCAGAACCTGTCAGATTTCCTCTCTACAAAGTCATTCTGGATTATGTAGGTGGGCCCCAAGTCCAGCCACCAGCAGGAATTTATCGGAATTTAATAGAAGATGCCACAGATCAGAGATGGCCATGGAGGGAGACACCAGAGTGATGTAGTTACAAGGCCAGGAACACCTGGAGCCACCAGCATTGTAGGAGGCAAGGAAGGTTTAAGTGAGAGTGTCCCCCATAGGCTCAGATGTGTGACTATTTGGTCCCCAGTAGGTGGCACTACTTAGGTAGGTTTAGGAGGTGTGGCACTGCTGGAGGAAGTATGTCATTGATCATCCTTCTAGGAGTCCACAGGCACACACCCTTTCTAGTTTGCTCTCTCTGCTTCCTGCCTGCAATGCCAGATGTGAGGCTGCAGCACCCAGCTCCAGCCTGCTGCTCGCTGTAATGCTTTTCAACCAGAATAGATCTTAACCCTCTGGAACGATAAGTACAAATAAATCCCCTTTTCTATAAGTAATCTTGGTCATGGTCTTTTACCACAGCACGCAGAAAATAACTAATAGTGTTCTTACCTAGAGTCTTAAAGAGGAACATGACCCTGCTGACCCCTTCAATTTAGATTTTCAGCCTCCAAAACTGCATGGAGCAAACATAAGCTGGCTTGAAGCACAGATTTAGTGGTTCTTTATCAGTTGCCCCAGGGAACAAAGACAGGGTGGGGAGTGTTTGCCTTCAGAATGCTCTCGTGCACACTTAGTTGTGGGTCTGGATACAGTTAATTCCGTCTATGGCTTATCGTAGCTGTGTCTGTCAGGTAGGAGGAGTTAGTCTCCTTAGCTTCTGGCCCACCCAGTAAGAGGAGCAGAAAGGCCACCTGGCAGCGCCAGTCAGAGACCATCTTTCCCATGTTCCTAACTACTAGTAAAGCTTCTAGGAGTAGAAGTTCCTTGCCTCATGGACCCCAATTCCTGTCTATATTAGGATTTATGGCAGTGTTAGTGTTGAGGATCCCCAAAGCCTCTTGTACTGATTGATGACTTGGTGTTATTGAAGAGGTCCCGGAAGCCAGAAGGTGAGTTCTGCTTAGCCTCTTCCAGTCCCTCTCTTCTGATGTCTGACCACCATGAGGTAGACAGTCTCTTCTTCCACCATGACAGTTTGCTTTGTCTCAAACTCATGGCGATGGAGCCAGCCCCTCTGCAACTGTGAACTGAAATAAATCCCCCTCTTGAAAGCTGATTCTCTTAGGTATTTGACATAGAAATAAAAAGTCAGATATATGCCGGGCAGTGGTGGCGCACGCCTTTAATCCCAGCACTTGGGAGGCAGAGGCAGGTGGATTTCTGAGTTCGAGGCCAGCCTGGTCTACAGAGTGAGTTCCAGGACAGCCAGAGCTATACAGAGAAACCCTGTCTCGAAAAATCAAAAAAAATTAAAAAGTCAGATATATGCAATGCTTGTGAGCTTAGCAAGTATTCTATGACATTCTGACAAGAGTCTAAAATCTAAATGAACAAACTTGCTAAGGTAAGAGTGTGTTGGAGAAAGGTTCTTTGTGTGTCTCTGTGTTTGCACGTTTGTATAGGTGTGTGTGTGTGTGTGTGTGTGTGTGTGTGTGTGTGTGTGTGTGTGTGTGTGTGTGTGTTTACAGGCCGAAAGTCACACTTGGGTGCTGCTCCTCCTTAGTTTTTGAGACAAGGTCTCTCACTGGGACCTGGACCTAGGGTAGCAGGCCAACAAGCTCCAGGAGTCTACCTCTCCCTGCTTCCCCAGCACTGGGCTTACAAGCAAATGTCCAGCTTTTCACATGGGTTCTTGGCATATAGAGGTCCTTATGCTTGAATAGAAAGTACTTTGCTAACTGAACTGTCTTCTCAGCCTAGAGAAAGATTCTCTATTTTAGTAGGTTTTTAAAACATAAACCCTCCCACCTCCCAACCTAAGTCCCATGCAATAAGAGTGAGAAAGCTTCCATTTCCATGAACATTTTAGGAGCACATTTTGATAAAGATACATGCTTGCTCCTGATGAGCCCTTAGACTATGAGACAAAGGCGAACTTCCTCAAAAAGACCTGCTGGCTTCAAGAAAGAACTCTCAGCATGCAGATGGGAGGTAAGAATTTGTTTCAATACTTCACACTGGTGAACTGAATTATGGTTCCCTAGTTTGTTGTTACTTAAAGCCTAGCCTAACAATGTGGGTGGTGGTGCCTACCCATAGCTGCCTTGTACAGAAGAGCCAAGATGACAGGTTATCGGGCAACACGCTTCAGAGAAACACTTATTCCCAAAAGTCACATTGGCATCCCATAGCTGTGAACAGGGGAGATAGAACGTGAGAACTATCCTTTACATGGTTTCCCAGTGTTCCCAGACTTCTCCAGGAAGAACGTGGTTTAGATCCTACATTGTGATGTTGTTTTGAGTGGCCAGAGATGACCCAGCTTGGACCTCGGGGAGTATTATACCACCCTTCACAGTTCCAAGGGCTGAAGGCGACCAAGAAGCTCATAAGTTCCTGGGAATTTTACTTAAGCACAGAGTCAGGAGCTCTGCCTGATGTCAAGGGCTTTACTTCGTTCTATCTGTTTGATATCTAGTAGGCCCCATATTAAATTTTCAATCATCAGAACAAAACCAGGAAAGACAGAAACACATCAACTGCCTCCAGTGCTGACAAGAGACAATAGAGGTTTTAAAAATAAAAATGAACAGCTAGATGTGATGCACATCTGTAGTCTCAGCATTTACGAGGCTGAGGCAGGAGAATCACAAGTATGAGGCTACCCTTGGCTGTATAACACACACACACACACATGAGAGGGGAGGAGTGAGGGAAGGAGGGAGGGAGGGAGGGAGGGAGGGAGAGAGAGAGAGAGAGAGAGAGAGAGCAGTAGTAGAAGCTTATACTAAGAATTTTGGTATATGAAGTAATGATATTTACTATAAAATTCTCTGGCACACTGCTTCCTCCCATAAACACAATTCCTTGATTACTGAAAACTCCATTAGGATGTTAAAAAAGAAGCTGTGCTTTCCTCTACTTTCAGAATGAAGGTATCTTTATTCTGCCCCCCATCCTAACCCCACTGCCTTCGGGTGCACACACATTCACACACACAAGCACAGTGAACCTAGGGAGGGAAGAGAGCTCAGTAATGAGGGAGCCCACTAATGGATTGGCTTAAGTATAGAACAACAGCCCATCACGGCTCTAGAAAATAATCAATCAAGCACTTAATTTTAAACATAAAAGTAAGCTGCCAGGAGACTGTTAATAGATAACCAAATAAATTAACAGTTGTAGGTGGGATTGGAAACCAGGTCAGGCTCCACACCAGGCCCTGAGCTCCGTGCATATGAAGGGCCTCTTCAGCATGGTACTTGATCTCACACTGTTTCAAAGTGGGAAATCTCCTTTTAGCCAATAGTCCTTCTCAGCGGGCTCATCTCTTCAGGGATTTGTCCTTTGTGCGTCTTCCATAAATTTTATAACACCACTGCTTTAAAATATTGATGGGCATCTTGGCCTAGGCCCAGGCCTGCTGTGGATTAGCATGGACATGAAAACCTTCAGGAGGGCACAAACAGGAAGGAACAAGTTCCCTGCTGACCTTCTGTAAGGGGACAATTGTTTTAATACGGTGGTTACCTGCGCCAAGGCTCAGAGCCCCCCAGGGGCAGGAGGGCATTAGGGACACACACGGGCAATACTTGGGGACCTGCAGATCTGCAAAGGGCAAGTGAAATCAACACATAATCCCCTCAAATGTTCCAACCTGAATTTCCAATTTCTCCTGCCATTCAAAATCTCCACAAATGTACTGGTGAGCAGAGACCAACTGCGTTAGAGTCTTTTATCTCTGCCCATGAGTCTGTCAGGGCACGTGAGCAAAGTTAGTAGCCATAAGGAACAGAAAGAGTGAGACAAAAGAGTTGATCTCTAGGTGGCTGGGTGCCCTGCAGGTGCACTAAACTTACAGTGTCCTGACGCCATGCTCTTCATTACTTAAAAACCAGAGAAGTCCACCTTCAAGAACAGTTACCTCTGGAAACTACAGCAGTCTGCTAGCCAAGTAAAGAGGTCTTTGGGCCTGTTTTGTAATTGGGTCACTACTGTATACATACATGCACACATGTACCCAGACACACATTTCAAACAGGATACAGTTCATCCTTCTGAAAAAAAAAAAACAAACAAAAACAAAAAAAGAAAAGACAAAAAAACTGCAGGTATATCATTCGATGGAGAAAACTCACCTTAAGGGATCTTTTCTCTGAAATCATTGAGGCTATGCCTATAGTAATACAAGAAAAATGAAAAACTGAAAATAATAAACAGTCCAGTACTGAGTCATAGTCTTATAATATTGCTGCAGCCATTGGGAAATGTATTGTAAAATAATATCCAGGGACAAGGAAGTTATGTCCAGGTTTCAGTGAGCAATCTAAGCTTTAGAAGAACAAGACCAATGTGAGCATTTTTGTAAGTTTAAATCATGTATAAAATATACCAATTACATTCACATATCTTTAAATGTATTAAAACATTCACGGATACAGTGAATTTGATATCGGCCCCATTGCACACATGAAGCCCATTCTAGTCTGAGCTGTGGTTTCACACACATTGTCTCAGATGATTTTTACACCAACGATTTTCAGGAGGGGGAGACCAGTTATTTGATAATTCAGAGGGATTTCAAACATACACAGAAGTTGAAGAGAATAGAAGAATGTAGACCCCTTCCATGGCTCATAACAACCAGCACCCAGGCCTCTCTGAGGGCTACCCTGGGTCACTAACCCACAGGAAGGCTTCCCTAAGCTCTGTCACAAGAAAGGATAGAGCTTGAACCGTTCTGAAAGCAACTTGTCTTATTCCTTCTCTAGCTCCCCACCACCACCCCCTTTAATCTGTGGGGTCTCAAGGATTCTGCTCTGTTTAGGAGAGCAAGGGAATAAAATGGTGGAACATTCCAGAACACATATAAAAAAAGGCCTCTCTGACGTGGAACAGAATCAGCAGTGGTGTGGAAGTCAGCCTGTGCTGGTTCATAAAGCCAAGAGTTGGCATCTCCTCCTGACTCTGTGATCAGGGATCTAGAACAGCTGTGGTGGGAATAGCTGCAAGACGAGAATCACTATACACTACAGAGCAGAGGTCTCCCAGGAAGAGTGAGCTACTCGTTAAACATTTGCTAGCACCTCCCTGGAGACTCTCAGAAAAGAAAACCTACTCACTGAAGTGAAGGCCAGCACCAAGACTCCTGATGTCAGTAGGACAAAGCCAACTAGGAACATGAGTTAAAACTAGTGACACCTTATTTAGAAAATGGGTACCTCTGCAGAATCCTAGATTGTCAAGTACACCTACTCTATGCCCAAGCTCGATGGCTCTGCTCCAAGCCACTCCTGAGGTAAGAGGACTGGGGTTTAGCCAGGGGTGGCATCCACATGTGGGTCAAACTAATTCCAGTCTTGTGCTCCGGTGCAGACTTTGGAGGCTTGTTTGCTCCCATCCTGCAGGTATCTAGTCCTGGGAGCCCTCCCTCCTGGACAGACATCTCTGGATTTTTTTTCTAAACTTGAGGATGACACAGCCTGGGAGTCCAACAGGATGGGGAGAGAATTTGGTTCAGATGGTGACGGTGTGTATATACACACAGGCAGAAGCATTTGTTGTATGTGTCCTTAGTCTGGGGCAACCCATTGAAGCATTTCAAAAAGGGATTGTACCTCATGCCCCACAGTTGCTATGAAATATCTGATTGGGCTCTTGAAGAGTCATTTGGTCTTTCGGATGGGTAATACCAGGCTAGTCTTTTCTATTCGGCACCATAATGGCTCAAGCTTGGCTCTTGGCCTTTATGGGATATGGAAGGGATCAGGAATAAAACCCTAGAGATATTCCTAGCTCCACAGGATCAAGGGATTGCAGTGAAGGATCGTGTGGATTCAGGAAAAGAAGGAGGTTCAGCTCCTACAGGGAGGTGGGGACCAAGTGTGAAGAGGCTGACAAAAAGTGTGAAGAGGTGCAGACCAGTTTGTTAATTTGGTCGCGTTATGAGGGACAGAAGGAGGCTGCTGGTACCCTTCACAAACTGGTAATTGAAGCCAGGGACTCACACATACCAGGTAAGTGATGTACTGCCTAAGCCACACCCCCAGCATGTGTGATACAGCCTTTTCTTCTGCCATGTCACAAGAAAGAGATGAAAAATACAAAAACAAAACAAACAAACAGAAAACAACATACCTGTCTGCAGAGGCTAGCTATGAGAAAGAATGGCTTTGCTTAAGGAAAAATCAAGAATCATGGAACCAGAGACCCTTGAGCATGATAGTAAAATTATAGAGATGGTGTATCTGGAACCAGAGCTGGGCTGCCTTCATGAGCCTTCTAGAATTCAGCAGCCCTGGCTTCAATAGTCCCTCAACTTCATCTTAGCTGAGAAGCAGTGCAAGGTTTGGTCCTTCAGAGGAAGGGACATGAAAGATGGTTCTTGACCAACAAAAGCAGGACACAGCGTCAGGGCTTCATCTTAAGGAGCAAATTCGTGCTCCGTTGGACAAGGTCCAACTGCTGTGTGTATTCCCCATGACAGTTTTCCAGGGCCAAGTGACAAGGGAAGTACGACAAAGCCTGTTTCTTAGGCAGACCTTCCTATGTGTGAAAGCTCTCCTTCACAGCCCCATGGCTCAAACTACTCCTGAGATCCACTGTCTAGGCGCTCCCTAACAGGCCCATGGGCATGTGTTGGAAACCAAGGGAATCATATTAAAAATATCAGACAGGGGGGCTGGAGAGTTGGCTCAGCAGTTAAGAGCACTGATTGCTCTTCCTGAGGTCCTGAGTTCAATTCCCAGGAACCACATGGTGGCTCACAAAGATCTCTAACAAGCATCCGATGACGTCTTCTGGTGTGTCTGAAGACAGCAACAGTGTACCCACATACATGAAATGAATAAAACAAATCTTAAAAAAAAAAATATCTGACAGCAGTCCCCAAGAGCAGCTTTCATTCCAAAAAGGTAGTGACAAGGGAGAGCTGCTTCTCTAGAAAATGAAATCTAGACAGCATAAGGGAATAGGAAGTCTATGTCATTTCTGGCATCTTAGAAAAATACCCTATTGGGCCACAGTGTAGAATGCTGAAAAATAGTCACCCCTAGAAATCTGGGGGGAGGAAGACATCACAACAGTCTAAGCATGAATGTGAGTTTACTTTATCATAAGTGTAACTTGTCTAAAAGCATTCTTTTGCTCATTAAAAAGAAGTCTTTTTATTGATTGCTTGTGTGCACAGTGTGCACAGTGCACTTGGCAAGTGAGTGTGTCATGGTGGGGGCCAGCCAGAGGGCAACTCTGTGAAGTTGATTCTCTCCTTCCATTTTCTTTGGGTGTCTGTGATGGTTTGTATATATGCTTGGCCCAGGGAGTGGCACTATTAGAAGGTGTAGCCTTATTGGAATAGGTGTGTTATGGTGGGTGTGGGTTATTAGACTCTCATTCTAGCTGTTTGGAAGTCAGTAGTCCGCTAACAGCCTCCAGATGAAGATGTAGAACTCTCAGCTCCTCCTGTATCATGCCTGCCTGAATGCTGCCATGCTTCTGCCTTGATGATAATGTGAACTTTGAGCCTGTAAGCCAGCCCCAATTAAATGTTCTTTTTAAGAGTTGCTTTGGTCATGGTGTCTGTTCACAGCAGTAAAACCCTAACTAAGACAGAGTTCTAGGATCAAACTCCAGTTCTCCAGCTTGGCAGCAAGCACCAACTGAGCCATCTCTCCAGCCCACGGTTGCTCATTTTTATCAAGATTTTGTGCCAGACAGTGATGGAGCATGCCTTTAAGAAGGCAGATGCAGGTGGATCTCTGTGAGTTCAAGACCAGCTGCCTGATTTACAGAGTGAGTTAAACACTGTCTTGAAAAACAAACAAATAAAATATAACAAAAAGAGATTTTGTTTCTGTAGCCAACTGATCTGCAACTGATCAACAGGTGTAGCTCTGACTAAGTGTTGCTGTTCTGGTTATTATTATTATTATTATTATTATTATTATTATCTTAATTATTTTATATGTATGGTGTTTTGCTTGCATGTTGGTGTATTATGCCCATGTCTGGTGCCCAGGGAGGCTAGAAGGCATTAGGTCCCCCGAGACTGGAGTTCAGACAGCTGTGAGCCACCAGGCAGATGCTGGGGATAGAACCCTGTTTATCAGGAAGGGCAACCAATGCTCTTACACACTGGCCATCTCTCCGGCCCCAATGTTGGTGGCTTTGATCTCATTAATGAGTACTTCAAATGTAAGATAAGTTATTGATCTGTCAAAAATGTCAGTTGGATAAACAGGGTAACACTTTTCAAATAGCTAGAGACGACTAGAGAGCATTTCTTCACCTGTGTGTAAAAATCCATGTGGTGGCTACCAGACTAACTTTATGCCGTGTTGTCATTTTCTCCATTGCTTCCCTGAGTCCAGACAAAGCAAAGCAATGACATATTAAAGTAAGTGACGGGATCTGAATGCTACCTTTCATTTATTATAGATTAACAGCAGTTTACTATAGCATCACTGCTGCAGACTGAGAACACAGCCATCAGCTGTGAGCCGGCATGCCGTGTACCGTCACTTTCATTTCTTACATGTGTATGCTTTCGTCTGCATAAAGGAAGTGAGAAAATACATGACGTTATCATGAATTATCAAAATGAAGTCATTTAAAATCTCTTTTGTGTATTTTTTCAAGCTTGGGGATGGAGTCCAGTGCTTATACACAGTGCCGGGCAGTGGTGGCGCACGCCTTAATCCCAGCCCTTGGGAGGCAGAGGCAGGTGGATTTCTGAGTTCGAGGCCAGCCTGGTCTACAGAGTGAGTTCCAGGACAGCCAGGGCTACACAGAGAAACCCTGTCTCGAAAAACCAAAAAGAAAAAAAAGAAAAAGAAAAAGATCCACAGCAACTGGCAGCAGAGCAAGTGGCTTCTCAAGGGCGCCCAGCCCTCGGCCCAGCGCTATGTAACTCTGCACACTTTCTACTGTCCCAAAGAAATGCACTTAGAAGAGAAGCACAAAGGGAAGGCAAAGGTGGGTTAGCCCTAGAGGGAACCTGGCAAAGCGTCAGAAGTTTCCAGGTGCCATGTCTGAGTTAGCCGCAGGCATACTACAGAGTACGCGCAGGAAACCGCAATGCAATTGGGGAACTTATTAAATATTTTAACTGGAAATAATTCACTTCTTGAGCCGAATCTTGTTTTCATCTACTTGGTGTATGTACTCAGAAATGTTGTGACACTGATCTCTATAAACGTAATCCGGAGACCGCTGAAAACCTTTGGGACTGGGAGGAATTACCAAGGGGTGACTCCCAGAGAATCTCAGTGCTGAGGCAATTGGAAAGAGAGCATGAATAATATTCATCAAGCTTTGGGGGGATATAACCTTAGAAATGTGAAAGCCATGTTTATGCCTTACTCTGAGAAATGCATCTCCCTCTTGCTAACACAACTGAACTCTGAAGGACTGTAAGCAACAGCACTGCTGTGGTGTCAACTCTGTCTTCTTAGTGAGTTTCTTCTTCCCACAAGACTGGGATGTACCAGTCCATGCTGTCTTCAGGATTTGGACAGACCTGGCAATGAGGCCAGAGACGACTGCATGCCTGTCTTAGTCTCACTTCTATTGTTGTGACAAAATACTCCTGCAAAAGGCAACTGTGGGGAGAAAGGTTTATTTGGCTTTCAATTCCAGGTCATGGGACATTATTGACTGGAAGCCAAAGCAGGAATCGCAGCTGTGGTCGAGAGCAAAGAGAGACCCTAGCCTTGCTTGTTGTTTTCTTTAATGGCTACCAGCTCATGTTTGCTTGTCTTTCTCATGGCCCTGCTGGGCATTTGGGACCTCACGCCTCCTTGCCTCATGGTGTGATAACAGTTTATATAAATCTACTCACACTAAGCAAATGTGTGCCTTAAACTGTGGTTTCTTGAATTAAATGTCAAGGTATGAGAACAGGTAGAGGAGGAAGCCAAGGGCAGTGACTTTAGGTCTATTCTACCACTTCAAGGGGAAGAGAAGGGAATCGATTTTCAAGATCATCTGAAAATGCAAAAGCCCTAATAGTACCTTAGGCTGTTGACAGGCTTAGTTTGGGCACCTTGAGATGGAAAAACCCACTTCTTCATAGATGATAGTTGCAAACTAATTCCAGACATGATGAAAAGAGTAAGACTCACTCAGTGCTGCTGAATTAAGTGAGTAAGCACATACACTTTGAGGAAGCATCAGATCTAAAAGCACGGGTTTCTCCCGCCAACACTAACTCACTGCTGACGAGGCTCAAGTTAACAGTGGGTTCACTCCTGAGGCAGATGGCCTTCACACAGGTCTGCGGGAGAGCCCCTTCCACTGGGCTTGCATCCTCTTGGGCTCTAGCAGGGACCGCAGTGGGCTGAACCTTCCCAGAACCCACTGGTTAAAAAATCCAGGTCTGCACACGCCAGCTCAAGACAGCACCGGCTGTTCGTTGCTAACTACAATGGCAGACATTTGTACTTCAAAGCTGACAAAGAGGATAACAACTCTCAAAGACTCATCAGTTCTAAAAAGATCCACATCCTTCCAAACGTTACCCTGGTGTGTTACCCTCACCTATCCATCTATGGCTAGCAGTCAACGGAATCACGTCTTTAGGAGTTGAAGATGCCACAGGCAGTGCTTCCCGTAAGTGCCTCTCAGGGGGCAGTCTGCTCCCACTTCAGTGCCGGCAGCGCTGTTTCAGACAACTCATTCAGTGTTTGCTTGGCAAATGGGGGGCTTCGTAGACTCCAGCAGGGACTCCTAAGCTGGCACTTCCTGCAATGTCCCCATGCCAATGTGTTTTCATCTGAAAAGCTGCTGAAGAGCCAAGGCTGATGACAAGCAAGCCCCCTGAAAGGGGGGCGAGTGGAGGTAATGGCTGTGAGCATAACTGCCTGCCAACAGAGACCACTAGCCCTGAGATGTCCACCCACTGTGGGACAGTCACTCATGGTCCACTCTAAAGCTAATCCCCAAAGGTGATGGAATGGATATAGGGACATTCCCAAGTGCCCAGACTCTTGTCCTTTCTCTACAGACTGCTGACTACGGAAGATAAGGCCAATTTAGACACAGAAAGTAGATGCTGTTCAAATCAGAAAGCCGCTATCAGCATAAGAAACTCTTACCTGGGGCAGAAAGCAGGCTTCTCTGCCGGATTACAAAGCAAACTCCCGGTGCCCAGTCCTTTCAGATGAACTTCAGGAGATAGCACAAATCAAACGGGCTGAAGCTTACTGTCCATTAGCAGCAAATCCTGAGTATAGAATATCTATGCATCCTACTAATTGCTTTCATTTTATGAGCTGTTTTTTTTTAATCAGAAAAAAAAAAAACTCAAAGAAATGTTCTGTTTGAAGAACAAAGTTTTAGAGAAAGTGATTATTACAAATCCTTCAAGGATCCCATAGACTTTCAAATCCATTTAAATCCAAATATAGATGATCAGATTCTGCTTTGACATAGTTTTTACATTTTTAGAATAACTTTTCATTACAAATCCAGGCACGAATTAGTTATAAGGAGAAAGGAGACTGAGATGATGAAATATGTTGAAGACTATATATATATGTATGTATGTATGTGTGTGTATATGTGTCTGTGTGTGTACACACATGCAGGAAAAGATTAGAATACAATGACAATTACTACATTAGAGTAGTTATTTCTCTGTGTTTTACAAATGGCCTAGTCTATGACCATATATTTACAAGTAAAATTCAAGGCTATCAGACACAGTCAACTTTATAAAATAAGCAGTCAGCCAAGATCAGGATGGTGCTGGAAGGTTCCTTGGCCCCCAGGAAGATGAGCCCAAAACCATCAGTAGCATTTCCTGGTGGCACTGTCCTTGGAGACAGGAAGAAGACAGAGCCCCCTTCCCTGAGGCACCATGGACTCAAATTAAGGCATACACAGCAAGGACTGAACTTCACACATTTATTGGGCTCTGCGCCTGGGGAATCTCAGCACTCTTGAAACACGCACTTGTTTCAGTTTCCAGGGGAGATATAAGACTCTTCCACAGATACCACAGTGGCCAGTGAACAGTGGCTGCACTGCCAATAGAAGCAGTGACAGGTGACCACTCCAACTTACTCGCATTCCTGTACCCATGGACTTGGGGAAAGAGTAGGTAATGTAACGTTTGTGTTTAGTACTGGAGATCAAAGTAGGAGCCTTGCAGGCAAGCATACAGTCCTAAGCTATGCACTCAGCCTAATTCTTTTACAAATTATATTTCATAAATTCACCATATTCACTTAAGCTATAGCTATATCCATAAGACTGTAAACATCTCAGTCACCACTGGTAGTACATAGAGGAGATACACCATCTTATTTTGGGAAGTTGTTTTGGGCAATAAGTGCAGAATCTGTATGTGTCTCATAAGATAAAAATGTAAAACTCACTCCTGGGATGTCCCAGTAGACAGATATTCCACATTCATAAATTGACCCCAAAAGGCTGTAAGTGTTCACGGTACGTGTATATGAAAATAGAAATCTCAGTAAGAATTTTGAGTCCATTCTCCAAGGAGCACACTTTTGTATGTCTGTGATGCTAGCTAGCGCTCAGAAAATGGGAGCAGGAGGCACATTGGAGGTCAGTTTGGCCTACAGGGAAGCAAGAAATAAAATTAAGTAAAATAAAATAAACATAGGCAAGAGAGAAATCATAGTCTGTGCCCAGACAAATGTGGCTTCCGTCCCCATCGTCTCTGTTGCAGGTGCCTGGAGGCTGTACATCTGCGAGTCCCATGGGTCCTCAGGCAGGGTCACAGCTGTTGACTGGTGAAGAAGGATTTAGTCTTCCTGCAGACAGGATTTACACAGAGTGGACAGCTCAGACCCAACTGCGTGGAGCAAAGCTTGTTGGACTGGATGTGGGAGTGGACCAGATCAGCGAGGGCCTGCAAGACACAGAGCACAGAGCCACCTGAGGCGAGAAGCCCTCGGCCCTCCCTGCGTACATACCCTCAGCTTATCCCAGGGAAGACTGCTCCAGATGGGGGTTTCTTTTAAACTAAGCTGAATGGAAGTGTAAAACATTACCCGTTCCGGGCATCGTCAGCTTAGGCAAAGTCAAAACGGAGACTTTGGGAAGTGGACCCTCTTACCCCACCCACCGCAGCTGTTCACTGAGAAGCAGACTTCAAATTAGGCAGCTGTAGGTGGGCGAACTAAGGAGACTGGGGCTACCTGCAGGAGAGAGGAGGAGTAGAGAAGGAATTTGCTCTTAGTTTTGTAATTAATTGGAACTCCAAATGTACTAATATGTGAGAAAACCAATATTCTGCAGGAGTTTCTCAGAGGACTACTCTGCGCTGTGTTCTACTAAAATGGTTGTAACACCGTGGTACCTTGGAGAACAATGGATTTCCATTAAGAGACTCCGCTCTTCTGATGTTTTCAGCTCCACACTGAATCAAATGAGAATGGAAAGAAAACACAGACACATTTTATTTCCTTTCCTTTCCTTTTTAAAAGACGCTAAGTGCTACAAAAGAATAAATGCACAGAAATACACACACATACACACACACACACACACACACACACACACACACACCCCTCAGCCTGACCCGTGAACGGTCGCAGACGACTCCTGAATGACGGTTGTGGTCGTTTGGTGGATGGGCAGACGGACCGGGCTACTAGGAATTGCTCTTGTGTTTCTGTGCTGCCCCGCCCTGCCCTCTCCACAGCGGTGTGCGTGCGGCCCATGCTGGGTGGGTCTCGGGAGCGATCCAGGCCTACATCCACCGCCCTTTCCCTTTCCCTAACGCAGGTCTTTCAGACTCATCGAAGTAAATGTTGCTGCAATTAAGTAAAATTTCCTATTTACTTTGATCCCAAGTAAGTGCTAACTAAAATGAAGGAAATTAATTTATGGACTCTAAAACATATTCATTTTAAATTGGATTCAATGTAGAGTTGGATTTTAAAATAAACTTTTATATAGAAAAAAATCTAAGAAAAAAATCTGAGTAGGTTCAGTATCATTCTTTTCCCCTGTTTAAAAAAAAATACCCAGTTAATTAGTCCCAGATAATAGAGAACTGTGTATGATTTGCTCTGTGCTTCCGGTCATCTCTTTCCCATTCACACTGAGTGAGACATACACAGTCAGTTGCTTTATCTTCTAGATTGACATTTACAGGAGGAGCCCACACGGGAAACCCATTGGTATTCAGCAAACACCTAGACCTCAATATGGAGGCTCTACTTTAAAAAAAAAAAATCACAAAGTGTCCATGGCAGCAGAATCAACAGTGTTAGTAATCAGCAGGGGCGGGAGGGCTAGGGAGATGCAAGAGCCACCAATCTGTCCACGGCACATTATTGGGAAAACAAAAGGACTTATAGTCATGCAGCATGTGACAGTAAAATTTTTAAAAATTCAAATGAGTATTAATCAAGGAGTTACTAAAAACAGCTGCAGGCATTTGATTACATTTACTCACGGATACCCAAGGCATGTATTTAAGGACAGAAAACAGTGACCACAAAACTGAATGGCTAAGATGTGACTGTGTTCTATGCAGAGACGCCTATTAGTACTGAAGTAGGCACACTTGGGGCAGAGGAAGGGGTTTTATGAAAACGTTAGCAGATGGCCTCTCTGAGGGTCAGAGGAGAAGCATGACCCACTCATGACATGGCACCCTTTGGTACCATCTGAGAACTTTATTACTTCTATCAGCAAAAGGCAAAAAAGTCATTTCTATTTTGGAATAAAACATTTTTTAAGCTTTTAAAGTTAGTTGTTTTAAGCATCCTATATTTTCATATCAAAATAATGATAGTTACATGGTTTTCTTTATTCCCTCCAAGGATTAATTTATTAATCACTAATAAGCCTCTTGGTTACTAATAGCCTCCACTTATAATACAAATGAATGGAAACTAACATTCAACAGAGAAAAAAACTTATTTTCAAACACCCTACACAAAGTCTTATTATTATTACTGACGTCACTCTAGCAAGTTTAAAATTAGCCAAAGTCATGGTGGGCATACAGAGGCATCTGTAAATAAAACCTATGGGCAGGCTGGAGAGATGGCTCAGCCGTTAAGAACACTGACTTCTCTTCCTGAGGTCCTGGATTCAATTCCCAGCAACGGCATGGTGGCTCACAACCATCTGAAATGCGATCCCATGCCTTCTTCTGGTGTCTGAAGACAGCGACAGTGCACTCACAAACATTAAATAAATATATCTTTAAAAAAACAAACAGACATGGGCAACAACGAGACCTCATCTTTGCTGGTTTCAACTTAATTCCTAGTGATTAGAGAATATGGGCTCCCTTGACTTATTAGTCTTTAACTGATGACTGGCATAGACACACTAATAACAGGAGACACGCTAATACCTGACAACTGGTTCCAGTTCAGATCCTACCCACTCTGCACTCCACCCCTCACCACCACCCAGTCCCAGAAAGGGAACAGATTTCTGTGGAGCCAGACTTCCCCCAGTCACATATAGGAAGGCCATGAGTTCTCATCCAAGATGAGAGGGAGAAAAGGACTTCCCGAGTCCCCACGCTTCCAAACCTCCCCCAGCAACACAGCAATAAGCCAGTGAAGGTTTCAGGCTAGCCCTCAGAAGCTACAAGACAGGTAAGCAACAGTCTTTCTCCACCCTGAGTGACAAGTCACATCCATCTTACGCCAACAGTGGTTATTTGTTATTTCAATAGTCAGATTGATCACAACTTGTTAGCAAACAGCTAATTAAGTGAGTGCACAGAAGAGGTCAACAGAATTACAACACACACTGCTTCGTGTTTGTTCTATGCTCCTCTGAAATGTCAAAGACTCCTATGTCACAAACCCAACCAGAAACAGTGTAACAGCCCAAGAACTGTATTAAGTGGAGAGAATGAATCAGAGACTAACAGTTTCCCTCACAGTTGGGAGATATACAAGTCCTTTGCACTAAAGATTTCACCTTCAGACAGTACAGTAACTTACACTGAACAAAGTATTAGTTTCAGTGACACTGGGCAACATGGTTTAATAAAGACATAAATGTCTTCTGTACTGCTGATATAGAATTAACTTATAAAGTATTATTCAAAATGATGAATATACAATATATACAAACACACTAAAAGTCTGTCTTTCTTTCTCTTTCCTTTCCTCCTTTTGTTTGCTTTTTCTGAGACAGGGTCTCTCTATGTAGCCCTGGCTAACCTGGAACTCACGAAGTAGACCAGGCTGGCCTTGAACTCCCTAACATCTGCTTGCCTCTGCCTTCCAGTCCTGGGATTACGGGAGTGTGTCACTACACCTAGCCCCATAAAAAGTAATTTTTTTCCAATGGTATAGTTTGGTAGTTGTAGAAAAAAAATTACCTTTTAAAACAAACCATGATGGGACTAAGAAGCCATGCAGGCACACTTACCTTCTGAGCTAACACTTGAGAGCATTCAATATCCAGTTCATAGAGTGTCTCAATGTGGTCACTGGTAAACGCTATTGGAACCAAGAGGATATTCTTCCTCCCTCGCTCACAAAGCCCTTCGATAGCCTCATCTGTCTGAGGGCCCAACCAGGGTACTGGACCAACCTATGAGAAAGAAGGGCCACACAGAGATGGACCATTTCTCCTGACACTTCAACAACATATTATCAGGCCCCAACACACGCTAGGAGCACACCCACAGCTGCCCATCCTGGTGAGAGTCACTCTTACACCTCCTTGAGTAGGTTTAATATTTTTATAATGAGGGTTGAATCCTTCTAGAGGCTGACCTGACCTGATGATACAAATAAACACTTTCTTTCATTAAAGCAAGTCAGAGAGTAACTGACACAACTCTACTAGTTGTTCTGTTCCCCTTCTGTCTGTTTGCTCTTTGCAGAGTCCTTTCTGCCCACAGTGAGCAGTCAACTTACAGAAAAGCTTGCTGGCATGAAGAGCCCAAATATTCATTTATAGATAAGGGATCACACAGATTTTCTCCAGAGATGCTGGCCTGAAGATACATGCAAGCTCCCTACCTTGGACTGCCAAACCAGTCGGTAGGGGTTGGCATAACCCAGCTCTTCCATGACTTTGTGGACAGTGGCTCCTACCTCTTGGGGATAGGGGTCCCCCCTGTTGACAACCTGCAGTAGAGACAAAATAATACACAGTCACCAACACTGTGAGGATGTCAAACACCACTGGCTATACAGGGACAAGATGAACGTAGGCTAGACCTCTCCTTGCCCTCCTTCAAACTAACGATTGGATCTGAGCATTGGTGGGAAAGCTCCTTGGCTCCAGACTTTCATTATCTTTTCCTGTACAGGGATAAAGGCTTCATCTGTCTACTCCATCCTCACATCTGATTGTACAATAGGCACCCAATAAACACTGCGTTGGTGACATGAAATGCTAAGACAGTATTTTATAACATTACTGGTGGGCAAATGGTCATTAGAAGAATAACTGCAGAAAGGATGAAAGAAATGCAAGGTCACCTCTGGCACAGTAAACAATAACTACTAGAGGTGGGAGTCGCCATTACAGCACCAGGATGTTCCAGGGCAAATATTCACCTGCCCTTTCTGGACTTTCTCTCTGGTACCTCAGGTCTCATCACACCTAGAATGGACCCTTGGAAAGGGTTTGCATGGCACCCGAAAGAAGACATCATCCCACTGAAACGAAACAGGCAGGCTCCCAATGGGAGGACTCTCTCCCGAACGTCATCTGCTACTAACGCAGTCAGTGGCTGCATCTTCCAGGCTTGACTCTGATGACCACCAAGGGTGGCACCCGCCACCTGAGGCTAGCTGGTCCCATTAATCATGTGTTTCAGACCGATCACACCTAAGAAAATGTAATCTTCCACCTCTGTGGCTAGGAAAACAGCGTTCTCAGGACAGGATGCTAGTTCTGAGTAGATGGAACTGGGGACTGTGCCCAAGATCTTTCAAATATCAGACAGCACACAAGCCTGGTATTTCTGTTTCCTGAAATGCAACCATCGTGGCGCGCAGGAGGTGACATTTTTTCATGTTCTCATTGATTTGTTTGTCATTTTATAATTTACACATAGAAGTAATTTTAACAATGTATGCTGGATACAAACTTTTGTCAGATTTATATGACTGAGTATTTCCCCACATGTGTGGCTTGAATTTTCAATTTCTTTTTTTTTTTTTAATTATTTATTTATTCCCTTAACCCCAAATTAGCCTTTCCTCTCCTCCCAGGACCCCCTCACGTCAGTCCTCCACCTATTTCACCTTCCCCTTCTCTTTTGAGGAGGGAAGCCCCCCTCTGGGTGTCACCCCCCACACTATCACACCCCCCTACGCCAACCCCACACACTAACTCACTTCGGGGCTAGGCACATCCTCCCCACTGAGGCCAGATAAGGCAGTCTATTTAGGGACTTGGGATCCACAGGCAGGCAGCAGGCTCAGAGACAGCCCCTGTTCCAGTTGTTGGGGGACCCACATGAAGGAGGTGACATTTTATGGATAACCTGGGATAACATGATTAACTAAGGATCACACACCGGATGCTGTATATTCATTCTCTGGCCAAGCTGTGGTTCCTAGTTTTAGCAAATTAGAAACCATATTGGCTTTCTAGAAGGCACAGGCTCAGTGAGAGCAAAGCTGGCTGCACAGTCCAGTATAGGGAAACTGTACACTGTATTCCTCCCATACAGCAGGCAAGAGCATGCTTCTTTTAGCTGATGCGTTTGTTAGAAACTCTAATATCTGAATGAATCTTCCAGTTATGGTTTTAAAGAAGGCTATTAATAAGAGATCTATTTGTGATACTTTGTATTGAATTAATTGCTGGGAGGTTTTAGAGAGTGAGTCTATGAGCAGGCCACGGCTGGGAGTTTAGAATTCATGCTCGCACTGGGCTGAGCACAGAACAGAATGGAGCCGGTCCACTTTACACATTCAGGGAGTGAACCGACCCAGTCCTCTGCCACACTCACAAAATGTTCTTACTTACAGACATCGGCAGGGAGTGGGCAGAAAACAGAATGACCACCTCGCTTCTCTTCTCCTCTGGAAAATGGTTCAGCTCTTTCAGAATGTGATCTGCAAAGCACTGTGGGAACCCCAGGAATGGGGAAGAGGGTGGTGAGAAGAAAACAAAGAACGGAAGAAGGGTCTGAGAAACTAGAGCCGCACCAAAAAACTCAGCGCGATCTTCAAGATCTGGAACCTCTCTCTCTCTACCTCTCTCTCTCTCTCTCTCTCTCTCTCTCTCTCTCTCTCTCTCTCTCTAAATGCAAACATCACAGTCTCTTTGCTATGGTTCAGCTTCGAAATGGCTTGCAATGGTTTCAGGGGCCTGGGGAATTTGATGGGAAACGTCTAAAGCTCACTAATGGCTCTCTGCAAATGAGCGCGGAGGAGCTGCTTCCCCTCGGGAAGAGCAGGGCACACTTCCAGATGGAAAGGAAACACAGATGGGAAGGAGAGGCTGTTTTAAGGCCTCGCATTTGCTCCGTTAGCAGGAAAACAGCTTACGGGGTCTTTCTAAATCTCCCTTACTTTGGCTTTCAGGCCTATCACATTAAAATACATTAGCCAGAAATAGGAGAGAAATAAGAAAATACTCTTCTATTTTTATGACATCTTTCTTACAAGTCCAGGATCTGTACCAAAGCGCTCCTCCTCCCAAGCTTCCTAATGACAGATGATGGGCTGTGCAGCCCCCATTAAACACACAGGGGGAAAGGCTGTGGTTGGTGTGAGGGCTAGCTGGCCATATGTGTGAATGTAGACTAGAGTCCAGGTCCCACGGCCTCCCAACCTCTGCCCATCAGACCAGCTCCCTCTGGCTTCTCATTGGCACTTGCTCATCCTCACGGGTAGGTGCTGAAACACCAGATCTGAAGAGACTTTCTTTCATCTTACACTTGAATCATTCCTTGTCAGGCTTATAAGGAAAACGTGGCAAAGGACAGAAATGGGTCAACTGATAAACTGGAACGTGGCCAGGAATCAGACTGAAGTTGGTATCAGTGTAAAATAAACTTCTATGGAATTTTGTATTGTAGGTATGTTAAGAGCACACCCCTGATCTTAAGGGTGTGTGTGTGTGTGTGTGTGTGTATGTGTATGTTTTTTCAAGTAGTTCAGAAAAATATATACACAGACATACACATATATATACATTCAGAGAACACATAAATGATAGGTCAAGTGAGACAATACATGAATACGGGTAAAGAATAGATGACAGCTCACTGCACCATTTTTAAACATTTACTTATTTTGTGTGTATGGGTGTTTTGTCTGCATGTATGTCTGTGCACCATGTGTATTACCTGGTGCACACAGAAGCCAGAGCCCATCAGATCCCCTAAGATTAGTGTTACCAATGGTTGGGAGCTGCCATTTGGGTGCTGGAAATCAAACTGTGAGTCCTCTGCAAGAGCAGCCAGTGCTCTGAACCACTGCAGCTTTATTTTTAAGTGTGTGTGTGTGTGTGTGTGTGTGTGTGTGTGTGTGTGTGTGTGTGTGTGCGTGCGCACGCACACATAGGGGGTTATGTGTATATGTGTGAGGGTGCCCACAGAGTCCAGAAGACAGCAACAGATCCTCTGGAGCTGGAGCTGCAGCAGTTGTGCACCAGCAGAGGTGGTTGCTGGGAACTCAGCTAGAGCAGTGTGTGTGTTCTTAGCCAGCCAGCTCTCCAGACACTTTAACTAATAATCTTGTAGCTAATCTGCATGTCAGAAATCATTCTCAAATAAAATTTAAAGAACTTAACAGAATCATACAAGCTTGTAGTTGATGCAGTCTTGATACATATCAGTGCTCAGTCAATACTGTAAGTTCCAAACTTGTCCCTAAGAACCCTAAAATACCTATCATCCTAGAACTCACAAGTTTTGGGAAGTAAATGCCCTAATGAAGAAAATGGAGTTCTCTTCCGCCCTCTCCCTTCCTCCTCACCTCCAGGCTCTGTAACAACATTCGATACAAACAAGAGCTGTATTTTTATAGTCTTCATTATGTTTAGGAAGCAAGACTGCTCAGAAAGGATTATTTAGAGAACAGCCTACATAAAGAAGCCCCAGTAAAGTTGATGTGGAAACCTGGAATAGACATTTACTGTGACTACTCCAAAGGCTAGATAAATAGTATTAGAGACAGGGTGACAATATGACCATTTTGAGTAACTAGTACTGATAACACGCAGGAATATGAGATTATAAGGCCCTATTTTTTAGTTAAGTTTATGTAAGAGTTTTAGGGCTGCCCCCCTTCCTTCCCTTTCCTCAGCTTGTAAAATTGCAAGTAAGAACACAATTCCTCAGGGCTTGTGAGAGTCACTAAGCCATCTTCAAAACTCAAGCGGCATGGGCAAACAGAAGTGCCACTTAAATCACCTAAGACCCATCTGCAGGATTTTCTGTGCACAGCCCCTGTGCAAAATGAAAGCAGCAAGGCCTCTCAGAGCCTTCAATCACACCAGCCAGGAGGGCAGATAAATGCCTCTAAAATTCCCTTTCATTTTATGAACAGAGACTTCCTCGGTTAAGAGACCTTTCCATCTTTCTGCTTCCCCCCTTTCAAAGGGCTGAATTTTAATGCAAATCTAATTACTCCCGCGATCAGGGCAGGCAGATGCTGTGCAGATCCCCTGTTCCTGTGCCACATGTCAGCTCAGACCTGCAGTACCCCTCCTACCCAGCCACTGCTTCAATAGCAGCATTCCGGGCCTTAGGCACTCCAGCTACCGCTGGCTGGACCCAGGAGAACGATGAACGCTGGACACAGGCGGGCAGCCCACAACGACACCCATCCCTGGGGGACCTCCTTCACTCCTACACAAGTATTAACCCTTTCCCTGCCCGCCGGACACCACTCTGGGGAAGCTAACCTGATTTTAATGCCGTCTACCGCCATCTAGTGGTCACAGGTTTTAAGTGCTGCCAAATTTTGTAGGCATTTGCCAAAGATCACAGAATGAACAAAGTATATAAAATACAAAATAAATCCAAACCACTTCATATATCTCGATTTAAAATAAATCAAAAACAAAACCTTCTACAGACTCAAACCTTATCCTAATTAATCTGGATTTTTTTAAAAACCAACTTAACTCTCATGGGGTTTTTTTGTTGTTGTTTTTTTTTTTTTAAATAAGGTAACACCAATTCAAAGCTAATGGTTTTAGAATTGTAATTTTAACTGATTCTTCTAAAATAAAAGTGCACATTGACAGCATATTTAACTGATTCTTCTAAAATAAAGTACCCACTGACAGAATATTACAAAGGTAAGTATACAGGAGAAATGAAAATTTTCTTTTGATGTATAAAACTTTTCCAATAGAATGCCGTTTACTTTCATGTTGCCAAACATGTACCTATAGACTATCTTCACTTTTTTAATCCTTTGATGTTTTTGAAGGATTTAAAAAATATAGGACTTAAGTAATTTGTTGATCATTCAATCTAGACACAGAAGTTAGCGGAAATCGATATACTCCTTCATGTTCTTCTGGCTGCTACAAAATACAAAACTCAAAATCTAACTGTGGTACTACAGTATAAGCTGAAGAAAGCAAAGAGTCTGATCATTTTAACCTCTACATTTATTGTCGTTTTCCCCGATAAGTGAAAAGTCTAATGGTGTGGCTTTAATCCCCAGTACGCAGTTTAAGCAGGAGAACACAGGCTCAGCGAGCATCTCCGACAGAGCGGCTGAGTGGCTCTGGATGCTGTGAGGACAGAGGCACCGTGGGCATACACACCTGGATGAGGAGGGGGTGCGTGGGCCACCTGTCGATTGTGCTCCACTTCATGGTGGGCTTCCGTCCCACCTCGTTATAGTATCTGTAAATGGCATTTAAGCTGCTGCCTAAAATGCAAGGGAGCCATTTAGTAGATGCACTTGATTGTGGTGAAAACACAGCTCAGACTAGTAAAGGCAGTAATTGTGAGTTCAAAGTGGGCAGCTGCGTCTATACAGAAACCCAGTCTAGTTACAATCTTTTCAATACTCTAAAATGCATATAGGTTTAACAACCCTGCAAATAAAGATCACTAAAGAGCAATCAACTTCAACAGGCCTTCAAAGACGACGGGGCCACTTCTGCTGAGAAATGTGAGGGCTGTGAGCTTCTGCGGTGTAAGCTATTGTGAACTTGCAAGGACCAAGTCTTACAACTGAGAGCATGTGAAGAAAAGCAGTCCCATTATGACCAGCATCGGCCTCATTACACGCAGTGTAGGGTGTGAGGAAGACAGACACAAGTGGGCTGTTATCCCAGCATGCTGATGCTGCATTGTTTCATTCTGGAGGAGCCGGTTTCTGGACTTCTCCTTTACAGCTGTTTTATTCCACCAAGGCTCTGTGTTAGAATATGCATTATTCTATGTCCGGAGCATTTTTAATATTTTCACTCAATATTACAAGTTAGATACGTCTCCTGTTCAAAGGCAAGCTTTAGAACCATCCTTCCTAAAGATGCCATCCCAGGGCAAGCAGCCTACTGAGGGCTCTGGAGGCCCTGTGTCCAATCAACGTTTACGAAATGCATCAGTACCTGGAATAAAGCAAGCAGACACTACACTCTAACAAGTGACCTAACAAACGCTGTGTTCCTAAGTGAACGGTGAATATGACAACCCAAAGTCCAGAAGTGGGTTGGCAGAATGAAGCCGCAGCTTTTCACTGGCCTGGGGAAGCTGGCACTGGGGTCAAATCCTAAGGCCTATGAAACCAATCCTGACAGGGCCCTCTTACTCAGTCCTACACAGATCAAGTTCCAGCATGTCTGTGCTGCCCATGACCAGTTTCCTGGGTTTCTTGCCATAGGAATCACAGTTAAGTTGCCAGTTTAAAAAGCTTACTTGGGACACATATAGAGTTTAGCTCAAACTGTTTGGTCAGGCTAAGATTCAGCTTGTCTAAAAAAAAAAAACTCAATGGGTTCAATTTCAACGAGTAGAATATAATGAAGTAAGAAAATCCAAGCTTAGGGGTGAAAAATAATCTCCACTAGAAATCAAAGCATGCCATCACCTTCCCACAGCAGATCTCACTGCACACGACACGTGGGCATGGTTTTCTGATGGACAGAAGGGCTTCAGGGAGCCACGTTAGCTCCCACATGCCAGTGGACAACAGTCAACATACTACAGAAGTAGTTAAGAAGGGAGAAATGTAAATGAGGAAGACACTATGAGACGTACAAGGAGCCTGTTTAAAAGACAAAGTAGCAAAGGAGACCACTGGCCTCAGAAGAAATGTGGTTCCTGAAATGTTCATAGCCCAGAAGTACAGGTGCTCAGAGAGCAATGCGCCCTGAGCTCTGACCACACAGTAGGGAGCAATGCGCCCTGAGCTCTGACCACACAGTAGGGAGCACCGGCGAGCTAACACGTGTGTCTGTTGCCACATACATGATTTTTAACTTAAATACCTTTGAGATCAGACATCTGTACGCTAAGGGACACTTTGCAAAGCAAGATAAAAACATACCTTGAGCCGGGCAGTGGTGGCACACACCTTTAATCCCAGCACTTGGGAGGCAGAGACAGGCAGATTTCTGAGTTCGAGGCCAGCCTGGTCTACAGAGTGAGTTCCAGGACAGCCAGGGCTACACAGAGAAACCCTGTCTCAA
Organism: Uromys caudimaculatus; assembly: GCA_028551405.1. Classification (NCBI taxonomy): domain Eukaryota; kingdom Metazoa; phylum Chordata; class Mammalia; order Rodentia; family Muridae; genus Uromys; species Uromys caudimaculatus. The sequence goes on from CM052715.1 coordinate 48,294,745, forward strand.
AAAAAAAAAAAAAAAAAAAAAAAAATATATATATATATATATATATATATATATATATATACCTTGAAAATACTAAGATCTGACTCATTCTCCAATAATATATTACCAGTTACTTTAAAATTGTAGCTTCCCAAAGTAAATCACAATTCCAACTTCCAGATGCATGTGAAAGATTGGGCATTTTAACAGATGGCGCTCTCTCTCTCTCTCTCTCTCTCTCTCTCTCTCTCTCTCTCTCTCTTTCTCTCTCTGTCCCTCTCTCTCCTCTCTCCACACACATACGGGCATGCATGCGCACATACACACTCAACCTTAGTATTTAAGGCACACAACACTTGGAATAATTCCCCTGTAGATTTTTATTTCTTCTTATAGATATAATAACATTAATATTCAAAGAAACTGGGAATACAAATGCGCTGACCTAAATCCTTGAGAAAATGTAATTATATTTGTGGGTAACAATAGAAGCTTTACCAATAATTAAGAATAACCAGGAGTGGTGGCACATGCCTTTGATCCCAGCACTCAGAAGGCAGAGGCAAGTGGATCTCTGTGAGTCTGAGGCCAGCATAGTCTACATAGTGAGACCCTGGCTCAAAAAAGCAAAGAACAAGCATGAATTGTTGCTGCCGCGGTTTTTGTTTGTTGTTGAGTGTATTTGTTTTTGAGATGGGGTCTTACTATGCAGCCTTGGCTGTCCTAGAACTTACTATGTTGACGAGGCTGGCCTCAAACTCATAGAGATCTGCCTGCCTCTGCCTGGGATTAGAGGTGTGAGCCACCACGCCGGTCTAGGATGGATTTTTAAGTTAACCAGTAACTAACCTAAAACTGAAGGAAAGACAAACACAAAAATAAAAACAGCAGTATTTTCCATATCACACGGACACTTCTGTTTTCAAAATAAAAACAGTCATTCCCTTTACTCCCTTAATAAAAATTTCAGGGTAGACATAAAAATAAGTTTATGATACAAACCTAGAAAGTGATCTGTTAATTAACTGTATTAAAGTAGTAACCAAGCACTGCCACCACCCACCATTTGTAGTTCTCAGTTGACTAGCTGATAGTTCCAGAAGCACAAGCATGCAATTTCAAAGCAACTGGCCTGGCCTTTTACATGTAAAGAAGACAGGCCAGATTTGCCATTCAAATTGCAAATCCCATCAGCACTCAGACTCCCGGCTAACCCTGCCAGGGGCCCAGCCACCTTCGAGAGACGTCCTTACCTGTGGTGGAGCAGCTATACTGTGGATACTGTGTGAAGGCAATGGCCCTTTCCAGTCCATCTCTCTCCATCTCTTCAATCGCCTCTTCTGTCAAGGGATGGACGTACCGGAATCCAATATAGTATTTGTGAGGTGCTATCAGGAAGCATGACCGGAGAGGAGAGGGATTAATCTTTATATAGATCCCTCAGAGTCACCCACATGGTGTACTGGCCAGGACAATAAACGACTAACCTCATTTTCTACAATGCTGATATGGTGAACATGTTAGGATATCCCTGGCATCCTGTCCATCACTTAGGAGGCACAGGGACACTGGTTATTCTCTGAGATCGGCAGTCCTACACGCCTACCTAACATGGTCATCTTTAAAATGCAAGCTTTTGTTCTTAATTCTCTGTTCTCATCAGGCATAAAAAGGCTGAAGAAAAGAGAGAGGGAAAGAACCCCAAAACTAGTACCTAGCTGGGCCTGGTGGCACGGCCTTTAATCCCAGCCTCATTAGGAGCATCTCTGTGAGTTTGAGGCTGGCCTGCTCTATACAGCGAGTTCCATGCCAGCTGGGGCTACATAGTGAGACTCCATTTCATTTTAAAAATGTAATACTTATTCTTGACATGTACTGTCTTCATTGAGCAAAGTGGCATATGCCTGTAACCCCCAACACTCAGGAAGCAAGAGCAGAAGGACAAGTTAAGGCCAACTGGGGCTACAAGGCAGGTTCAAGGCCAGCCTGGGGCACGGTAGAACATGACTCTGACCACCGTACACAAGCACCTTAGGCAGGACAATTGAGTCTGAAGTCAGTGTGGTCCAGAGCACGTTCACAGCCAGTATTGAGTATAGAATGAGAACCCAACGCAGAAAAAAAGAAAGAACAAAAAAGACTTCTGAGCATCGCTCTCAGATAAGCCCTGCAGCCTGGAGGAAGCAGGGAGCAGCTGAGCTGCCTGGAAAAGGCTCAGGCCAGCTGCAAAAGATGTTGTCCAGCCTCTGGAGATGCTGCTGACTGTGCAGTGGGCTCCAGGTTGCCAACTTCTGTGAGTTGTCACCATGCTGTAGTGGGCTTTGGTGATGCAACTGTGTCTGAGGTAAGACTGTTCCTGTAAGTAACTCTTACCTGCATTCCTGTAAATTAGTTCAATAAAACTCATCGGTTCACCAGCGTAGCCATATTTTGATCTATCATGATTCCTATCTTGAGGAGATGATGTTAGTTCAAGCCTCCTCAGAAGTATTGTCACCCAAGGGGATAGCGACTTGCCAAAGGTCATGAGTACCAAGGCCCTCTAAGGGCTAGGAACCCAAGGAGAGCTTCCAAGGTCCAGAGAAACAAAAGGAGGCAACTCTGCTACCTGAGTGAATGTGGTCAGGCAAGCTGGCTCTGTAGAGGGTAAACACAATGTGCTCATACTCTTCCTGAATGTAGCTGCCACATGCTCAATGCACACACAGACCTGGAGGAAGGATGGATGGATGGATGGATGGATGGATGGATGGATGGATGGATGGATGGATGGATGGATGGATGGATGGACGGAGGACACATAGGTACAGGAATCAATGGGTAGAAGTGTAGGTAAATATACAGGCAAATGGATAGACCAAACAAAGGAGAAAAGACACTATTATGCCACATTGAGTGATTTAATGACTGGTCAGGCAAGCCACTGAGCTTAGCTCCAAAGTTATAGTGAGTCCCGAATATTTTAAAAATAAATCTCTAGAGAACAGATTGCTCAGTCACTAGATTAAGAAGCTATCTTCCCAGTGAGCACAAAATGAATACGATGATCCTTGATGGCTTAGACAGCAGAGGATTCATGTCAGCACCTGCCCACGTGTAAATTCCTGGCTTTGCATTATATGGCCTTACAATAAGATGACCAGAGAGTAAGTGGGAGACCACTTTTGATAGAAGGTGAGAAGGTGCCCTGGGACTCTGTTTGGCCAAGCTAGGAGCCTGAAGCCATAGAAAGTCTGGATGTTCCACAGCTTCCTCACAGTGACCAGAGAAAGAAGGTGAAACATGGGAAGGAGGCATTCCTGTCTGGTTTGTTGTTCTTTGTTTTCTTTTGTTTTGTTTCTTTTTCTTTTGAGACAAGGTCTCTATGTAATCCTGGCTGTTCTGGAATTCACTAAGACCAGGCTGGTCTTGAACTCACAGAGATGTGCCTGCCTTTGCTCCCAAGTTCTGGGATTAAAGGTGTGTGCCACTCCTGGTTTTCCTGTCTGTTTTCTTTCTCAAATCTGACATCTGATAGGGCTTGTCATGGGGTTGGATGATAAACTGGCAACAATCAGGGCTTGTTCTCTACCAAGGAGGGGCGGGTAGAGACAGCCAAGGCTTTCTGCCATCTTTAAAGAGATACATTGTTGCCTGTGTGGAGGGACTGTGCCTGAAAGGTCCCTGAGCCACAGAAATGGCAAGATGCAAACCTGACCGTCACAAGTACAGCTGAACAATTTTCTAAGTGAGATGGTCTGCCGAGGGAGGAGGGAACTGGGCACCTCGGTGCAATGCGACTCAGTGATACTTCCTCAGAGAGCCCTGCCTAACAGGCTCTTCTCTTTGAGGGTACCAGGACCATCACCTCTTGTCCTGAATCTGAAGCCATAGAATGCCTTCACAATGGACATTCGCCCTAACTGGAACTTTTTTCAGTTTTAACATTGCTCATTCTGCTGGTTGGCTTTGTCAGGATGACCCACACTAGAGTCACCTGGGAAGAGGGACCATCACTTGAGGAATTGCTACATCAGATTGGTTTGTGGGGATGTCTGTGGGGCATCTTCTTGACTGACGGTTGGTATCGGGGAGGGCAAGCTCACCATGGGCAGTGCCATGCTTGGGCAGGAGGTCCCGGATGGTATAAGAAAGCAGGCTGAGGTAGCCATGGAGAACCGGCAAGGAAGCTGTGTTCCTCATGGTCTCTGCGTTAGTTCCTGCCTGAATTTCTTCCTTAGCTTCCCTCAGTGATGGATTGTTACACGGCAATGTAAAATGAAATAAACTTTTTTTTTCCCACGTTGCTTTGGGTCAGCACAATATCACAATGACAGAAAGCAGGACACTCATAGTGGCTCCTGCTTTAGTATTATATGGAGCCGTGTCCTACAATCGGGCGTGCCTTGGATGGACATACATGTAGCATCTGTAGCTCACTCTTGCATTTAATGTTTCAGTCTAAGTCGAGGTTATCACAAGTTACCAGACGTGTGTTGATAGAGCCCGACCAATGCAGCGACTTGCTGCCTCACAGTGGAGGTGCTGTTGGCCGAAGGCTTGCCTGAAGGCTGCCCAGTAACTCAGTTTAGCAACTTCTCTAATGTTCATCTAATTACCATCTAACGAGAAGAAACGGCCACAGCAACAGTCTCACCCTCTGTGCACGGAATATTGCTGCTTCTTTGCAAGCTAGCTCAACTTTAAACTTCCTTTGAAACACTTTCCGACTTTTCGGTTTGTTTACTTGTAACACTAGAAGTGATTTTTGAAAGTTCTACAGTCAGAGGATAATGTCTTGAGGACTCAGTCGAGTGACCATGAATTATGTATTATAGAAACTCACAAATCAATAGTTGCTAGTACCAGGACCAAGAACATGGCTCAGTAGATAAAGTGCTTACAGTACACACATGAAGACTCAAATTCAGCAGATCCAGTAACACATAAAAGCTGGGCAGCTGAGGTGACCACCTGGAATCCCACACAGACCCCAAGGCAAGCTGGCTGGCTTAGACTGACTAGAGTGGTGAGCTCTGAGTGAGATTGAAAGACCCGGCCTCAGTATATGAAGTGGAGAGCAATGGGGAAAGACGTCCAACATTAACGTTGGGCCTGCACGTGCACCCTCACCCATCCACACAAATATGCACTCCACACACATGTGCTCCCACTGTTACAAACATGCAATGCATACGTAACAGTCTCTCTCTCTCTCTCTCTCTCTCTCTCTCTCTCTCTCTCTCTCTCTCTCTCTCTCTCTCTCTCTGCTGGTGCAGAGAATCTACTTGCTTGTGCCTCCTGAGTGCTGGGATTACAGGAGTGCACTCCCCTACCTGACTGAATTCTACTTTATCAAGCCTAGCACTGCGTTAATGAGGACAGCACACCTGTGTCGGGGGACAGCTCATCCAGCAGCTTCACCATGCCTTCTCCTTGCCTGGAAGTCCACATCTTGATGGGGGATCCGCCTCCGATTCTGCGATACTGCTCTTGAATTTTGGGGGTGCGGCGTTTGGCGATGAACGGGGCCAGCTTACTAAATCATTGGACATACAAGTGAGTGAATTTTATCCCACCTTGGCAACTCGAGATACATTTTCTACTCACTAAAGAAGAGATGAGTAAAACTTCTTCAGGAGAGCCAAACAAGACCAGCTGTCAGGAATGTGGCCGTGAGGCACCTGACAATTCAGCATGGATCCGAGAGCTCACCTCTGCACTCCACAAGTGTTCTACCCTGCACACTCTGGGTACCTCACACCCCTGACCAGGATGCTGCTAGCTACCATCCTACATGCTGAATCTGCACCTAACAAGAATCAGGGGAGAAAGCACAGGAAGCTTACATTGGTTTTGTTGGTGGTGTTTGGTTCTGTGACACTGGAGCCTCAATCTGGCCCCTCACAGTGCTAGGCAAGGACTCCACCGTTGAGCTGAAGCCCAGGAATGGCCCCATTTGTTTTTAATTTTGAGACAGAATCTCACCATGTTATCTGGGCTGCCCTTGAACTACAATGTGCACAGGCTGGCCCTAGGGACCACCTCCTCAGCCTCTTGCTTCACCAAGCCTAACTCACACAGGGCTCTTTTAAAAGCAATTTTTTTTTTTTTTTTGGTTACACTTACTATTTAGAGTGTGTGCTGCTCTAATGTAAGACTCCAGCTCTGTTCCCAGCACCCATGTCGGGCAGCTCCCAGCCACCTGCATCGTCCGTTCCAGGGGATCTGACACCCTCCTCTATATTCCTCAGCTCCTGTATCCACACATGTACACACACACACACAATTTACAATAAAAAGTCTGTCGTGAGACAGGGTTGGTTTCTCTGTGTAGCTTTGGCAGTCCTGGAACTCCCTCTGTAGACCAGGCTGGTCTCAAACTCACAGAGATCCCCCTACTGGGACTAAAAGGGTGAGACACCACCACAAAACTTAAAATCTAAATAAATAAATAAATAAATAAATAAATAAATAAATAAATAACCCAAAATAAAGCCATCACTATTGCACAAAGCAATGTATTTCTTTATATGGACATCAGGCAAGCTCTGTGCTAAGGCTAAGGCTAGTTTATCTATAGTCGTACCACAGACAGTGCCTTCCTCTCAGAGCGCTCTTAGAACAGTGTGTAACCTGTCATTTGCTCTAGTTAACCCAAGGCAGAGGTAACTGTGACACTACGGTTGGGATGTTTGGAAGGACTCCGCAAAGGTGTGAACCCACACATTCTGCCTTCCTGGACACTAAGTCAGCTCCCCAGCATCGGGGTATTCTGGTACTTCACCCAACAGTAAGCAAAGTGGATGATACAGATCGCTTCTGGCAACCAAGTTAATAATTTCTAAGACAGGAGAACCAGAACAAAGGGAGGAGATCCCTGTGACCTGACTACCAAGCCAACAAACACATCTGTGAAACTGAAGCTGAAATCACTTTCAGAAGAATCTATTCTTTACCACGGCTACACTCTCAGTGTCAGACACTGCTCTTAGGACGGATGTCTGGGGCTGGACCTTTAATCCCAGCACTGAGGCGGCAGAGGCAGGTGGCTCTCTGTAAGTTCCAGGCTAGCTTAGTCTACAGAGTTCTAGGACTGCCAAGGCTACACAGAGAAACTTTGTCTCTAAAAACCAAAAACCAAAAACAAAGTATGTCTGTGTTTGTAGGGAGGCATGTGTATATTCAGGTGCAGAGATGAGTGTGTGTGTGCGCGCGTGCGCGCGCGTGTGCGGGGGTAGGGGGTGCGCGTGCGCTTACTTGTGTGTATATAGAGACCAGAAAAAGACCCTGAACATTTTTTCTGTACAACCATCTTAAAAAAAAAAAAAAAAAAAAAAGACAGGGCTTCTCGCTGGCCTGGAGCCCATTGAGCAGCTAGGCTGGCTGGTCAGCTTGCCCTACAGAGCTTCCTCCCTCCTCAGACAAACAAACAAACAAACAAACAAACAAACAAACGGTGTGGGTTCTAAGAACTAAACTCCGAGCCATCTCCAAAGTCCACACTGCTATTAATCTAACAAAATGACTGTTACTCCTGTACGGCTGCATATGTGGGCAGTGAGGTACACAAAACAGGGTCTCCGGTCACACAGTAAGCAACTGTCTACAGATGAAATGCAAGCTAAATAAAGATATAATCAAAACAGTCATGAGAAAATTTGACAGATCTATATAATCTGTTATGAAACAAAACACTTTAACAAAAACCACAAAGTGACAAATAAGGTAGGTAAGCACGTCTGTGTAAAGAAGCAGGGAGAAGACAGACAGGCATGAGTGTGTATAGACATACATGCTCAGATATGCACGCACTGTTTCAAATAGAACAGGAATAACATTTGGTTAACTGGTGCTGGAATTTGAGGCAACAGGGACATTTACTTTTTCATGTAAATATATTATTTGCATTTTAGTTATATTGCTTTATTGCAAGACATCTTTTGAAAGGAAATGAGAGAAAAGGAAGCAGGGAAGTAGGAGTAGAAGGGAGGAGAGAAGCCATGATCCACCCTTAAGTACAGGAAGTGGTAACCTTTGCTTCCTCAGTGTTAATCAGCGGTCAAGGGCTAAGCACAAACACAGCTTTACAGATCTGTAACCCGTGCAAGTTACTTTAGCCGTGCTTAGGCAACTGTGACTCCCAGGGACTCCCAGGGCCCCGGGAGGGGAGGGCCCAAGGAGAGCTTGCTAACTGGCTCTCCTGCTGCAGGTCTCTGCACATCATTTCCTTCTGCTTCCCTACAGAAGACACAAGTGCTGCCCTGACCAATGCACCCACACACAGTACTCCACACGGCATATCTTACTTTTGGATGGGAAGTGTCATGAGGTCTCGGTCCAGGAAGAGCCTCTGAAGGAACTCCTGAACTTCTCCAAGGGTCTCCGGGCCTCCCATGTTTAACATCAATACGCCGGTTTTCGGCTTCCTACACAAGATAAAACAGTTCATTGCCACACTTTCATTTGCTCCAGGGCAGAAATTACTTCAGCTGATAAGAACCCACGGGCCCATTGCTGCCATCAAAGGGCTGTCTCCTCAGAGACACAGAGGGCCTCCACTTCTTCACTGACCCGCCTCAAACTCTGACCCTTGTCTCTAGGTCCAACCCTATGTTGGCATCAACTGAACTCAATTTCTCTATTTTCCTGTCAGTCTTGAACAAAGATCCAATTCTTTAGAGACAGAGACACAGAGTTTTAGATATCAAAAGTTGTTCAGAGGCCAAAGGACCTGTAACTGCTAGTGCTCCGTAAGTACACAGGTCTGGCTTGCCAAAGGTTAAGGTTGCTTTGTTATGCAAAAATTAAAGTCCAACATTTTAGCTTCACCATTATTTGGAGCACTCAGTGTTTTGTGAAGCACATACTCACCATGATCTACCACAGAATGAGTTCTGTGACACGGAGACGTTTCCCCTTTCATTTGAACACGTCAACGAGTCTCTCGCTTGCTCTTTCATCTGTTCCCGCCTCTTCGGCCGTTATAGGAAACCATTCCTAAGCTAAACAGGTCCTTACTACTCTGCTAGCTCTCCCTTCACTGTGGAGGACTCCTATGGGTGTTTAGTAATATCCCCAGCTGGCTGGCAATGTCACATACCATGTAAGAGTACACTTATGTGCCAATCTGTTTTGGTTAATTTTTGTCAACTTGACAACAAACCAGAGTCACTTGGGAAGAGGAAACATCAGTAGGAGAATTGCCTCCCTCACAACGGTCTGTGGGCATGTCAGTCAGACATTCTCTTGAATTGATGTGCAGTAGTGTGACCACTGGGCAGGTGGTCCCAGGTTATATAAGCAAGGTGAGCAAACCATGGGGAGGAGGCCAGTAAGCATCATTTCTCTGTGGTCTTTGCTTCAGCTCCTGCCTTGGCTTCCCTTAATGTCAGTCTGTAGCCTGCAAACCAAATAAACCCTTTCCTCCCCAAGTTGGTTTTGGCTGATATTTTGTTATAGCAATGGAAACCAAACCAGGATACTTCCTCACCTCAGCTGTGACAAGCAAAAAATGTCTCTAGGCCTTTGAGAAAGAAGGTCGAATCCTCTTTTCACTAAGAGGATTATACCAAGCAATTATACTTAAGATGTTACAAAACTTCGTGTGAGCATATGTGGCACCTGTGCATGGCACATGTATGGGGTGCAAACAGACCCATCAGCGCACACGCAGAGCCAGAGCTTAATGTCTGCTGCCTTCCTTTACTGTTCTCTACTTTATCTTTCGAGACGAGGTCTCTTACTTACCTGGAGCTTACCAACTCAGCTAAACTGGCTGAATAGTGAACCCCTAGGATCTTCCAGCTCCTGCCTAACTCCCCACGTTTGGGATTACAACATGCAAAGCTGCGCCCAGATTTTATGTGGGTGTAGGGACTTCAACCCATACCGATCAGCAGACCCTTAACCCAGAACCACCTCCCTAGCCCCTACAAAACTTTTTTTCACACAAAAATGCTACAACTAGACAGGGTTGTGGAGTTTTCTTGCTCCTAAACATGACAGATACATCATCACCTGATGAGACTACAGCCCCCCTAATCTTCCTACTGAGACCACCCATCTTTCCTCTGAGTTCTTGTCTCTTCACCCTCGAAATCTGTGACTCCTAATAAATTAAGTGCCTTTTCCTAGGGATTGTTGCCAGTTAACAGATTACTGGTTGAGAAAGCCCCAGCTGAAAGACTTACCTAAGCCACAGAGGGTATCAAGTGCAGACGGGATTTACAACTGCCCCTTTCCGTCCCTAACACCTGAGCTCAGAACACGAGTGGCTTTAAAGCGGATGGTACTCTGCCCTGCGCACGTTCTGCAAACCCGTGTTGATTTTAAACATGAAAGAGTCGCAAATGATTTGAAGACGCCCCCAACGCACGGAACACTTAATTCAAAACTGTGTTGTGCATGGTGAGTGGTGCATTAGTCTGACTCGGCTCTGTTTTGGAGTATGAAGTGCAAAGCTTTACTCAAGGGTCTCTGTCTTTGTCCCTCCAGACAGACCACACCTGAGACCCAGGTCTGCCTGGCCACAGCTCTCTTTGTTTGGACATAAAAGCATGAACAGTGTCAACACGTACTTTGAAACTTACTCCGAGAAGTTTCGATGCTCTGCATTTGTTGTAGTCTGGGACTTGGGAAGCACAAGGCTTTTCCTTTGAACTATGAAATGTGCATCATAGGAACCAAAGCTTGTCAGTTAGCAAGCAGTCATTTTATTCTACGGCATCAAGACCGCACTGATGAAGAGCATAAAGTCTCAGTCTAAACCTACAATATACCAGTGACCCAAGGACCTATGCTATTCCTTGAATAGAAACAACTGAATCCACACCAAATTTACACATGTGCCCGTACACAGCCCCCCCAGCCCCACGCACAGAGAGGCAGAGAGAGCGAGCACACAGAGTTAGAGTGAAACTCCACTCTTGTTTCTGTTTTATCTATGGCTGCCTTGACATTGTCCCAGCAAAGGTAAAGAGCAACAAAGGAGACGGTGTGGCCTTTAAATCTAATACATAAATTAACAACCGAATTCCTCCTGAAAGCTTGTGGACTCCTAATCTAGGACAGCAGCTGGTCTAGCATTGTAGTTTAGCTCAAAGCGAGCACTAAACAACACAGGGCCTTCCAACTCCATGGCATCAGAATGGTCCCCAAGCACACTCCTTACTTTAGCGTCTCAAATATTCAAAACTAGATGTAACCAATGCCTGGGATGTGGGCTTAGATAAATACATTGTGACTTACTGAAAATACTCCTAAACTACTCAAGATAGTTAAGACTGATTGTCAACTTGACTATATATAGAACCACCTAGGAGACGAGCCTTTAGTGTGCCTTTAAGGGGACTTTTAGACTAAGTTAAGTGGGGTGGGAAGATCTACCTTAACCATGGGCAGCGCCATTCCCCGCATCCGGGAATGAATAACGAGAAGAAAGTGAGCTGAGCACCAACATTCATCTCTTTCTACTTCCTGCGGGCTCATGTAAAATGTGACGAGTCACCTCATATTCTGCCACCATGATGGACTGTACCCATAAACTGTGAGCAAGAATAAAACCTTCTTTATGTTGACTTTGTAAGGTATTTTGTCACAGCAACAAGAAAAATAACTAGGACAACATAGAAAGTATGTGCAGGTCCATGGTGACAGTAGATAAACAATTGTAAAATAAGATGTATAGTATGGTTTGTGTGTCAGTAAGTACATATAAGTGCATAATAAATACACGAGATGGTAAGATTACTATGACTTTTAATTCCTTTCTTTTCATCTGAGTTTTCTATTTTTTTATAATATTATATAAAGCCACTTAGTAGAGCCTAATTTTATTTAATTTTACCAATTAATATAAGGCCATTTTTATTATTGACTTTTGTCACTACAAAATATGGCAATGAAATAATTTTTCTTCCAGGCTCCTCATCAAATCAGTTCTTCAACTCACGCTAATACTTTTCTCAAGTCGTAAGGGACCACAAGGACAGAGGGCTAGTGCGCTGCTAGGCACGCCACCAGCCTAACGTGCTTACGTTTTCCACCTTACCCTCGAACTCCACATTCTAGGAAGACAGACAGGAGTTGAGGGAAGGGATCTGGGACCTACCCCTAATTCCATACCCTAAAGCAACCTCAGTTTTAATCCTTCAATCAATGAGCCTATAACACAATGAAAAAATAGCCATCCCCAAATGAAAACATTTCATGTACATGACTGTTCACGGTGGTTTGAATAAGAATGTCCTCCATAATCCAGGGCACCTGAATACTTGATCCCTAACTGGTGATACTGTTTGGATGGGTTTAGGAGGTCTGGCCTTACTAGAGGAAGTATGTCACTGAGTTTGGGTTTCCAGGTTTCAAAGACTTCCACCATTTCCAGTTTGCTCTCCCTACTTCCTGCTGTGGTTCAGGAGAGGAGCTCTCTGGTGCTATTCCAGCTGCTATGCCTTTAGAACCCTCTGGAACTAGAAGCCCAGATAAACTCTTCTATAAGTTGTGGTTTATCACAGCAATAGAAAAGTAACCGATATTGTGCACAACTCTAGAATGACGTCTTGCTTGGCAGGAAGATAATGATGTCACTCTGACTCAGCTACTTTCCTTTTTAGATCGAACAATTTCCCCTGTATAAAATTTGCTCTTCTGTATCACAGAGGAGAGGCCCTGTGGGCAGCTGTGGCTTCTGCTGCTGAAGAAAACACACACCATGGTTACTGCCTCCACCCAAAAATACCAAGAGTGAAGTACTCTATTTCCTTAATAAACTATAAGCCATAGCATGGCATTGGCAATTATGTTCATTATGTGAAAAGCTAAAAGTAAGAATGGTAGAATCTCCTGCAGTTCTCGGTAGGTTAACTATTTTTAATCCTATACAAAGCATTTGTTTTATAGACATAACTATGTTCAATTCATACAAAAAGTTCTGGGATACATATAATTCATTTTATATATTGACATATACCAAGGCTACATTCTTCCATGATGGAAGACTCCATGTCCTTTGTTAGTCCTTAAAACCTATTATTTAATAGATGTTAAAAGGAAACCAAGAAAATAACATACCATTGCTAATAAATATATTAGATTTTCCAAGTACCTCTCCCCCTAGGCTGCTCAAACCCATTCGTGTTTGTCACAATAGAGAAGAAAAACAAAGAAAACCTTATTTGAGACAAAAGTTACCTCCTTTCTGGATGAACTTGGGGTTTCGAGGTTTTGGCATGATGCACCTTCTCTGTAGTGGCTGCTACTGCTGCGCCCGACTGGCACCTCCATGGCTGGCAGGCCTTTGAGCTGCCATGCACCACTGTGACAAAATTAAAGTGCTAGCATGAAACCTAGTTAGAAAGTAATTTCTTTTCAAGAGGCCCTCAGGGCATAATTCCTGGCTTTAAAATTTAAAATGGTGCAGAGGTGATTTTCCCAGCATCTCTGCAGGCAGATAACCACACTGAAGGCCTCTTTCTCCTGTGGGCGGGGGTGTAAGTTCTCTTCTCCGGGGTGGCTTGATCTTTTTAAAAGCTACCCATGCCCTCTCACCATGCCCTGGCTGCAAATTTGGCTCAGATCTCATCCCTAGAACCTCTGTACACTCAGAATAATTCCAACTGTGGGACAGGGCTCAGAGGAGAGGTAAGGGGCACTATGGGGAAGGCCATTTAGAGTAGAAACTGTACCAGTTCCCAACTAAGTGTGGATCCCACTTCTGCCATCTGGATAAAACATCCATGACCAGAAGCTCAGAACTGCCCTGTGCTCTGACAATGAGAAGGGGGAGCACTCTCTTCTCAATGAATGCACCATGAGGTGTAGAGTTCCCAGAGCCCAATACTCTACATGACAGACTAGGCTCCCCGGAGCCAAAGATTCCCTCCCCCCTAAGCTCCTCCACCAACTCCAGAGTCTCTACAGGCTTCTTCCCCACATCTGTCCTCTGGAGGACAGATGTTACCATCCATATACACAGTTTATACCATTCAGGGTAGCCAAGGGGTAGGAGGAAAGAGTAGGTATAGGAAGGGAGGCAAGAGAGCTCGTAGGTCAACATTCTCAAGGCCTCCTCTCCACAGGGGTTTAGGAGAGTTCAAGACTGCTTCCAAGCAGTTATAAACTACTGGTTAAGGCTGAGGGACCGGACTTGCTATTCTATGTGAGACACACACGCCCCTTTCTATACTCTTGATCTGGGCTCCACAAGATTAGGGGTGGGCCAGGAAAAAAACTGCACCAAGGAGTATACGTGCCGTGCTGAGTTGTAACATGGAGTACCGGTCCTTAAACAGACTGTAAAGTTAAACTGAAACACCAGATTGGTGCTGAGGAAGTTAATAAGGGACATTAGTAGCTTCTGCACCCCACGATATACATGCGACCTCCGTCTCTGCTCTTGTAACACCAGGTTACAAACTAGCCTGGGATCAGTCGTCTGCCTTTACTCTCCTCTAAGAACTCTGATGAGGGTAAAGATCAAATAGGTCTGACTAAGTTCAGATCTCCACTTCATAGCAGTGTGACCTGGGTCAGACTATAATCTCATAGAGCCTTAATTCCTACTCCATAACAAGATGAGTCCTTGCTGGGGGAAACTCTGAAGATTCGAGAGAAGTGCTCTGTAGCATCTGTCACATGACAGGGGCTAGTATAATATAATAGTTTCATTCGGAAGCTTCTAGACAGTAGCAACCACACCTGTTCCAACTTCTTTAAATCACCCAAACAGAACAAAACAGGGGGAACTGGTATCTCCAGCACACCTAGATTTCTTTATATCCAGACTGCAAATGTTTGCATGGTGGGACATGCCTGGGATGTACAGGTTCACATGATGGCACATGTCCATGACATACATGTTTACGTGGCGGTACATGTCTGTGACCACAGCATCAGCAAACTGAGGCAGGGGGTCTGGACCAGACTCGGCCTCAAAACCAATAAATAAAACTACCTCATGCACAGTCCCAACAGAGCGTATGGCGCGGAAGCCTTACTAAAGCAAGGCAGAGTGGAAAGACCAATGCAAAGAAGTTCAATTCCGGCCGCTGGAGAGATGGTTCAGTGGTTAAGAGCACTGACTGCTCTTCCAGAGGCCCTGAGTTCAAATCCCAGCAACCACATGGTGGCTCACAACCATCTGTAATGGGATCTGATGCCCTCTTCTGGTGTGTCTGAAGACAGCTACAGTGTACTTACATATAATAAATTTATAAATCTTAAAAAAAAAATGTTCAGTTCCACTCAAATGAAGTCTCAAACAACATGCACCCCCTTGTTTTAGATGTTGAACTATGAACTATGAACTATGAACTATGAACATGATGTGCTCTGACCAGGTATTTAATCACACACAAGGTCTCCAAGTCCCTATACGAATGAGATTCCATCAGAATCTCTGGGCTATGATAACAGGATTCTGACGGATGGTCGTGAATACATTAGAAGAAGGGTGGGGGGCAGGACCAGATTATTCCCCAGCTAGTATACTAGGGTTTCCTAGTACAATGTCCAAGCTCCCTATTCCCATGCCCTTGCTTATAAACTTCTTGTCTGTGACTGGCCAAATTTGAGTACCGATAGGGGACCTTTCCTCCTGTGACTTAGGATTAACACTCCCCTCAAGAACATCTCTTCAAAACACCCCTCTCCAACTACGGGGCTGTTATAGATATGGAGCGGTACGAGCAGCAGGTGGTCAGAGGAGATAACAGAAGAGGTGAGGAGGCTCAGTGTCATAGGCTTGTATAAAAATGTCACTGAAAAACCCATACACACTGTACAAAGTACATAGACTCGCTGAAATGAAATAAGATCCTACACTATCTTAGAAGCAGGCACTACAAGGGTAAGGGGACTTTCTTCCCAGATTTGGCCAGTTGGATCTTGTTGTTCCAAAGACTATAATAATGGACAGGAAAAGGATTGTCACTGTCCCTCACCAACACTGCACTGTAAATCCATGTTAGGAGAACTTTCAAAACCAATGTAATTACTGAACCACTTAAAAATTAAAATATAGCCGGGCAGTGGTGGCGCATGCCTTTAATCCCAGCACTTGGGAGGCAGAGGCAGGCGGATTTCTGAGTTCGAGGTCAGCCTGGTCTACAGAGTGAGTTCCAGGACAGCCAGGGCTATACAGAGAAACCCTGTCTCGAAAAAAAACAAACAAACAAAAAAAAGTGCATAGAAAAAAATTTTTAAATGTTTAAACATGTGAATAGATCTACAGAGTTCTTGACTAAGAAAACAGAATTGTGTGTGCGTGTGTGTGTGAGAGAGAGAGAGAATTGTATAACACACTAGAGTAAGCATCTTATTAATTCTAAATGATAAAAAATATAGAATACAAAACTTTTTTTCCAGTTTTGTTTCCAGAATTCAGTTGCAGAATATACTCAAATTTTCTCTTAGCTAATATTAATCTTTTCCTGTCAACCAAAATGATAAAAGTACTATACGGTGGTAACGTTTTTAAGGTGGTAACCTTAAAAATTGGAGTGTGAGCAGTTAACACAGAAATTCACAACTAGTTAAAGCGCAAAGAACAAAGCATTCCACCGCCAATGGTCGTATCGTACCCACTGCCCACAGAAAGCTCTGGGCGCACAGCAGAAGAGGGGGTAGAAAGACCGTGGAGGGCCAAGGCGAAACGCCGCCCACTGGACACGACAGGACAGCGGCACCATGACCTCACTGCAGCTGCACAAGACTTGCACCAGATCAAGCCAGTTAACATTCCATCGTGATGTGGTGAGGGGCTCCTGAACCCCCAACCCTGCCTATCGATGGCCCCTGGAGAAGGAGGAGTCAGGCTCTTTTTAAAGGTGTGCCCCCCACCCCAACAAGTTGACTACGCTCTAGTGGATG